>OY986043.1:55733090-56350590 GCA_963920215.1 Nineta flava
TAGCAGCAATACCCATCATATTAAAACCAATTGATCATCTAAGTGATAAAATATTAGATGTAACACTCAGAAAGATTGCTGATTCAAAACAATAATTCCAAATCATTCCAGTTTAGTCAATATTAGATCAATTTAGTTATTTATTATTTAAAAAATTTAATAGATCTTATAGTACAAAAAAATATTTTAGACAAATAGAATTTTTCCTATTTTAAAATCGTATTCCTATTGTTGCCTTTTTACGTCAAAAAATTAGAGAATATATAACCCCACTTAATATAATTTTTTGTTCATATTAATTACTATTATAATTTTAATTTATTAATATTTGAAAATTTTAAGATCTGCCATTTTAAAAGACTGTTACAAAATAAAAAATAAATTCTTACTTTTTTGATGATAACTATTGAAACACTAATTAAATTTTGTAAACACAATTATATTAAAATAATGTTAATAAATTTATCAAAGTGGTTGGTATTATTTTTTATTTATAGATAAAACCTATTAGTAACTAAATTTCATTGAAAAAATAATTTTTATTCACAAGATAGTATAATTAATGTAAATATACAATTGGAAAATTTTAGTTCATGTAAAAAACATGCATACAGGTCGATTTGTGCATCTTTGAAGTAAAAAATCTTTATTACATCCCAATTTTATAACGGTTAAAATATTGGATCGGAGAAAACAATTTTTGGTATAGGATTTATTAAAAAAATATTCAATATTTCATTTCCGCATTCCCGTCCGTTCGCCTGTTAACATGGTAACTAAAAACCGGATACAGATAACGATAATAAAATATTACAATAGCCTTGATGGTTTAGAAAGCATCTGTATCCATAAACCCGACAAAAACTCAATTGGGATAACGGTCTCGACTCTGAGTTGATTAAACTTTTCGATTTAATGATTTATTCCAAATTTTGCCAATATGTTGTGTGGTGGTAGAGCTGTCATTGCATTGCGAAACTGGTATCTTGATGTAGGTTTTATTTTTTGAATGATTGTGCAAAACGTACGTTTTACAAACATATTGTAAGACAGTCTATAGGCGCTGGATCTCGCTTTAGCTATTATTACAATGCTTAGCGGAAGCATCCCCAGTATGACTTCCATGGCAGCTGTGGATGTACTGCTCATGGATCCAGTGATGCACAAACAGGCCAGTCCTTAGATCCTGGATAGCTTTTTGCATGCTGTTATCTGGTTAACTTTTGGGCACCATACTAGAGCAGCATAGGTTTTAATGAGCCTAATTTTGGGTTTTAGACCCCAGACTTTTCCACATGCTCTCTTGCAAAGCATGAGAGAAGATTTGCTCTTAATTGTTATGTATTCCAGATGAGGGCTTCATGTTCTTAGGGGTCCAACATTACTCCTACGAACTTAGCTTCCCTTGTGATCTGTAGTCTTTCACCGAAGAGGGTGGGTGGTTTTATGTTATCCACCTTTTCCGCGTGAATGGAATTATTGCGGTCTTACCAGGATTTATTTTCTATCCTTGGTTGATACACCATTTCTGTGCGAATCTTAGAGCGTTTTGCATAAGCTCCGGAATTGTGCCTTTAGCAGGGTCCTTTGGATTGCAATTTGGATATGAATTACAATGTCGTCCGCATATCCCTGTGTGCAGTATCCTTTTTGGTTGAGGTTCGTCAGTAAGCTGTTCACTGTCAGGCTCTACAGGAGTGGGGATAAGACACCACCCTGCGGACGTCCCTTTGTGGCTCTCATAGTGACAGACTGTCCAAGAAGGGAAGCTTGCATTCTCCTACCTATCAGCATAGAGTTTATCCACCTACAAAATGTATCTTCCGGATCCAAATAAATCCGGGTCAGAGGCTCGAGAGTGTCCTTCGCGGAGCTAGTATACTCACCATCGGGTCACTGAGTAAACCCGAGTTTATGTCAGCGGGTTTCTTCGCTAGGATACTATTGCGTTTGCCAGCCGGACTCTAGCCTGCGCGGGCCTGTCTTGCGGGGCTTGCCAGAAGCCAAGCGGTAGGTACCGCCTCTTGCGACCTACATGTAAAATAGATAGTTCATACATACTTAGAAATGAAACAGAAAAATTAAAACTTGTTTTGGAAATTTCTGAACGGCAATAACTTTTGAACGAATCAACCGATTTTGACGTGTATCATAATACACTACATTGGGCATTGTTTAAGAGATGTATTATATCGTAATCGAATCTAATATAACATCTATCTAATCTATTCATAAAATTATTTATGTTTTGAAGTGTCTAAAACTCTCTGGGATGAGCACGTTCCAGCAGGCAGCAAGACATGAATGAGGAAAAAGACGACGAAGATGTCTTAGACCAAACTGCAAAGGACGCCATGTGGTTTTCCCGAAGCGGTTCGGACGTCTGCCAAAGTTGCATACCATGTGCATGTAAACTTTTATCAGCACGTACATGCACATCAGCACGTACACCACCTTATATGTTGCATATTGTGTAATTCTCACAATTTCGTTCACGCAAGTGACTTGTGAGAGACAATTTTCAACGCTGAAGCGCATTAAAACGAGGCTTCGCTCTCTATTGGGGCAAAAACTGTTGGATTCGTTGATTATATTAAACACAGAATCGGATCTTATCAAGGATGGTGAGAATAGCAGCTTTTACTATCGAGTTATTGACAGCTTAGCTGAAACTTCTCTTTTAAAAAAATGTTGAATTGCTAGCTTCCGATTTGTTATATTATAAGTAATTGGAAAAACTATATTTACCTAATAAAATGTAGTTTATAATTAATTATTTATTTCACTATATTCCGATAGTTTCTCATCTACCATAATCCCGTTCCGGGCCCCGGGCTTTTGGGGAGCCACCTGTGGCCTTTCGGCCCAGTCCGACCCTGGCTCCCTCAGATGTGTTTTCAACATCTTGACAGAGCTTCCTCCATGAGTTCATTTTGGCTTTCTACAGAGACCTTTTGTATTCAATAAGGACTTCATGGTAGTTATCCCAGTTCCTTATCTTTTTTGCTCTGTTAAATAGTTGGACAACCCTTTGCAATGACTCCTTAGGCCCTCATTCCACCAACAAGTTGACTTGCTGATGTCTTTTGAGACCTCCGGGCAGTTTTCTTGAAAGGAGTTAATTATTGCATGCTGAAGCTCAGTTTGCAGTAAGCTCAATGTCCAATACTGTTTTAACTTTTTCGGGATTGTGGCGAGTTTGAACTTTAGTGTCGAATTATATTCGTCCCATTTGTTCTCCTCGGATCCCGATAGTGTATTGTAATAGATTTGTCTGTGATCCGATGCAGATGGTTCATCGGATACTAGCCATTTCTTGATTTTTCCACTGATTTCATAAGTACTCAGCGTTACATCAATGACTTCCTTCCGAACTTTGTTAATAAAAGTCGGCTTGTTGCCTTGATTAACTATATCTAATTTGTTAGCTATAATATAATCAAAGAAGTACTCACCTCTTGTATTTATGTTAGTACTCCCCCATGCAGTGTGATGAGCATTTGCATCACATCCCATGATCAGTTGGTGGTTTTTTGCTTCACAATACTGGATCAGATCTACATTTTTTCGAGATCTATTTCGGGCTTGGAGTCCCATCTTCAGATCTTGACCTCTTTTCCTGTGGGTTTTCCAAGGGTTGATTCCCTGAATTGGACCCCATAGATATCACTGTTTCTGGAAACAGGGCTGTAGGTTTTTTTGTCCGGATTTTCCTCTTTATCGGAGGAATCGGTTTCCCCTCAGCCCTGGCTTTCTCTACTGCTGCTTTTCACCAGGCAGCAATCGAGAGATTTTTTCTTTCCACCTTCAGGAAAGGATTCTGGAGTATATCACCCATATTTTCTGCTGGGCTGATTGCACCTGCAGTTTTTTGTTTCTCGGCGAGGTTAGCTCGTGCAGCCCCGTTTGTTTCACTTTCAGAGTTATTATTATTTTTACATTGTTTTACCATTTTTAGTCCCACGAGTAAATCGGGCCGTGTACTACCCCATCAGCCACTTGATGGGGAGGACATTTATACAGTGAAGTTCGCCAGTTTATGACAGCATTTGACCGTGCTGCCCTAGCCTTCGGCTAGTTCTCTAGGCACAATGCCTCGCACCGTTGCTTGGGCCCCTGCTCTTTCTCAACCGGGCTCGGGACCGGATATATATATATATATATATATATATATATATATATATATATATATATATATATAAATTATATGAAATCGTGACTACAAAGGAAATGTAAGTATAACATTAAAAAATTCCACGCAAGCGAAATCGCGGGTACAGTTAATTTAATAAATTTAACGAGCAAAACGTAAAATCTATTAAAATAATGAGAAAATAAATCAAAAGTAGTATTTTTAATACCAACAATAATTTGTTTATTTTTATAAGGGAAATTTTTAAACCATAAATTATTCCATTTTTATTTACAAAAAGCTATTTATACAATCTGTCCTTGAGTTTTTATGATTTTTTTAAATACTGATAATAACGTTGTTTAAATTTTGTTACTGACTATTCAGTTTTGAGTAGGAATTCACATTATCTGGAGTGTGCAGCAGGGTGTATTAATATATTTAAAAAAATGTCAAATAAAACGGAAATCGAAAGTCTAGAACAAATTTTAAATGAGCATATACCTAATGAGAAATTGCAGGAAGTTAAAAGAATTCTTTACGGAAAAGAATTGAAGTAAGTTTTAAAACTATTATTTTTATTTTCTGATTCAAGATCATTTTATTGTATTATCAATCTTTTAACATTTATGATGAGGTTACACAATCATCTTCCAGGCTGAATTTATATGACGACAAAAGGCAGTAAATTTTATTAGGCTATCTTATTGCAAATATTTTATAGCTATCAATATTTGACAGCTGTCATTTAAATTTGAGATGAAGATAAATTTTTTATTATATTGCCAACATAAATATTTTTGACATTTCCAATGCGTGTATATTTGTGGAAAATGTGGTATCGAGAACGTACCTAGGACGAGGTGTAAATAACATGCCTAAGTTTGGCGTGCAACGAGATAATAGATCTTTTCATTTAAAATTACGATCTGTTTTTGTTTCGGGCAGAATATCTAACAAATTAATGTTTAGAAATGAGTAAGCAATATTTCACGTCTTGTTCAAAAACAAATCGTTATTTGAAATGAAAAGGTCTATAATCTTTTTTTATATCAAATAATTATATTTTTCTAAATTTTGACAGTTTGAAATGCCAATTTTTTATAATTTAAAATTATTGACAAATAATTTATTTCCAAAATTATGTTAATGCTTGTATTTCTTTCGAAACTATAAACTATATTAGTGATTTGGACCAGTTATAACTTATACTGCACACTAAAACTGGTTTCTTTTTTGGCCACCAGATGTCGTGACCAAAGTGGTCAGTTATCATTAGCTGAGTTACAAAGTTAATAAGCGAACCACCTTGCTATATACTATTTTCAATATGGGCTAGGAGTGGGCACAAATAGGATCAGCTGTTATAAAGCAGACATGTAGCTGTGCTAAGTATAGCCCAGCTATTTAGTTTATCAGTTTCGTTCAGCTATAAACACACAGATTTTGCTCATTGGATAAATGCACCCTTACGGTGTCTGTTCATTCTAATACGGTAAACATACTTATTACAGCTACGCCAATTGAACATATCTAGTTTAACATATACAAGTGTTTTAATAGTTATGATGTACTAAATGTTTTACTATACAAGACTAGTGTTGACAGTGATTTTCAAAATTTTTGGGGTCGCAGTTGCAAATTATTACCATTAAATATCAATAAAACTTTTTTAAATGCGCAATGTATGTTTTTTTTAAAAATTAGTTTGTTAAATTCAACTTTATAAGATATTTGTTTTCGAAAGAAAAGTATAGAAATTATTTCCAGTTTTATAAAAAAAAATTACTATGCGCGAACCGTTTACGTATACTATGCATGTTAAAAATTGCAACTTTGATTGCAAATATCTCGCTTCACAATCGGTCTAAAAATTTGACCTTTTTAAAATTAACTAAAGGACACTGAGCTTAATGTCATATTTCAATTTCATCAAATTTTAAAGAAAAATGAGATTGCAAGTGAACTGCCTTAAAAGAAATGAGAGCTCTGATAGAATAATCTTATCTAATAATAATCTTTTCTAAGAATAATCTTTAGACTACTAATATAAATATTAGTAGTCTAAAAATTAGAAAAGTTGCCCGGAAAATTCGAAAAAACTGAAAATGCTTAGTTCTATGGAACTTTTGTATAATTTTTTATGTTTACTTCTTTAAAATAAACAACTTGCAAAGTCGATCATTGTCTGTTACACACCAACGCTCTCCAGGGGGTGTGCAAATATACAACTTTAAAACCGTAAGCGATAGGAAAAAATTCAAAGAAATGTCCCTTCGTTAAAAATAAATAACTTGCAAAGTCGATCATTGTACTACACACCCACTCCCACTAGGGGGTGTGAAAATATCTACCTTTAAAATCTTAAGAGATAGAAAAACATTCAAAGATAAAAAATGTTCCTTTTTGAAATATTTTTGCTTTTACCCGTATTTATCTAAAATTTCTTTGCTTTTACGCGGCGAAGCCGCACAGGTCTATACTAATATAGACCTGTGGTATACTAATGGTATACTAGGTATACTAATAAATTTATCGAAAAAATTCTCAATTTGACTTATTAATTATACTTGGATTCTGAAAAATTAGGACGTCAGTTATGTTGGAGGGAAGCGATATATATCGATATATCGTTTTCCCCTAACGGGCAATAAGTATCTTAAATTTCTATGATGCCATTTTCAACATGCATTACATGCAAATATCCATGTAAATAGTCAATTTGACGCTTAACTTTATTCGTCGACCACATGACAGACCAAACCAGCGTCAAACATTAGTATGCAAAGGCACCTTACACTCGACATTTCTTGAATATCTTTATATTTCTTAGCAACTGCGCTCGAACCAAATTTGTTTCGAGTATGGTGGTATATGATTTATTATATGAATAACTTTGTTTATTATCGTTTATTATAATTGTCCGTGTGACCATAATTGTCACAACACGAAAATGGAGCTCCACCCCAATTTTTATCCAACAACTTGTTACGTATTCGATCAGTAAGAATAATAGAAAAAGTTATTACAATAATTAAAATTAATAGTAGAATGGTAGAGCATTGGTCTAGAATGCCAGAGGTCGTGGGTTCGATCCCCATCCCTAGATGTGTATGATTTTTCATATCAAGCATTTGATGTCAAAAAAATGTTATCAATGTTCAGACATATTACTTAAAAATGTCAAAGTAAACGCTAGTCGCTTCCGTTGGTATAATATAACCGAAAGGCAATCATACTAACAATTTAAATAAATAGACGCTAGTTTACAAAAAAAAACAATTTTAAATATGTTAAAAAAGTAAATAAACAAAATTAATAACACAATGGCATCAAAAATGATAGTGAGAGATCATATGCATAGTACTACCATGACATCTAAGGTAGCTCAGTTGGTAGAGCATTGGTCTAGAATGCCAGAGGTCGTGGGTTCGATCCCCATCCCTAGATGTGTATGATTTTTCATATCAAGCATTTGATGTCAAAAAAATGTTAATAGTAGAAGCTTAGTGTAAGATCATTTCTTACAAAAAAAACAAATGAAAATAACAACCGAGTTAATTGCTTAAATACCCGATATATACTGAGTTCACTATCAATGCGTGAACTGTTTATTTTACTTTTTACACAAGCACAAATCTGTAAAAATACAAAGTAATATTATTAAGGTGCTATATTCAAATATGCATTATATACATATACTTTTGTAATCAAGAGTAACTACAGATGGTTCCTTAATTCTAGAAAACTACATTATCTTTTCTCTATTAGACAGTTACCTATTCAACATTTAAATCTTGAGGATGATTTAGATGTCCAAGGATATGCATTCGAATGTCCATTAGAATCGACACGATCCCCTAGAATTGTAAGAGTAGCAGCAGTTCAAAATAAAATTTGCTGCCCTACAACTGCACCAATTACTAAACAAAGACAAGCAATTTATGATCGAATTCGTGGAATTATTGAAATTGCTGGAGCTAATAATGTTAATGTTTTATGTTTACAAGAAGCATGGCGTAAGTTACATAATTTGATATAAAATGTAAATCACCGATATATAGTATGGATGTAGCCCTCTCGTCTAGTATTACATGTGAATTAATTGTCCAATGAAGGGAAGAATGATATAGCTTTGTTCAGCCAATCTTTGAAGTAAGCTAGAGCAAAGATTTAAAGTTGAGAGTTAAATCTATTAGTCCACACTTTAAATATTCACAATTAAAAGCGAAGTGGCTGACATCTGCAGTTCGAATCCCAAATGTCCGTAATCATTAAAATCACCGATTCGCTTTTTCTCTAACATTTATTTATTTGTGATGTGACTTTACTTATATGTAACATAATATGAAAAATGCAAGGGTATTTTAATTATTTAATGATTTTGACTACAGATTGACACAATTCCCATGGTGCTTTTGCAAAATTGCAATACCGATTTTTACTTATCTTATTTATTGTTAGATACATACACTCCCATTCAAAAAAATTGAACCAATCTGAATTGTTAATTTTCGTACAATTCATAAAACTCCTCACTTTTGTTACGGTCTGTATAACGTATAAAATTATAATTATATTCACCAAACATATTTGATCCCAATAGTATTAACTAATGGTGTGTACTTTGTTTATTGTATTGATATTGATGTATATTATATCCTTCTTCAATTTAGAATATAAAAAAATTGTGTTTAGTATAACTATGCAATTGGCAGATGAGTATCAAAAACTGTTCTATCACAATTTTTTTTCTCAGTTCTTTCTACATGTAAAAAAATGTTCTTTGTATACTGATTGTAGACATGCATTTTACCATGCAGAACTTTCGTCCTTATTTTTTTAATAAAAATTTTGTTCAAAAATTTTTAAACATTGTTGTTTTTGAACGGAATAAATTTTTTTCATATTGTTTGGCTACATTCAAACATAAAAGATTTTGTGGCTTTTTTAAATGAAATTGATATTTTAGAATGTATAAGATTTTAAGTTTAAAAAAGTCACAAATTTGACCATTTTCTATCCATTCATCCATTAAAATGTGTTTTTAAAACGAAGGGTTTTCAGATTCAACATTATAAAGATAAACCCATAATCCCAAATATTTCTATTGTAAAAAATATGAAAAGAAATTTTTCCGTTCTAAAACACCCGTTTTGAGAGTATTTAAACAATTTCGCTTTAAAAAAAATGGATCAAATTTCACTGTGCAAAAATTGCATTTTTACAATAAGAGGAAGTACATGAACAACAAAAAATTCAATAACAAAAATCGTATCAGAATAGATTTTAATACATACGATATTATCAGATGCGATATTATGTCGGTTTTATACTGGACTAAGTGATCAAATATAATTTAAAAAGTTATTTTTAATATTTAAAAACCTGTTACGATGGGTAAGTCGGTCACTGTTCTAACTAATCTCTGGTATAACATATTGGTACATCGGTTATTGGTGATGAGGGTATATTTCTTCAAAATTTAAAGATTCTAAATTTTTTTTGTTTTCAACTTTTAATAGGGATACGCATAGGGTATTGTTTTAAAGAACTACTTTTAAAGACTCGAAACATATTTTTTTAAACTTAATTAACCAGTTGTAATGTTCTGTTTTCGTCAGTTATCCGATTTTGTCAAAAAAGGGCTTTGAAAAGCACAAGTTGATCTTCAAATAACCCTGAAGGTCATAGTTAAGTTGAAAGTTCATTCAGATCATTTTTACCAAAAACGAAATGAAAATTTCCTTGAATGAATATTCAGGTGCCTTGTTTAAATGAGCATTCTGTACAAATCTAAAAAAAAATGAATGAATATGATCTATATACAGATACAGCTTGTTTTTTAAAATACACCCAATCTGGAATACGGTATGGTGTATCTATCGCTGTCTATATGTAATGTACTATGATATGGTTTACTTTGCCACACTTAAACAATCAGTATAGTATTATAACATAAATAACTATTATATTATACTTATCACTCTCTAACTACAATCATTTATATATAGTGTCCGTAGTGTGAGTGTAACACCATATCATGGCATACTGTGCATAGACAGTGATAGATGCACTACACAATGTTTGTATTGGGTCTATTATAATTTACGTAGTGTATATATAAAACAAAACTTGGATGTTGTTATTGTATTTTTTGTGTATAAATAAAACAAAGATAAGTAGTATATTTTTTAAGTGTGTAAAAAGAAATAGAAGTATAAAACTGGATTTATATTTTTTTAGATAGCATAAATGTTATATACCGTCTGTTTAGTTTACATCTTCGTATAATAGATCTCCCACGAGTATGAGAGAGTACATATGTATACATTAAGCAATGTGTATGAGAAGGAGGTCTTATAGGTTTGATAAACAAGCATATTTTTCAAAATAGTGAATAATATTCATAACGAGTATGAGAGAGTACATATGTATACATTAAGCAATGTGTATGAGAAGGAGGTCTTATAGGTTTGAGTGGTTGGTGACCACTCGAACAGTTATGAAAAATATGCTTGTTTATCAAATCTATAAGACCTCCTTCTCATGCACATTGCTTAATGTATACATATGTACTCTCTCATACTCGTTATGAATATTTTTCACTATTTTGAAAAATATGCTTGTTTATCAAACCTATAATACCTCCTTCTCATACACATTGCTTAATGTATACATATGTACTCTCTCATACTCGTGGGAGATCTACTATACGAAGATGTAAACTAAACATAGTGAATACGTATCAGTGACAGAGTAAACATTTAAAAAATATATGTAATGTAAATACATGTTAAGTGTTATATTTTTCTCTCACATATAAAAATTAAATAATATGTTGTATCTGTAAAAAAACATTTACTATAAGAATAATCAAAATTGTGAGAGACTGATTCGGTTCAGGTTGGTTCATATTTTTGAACAGGAGTGTACAAAGATAAACATTTCAATTTAGCAGGAAATTTTCAGAACTGTAGATAAATTTGCAGTATGATTGGAGAATTTTCGATTCAATTGCATAGACAATATGGTCGGTTAATCTATGAAGCGCGCAATTTTCCACTAGATATACTATGTCCATACAATATGACGATCAATATTATTAAAATAATAATTATAAACTATAATTTCTTTAAAGCAATGCCATTCGCATTTTGTACCCGGGAAAAACAACCGTGGTGTGAGTTTGCAGAATCGGCTGAAGATGGTCCATCGATAGAATTTTTAAAACAGGTAAATTTATGCCATTGACGTCTTTTCGTAAGTAAGGATAAAGTTTCAAAGTAATATAATCGTTTCCGTTTTATTAACTAACAAAAAGTATTTAAAAAAAGCCAAACAAGCAATCAAAATGATAGATCACAAAAATGTTTTTAAATTTTGCCCCAATTCCTAGAACAATTGTGTGCATTTTATAAATACGTATTTCGACTACAAATTAGTCAAAGATATGTTACTCATTGCTAAGTTGATGCGTGTCTCACGTTGCTAATTTGGTGAGACATGCACCAAATTAGCAACGAGTAACATATCTTTGACCCCATATCCCGGAGATAGTTACGATGATTAGCTAATTCATACTGATGATGACTACTTTGTAGTAGACATACGTATTTATAAAATACAAATAATTGTTCTAGGAATTAGGGTAAAATTTGAAATTTAATTTCAAGAGTTCTTTTTGATTATCTTAATTTATATATATAAAACAAAAAATTCACGAAAAAAAAATTTATGAAGAAATTTATTTTCTCATACATTTGTATGGAACGGCTTTTTTGATGATATTGATTCTGGGGCGGTACGAAGTTTGTGGGGTCAGCTAGTAATCTTTATAAAAATGTTTATATTATTGGCTTCTAAAGCTTGAGTTTAGTATAGTTACGTCTGCCAGGCAAAGTAAAAGTACCCCTTAATATCAACCCTCAAAATGCGTGGTTAATCTAGAAAATAAGTACTTCCGAAAAATACATTTTTGAGATGTCTCAGCGTTGCTTTGATCTATCGATATATTAAAAATAAAAAATTAAAACAATCAATTAAATTAGATTTGAATTAGGGATCTTTTAAAGAGCTTTTGTATTGCGACCAATTTGATCTAATGTACCTCATTTCCTTCAAGTGTTCCAGGAGTCCTATAGTCTTGATAAACGTTAGGATATCTCTTGACGACACTTCATTGGTTGGAGATCTGTCTCCAACCATTTAATCTGGTTGGAGATCTGTCCATCCCTAGGGATAGTATCATTTGAGAGAGAGGCTTTCGCATTTTTACAGAATGTAAATTCCGGTTTCCTCCTTTTCAACACAAAATCTGCAGAGATCGTTCCATGATGGTGACTTATAGTACGTATCTGGAGTGCTGGCTATGTTACCCCTAAAGATAAAGATGAAGTTTTAAGATAAGAAACCAATGTGAAGTCTATAGAAGATATAGGTAACTTAAATTAACCAGCTATCTCTATTGATTTTAACATGCTTTACAATAGTGAAAATGTCTGCAATATTTATTCACATCCACAATAGTGACTATTTTCCATTCTTTTAGACCATTTTTTGAAGTGAAATTAAATGGGCTTTTTTTACTTCGTACATAACACTGGTTTGGATTTAAAATCCTTTGTAAAACTTCACTCATATTTTTTATTCTGTATGTTGTGAATAGTATTTGTATTAAATAATGAAAATTATTTTAGTTTGCTGTAAAATATAACATGGTTATAATCAGTTCCATTTTGGAACGTGACGAAACACATGGAGATACAATTTGGAACACCGCAGTTGTTATCAATAATTACGGAAAAGTGATTGGCAAACATCGAAAAAATCATATACCCAGAGTTGGTGATTTTAACGAATCAACGTACTATTATGAAGGGAATACTGGACATCCAGTTTTTCAAGTATTAAAATTATTTTGAATTAGAATTATTGTAAATATAGTATTCAGTCAGAGTACTGCTATAAGTATTAACGTTTATTTTTAGACCCAATACGGCAAAATTGCAATAAATATTTGTTATGGACGACATCATCCTCAAAATTGGATGATGTTTGGTTTAAATGGTGCTGAAATTGTATTTAATCCTTCAGCAACGGTAAGAAATTTGATGCATTACTCAAAACTTTTCTATATAATTGATTCCATTTATAGGTAGGAGGTTTGAGTGAACCATTATGGGGGATTGAAGCCAGAAATGCGGCTATAGCTAATAGTTATTATACTGTAGCAATTAATCGAGTTGGTACGGAAGAGTTCCCCAATGAATTTACGTCAGGTGATGGTAAACCTGCACATCGTAATTTTGGACATTTTTATGGATCGAGCTACATTAGTGCACCTGATGGTACTCGCACTCCTAGTTTATCTCGAGTTCAAGATGGCTTATTATTTGCAGATATTGATTTGAATTTATGTCGGCAAGTTAAAGATACCTGGGGATTTAGAGTAAGAAGATATCATGACCAAAATAGTAGGTAATAGACTAAAAATATTTTATTTATATTTTAGATGACACAACGTCTTGATTTGTATGCTGAATCGTTTTCAAGAGCTGCAAGTCTAAATTTTGAGCCTCAAATAATTCACGATAATTATGAAAAATAATTTGTTTTTATTTAAAAAATACATTTTTATGATGTCTTCTTTTTATGAGTTTTTTCATGTCTTAATTGATGTGATGAGCTTATAAAAGACTTGAAACAATGTCTGCATTTAAAAGGTCTTTCATTTGTATGACTCCTGTAAAAATATTATAATTAATTCATAAATTTTTTTAACGATTTCAGTGTAATCTAAACATTGGTTTTATTATCTTTAATCAACATAGCTTAATTTAGTTGATATTTTCTTTAAACACAATGGGAAAATATATCGAAACAAAAACTCGGGAAAACACTGTTTCGGAATGCGTCTAAGAGGCTGTCTCTCGATGCACTCAGCCTGAACAGGATGTAACTTCGGAAGGTTGCCAAATTCTTCACTGGACAATATCACCTACTTACACACAATAGGACTCCACAATGGATCCATTATGTGCAGACTTTGCGGTGTGGAGGAAGAAACATCCAGCCACATCATCTTTAACTGCGAATCTCTCGATTACTACGGATACGATATATTCGATGCATCTCACCCCGAATATATGAACCTTCAGGAAAACTTGATAAGCAAGATCCTGGCTATTGCCATGATATGGGAGAAGCGAACCTCGTCAGACTGAAGTAGAAGGGGTAGCACAATGAGCCATAAGGTCCAACTTCAATACTCTTCATATCCCAAGATTTATCTATCTACTTATCTATCTAATTTGGTTGGTTATGTAATTTAACTCAGTTTTTAAGTTCAAATTATACTTTCATTATTTTTGCCAGTTTTTACATGATTGGCAATTTTTATTGTATTTCAATGCTTATATTCGCGAAAATCTCAGAAAAGAAGTAATACGAAAAATCTCCCTATTAAAAACAGTAAACAAATTTATATGGGTTTTTGGTATATTAGCTTCTCGATTAATAGATGTATGGAAATTCAATATTTAGAAAAATAATTCATAATTAATGCTTAGATTACACCGTATAATTTACAAAATTGTTTTTACCGTTGATGTATTACTAAATCCGCTTGTTTGAAAAACACCTTCCCACAATTCATATAAGAGCAAACAATGTTTTTTTCTTGTTTATGCACACGTCGTATATGTGTATAAAGTGAATCGACTGATAATTTCTTATCACAATAATCACAGTTTACTAAATTTGTTGAATGATTGCGTAAATGGCGATACATTGAAGAGTTGTGAGCAAAAACTGCTCCACAAATTTTACAAACATTTTGTTTAAGAAAATCTAAAAAGAAATTTACTTAAAATTAAAAAAAAAAAACTTCATCCCGTTCGTTAAGTAAAAGAGTATTATTATTCAGTCATGAAAATGAATTAGAGGCTATCCATAAACCACATTGCAATTTTACGGGTGAGAGGAGTATATCATGTGATGTTAAATAAAGGGAGTAGATGCAACTCCGTGTTACGTAACACAGATAATATCTAAGAAAAATTAGTAAAGAAAAGGACTATAAAACTTATGTGCTTCAAAGCCTGACGAAATATGATTGGTTGTTAAATATTTCTTTAACTGATTAGTAACGCATTGGTAGGTAACAAAAAGTTGGAGAGAAGAAGAGGTAACCAAGCGCTATTCTGTTTGAAGAAGATGTCTATATATCCAGGGTTGGATTACCCAACAGACAATATAGGCAGGTGCCAATGGGCCCAGTTTCTTTTGTGGCTCCGGAGAGGTTTGAGATTATGGGGGATATGTTAAATTATTATCATCGTTTGTTTTAATTGATAACCGGATGAAGCATTTTTTTATATTAATGATGGAAGTATTTTTTGCTACTACTGTTCCATTTATACTGACTTTGATTGATACTTTATTTTTTTATCTTTTTACAAGTTACTATACATCCTATATGAAGATAGGATTTATAAACAGGATAGAATCATAAATAAAATTAAGTCAAGGAAAAAAAACCGTTCTAGAAAATTAAAAAACAGGGAAAGGCAAGAAGAATTGCCCAAGGGCCACGCATGGATTAAACCGTCCCTGTATATATCTTGCTTATCGATTCCCATAGTATTACAGCAGGTTACAGTGTTACATGGTATGAGGGGGGATTCTATAAGTCCGGAAAACGCGTTACACGGTTTATGGATAGAGCGATATTAAATATTATTGTCCTATGGACTACAAAATTATCGTTCTTTTTTCAAAATTTTATTGTTGATTTGTGCGTTATTCATTCGGTTTTTTGGAAAATGTTTCGAATAAAAGTTCTTAGTATATTTATAACTAGCTGATACCCGCCCGCTTCGCTCGACCCGGCCCGGCTTCGCATGGTTAATTACTATACTTTGATCTGAGCTCATTGATCGGAGAATCGATTACATACAAGTAGTACTAGTAGTAGTAGTAAAAGTCTCTTTATTTCATAATATTATTGTTACATATTTTTTATTACAACAGCCAAGTCAGCCAAAAATATGGTTATATTCACACTATTACAACACATCACATGTGAGACTTTAAAAAAAATTTTATAATATGTAACTCAGGTGATATGTAACTTTGGTGTATTAACTTAAAATTAAATACGTAAGCCATGAAAGTAAATTTTTTTCGAAATATCTTTAACACAGGCAAAAACCCCTTAAACTCGGCCTGTTGCACTACCGTGCTCTAGATTATTTACACTTTTAATGGAGCGTAGACGAGGCGACACAAGGGAGGCCGAGCGTTGTAAGCACACTCTCATACTTGCTACGTCTTGCCTTGGTGTTATACCTTGCCTTGATCCAAATGAGATCGGCTATATTTGTCTAAAGTATTCTGTACTTACCGTCTTTTATATCAACTAAATTTTTCAATTGATTATTTTGTTCTGTCTGAATCTCTAATTCTGTTCTGTCTATTTGATAATGTGATAATTCATTTATTTGATTATTAAAATTGATCTGTGTTGAATCCGTGGTATTGTTAATTGATTTTGATTGACTCAAAATTAATCCGTCGTCTTCAAAATTATTCGATAATACAGTTTGACCTTTATTTTCCAAATCAATATCTAATTGTGATAACAATCCATTCATAATCTGTGTCCAATCACTTGTTAAATTAAATGATGAATTTCCTTCATTATCGTTATTGTTTTCGTTATTCTTACTGTTATTATTTGCAAGAAAACAATTATGTAATTTCATTTCTTTTATTGTTGAAAATGACTAAAAATATTCAATGTTTACAAGAATAAACAATCAAGAGTTCACGTTTATTAAGGTCTTCCTTCCGTCACATTTCAACTGAATTCGATATTCGATTTGTTCGACTTTGGCAAACATTATTAATTAAAAAGAACAAAATAGTTGGTCTTAAGTGAGGAAATTTATTATGAAACTATGATTAGTTTCGAATATTACCGGTAAATTTCATACGGATAGCTTATGTTGGAAGTGAAATACTTAAATGGGTAATTACTCACGACATTAGTCCCAAGATACAAGAAAAACGACTAAAGAATTAACATTTCTGAATACATAAGTTATCGAATTCATGATGACAGGTGTTTGAGAAGGAAGAACTTTACTTTTAAAGTCAAATACTTACTTTTAAACAAGATCTACAGAATATATTTTGATCTTTTTCATGAATAATTTCATGTTGTCGAACATCTTGTAAATATTGAAAAGTTTTTCCACACACATAACAATAAAATTTCCTATCATTGCCATTGTTTGAGTCTACTTTTGTATCCTTATGCGACTGAAAATTGTTTGGATATTGCATAGAGTTTAACATGGGTAAATGTGATCACAAGTACGATTATTAAAATTTGCGACCAATATGGCGCCCATTGGCTACAGGCGTCATATTAGCCTTAATTGAATATACTGATTCGACGTCTCACTTATTCATTTTTCATTTATTTAAATTCAAAAAGGAATATTTCACTTATACATATATAAATTATAAAAAGTATACTAACAATAATGAATCCAACAATACTGATTTTGTCTCAAAATGGAATTTAGTGAAATAGGTAAGTTATAAGCAAAAAACTAATGAACAAGGCACAAAATGAAATGGTTATTCAATTTTGAAAAAAAGATGCCCTTTTAACATTATAGTCAAATAATACCATCATTCATCTTAGAGATCAAAACGGACAAATCAAGATGGAATTTCTTTATATGTTTTTATGTGATACACAGAAATTACTATATAATGATAAACAAATTGCGTACTGTATTATTAGTATATATACAAATCTAATTAAATAAATTAACGAAGCTAAATGCAACCTTTAGTACTTCTGAAATCATAAGGAACATTTAAAAAAAGTTGAAGTGAATCAGTACAAACGTATATACAAAGAATTTTATATATTATTATTGGGAGTTCTAGAACTTGGATATGCTCTTTGGTGGGTAAATTATAAACTAGAGTTGGTAGGCCGATGTTTCCTGCCCCAACCCCCGTGACAACCCTTTGGTCTACAAGTATCGCGGTCGCACTCTGGTGGACAACTTAGTAACTAAACACCTCCTGCCAGATATCCCAAAAAGGTATGTAATATAGAGTTATCTCCATTTAACAATCACTAATATTAACGCCAGCCGAAATTCAAAACTTCCGGCCTAGTCACCACCGCTAAGATATGCCCTTTGTATATTTTTATTATGGGTTAATAAATTTAAAAAACAGCAAAAGTAAAAATATTCGACAAACAAAGCTACAACTGTCTTATTTTAATCTAGTGATGTTAAAAAACTTCCAAAAAATAAAAAATAGATAACAAAAAACATTTAGTACTATTTGTAAGTCTTTTTTTTTATAGAGATAACCATTTATGACATATATTGAGTGCTCCAAAAGACAGCGAATGTTATGCTTAAAACTAACTATACGTAGTTTCTTCCACATTAAAACCTAAGACGTTGAAACATCATAGTTGATATTTCACGAAATATTGATTTAATTCATTCGTAAACATTCAATTTCATTATGTCTTCTGTTTCATTTCGCCAACAAAATAAGAGCAAAATTTCCTTCAGTAATTTTAATGTATAGGCCATGTTTTTCCTTTAATTGTTCTATGATTTGGAGGATCACGTTTGCAAATATCTTTTAACTTACATTAGTAACATTACATCTGTTGTCAAAGAGTGTCCGAAATCATCAATAATTACTTACTTGAATCTCGTAAACAGTTACTCGCACGACAATACTTTTAATAAATTAAGTCTCGGATACAATTTAACACTAAATATTTAGCCAAAACGTTCTCCCTGTTCAAAATATTTAAAAAATAATCCGCAATATCATTTCAGCTGTTGCTAATATTAAGTTAAAGTTTTTCTGGGTTTTATTACAAGCGAGATTTTTGTAATTAGATCATATTTTAATATTTAGGGATAGTTTAAAAAGACATCATACTTTATCGTGAAATAACATATGCTTCTTCAAAATTGTTATTTCACTAAATCGCTTATCACACTTTTCACATTGATATGGTTTGATACCATCATGTTTTCGAATATGACGTAAAAAATTTGACATATGATGAAATGATTGTCCACACTTTTCGCATATCTTCTTGTTTGTTCCTAGAAATAAATATTGTTCTTTGTACAAAGCTTTTAAAGCAGAGAATTCCTGGGGAACTATATACACATACCTAGATGAATATTTAAATGGGCCTTTAGGTCAGTACTAGTAAAGAATCCTTTATCACAAATTTTACAATCAAAATTTCGTTCGTTTAGGTGAACACGTCGATTATGATAATCTAAACGTGAGGGTCGATTATAACTTTTATCGCACCCTTCTTGGGAACATTTATAATCTCTTTTCTGAAAATGAAATTGTATTTCATGTTCTCTCAACTGAGATTCAGTTCTAAATGTAATATTTTCCAAACATTTTTCTAAAATGTAGAAAACAAATTGTTTATTTAGAATATCAGAAATATGTATATAATTTGGTACCACATTTCCAATTTCTTTCTCCGCTATGTTTTTGTAAGTGTCCATAATATTGTATTTCACGTTCAAAACTTTTACCACACAAATCACAAGTATAATTGTTAAAGTCCGCCTCTGTGTTATTTTTGAACTTTATGATTTTTGTGAAAATACGTCTTTTTGGTATAGAATCAGATTTCTCAGGTAATAAATCGTTAAAAATCTAGAAATATTTTTAATTAAAATCGTTAATATATTATCTTTTATTCACATTTATATAAATATAACCTTTAAACGATCATCAAAATTTAATATTTGTTCAGTTTCCATTATTATAGTACTTTATTAATACTGTTCAGTATTTAATTAGAAATCCAAAAGGTAATTTTTATACTTATTAAAATTATACAATTATTTTATAAAAAATTTTACTTGAATTCATATTGAACTGAAACACACAGGACCACTTTATCTGTTCAAGTCCAAGTCCACTTTATCTGTTCCCACAACTCTGTTAGTACCCTGAAAACCAGACGGCGATAGTAGGTACTTAACATGATTGGCGCTTAGTTCCGTTCAGTTCGGCCGAACTAAGAAGTTAGTAATCTTAGTAAGATAGATTAACTTACTTAGTCGTTGGCCGGGACACTTTATACTTACGAAGAAACTTTTCTTATTTCGGCATTTTACTTAGTATCTACGTCACGGGCAGTGTTGCCAGATATCCCGTTTAACGGTAGATCTACCGCTTTTTTAGTATTTCTACCGTTCTACCGATTTTATGAAATTTTTTGAGTAAATAAAAGAATTTTTGAATTTGTGTCATTTTTTTCAATTTTTTATAATAATAATTAATTTAAAACTCCCCAGTCGTACAAATACAAAATCAGTCATTACAGATCGTATTCCATTATTTGAAATAATGGAATATGGTTCTGTAATTACTTTAAGGTATTATTTTAAAATGGGATTTTAAACAATAAGTAATGCAATATATGATAAATACAAAGAATTAATATTATTTAATATTTGAAGAAAAAAAAATCTCTAATATATTAAATACTAATGTAATATAATTTTAATTATTCTGAATAAAAGTATTTATTTCAAACTATTTAAATTGGAATTTTCACTTTTTGAATCTACCGCTTTTTTTCTTAATCTTCCGCTTTTTAAGATATCGGCTGGGTCATATAGAAGTTCCTCCATTAAAATACTCCTTATAAAATTATCCATTTTATTAAATTTTTATCTCACTTATTACAATAATAACAAATTGTCTACTCACGAGAAATGTTCTGAATGTGATACATAAACAAATAGGTTATGATCAGTGTCGCCAGATCCGATTTCTTAAAAAGCGGTAGATCCACCAAAATACAGCGGTAGATTCAAAAAGTGAAAATTCCAATTTAAATAGTTTGAAATAAATACTTTTATTCAGAATAATTAAAATTATATTACATTAGTATTTAATATATTATAGAATTTTTGTTCTTCAAATATTAAATAATATTAATTCTTTTTATTTGTCATATATTGCATTACATATTGTTTAAAATCCCATTATAAAATAATACCTTAAAGTAATTAGAGAACCATATTCCATTATTTCAAATAATGCAATATGGTCTGTAATGACTGATTTTGTATTTGTACGACTGGGGAGTTTTAAATTAATTATTATTAAATGACACAAATTCAAAAATTTTTTTATTTATTCAAAAAAAAAGGTAGATATACTAACAAAGCAGTAGATCTACTGTTAAAATTATTTTTAATTATTTTAAAAAAATGGTAGATATACTAACAAGGCAGTAGATCTACTGTTAAACGGGAAATCTGGCAACACTGATTAAGAAGCAAAAGAAAGTGTGTCCAGGCCGAAACTCGCTGACTCAGATGCTCAGAACAAAATTTTATTTATTCTGACTATCTTACTAAGATTTCTTACTTCTTAGTTCGGCCGAACACAACCAATCAGTACAATATGCATAGAAGCGTATAAGTACGATTTTTGTGTCACCTAAAATTTTTAGTATGTATGCTGACCACTAGATGACAATAGCTGTTCGATTCGGTATTTAGTGCCATTATCAGCACAACCAACTGTACTTTGGCAGAACTTGGTACCAGTTTCCCGGATCACATCGAAGCGGGGATGTACTTCAAATTTATAATAAAAGGGAATCCACCAATATTGATGAAATTTTTATGAATTTTTAGAATAAATTAGCCAAAATTTTTTAATTTTTTTTACAAGCTGTATAAAATATTAATATTTGTTATATTTAAAAAACTTATATTTAAAGCTTATTCTTTTAAAATAGCAACTTTTAAACAAGCTATTTTATACAGCTTGTAAAAAAAAAATAAAAAAATTTTGACTAATTAATTCTAAAAATTTCATTAATATTAGTGTATCATAAATTTGAAGTATATCCCCGCTTCGATGTGATCCGGCCAACTGGTACTAAGTTCTGCCAAAGTACAGTTGGTTGTGCTGATCATAGACCCTAAACAAGGACACATAACTCCATGTAAACAAATAATTGGCAAAAATAAGATGTCAGTAGCGTTCCTTCGGCACCGGAAACAAAACAGAGAGTATAAGGCGCGAGTTTTAATTGAATAACATTACGTATTTATAGTATTATAAAAATTATTTCCAGCCAAAGTATTTTTTCAATAAAATATTTTTTTAAATAAATGATAAGTAATTTCAATTTTTCAATAAGAATTTAGTTGAAGTGATAGTTAAAATTCGCAAAATAATTACATAAAAATAAAAACATCAAATAATTAAATAGTAACCTGTAATGTTGGAATTGTAAAAATGAAAGAAATTATTGAATCAGATATTAAATTAAACTTTTATTTATTAATAATAATGCTGAAAATTAATATTTAATATAATGTCATACAATTTAATTAATTTTGGAATATTTATACTAGCTTTTGGTACTTTAAAAGTCCTGGTTTTTTAAACCCAATTGATCCCGTTGCTTATTGTCACAAGCACTACCACTTTTACAATTGTCTACTGCACATACTTTTCCCCATTTTAAATGTTTTTTAAACAGTTTTTTATTTAATAAATTTTTTTAACCAAATCGTGTACTTCAAAATGATCACTTCAAAATAAAAATAGTTACTTGGCTTACTTCACTTCTGTTTATTATACTATATTCACTTTGGTAAGGATGAGTATCTATCAAAAACTTGCGACCCTAGCGGCATAAAAAGTAAATATAACTTCTCCCATTTCGTTGCCATATTTTGTCAATTTTCCCGTATGACTTATATCTCCTTTATATAGCCTCCATGGTGCTGATAATGGCACTAAATACCGAAATCGAACAGCTATTGCCATCTAGTGGTCAGCATACGTACTAAAAATTTTAGGTGACACAAAAATCGACTTATACGCTTCTATGTATATTGTATTCTTTGGTAGCAGTCACGAAAAATTGAAAGTCCAAAACATAATGTTCGTAGCTGGAAACAATGTTGACAAGATTCTAACTAAATTAATATAAAAATTGCGATTGTGAATTTAGTTTTAGGTTATAATTAAATTGAATAATTTCAATTATGAGAAAAATTAAGTACCTACTATCGCTGTCTACTTTTCAGGGTACTAACCGTACTAACAGAGTTGTGACCAGACCAGTCCAAGTGGTCTAACGCGTTATGTCTGCGCAGTATACCTACTTGGAAACTGGGAGGTTAGGGATTCGAATCCCGACATCGGCAGTTCGTCAATTATTAAGAAAAAAAGGGGGCGGTTAATTGACTAAACTGTCAGCGTATGGACAAGAACGAAGTAACCGGTTATGCTTGAGAAGGTTTTCTTCAGTTTCCTTCACGAACTCCAGATGAATATCTATACACAAAAATTCCTTCCACTCCACTCACATCCTTAGGCATCACAATTGACCTTATGGTCGAAGTGTAGTCCGTCCAGGGCAGCCTCTACAATCTATCTATCTAACAGAGTCGTGAGGACAGAAAAAGTGAACTTATGAGCTTATATATCTGTATTCTTTGGTATTACACATATGGATATATGACAATAAAAGCAGCCTTGTTATTGGAATTAAAACTTATGTTAAAGGGTGGTCAGCTGCATTCTTTATTAGCACATAAAAATAAATTTTGTTTGAATAAAAGAAATGAGTTTAAGTACAAATGCACACACAAAAATTACAAAGTAGTGTATATAGGTGCTATATAAGTAAAGTAGAACTCCAATTATCCGCATTAACTTGGACCGGACCCAAACAGGATTATTTGATAAATCATGAAAACAAAAATAACTTGAATGTGGCCTTTTTTCTACTGTATATACTTTTGTAATGAAGAATAATTACAGATGTTGAATTGTGGCAAAACAAACGTCCATGTTGCAGGGTCGTTGACTGGTTCAATGGTCACATTAAGTTAGTGACCTATGAGGACCGAAGGTCGTCGGACTTGATGCCGAGCAGACCAAGTTCGATCCTGGAGCTCATGCAACTTCGCAACCCACTCAGGATTGGAAGGTAGGTAAGGTGGTCAAAGTTGTTAGTGGCTCTTAGCATGCGGTCATATTCTTTAACCAGGAGTCCGTAGTCCCGCTAATGGAAAATTGTCTATGTCTTTAGCCACGTCGTCCTTAATATCTACGTTAAGGCAAAAGAAGTGGAAAGGGGGAGAACGACCAAGCCTCTAAGATTTTTGAATAGTAGCAGAATAGCTTCTGATTAGAATATCCTCTTAATAAATTAACCTTCAAAATTATTAGGTTCTAAAGCTACAAAAAATAATAAAATAAAATTCATGAATTCATAATTAAATAAACGAAATATTGTTTTATTTAATCAAAACAAAAAAAATTATATCCAAATATCGGATAATTAACAAAACTTAATTGAATTATAATTATTTCATTAACATTTTACGAAAATCATCATTTGATTTTGGTTTGTTTTCCGTATCATTCGTTGTACTTTGTACCACTTTCTTCTGTACGATTGTAGGAACCAGTGGTATTTGTATTCGACTTTTCCTATCAATAAACAAAATTATTAATCATTTATTAATAAAGAATTCGCAGTGTTTACTCACACGCTAGGGTAATAATCAAGTTTCTCTTACACGAATGGAGTTCTTCTATTAACAGTCTATGGTTTGATTCTCGGAAATTTTTGATTGTCAATTGCAATTATTAAAAATACGAGACTTAAAACCCGTTAAAAATTTAAGGTAAGCACTTCTTGAATAAAACTATATACACTTTCATTTTGAAAATAATACACGTGATATATAAAACTTGTACTGAATCAATCATAACGCATAAAAGATTGATTTTTCCTGAAATTTAGCAGGGAATAGCTCTATAACTGTGAAATATATCATGTTAAAATATTTAATACACTAGTTTGAGTTAAAATCTTCCTGTATTCAACTTCTTAGGACTGAAGTTTTGAGATATTTTAAGAAAGGTCACTCAAGAAATTTATGTATGCAAGATTTATATAAAATTTGGTACGATTAAAGCGATTGAAAGAGTTTACTCACTGCGTCGAAGAATTGATTCCACGTTCAAATAATCGTTTAAGGTTATCGTTAGTTTTAATTTTCAAACTTTAAATATGCCATTTTCATAAGAGATACATACAAAAATATTGCCACGCATGTGAGAAATCACGGCGTCAATGATTATATACAATTATTACCTTATACCAGATTCCTTATACCCAGAATCACCAGCATCTTTCAAATTTCTTTGTGGTGGTGCACTAATAGCCACACTAATGACATGTCCATCAATTTCTGTATTATCCGTTTTAATTAGAGCGCGTGCAGCATCTGCTGCTTGTTCAAATTCAACATAAGATATACCCTTAAAATGGCCGTTTCTATAGCAAACCATTCGAATATCCTTTATTTTACCATGTGGAGCAAATATTTTTTCTATTTCTTCTTGTGTTATGTTCAAAGGCAAACCTTTGATAAATAATTTATGTTGTTCTCTAGTTGTGGCGTATTTAAATGCTTGGTCACGCTTTTCTTTTGCAGTTTTACAACGTGAAATAAATACGGGGCGATCTTCTAATCTTTCTCGATCTCTTTTTAAAAATTCTTCAACTTCTTTCTGTGAATAATTAAATCGAATTAAAAAGTAACTCACAATAATTTTTAACTTACGTTCTAATTAAATTTCAAATTTTTCCCCAATTCCTAGATCAATTATTTGTATTTTATAAATACGCATTTCGATTACAAAGTAGCCATCATCAGTATGAATTAGCTAATCTAACTATCTCCGGGGTATGGAATCGAAGATATGTTACTCGTTGCTAATTTGGTGTGTCTCATACGTATACATAAAATTAAAAATACAAATAATTGATAATAATACTAGATCTATGAATTGGGGCAAAACTTGTAACTTAATTTCAAAAACCTAAAGTTCTCTTTGATTATTTTAATAATATTTATATACTTTCTAATTATAATTCTAAAGCTGCGATAAAATATTATATTGAATACGGGCGCTGATTCGGCGGTTTCTGACGAATCAAATATGTTTCAAAACCATATCGTCTGTTTAAATGAAGGGGGTAATGAATGTTGCGAGTTACCTACGTACAAAATATCTGTTTATTTTTTCACTATTATCTCACTTATGTCCCATAAAAATTGTCGTACTCTTATAATTTTAACTAATTTTTCAACATCAATTTTATCTTCCATTTTATAATAAATAATTATTAAGGTATTTCAAACTATTATTAGGTTGTCAAGAACTTCACAATGTTATTAAAATGAATCCTCAGAAATCAGCTGAATTTTTTTGAGAAAATCGTTATGTAAGTTGGAGAAATTTAACATCTTCATAAACATGGTGAAATAAAATGCACGATTCCGACTGTTTTTACTTTGAACTCTCTCAATATAGTCACGGTTGTTCTGAAATTTGACACATACTTTCCTCAATTCCTTAGAAATATTTTTCATTAAAACATTGGGAGAATGACCATCGGGTTGTTAAGTTTTTTGATAAAATATGCGTAAAAAAGTGCATTTTTTTCATGTCCGCAGCAGGCTATTTTTTATGGTTCAGTTGGCATCATGAGTATCGGCACGCTGTTTGAAATTATATACTAGTATATGTATGATGACTAGTATATGTATGATATGTTATGTGACGAATGGGAACACTGACGACAACGGACAGCTGCTTTCAACAACGCGTAGGAGTACCAACATATTTTTTTACGCATATAATTTTTATATAGTTCTTTTCGCGCGGGTACCCGATCAGCTGATATAGTTTGGAAATACCTTAATATATTAAAACAAATCGTCGTAAAAATAGCTACTAACAAATGATGCTTTCTCAGGTCATAAACAGTCACGTGGTGACAAAAACTATGTTTTCGCTAAAAACCTCCCATTACATGAAGTTCTGAAGTAAAAATGGGACATTTAACACTAAAGAGCATTTTATCTACCAATATTTAGAATTAAACACATTAATAATTCATCAGAAAACATATCAGTGATTCCAGTCTAAACCTAACAAATGGAATAAGCACAATATTAACAGAGACTCAACCTAAAACGGTTTTAGATCTAACAATTTAATTTTATTTGTAAATTCCTATTAATATTTAAAACCTACCGTTGAACCCAATTCTACATAACCAAAACCTTTGCTCCGCCCTTTATAGTCTTTAGCCAATCGTAAACTTTTCACTGTACCGAAAAATTGCTTTAATCGATCTTCATCAATAGTGTAATCTAAATTACTGACAAATACTGTACGACTTTCTGTTTCTGCATCCATTTCAACTGGCGGTTGATAGCCTTTATCAATTGTTTGTTTTTGTTTATCTGATGTTTTTTCCTCCATATTTAATTTTGAAATCGCATTTAATTCACTTTCAATTGATTTAGTCTTTTTAGTTACTCGTTCCTCGGACTCAGATACTTTGTACTCGGATTTACGTTTTCTATCCATATTACGATTATCATTCTTATCATGCTTTTTCTCATAATTTTGAGTATTTTTTATAGTTTTCTGTTTATCGTAGGATTTTATTTCTACATATGTTTGTCTCTCAAGTTGAGTTTTTTTCCATTTTTCTAGAACTTCAAAACATTTGCAATTACATTCCATTATTGTTTGTATTGTACCACATTCACGTTCATAATTTATCCATGAATCTGCAATTTTATTAGGCCAATCCTGAAATAAATTGATTACAAAATTGTAAATGTGTTGTCAATTTAATTACTAAAAAATATCTAAATGTGAATGAGTAGTGAATTACACAAAGAGTTATGGAATGTTATTGTATGTGCTTATAATCGTTGCGCATTTATGATCAAATATTTGACTAATAAAACTACCCAAAAAAGGTGATCTTGTCAATGTAACAGCTGGAAGGGAATCATACTTCCATCTGTGGTGAGTAAAGTATTCCCAAAGATATTATTCAATCTCATCCAAGAAATACTAGACGCACAGTTAAGACGGGAACAAACTGGACATCGCAGCGGAAGATCAACGATAGACCAAATTAATACACTACGTATAGTCATCGAGCATTTCCAAGAGTTGAATTCCCCACTTTATTTACTTTTTACTGATTTCTCGAGAGCATTTGACTCCGTAACGAGAAGAAATATTTGGAACGCTTTAAAATCTATAGGAATTCCAGAAAAAATTAGAAATCTCAGTCGTACACTGTATGAAAACTACAAATGTCGAATCAAACATTTCAATGCGATCTCAGAACCGACAGAAGTGAAGACTGATTTCACCAATATTGTTTTTATTGTTTTTTTTTTTTTACCGACCGGCTTGAAAAACTGGCATATGCTGAATACATTTTCTTACTAGCGCACAGGTTCAAGGATCCCAAACTTAAAACTGCTAGCCTAGAGACAGGTTAAGAAGGTTGGATTGGAGATCGATGCCAACAAAACAAAACAAATTAGCAGTAAAGTGAATGTAGAAAACATTAAGTGTGGAAACAATGATATAGAGAACATATACAGGTTTCAATATCTCGGCGCGAAAATCACAACTGATTGATGAGCAACTGAGGACGTGATAAATAAAGCCAAATATTTTTTAACCAATTAATAAAAGTTTGGAAATCACAAAACTTAGCGCTTAACACGTGAGAACACAAACAAACTCCAAACCTTCATAAACAGCTCCCCCCGTTTCATCCTTAACATCAGATAGCCCTAAACAATTTCAAATATAGGTCTATGGCGCAAAATAAATGAAAAAGAAGAAATACATCTACAAATTAATCCAAGAATACCGTGGCTAAAGAGGCCCTTGATTGGAACCAGCAAGGTCAACATAATAAAATTGCAATATCCCAAAAATAGATAGTCTGCATTCACTGATTCACAGGAAGTATTCACAAGCAATTGGAGCCACGTCTAAAAAGTAATAATATTAATAAACATAAACCTTGGTAGCATTCAACGCTCGAACATGAGCTCGACGAACATGTTTAACGTCACCAAATCGTATTTCTAAATTTAAACATTCTAACCACAAATCCGCCGTGTCTTTAGGACCCACACGTGCAATATCAGTCCATATTTTTCTTGCTGCTTCCATATCCTTAAATATAGATCCTTCAATTCTTGCCCAAAATCTAAAATGAATGTTGGTAAAAATCGGAAGTTTTAACCAATAATTTTTTTATGCATATTTACTGTAAAATTGAACAATTTGGATCGCCTTGTTGGCCCCAAGTTTCATATAAATGATTATTTGCTTTCGAAAATACATTTCGTAAATATTCTTCGTTCAAATCCACATTTTTAATATCAGTTTCCATTGCATTACCATCTGTTGATTTTGAATTTTTAGATAAATGTGATGAAACTGCTCGTTTACAATGTTCCAAATAACATAACCATAATAATAGTTGAGATCTTGCATCATGACTACAAGCTACAAGTCCCAATTCAAATTCTTTTGTTATCTATGAAAAGAAATGAAAAACTTAAATTATCAATCAAAGATGATTAATAAATTTAATATTTATGGAATTTATCGTGAATAGCCCACTTATAAATAGCAATGTTTAAAGTTTGTGCGTCCAAACTGTGTGAGTCGGGACTCGGGTGGTATGTACTAAACTTTGACAATGTATTATACTCTTTTAAAAAAACAAATGTTGTTAAGGATTAAATATTGATATGAAAAATGATTCCTGGTGGATGGATGAGTTATTTTTTTCATATCAATATTTGATTAAAAATTCAATGAAATGTTTGTCAATAGTATACACTAGTTCTTTCATACTATATCTTACGTAACCGTAATGAACGTAACCTATACATAAATAGTAATGTTGTTTTGGGTGCAAAGATATTGGAAGTAAGAAATTCATCAATATCTACGTTTTGTAGCATAATAAATGTTGTCAATACTAAAAGAAATATGTATAATTTAAAATAAAATAAGAAATTTTACCAATAATGTTGAATTAAATAAGAAATAACAAATAATATGATAAAATTTTAACTAACTTTTGGCAGTGAATGTACCTTTAATTTAAATCAACAAAAACATATATCCTTTTTCTTTCTATGTCCATATACGTATAAGTGACAAAGACAGATTTCTTTATACTTCAATTTATAATTTTTCTCAACAACCGTTTAGTGAATGATAATAAAGTTGAGTTCAAGTTATGTAATTTGCGACGCTTCGTAGCTTTTTTAATAGTAATTGAAATGAAATTTAATCTATTGAGTGAACAAATCTCCATAAGAAAACATGTTAAATTACAATTTTTATAAATTACAATAACTTTAAAATGGTTTAGTAAATCGATTTGAAATTTTCACCGTAGCTTTAGCATTAAGTGAGGAGCATTCTACAACCTTAATTTTAGTTCGTTTCCTAGAATTTTGACATACCTCCCTAACATCCTTATCCGAATTTTGTTAGTTATCAAATTATGATCATCATTTTACTACATTTACCCTTTCGAGCGCATATGGAGTTCGAATGACCTCAAATTATACTAATTGTTACATCTATTTCTCTGAAAGCTCGTAAAGTGAAAAATTTGGAAAATGTTTAGTTTGGTAAACTATCAAAAAGGATGTCAAATAGGTCTATCCTCCGTAAGCTCTATTACGGTAGAGCCTACATTATAAAATCCTCGAATATTTGAATATTAATGAATACACAAATAAATTATACTGAATAAACTTACCGTATCATGATCTTTTTCAAAAAATTCTAATGTTTGTAGAAAATAAACCCAAAGACTAGAATTCCACGAACAATTACGAACAGAACGTTTACATACATTTAATGCTAATGATTCTGTACCTAAATTTACAGTATGTTTACAATATTTAAACCAAAATTCTGCATTTAATGGAACGTCATTTACAGCCCTTTCATACAGAATATTAACACGATTTGGATATGATTCTTCATAATCGATGTACTTTTCATAATATTCCAATTTCTCAATATCATTTTTAGCATTCATTACATCTTCTTCATACGGTGAAATTTTTTTTAGGTCTCTTTTAGATTTTCCATATATGTACTCGTAATCTATATTCGTGATAACTTCCTCTTTTCGCGGAAGTTCTTTAATCCAATTTTGTAATTCTTCGTTAGTTACTTCCATATCACTTAATGGAATTGAAAGTTGTCGTTTAAATATAGAAGCTACACGTTGAGCTTGTATTAACCACTCTTCAGATTGGATATCGGTGATTAAACTTAAATGAGCAAGTTCAAATTCTCGATATGCATCCCAAATAAGACTGCCCTGTGGAACGTGCAGCCCTGCTGCACTTATTGCTCTTTCAAATAATTTACGTATATTTTCGATATTAGGATTCTTTAATCCAAATTGGACATATTCTAACCAAACATTAACCGCTGTAAATTTATAGCCAAAGTTAGACCAGGTACGATGATATGATGTTTGAAATTAAGTACCTACAGTGAAATTTGTTTACTAAGGTATTAAAAGAAAATGAAAATCAGGTAACACTAGACGGTCTAGGTTTTTCGTTATCTATCGTTCAATGACATGATCTATAAACTCTATGATTACATAATCATAGGAAGGGGATAGTCTTAATTTATTTGTATTGATTTACAACAAAGATTTGTTGATTTTTAAAGTTGAATTATTTGGAAGTCAATAGCCCTTAGGTTAGGGTAGATTGCAGTGGCTATCCGGGTGGGACACACTTAGGCCATGAGGCACATTGTGATCCCGAAAAAGGGAACCATCCCACAAGGAGCCACTACTCCTTGAACCATTTGGAGCTGTTCAAGAACAGCAGAAGAGATTTGACACCGATCGATTTTAGTTCGGAAAGGTCGTCAATGAATGGCTGACCCAAGTGTATCAGTCTCCTCATAGCAAGAGCTGAACAGTGACAGAGAAGGTGGGTCATCGTTTCATCTTCCTCCTCATTGTGACTGCTTCTGCAATAGCCATGGTGCACTGGTCGATCCATGCACTCAGAATGTTTACCTCTCAGCCGGTGCCCCGTAAAGGCTGCTACTATATTGCTTATGGAGGGCCTTTGACGGGAGATCATATCTTTGGAACGCCTCCGATTGTATTCTTACCACAACTGTCTTGCAATACCACTTGGATAATTATCATATATTTTCTGATGAAGAAACTGTTTTTCGAAACTTAGGTCAAAATAAAACTATTGTTACGAAAATCTCAAATATTTGTTTTATTTAATAATTTTAATGGCTTTTCGTCAAGTCCATGAATAAATGTTCAGACATATTACTTAAATGTCAAATTAAGTAAACGGTAGTCAGTTCCGTTGGTATAATATAACCGAAAGGCAACTATACCAACAATGGATATAAATAGACGCTAGTTTACAAAAAACAATTTTAAAACATGTAATAGTACATAAACAAATGTAATAGTACACAAACAAAGATTGTGAAATATCATATGCATTCCACTACCATGGCATCTCAGGTAGCTCAGCGGTAGTGCATTCGTCTAGAAAGTCAGAGGTCGTGGGTACGATTCCCATACTAGATGTGTATAATTTTTCATACCAGGCATTTGATGTCAAAGAAATTTACCATTCTTTAAAAAAATTTTGTCACGAATTTGAAATTTTTATGGCGGATTACCTGTATATAATTTCAAACAAATGATTTGTGGGGTTAATACTGACAATTTATTTGGGATCTAAAATTACATTAGTAAAATAAAGCCGGTATTAGACTGTAAAATATTTTATAAAATATATTTGATCAAAATCCTTTGTTAAAGATGTTTGATAGTGTAAGGCCAATTTTTATAAAATATTTTTTTAATAAACATTAATAGCTTGGTCTTACATTTTATAGAAGTTTTGAATTGTGTGTGCCCCATGCTTTCTCTGACTGGTCTACTAGCATTCGCCTGTTGTTAGAAACCTAACGATACCCCTAATAAGATTAAATGGGTATTTTATTCAGTAATGAACACTTTCGAAACCACATATTTAAAAGTTTCATCATCTATTCTCAAACATCTTTTATAATGTTTTACATTTCCAATATGTAAAAAAAAATCTCTTCATAAATTTTGTTGAATTTCTTTTGCATCACATCGTGCGACTGGGCTACTAGACAGAGCGCACTGAGGAATTCGAGTACTATACATCGTACAATAGATATCACATCACATAGTACAATAGATAGTTTAACCTACACACGTATATTTCTCCTCTTTTATGACTACACTTATGTTGCAACAGTAAGAGTTCCTTATCCATTTCCATTCTTTGTCAAATATCATTAGAAACTTTTATAAAAATTTTTTTAAAATCGCTTAATAAAAGATCTTTGTCAGTGTAATACCGACCATACTCAACGGAGTAATTTAAAATGAACCAAAGTTAATAGACACAACCACGACGTATTACAGAGTCGGTCATTGTAAACAAATTTCACTGTATATTTACAAATAATTAAAAAAATGAATATTAATAATGAATCAATACACAGCTCGTCAATATAATTTCCAAACAACTGTGTATCGAATGTGCTTACTCAAATAATCTTGAACCGCTTTTTCGAATAGTTGAGTAACCTTTTCAATTTCTGCCTCTGAATTTGCAATAGCCATTTCACTTTTAATCCACAGAAGCCATAATTCACCTGTCAATGGATATACTGTACTAAATTTTTCAAATGTTTTTCGTAAACCTTCAATGTCAGTTAATTGTCTTCGAATTTTAACTAAATTTTCATATGCCGCATAATCATAATAATTATCTAGCAGCCTCTTTTCCAATTCCTCAGCTTGTAATTCTAATTCACGCTCCTAAAATACGTTTTTAAATATTTTACTTTGCTTTACAGTATATTTCTAGTAAATATAGAATACCTTCTCTTCGTCATCCTCATCTTCTGATGAAGCTGAATCATTATTTGGTAGTACTTCCATGCTTCCAGCTTCCGATAAAATATCCTCATCATTTGAATTTGACATTTTTACTGAAAAATCATTCCCACATATGAAAATGAATAAGAAATATGGCTTCTGTTTATATTTTGGTTGAGAAGAGACATCTATTAATTTCACATTTAAATAATTTAATATATAATATTTCCATATATTTAGTAGTAATAAATATATGAATATTCCATTGTGTAGTTTAAAATATCCACATACAGATGTCATTGATTACATGATTATTGATGCATATTGTTATTCATTTAAAGTTCATTCAAATATTATAAATTCTATGAAAATAAATTCAAATATAAATTTGTAATAATAAATAATATTAATTGATTAAATATCTAAATTATTAGATGATAAAACCAGTTATACTACTAATTATTAATAATAGTTTTTAGAATAGGAACGTATTGTAGAGATTTCCTTCAAAGATCATTATTTGTGGATGTTTAATATTTATAGATTACGGATCTGTTGAGTGGTCAATTAACTACTAGTAGACGTAAAAATGTATTGAAATACCAAGAAGTTGTTTTTACTATTGTATATTGTCAGTTTTGATTTCACAAGAAAAGGAAGACGTTCTTTTAAAATATTCTTTTAAATTCCATGTGTCCTTTTTAAACGCAGTGATTTTGTTTTATAATAAATGTAAAGTGTAATGTTATTTAATTATATATTTTTGTTTAAAGTTTAAAAAATAATAATTGTTATTCTCAGGTTTGTAGGATATATATATATATTTTTTTTAAATTAAATGATATTTTATAATCTTTTTTTAAGATTTGACCTATTCTTTAAATTATTTTTAAAATTAACGACGTCATTGTTTTATTTACAATATTATAAATAAATTTTGTAATATTGAATATAATATTTGAATGAGCGCTGCTTATGTATTCTTAAATCATTAAATTAATTTAAAAATTTGCTTTAAAATAATTTTACTGTCGATCGGACTTTGGAAGATCGTAAGAGGGGTTAACCCTCAATTGCAAAACTCATTTTGGGGCAACACCCCCTTCCGTATTTTCTTACGGGGGTAAATATTTTTGTTTCCTTGATATCTCCTCAACCGTTCAGTTTATTGAGAAAGTTGTTCAGAGCAATTTTGTAGGTAATAAAAATCCTCACATTTTTTGTTTGAACAACTTTTTTGTATTAAATGTATCTTGTATTCAGGAGAGCCGTTTAGATTACTTTTATTGTGCGCATTCATTCGAAATCATTGTTTTTGGCTGTTTAAAAGTAGGTTTAGCGTGAATTGAAAACTCTAATAGGGAATATGCATGAACATTTTTTTTCACATTTATTTTCAGAATATGAAAATACTGTTAATACTGTAATAATATTTAAAAACGAAATTAAAATCCGACAAATATCGAGGAAGCTATAAGCTTTTAAAGATTATTATCTGTCTCTTTCTTGCAAAAATACTAAAAACGGAGTTTTACGTGTATTTTAAATGGTGAAAGTGTAATATGACGTCACATAACATATCAAGAGGGCTATCACCCTCTTTGTCTAATCGGGAATTTCAATCATTCATATCTCGTTTATTTTTAAAGTTATTTAAAAAGTAATTTTACCTTGATATTTGTCAAGTAAACATGCTTCAATTCAAGTAAAAAAAAATTTTCATGCATATTCCCTATTGTAATGACTTAGAAACTCGACAATAGACTGTACGAAGTAAAAAAAAAAGAATAATTTTAAAATATAAAATTGAATTTAAAACATATACTTGATTTTCCAGTTTTGGCCTTACAAAATTCGGTAGACCGAAGTTTCAACAATAAAGCCTCCTTTTACAATCGAATATACTTGATGAATATACTTGTAAATTTGCCTCTGCAATGCTAACTTAAACAATTTTGTAGGAAGTAATATTGACACTAGTGTTAATGTTATTTAAAAATATACGATTTAACATGACATGTGAAAGATAATTTTCTAACATACAATTTGCAATTCAAGGTTCATTTTTGAAGAATGTATTATTTAAATTAAAAAAGATATTTTTAAGTTTTTTTTTGCTGTTACTTTTTGAATTTTTCTATCGGTATGGAAAATTATAGATACAAATCCTTTGGGGTAGAAATGCATTTACAAACGCATAATAGGTAATGTTAAACTTCAGTACTTACTAAAGTACTACAGTAAGATTGTTTTTCAACTTTCTTTTAAGTTGATTTTCCGTTTTTCCAGCTCTAGTAGTTCTTCTAGGTAATCCCTGACTATCCTTGAGGTAATTTAAGTGGCAGGCAAGGCTTTTAGAGCAACATGACTCTCTGAGAGGATGTATATGTTCTGGTTTATGTAACGCTTACCAGAGATGTAACGCTTAACTATACTCTGTGTTATATGGTTCAATTTTTTCAGGGGAGAGGAATGAAATGAAAACTGCGGGGAGGGGCTTAAAACAATACATAGAAAACGAACTACGCTCCGTTATTCTAGATTGATAAAAAGGTTGGATCGTACAATAGCATCGGATGCATTTCAGGTATCATTAGAAGTGGCAACAAAGATCTACGTGAAAAAAATGATATGGTTAAAATTATTCCGAAGAAAATCTATATATAGTTATTGAGTTATGTGATAAAATTTATAGATATTATTAAAACTTGCAATAAAATACTGTAATTTATTAATTATACTTAGAGGGTAGGGGAAAAACAGTTAACTAAAAATAATAAGAAAAGGAAGGTGTAGTTTGGGTCCGTGGTGCAGATTTTTTGTGAAAACGTCCTACACATCCGTAGACGTATGTCCGATGGTCCAACTACGTAATCGCGGTAGATTGGCAACAAAATACGAATTCAATTAAAATTAATATGTATTATAATTAAATAATAGTACTTATAACTGCTGTCGCTAGATAAAACCAACTGTTAGGGCATTTGAGCAACAGCCATTTGTGCAATAGTTGTAAAACTCCATAGTTACGTAAAAAAGGTTCCCATACACGATCAAACACAGCGTATTTGTGCAACATCATGTTTACACAAACATTGGTCTATGCACTTACCAAAAAGTTGTGCAAACTGACATTAATATCATGTTGTACCGCCATTGTTGTTGGTTTTTTGAAGAAGAAATTAAAACGGAAAAACAAACAGAGGGCCTGGGTATTATCACGCGGTCAAACTTGTCAAACACTGCTATAAAGCCTATAAATGATCATGCAGTTTGCGCAACAACCCTATATGTGCAACATCATGTTTGGGCAAACCTCATTTCATTTTGTCAAAAACTGTTATATATATATTGTGGGATAACTCAATCCATGCCATACATGATCAAACAAACGGTTGTTGCGCAAATGGTTTGATCGTGTATGGCGGCCTTGAGAATTCCTTAAAGTTACTAACACGTATAAGTTATGTACAGTGTTGCCTGATGGGAGGATATTAAGCACCAATTGAGCTATCTTTGGTACCAAGCGGCTATCAAATATTAGTCATCGGCTATTGGTATACAACTCATTGGCTATTGGTAGCATTACTAATTTCTTCACATTAATTTTTTTTTGACATTCAGTCTGAAACAAAAACGAATCGTAATTTAAAATGAAAAGGTCTATTGGTATTTTAGGTTAGAGTATATAGGAAAACGGCCGATATTATCATTAAAATATATTAATTACTTAATCACTGTAAGAAACAAGTGCAATTTATTAATTAAAAATATAAACTTTATAGTTGTATTTCAATATTTTTTCCTTATTGGGATAATAAATTACTGTTGTTTTTTTTAATATAAATTTTAGGTTTAAATTCATTTAAAATTTCCCGCCTTAAACTACTTGTGCTCGATAGGGCTATTTTGGGGCTACATATGCGCCGTGTATAGGCTACTCCGTATTAAAAAGTTCTGGCGACACTGGTATATATAATCTTATGAATTTAGTTATAATTTAGTTATAATTAAAATTTTGTTTGCATATTTTTTTTCCTTAATAAACATGGAAGGGTGAATTGTTCCAATTAGCAACAGAGACAGAATTGCAATATTAAAAAATTAATTAAATCAAATCTATGAGGTAAATTGTTTCGAATTTTGCCAGCATAACTACAAACATGGTTCTATCTATTATAAAGTTTTTTTCTTGGGATCAAATGTGGCGATTTTTTACAAATCATCAATTTCCGACATTATTGAATAGAGACACTCGTAAAAACTCATGTATTTTTACATAATTTTAATTAATTATATCACTTAAACAATGCGATAAAAAAAGAGGGAGGAATTCAAGTATAAGAGCATTTGATACCAAACTACCTTAATATTTCTTGATAGACTTTGTTGAGGATGTAAGAGGATGTATTTTCTGGTAGTGATTATTATAATAAAATATTTAATTTATAAATATTAAAAATATTATATTTTGTGGCTTATTTATAAACGTAATAATAAATTTCTTAAGGACGTTCGAAATAGAGAAAAAAATGCAGAGAATTTCCTGTAAATTAAATATGGTATAAAAAAGTCAATACGAATTCATTGGTATGCTTCAAAATGTTAGTTCAAATGCATTTTTTCGTTTTTTTCGATATTGAAAATCATACTTTAAACATTAGATCTGGAGAAACCATACAAATTTAATCTTTATAATCGAATAAAACATCGTTTAAAATGCAGAGAAGTTTTTATAAAACTATGTAAATTCTTGTTAAATAAACAAGGATTTATTTGAGCCAAAGATGAAGGTAGATAGATAGATTGTAGCGGCTGCCCTTGACGGGCTGCACTTCTACCATAAAGTCCATTGCATGATGAAGATATGTTCAAATGCATTTTGGAAAGTAATAAGGAATTATATAAGTAATTTTATCATTTTAGAGAAGAAAAACACAATATTTTACTTTTTTATTTAAAATAAAAGAAACATTACGAGTCACGACTCACGAGTATTATTATTTACCAAATAACCATAGAATATTTAAATCTAGTTTCAATGTATACATTAAATCTGTAACGCTGCGGGCATGCGCAGTCGCTTTATACCCCCCTTACGTCTTTCCCTGCAAAATGACTATTTCGAACGTCCTTAAGATTAAAAAATAAATATATTTTTTATGAATAATCCACATATCACAATAGCTTCTTTATTCTTGCTTTAGCTCGCGCGAAAACATAGATTATATGCTCATAATCAATTTCCTACACTAATTTTGCTTCAATAGACAACAATGCAAGTGCATTAAGTCTGTCCAGATACGTACACTCTCGTTCAATAAAATTGAACAGACCTGAAATGTTAATTTTCTTACATTTCATAAAACTCCTCAGTTTTGCAACTGCCTGTATAATTATTCATTTATAAACAAAGATAACTATTATATATTTTAAGTGTGAAAAAAGAAATGGAAGTATAGTAAACAACATTTACTACAAGAATAATCAAAATTGTGAGAGACTGATTCGGTTCAGACCTGTTCAATTTTATTGAACGGGAGTATACTTGCTCGCAAATAGTCTTTCATCTTTTAAGGGTGAAAAAAGATCTTTCTCCTGAACAATTTTTTGCTGGAATATTTAAAAATGAATGTAAAATATTGCATAAATTTAGTGCAGAGTGCATATTTTCACTATGCTCTGATAAATCTTTGAGTTGATAATGTAATTGAATACATTCATTACCTCATGTCTCTTCCAAATCGTTTGGATACTTATTGACTAGCTTAATTGCTTGCTTTGTTAACTCATTTGTGTCAATTTCAGACAACTTATTAAAAAAATTAAAATTTACGCTGTTTATTGAAGCTGTTTATACAGACTGTGTTGGAATGCTTTTCCAATAGAGAATCAATGTTAAATATTATTTATTACTGGCAGGCCGTGTGGTTACTGTGCGGAGTCAGTCAGTACACATGCAATGAGAGTCATCTCATATGCGTATGGTAGTTTGTTTGTCATTTAAGAGTGTGTACTGACCATTGACTGTGTGTACTGACTCATTTAGGAGTGTGTACTCATTACATGCGTACTGACTGACTCCGCACAGTAACCACACAGCCTGCCAGTAATAAATAATATTTAACATTGATTCTCTATTGGAAAAGCATTCCAACACAGTCTGTATATGTTTGTACGTCCGGCTAATTGTATGCTCAAAATATCCAAAATGCGGTAAAAAATATTTTATTCAATACTTTAATAATTACTTTTTTTCAATTCTATTCAACATTATTTGAAATATTTTACTGAAATTTGTTCATATATTCATAGCTAAACTAATTCAAATTGATTTTTAAATTTAAATCGTTCATTAAATTTTATAATCTGTAAAATTTTATCATCCCTAAAATTTGGCGTCCTAGACCCGTGGTTTATGGAGCTAAGTGTATATTCACCACTGCCCCTCTCTTAGCCTACGAAAGAACGCTAATATTCGCCGAATATCCACCTTTTATACGGCCGTGCCACAAAATAGTATGGACGCAATATTACCGGTGAGCCGTAATGACATGTAAATAATTAACTACAGAACTAAACTCAAGTCGAATTTAACTTGTAATTACTTACAATGGTACTTCTGGTAGTAAATTCAGAAACTCGACAATTTAATAAATAATGAAAAAAATTTACTATAAAGAATCTTAAATTTTTAGTGTCGATAAAATTTTTATAGAAGATACATAGTAAAATTTATTGTCAATAAAATTTGAGAATCAATTTTATTTTATAATTGACCATAGTATTTTGAAATAGATCCAAACTTTCTTGAGTTTTTAAACTTAGTCGTTAAAGGAGAATTCTTTGGCACTTCTGTATTTAGTCTAAAATTCATAATTAAAAATTACTATGATAGGTTTTAAAAATTAAAATGTGCCCATAGTAAATCGTCGAAAAAACTAATTTACTCGAATCGTTGGACTTTTGTTCATTTTTCATCATAATAGATTATTTCCGCTGAAAAAGGAGGGGGGACGGGCGGTTAATCCATAAAATAATCGATGATGAACTTAGTTTATACAGCGTATTTAAACAATTAAATCAGTTGTTATGTTATCTCATTTTCAATGGTTTTGCATGTTTATTTAATAATCATATAATATTACTAAAATAAAATGATAATGGGAATAGGGAATATGCATGCAAATTTTTTTTCACTTGAATTGAAGCATGTTTACTTGACAAATATCAAGGTAAAATTACTTTTTAAATAACTTTAAAAATAAGCGACATATGAATGATTGAAATTCCCGATTAGACAAAGAGGGTGATAGCCTCTTGATATGTTATGTGACGTCATATTACACTTTCACCATTTAAAATACACGTAAACCTCCGTTTTTAGTATTTTTGCAAGAAAGAGACAGATAATAATCTTTAAAAGCTTATAGCTTCCTCGATATTTGTCGGATTTTAATTTCGTTTTTAAATATTATTACAGTATTAACAGTATTTTCATATTCTGAAAATAAATGTGAAAAAAAATTTTCATGCATATTCCCTATCGTCCCATTTTGGTTTTACCAACGATTTTACAGTTAATTACGCTTTAAAATATTCATTTAACGCCTCAGTCGAAAAGGCTTATTTGCGTGAGTGAACGACGATTTTATCCACAGAAGGGCGTCTACAAAAGAGATAGATAATTATTTAAATTCAAATTAGATTGCATTCGTTTTTTATTATTATTTTTGTCTGCAATTGATACAACCACAACTTGTTTTCTCAAATTTAAAGTGGATGTATTTGGAACAATGGTTTTCAAGTGCACATATTCGTTTCTTTACCGAAGGATATGAATTTATTATATTATAGTACGCATACAGAGAGAGGTATCAAATAGTTGTCTGACAAAAATGTCCTTGGGTTAAGATGACAGTTAGAATACATATTATCTTGTCTGTTGACTATGAGTTACACATTATCTATTATGTTTTAATATTTTACAATGCATTCTTGTTTAGAACGTCATAATTAATTTTAATTCTTTGTCTATACTACAATGAAATTAGTAGTCTTTAGGGTTAGTAATCTTTATTAGAATGTACACTCGATTACACTAATTTGTCGTCAATATGGCGCCCAGTGGCTACAGTGTGCATTTCATTTTAATTCAATAAAGTAAAAAGAGATGTATATACTGTAGCCACTGGACGCCTTATTAATGACAAATTCGTGAAATCGAGTGTACACTCCCGTTCAAAAAAAAAAAATGAACCAATCTGAATTGTTAATTTTCTTACAATTTATAAAAGTCCCCACGTTTGTTAGTCTCTGTACAATGTATAATATTATTATTATATTCACCAAATATATTTGATCCCAATAGTATTAAGTAATAGTGTATGTTGTTTATTGTATGGATATCAGTGTATATACAGGATGTACCGTAAGTAGTCGAGTTCCATAAGAGGGTAGGTAGAGGATACGATTTTGGAACGAAAAGACCTGAGATATTTTTTTATTAGACGCACCGTTAATTAATAATTAATTAAAGAAACTAGGTTGAAACCAGAGTTGCAAAAAGTGCATTTTTTCGATAATTCATTTTTGATTTAATTATCACTTTTTGGTAAAATGTATTGCTTAAATTTTTCAAATTATTAATTCCTTGAAAAGTGCTTTAATTAAATTTTTTTATTTTTTGAAAAATGCAATAAATAAATTGTTTTAATAATAAATTTAAAAAAAATGCGCAAATTAAATTCGTTAAATTATAACGTTTCTCAAAAGTACATTAATAAAATTGTTTGATTGATAAATTTTTTAATAATGCAATAATTAAATTTTTGGAATTATCAATTTTTAGAAAATTGCAAGACATGTCTCTGGTGATTTTTTAACAGGCTTGGGACATCCTAAAAAAATATCTGCTCACTATAAATTGTGCCGCAAAGCTACTATGAATTTTATCTGTCGCTCGTATCCACAGAAACAGGAAAGTAAAATTTAAGGAGTGAGATCTTTGTTTATGGGGGTGCATGTCTTACGATTTTCTAAAAATTGATATCTCCAAAAATTTAATTATTGCATTATTCAAAAATTAATCAATAAAATAATTTTATTAATGCACTTTTGCAAAAACTTTATAATTTAACGAACTATTTTTAAAATTTATTTATTACATTTTTCAAAAAATAACAATTTAATTAATGCACTTTTTAAAGAATTAATAATTTGAAAAATTTAAGCAATACATTTTTCCAAAAGTTGATAATTAAATCAAAAATGAATTATCAAAAAAAATGCACTTTTTGCAACTCTGGTTTCAACCTAGTTTCCTTAATTAATTAATAATTAATTAACGGTGCGTCTAATAAAACAATGTCTCAGGACTTTTCGTTCCAAAATCGTACCCTCCACCACCTACCCTCTTATGGAACTCAACTACTTACGGGACAGTCTGTATATCCTTCTTTAATTTTGAACATAAAAAAATAGTGTTTAGTATAGGAATAATTGGCAGATGAGTATCAAAAACTGTTCTGTTGCAATTTTTTTTAATGAATCTTTTCTATATGCTGCACTGATTGTAGATACGAATTTAGTCATGTAGAAATTTGGTCCCAATTTTTTTAAAGAAAAATTGTTTAAATTATTTTAAAACATTATTGTTTTTGAACGGAATAAACTTTTTTCATTTTGTTTGGCTATACATTCAAACATAAAAGATTTGGTGACTTTTTAAAATAAAATTGATATTTTAGAATATGTAAATTTTTAAGTTTAAAAAAATTACAAATTTGACCATTTTCTACCCATTAAAAATCCATCAAAATGCGTTATTAAAACGGAAGATTTTCAGATTCAACTCTATAAAGATAAACCCATAATCCCAAATATTTCTATTGTAGGGAAAATGAAAAAAAAAATTTCCGTTCGAAAACAACCATTTTTTGAGAATGTTTAAACAATTTTGTTTTAAAAAATAGGATCAAATTTCACTGTGCAATAATTTAATCTTCACAATCAGTGCAAGGAACATAAATTCAATACCAACAAGTGAAATTACTAATTTGATTCAGATTGGTTCATATTTTTTTGAACGGGAGTGTACATATAAGAACCAAACTATTGAAAATCTCTTCCAACTTTTTATTAGTTAATATATAATCATGAAATTTTCAAAAAAGCATAATTTACATTTTTAAATACCTAAATCTTGGTTTTTATTTAAACATGTGAAATGTAATATTTAACTGAAACATTTTTGTGGTGTGTGAAACATTTCGATAAAAAATGATGATTTCGATTATTTTCAAGATGGAAAAGGGACATCCATTCTTACAATATCCTTAAAACCAATTTTTACCATACTAAACGTATATATAAATACTCAAATGCGATTTTTATTATCTATAATTATATGTAAAAAATGGATGTAAAAAAGAAAAAACGATTTTTTTCATTTTCATCAGCATTGGCCTTAAGAAATTAAGGTGCTAGAAATTAATTTTACCAGTCCTTTTACACCTGTTGGAAATTTAATATAACCCAATATTGATGGGGTTGTGACCCAAAGATTGACAAACTCTATATTAATACATTAATTTATCATATCCATTAATTATTTGCTTTATTTATTTGATTTGATTAAGTTGTGTGTACATCTCTTTGAGACATTGTTGTTAGGGACTTGACGAATTAAAAAATAATATTAACCTGCTAATAGTTTCATAACTAACTTAACAATTTTTAATTGTTATTTTTCAGCTTCAGCTTTTCAGCTTCGCCCACGAAAATTGTAATTTTACAGACCTTATATTACTTAGTATTTAAGTAAGTATACTGAATGTTTATGCAAAATTTGAAGTAGATTGGACCAAGGAATCACGTTGTCCCATACTAACTTTGCCCCCGTTTTTCTTCCCCATAGTGGTAGAATTTCAGAAAATCCTTTCTTATCGGATGCCTACGTCATACAAAGAACACACACTCCATACAAGTTTCAGGTCTCTACGATCAGCGGTTTAGGCTGTGCGCTGATCCGTCAGTCAGTCATTCAGGACAAAGCATTTTATATGTATAGATAAATATTTATTTTTATTTTTTTTGTTACTATGATGTTAATTTTATAATACTCGCGTTGTCAAAAATATAAATTTTTTAAATCGTAAATATATCGATAATGGGAAATTTTGATAAGTACCAAACTTTGAAACCTTATTCAAAAATAAGTATTTGTTTTTTTTTTTAATGCGATGTAGGCACGTTGAAGCAAAAGTTAGTTCCTTGGCTAATTGAATAGCGCTCCAATTGGGCTTAATGGCGTAACATATGATAATCTGTCCAGTTTATATACAAGGTGGGCCAAAAGTAATGTCATAATGTGAATAGGCTGCCAATTTGTTTTCTAGAAAAGTTTATTTGAAGGTGTAAAATTGATGACATTAAGTTGAAAAAATGATATCGGTCAAATGACCATCTCCCGAGTTAATGTATATTTGGGCTCGTTTTATGGGGTTTTGAATTGTTGCTCGCCAAACATCTGGCTCCAAATTAGTAATTTCTCCTTGAATGTTGGCTTTCAAGACTTGCAAGGTTTGTTGTGGTAAACGCAAGATTTCAAAAAAGCCCCAAAGAAAGAAATCTGGCGCTGTGGAATCTGGCCGGCCAATTCAAATCGCCAAAACGGGAGATTACGCGGCCAGGAAATTGGCGTTTTAAAATCTCTATTGGTGCTCGAGCTGTGTGAGCCGTCGAGACCCAATTCAACAACTTGCGGCAAAAAAAACTCGTTCAAAATCTGTCTGTAGCGATCACCAGTCATGGTTATGTTGATGCCGTCGGTGTCCTCAAAAAATTAAAGGACAATCACTTTTTCACTGCAAATGCCACACCAAACAGTCACTTTAAGGGGATGCAAAGGCTCTTCAGGTGTTCATCTGAAAAAATGATATCGGTCAAATGACCATCTCCCGAGTTAATGTATATTTGGGCTCGTTTTATGGGGTTTTGAATTGTTGCTCGCCAAACATCTGGCTCCAAATTAGTAATTTCTCCTTGAATGTTGGCTTTCAAGACTTGCAAGGTTTGTTGTGGTAAACGCAAGATTTCAAAAAAGCCCCAAAGAAAGAAATCTGGCGCTGTGGAATCTGGCCGGCCAATTCATCTAACCGCTTGATTGTTCGCGTACAAGGTGCACGACGACCAGGATAACGGCGACGAAATTCACGCTGCGTTAAAACAACAGACTGGAAATTGGTCAAATAAGCAGTAACAATAGTTCCGCGTTCTTCATATCGCTCCATTGTTTGTTGTCAACTAATTCTCTATCTATCTGCAGCATAAAAGTCAAAGCACAGTGGCATTAAATGTCAAATACAAAAATTATGGCCCATTCACATTATGACATTACTTTTGGCCCACCCTGAAGAGGTCAGTGGTTTTATCATATAAAAACAAAAAATTAAGGGTATTCCCCATACAGTAAGTGACTTAGTAACTGTTATCATTTATTGTTTTACTTTTGAGTTCCGTTCGTTTATTAATAAAAGTTTATTTCGAAATTCTTCTTTATACCACACATACCTAAATATTAACATGTTTAAAATGACCCCGATGTCTTTTCATCAATCACATCCCTATTCTACCTGTAATAATTGTTAAAAAATTTACGTTTTAAAATCAAACAAGTTATGTATTTATATATTTAGAAGAGACTTTCATGGAATGCATGGTCTATGTGTTAAACAACAATATTAAACCATGGTTAATTAACATTGAAATTTAATAGTCAAAAAAAACAAGTTTTTATACAAATAATGATTGTAATTTATTAATACCTATACACAAACATAATAAGGTTTATGTCAGATCCGTAGGATTATACAAGAAATTATATTTAAAAAAATTATCATCAAAGTTGATAAGGTGAAACCTGAAGAATCTAAAAACAATGACGTGGTCGGAAAAATTTGAATACAATCGGCTTTAATGCAGTATTAATTAGAACTATTTCGATTCACTGGTATTCCTCTGATTTTAAATAATTAATGGTCCTTAGTTTTTGAGATATTTGCCTTCAAATATCGTTCTTCATTTTGACTCTCACTTAATCGAAACTTAAAGGGTACTTCCCATTGACCTCGACATATGGTAACTATATATCTTCGAAATATCTTTAAAAAAAATCTGAATATTGGATTTTCTCCTCTTGGAATACTCAAGTTACTGAAGAGAATATGTATGATTAGATTATATTAGATTCGAGTCAGAAATAAGATATAAAGAACTTTTGTACCGCGACCAATTTGTTCAATTGTACCTCCTTTCCTTCAAAGGTGTTCCAGGAGTCTTATGGTCTTGATAAACATTAGGATATTCCTCGGTGATACCTCATTGATTTCATCTGGCTGGAGGCATTCACAAAGAATGTGAATTCCGGTTTCCTCCTCTTCATGACAAATTCTGCAGAGATCAATCCCTGTGAGATTAATTTTGTGCTTTTTTTTTGTGTTTATTGCGTTTGCAGTGGCCGGCAAGAAGGTCAGTAAGTATCCTCAATTTAATTTTTCCTAGTTGTAAACGCTCAGAGGCTTTATTCCATGATAAGCTTTTTATAAAAGCTTTTGCATGATCTGGACCATGAGAATTTACCCATAATAATGGTTGGACTCTTGTACCGCCCATTTTTTTATTTTATATATGGATGATACATTTAGTGAAAACAAGAAGCTATTGTTAACGAAAATCACGTATAAATATGGATTTTTTGTAGTTGTAACGGTTGAAACTTCCCGATCAAGTATCAAAGTCATTATCAATTATTTAGGTCATGGACATGTAACACATGTTAATCAAATGAGTATTGGTCTAAACTTGTTTTGCTTACGACTTCTCTGTATCTGAAATTTACAAACAATACAGACCAAAACAGAGACCGAGCCAATTATTAAAATATTATTATCAAACCAAAGAATTGTATATTCAAATTTCGTTTAAGGAAGAGTTATTGATACATAAACTATTTGAGTGTTTATGATGATACCTTTCTATAAAGGTCGCTTTAAGTTGCTTAAAAGGGTGCTTTACAATATTACTTATGAATTCAGCAATTTGGAGAGAATCCAGGCTTAGTTCTTCTACGATCATAGACAGTATATTATAGGACTTGTTTTGGATTAGAAAGTTAATAGGTGTTCTTTATCTGTAGTCAGATATAAATTCCCATGACACTATACTCCATACGAAGAAAAAATATTTAAATCAGGTAAATAATTGTTTATTAGTTCACGGATATGAATAGTAAAAAGTTTAGGCAAATTATTTGGAATTTCCAAAACTATAATTCTATCTAAACTAGTTTTCCTTTGCAAAAATTTCCCTCTTTTATTACAACGGTCCTGCGGTAAAGGTTCGTAAAGGTTCAAAAGATTTATATTTTATATTTATATATTATATATTTATTTATAAATAACATTTTTATTTTATTCATACACAAATATATTAAAAAGGTTCATTTTATGCCCCAAATTACCAGCCCAAAATTCCAGAGTATGTATTCAATGTATTATTATTGTAGAGTATGTATTATTTACTTTGTATAATAGTGACCATAAAAAAAAGTTGGTATTATTATATTTTTCTCAGAAAGTGTTTTAATTAAAAAAAGAAAATATTAATAATTGGTAGTTACCCTGTATTTACTCTATCTCTCTTCCTACCTCTCACTCAGAGCTGAGTCGAGTCAACCCCTGCCCACCTATGGACTATAACACGAAAATAAATAAAAACTGTATAAATTTATCAATACTTTTTTTATTCTTTTACTACTTCGTGATGTTTAATTTAATAATGTCATTTTTCAGGTATACCAACATAATTTCTGACCAAGCCATGTTGACTAACTGACGAGAACTTTATTGCCGGCCGAACACTTGGCGAGAGTGTACACAGCTCCACTCGCGGCTCCTCGCCTTACGAATTCTCGCCGAGACATTCTCCGAGTGTGTACTGCTACATATCTTCTTTCACACTTGACGGGTTTTTTATAGTAATATATTATGGAATTTTTATTTCTTAGTTTATACAATCAAAAGTTGTTATTTTGCTTACGTATGAAGGGTATTGTAAAATCCCAAGAATTTGTCTATTGTTTAATTCTTAAAACTTGGTAGGTGCCTTTATAATAATATAATATTAATAAAAGCATAGCTTTATTACATATTTTAATGTATTTAATATTTTTTATGATTCTATTTTCAATCAAAATAAATAATTAGACAATTAAATATCTCGTGATTGTATAGTAAATTCGGAAATTAATTAATCATATCAAATAAGATTGAAGATGTTTTTAAAACAAAAGTGTTACATAATTTAAATTTTAAAACAAGTGAAAATAACAACTAACTGAGTTAAATGCTTAAATACCCGGTACATACTGAATTTATGAAGAAAGTTTCAAACAAAAGAGTGTTTATTTTTAAAAAAGGAACATTTTTTGTCTTTAAATTTTTGTTCTATCTCTTACGGTTTCAAAGATAAACAGTTTTGCCTATTCATGAATTTGACCGTACTTTTACACACATACGAAATTTCAGCTCGCTATCTCTGTGCGTTTATGAGTTATCTTGTTTAAGGACGGACGGACGGACAACTTTGCGGAAATGGACTGATTAGGTTATGCTATGAACATCTATATGAAAATTTTTCCTCTGCGATCAATATTTTCCACCGTTACAAAGTCAGGACTAAACTGAATATACTCTGACCAAAAAAAAAAAAAATTTTTTTTCTTCAGAATTTTTCAATAACTAATCTTTTTTGATCGGAGAAATAAAGATTATTGCCAAAAACAAAATTTTTTTGTTGGAAAAATAAATAAGAATTGAAAAATTACTCATTATGGCAATTTTTGGCGAAAACGATAAATTCAAAGCTTCGGGGCACTAAGAATAAAAAATTCCAGGACTTTGTACTTTTCAGGGCTTTTCCAGAACACTTTAAGATTGAAAAATTATCGACGATATCCTTCGTTCATTCATTATATTCAAAGTTATACTAAGTTATACCAAGTTATCCAAATATCCTTAAATATGCGACTTTTTATCTTTTTTTTCAGTCAAAATTATCGCTTTAAAAAAAATGTTTTCATTAAAAGCCACTAACAGTGTCTTATAGGAAACGTTTCAGAGTTTTCGAAACCCAACTTCGATTTTTTTGCTCTGATTGCCGATAATTCCGCGGCAAATCATCGTACAGGCTTTTTAATTAAGTCAAATTGAAGGGCATTACATTTCCTAAAAGAGCTTAAGTGAAGCCAGTAGACCTTTTTTAAGAGAAGCAAAAATTTAGAAAAATTTTTTTTAGTGGTTTTTTTACTTTACGATTACTGGAACCGTAAATTTCATGAAAGATCTGAAGTCAGATCTGAAAACTAAACTGCACTTGGATCTACAATCTGCTCTTTTCATTTTTGCAGTACGACCATTTTCTTCCGAGTTACAGCCTGTTGAAAATCACCTGAAAATTTGGATTTTTTTTATATCCCTTAATTTTTGTGACTAGTGTACTTAAACTCGGCCTCTCGCACTATCGTGCTTTAGATGTACCATATTATATATATACAATTATATATATATATATATATATATATATATATATATATATATATATATATATATATATATATATATATACTATATATATATATATATACTATATTCTTACACAACGTGCGCCGGGGACAAACGAGTCAAGTGCCTTTAGGACACATGAGACGTTTTCAATAGGTTGTTGTATGGCGTTACTTTAACTGAACGTTTCAATTAAACATATTATGAAACAAGATAAATTAAAAAAACATTTTTAAAACAAGCTTTTATTTAATTTTAATCATAGTAAACTAATTATCTACAACTTTGCTTCTTATGTGTTTTTCGATTTTTTTTTTCAATATATACCAAAGAGTATATAATAATACACCAAAGAGAGTTTTGTGTTTCTAAATTTTGTGTTTCCCCCTCCCTCTAAACCTCCCTTTCCCCACTCCGATTCCGGTCATGCTTACCATAAAAATGCACTGTCATCGGAACTGAACCAACATGTAAAAATTCAACTCCGTAGGATAAGAGGAAGTGGGTCAAATTTAACTTGCAAGATTCCATTACAGAAAACAGGACAGGTGAAACTAAATAAAAGCTTAAGCTTAAAAAAATAACGAACGTTATGCAGACGTTCATGTATACAGCAGCTATATCTAATTTAATAAATAGCTGAACATGCGCTAAGTTATCTGACGCGCGTTCAACGTTCGTCCTAGCAGTACAACGTCGATAGTAAAACATCGCGCATTATTTTCAATGCACGTTGTAATGTGAATAGGTCTTGTACAATATAAAGGGTCTTTCAATACAGACGCTGGAAATTTGTTAGGTTATACCAGCCATGTTGTTAAAGTGACATCTGTAAAATTTGTTGTGAATTGTTTAGTAGTGTATGGCAAATCACCATGGAAGATTATAGCGTTGAACAACGTGTGCAAACCATCAAATTTTATTATCAAAATCAGTGCTCCGTTCGATCATCACATTTAGCGACAAGAAAAAAAACCTTTAGCGATGAGGCCCATTTTTGGATGAATGGATGTTTGAACTAGCAAAATTTCGGATTTGGAGCGATACCAATCCACACGAGATACACCTGCAAAGTTACTATTTGGTGCGGATTTTGATCGGCCGGAATCATCTCCCAAAACGTAACTGGCATTGCCATAACCATCAACGGCGAGTGCTAATTATCGATGGTAAGCAATTTATTGTGGCCGAAACTGGATGATATGGAATCCAATAACATGTGGTTCCAACAGGATTCACACAGTGCATGCCACGATGGAAATTCTGCATGAACGTTTTGAGGGCATGATAATCTCGCGCAGTGTGTACTGGTCACCGAGATCATGCGATTTAACGCCTTTAGACTTCTTACTTTAGGGCTATCTGAAATCGCTGGTCTATGCGAATAAACCGCAAACAATTGATGCCCTCAAAGTAAATATAACGATCGCCATCCAGAAAATTCAGCCAGATGTATGCAACAAAGTTATCGAGAAACTTGGACCTCTAGAATATGTGCCACTAAGCAAAGCCACGGTGGACATTTGAACCACGTTATATTTCACATTTAATGCCATAAAATATTCTTTCAAATAAAATTGAGTGGATATCTTACACACAACTTGTTTTAAATAATTTAAAAATCGAGCGTCCTTATTGAAAAGCCCTATATTTCTATAAACGTGCGTTGTGAGGATTGTTTTTTAATGTATATACAGATATTATAAATGAAACATTTAATGGATTTATTGAATTTACTGGAAAATAAAAAATTTCATGTTTATGCATTATGTCTCGCAAATGTTTCTCAATACGATTTTTTGTGTGATATTTCATTTAATTATATAATTTAAAAAAACTGAATAAATGACAGTAAATATTTGTTTGTATTTTTAATTAATTAAAAATAACTTACCCTTGAACTTTGTATAGCTTTATTATTAAATAAATTTGGTAATATTATTCTACTCCAAGAATTCATTATTGAATATTAGTTAATAATTGGGTTGTATTGAATTACATTTAATATTCACCAAGTATTATAATTATTATTAGATTTTTGTTTTAGCGAATTTCCTCCAAAGGAAATCAGCTATAGTTTTTGTACTAATGTTGGAATTTCGTAAAAATTTCTTCAAATGTCCATCGATCCTACCTACTAGATGTCAAAAATCACTATCGTTAAAATTTTTATATGTATATATATATATATCAACATCACAGTTTTATTACGATTGGAATGAAATTTGGTATTTGAGGCGCTTTTGGTATTCAAAAGGTAAAGTTCGTTAATGGGTAAAATCGGACGAGAGGGGTAAGGGGGATATAAAGGGTGGGGGAAACACAAAATTTGGCATATCTCCCTTAATATTTGAAAAATCGAAAAATTTATCAGGAGTTAAGTTGTAGGTACTTAGTTTTACTGTAATGTTTTTTCTTATCATTTATCTGTTACACTAATACTTACAGAAATATTTACAATTAAAGATTGAAAGTTAAAATTCTAAATATCTCCGTATTCATTAGAGTTTGGAAAAATGATAAGGTAATCAATTATAGCAAACTTGATTTTCTACAACTTTACTCGTTATACATTTCGATCATTCCAATATTAAGAGAGATATTTTATATTTTGTGTTTTCTTCTATCTTTATGCCCCCCTTTCCCCTTGACGTATGCCATTTATTAATAAAATTGGCCTTGAAAATACTAAAATGATATCAGATACGACATTTCATTTTGATCAGACTAAAATTGTGACTAGAGAGTGATTTATGTATTCTAAGGAAATTCGCTAAGTTGACCCAGCTCCTGCGTAACGCCTTTAGTAGTTTGCATACACTAAAATTTTGCTGCCCTACAAGTTACTAATATTTTAAAGAAATTTTGATTAAAACAAATTCAGTTTTGACGTAAAATTTGTTTTTGATAAATGATTTTTAAAACAATCATAAAAATATGCGTAAATAAAAAATAATCATAAAAAATTCGTTACGCAGGAGCTGCGTCAACTTACCGAATTTCCTTAGAATACATAAATAATTCTCTAGCGGTCACAATTTTAGTCTGATCGAAATGAAATGGCGTATTTGATATGATTTTGGTATTTGCAAGGTCACTTTTATTTATTAATAAATGGCATAGATCAAAGGAGAAAGCGGGGCATAGAGAAAGAAGAAAACACAAAATATAAAATTTCTCTCTAAATATTAGAACAATCGAAAAATGTACAAGAAGGAAAGTTGTAGAAAATCACGTTTGCTAAAATTTTTATTTTTCCCAAACTCTAATATATACAGAGATATTTAGAATTTCAATTTTCAATCTTAAATTGTAAATATTTCTGTAAATATTAGTGTAACAGAAAAAGTGATAAACAAAATTATAGTAAAACTATAGTAAATTATAGTAAATCTTCTACAAATTTACTTCTTATAAGGTTTTTCGAAAATTGAAGGAAATATGCCAAGTTTTTTGTTTTCCTATAAACCCCACTTTTCCCCTCGTCCAATTTTGCCCATTAACGAACTTGATCGTTCAAATACCAAAAGCACTTCATATACCCAATTTCATTCTAATCGGATTAAAATTGTGACCGCTAGAGCGATTACAGACACATATATACATATATATATATATATATATATATATATATATATATATATAAATTTTACAGATGCCGATTTTTGACATCTACTGGGTAGGATCGATGGACTGGTGGAATTCTAGAAACCAAGCTCAGTACCTCAATTGTATTGTTAGTGACGAAATAATCACGTACTAGTATTGTCACTAGCTTCCTAGCCATGTATGTTTTTCCAAATTTGTTATTTTTCCCTGAAATGTCTGAATTTATTGAATTAATAAGTTCAAAACGTAAGTATTGAATTAATTATTGCAAATTATAATACAATAATAACTTAAAGTGAATTTTGTTATATTGTATCTAGAGTACGGTAGTGCGCAAGGCCGATTTTAAGGGACATTTGATCTTCTCACTTACAGTGCTATTTATTTTTACTAGTTAGTTACAAATGAAAAGAACAACATACATAACAGGAATACAAAAAATGTGAATAGTCACACAACCTCTATATCCTTCTGAAAACCAGAGTATGAAATAATAGTTTAAAAAAACTAAAAAACACGCTTTTATAGAAAATCCAACTAAAAAATAGAAAATAAAATTTAATAAATTTGGATTAAGAAAAGTGTAAATAAGAAACAAATGTATATTAATGGAAAAAAGCGTGGGGTGCATAGTGTCAATAGTTATTCCATTAATATACATTTGTTTCTTATTTACACTTTTCTTAATCCAAATTTATTAAATTTTATTTTCTATTTTTTAGTTGGATTTTCTATAAAAGCGTGTTTTTTTAAACTATTATTTATTTTTCATTTTTTAGTTGAATTTTCTATAAAAGTGTGTTTTTTAGTTTTTTAAACTATAATGTTTTAAACTATTATTTATTTTTTCAATACTTTTCAATAAGTATTTTTAATCAAGGACTTTTCAGAAGATTCACTTCTACCGTGTGTGGCTTGCACACACACATTTTTTTTTTAAGTCAGTATCTTAGCTGGGAAATTGTTGAATCCTGCCTAATCTAATCAGGATAATCGGATATTTTAATCGAATTATTGCATTGTCATCGGTCTTTGACAGGTGTGCAAAATTTGAATTAAATCTGATCGTTCAAAGTAGGAGAAAATCGAGCCCAAAAGGGTCGGTTACATACATACATACATACATACAGGTGAAACTAATAAAAAGCGTATAAAAATTATACTATTTTGTTAATTTTTAGTTTAGACGCTGTTATGAATATAAGAATTGGGAATAATAGTGAAAATGTCGTCACTTTCAAAAAACTACATTTTTAATTGAAAGTGTATAATGGTAAGAAGCGTCGATTCTGAGTCACAAAAGCAAGGATCATAAAGTACCTTACTTTATACTTATTTACGACGCAAATCGCTAGAAGGCGGAGAAAAATTGTAAAGAAGTGTTATTCGTGACACGGGAGGTCTGAGTGATATACATAACGACAACCATGTCTGTATAGAAACTGTTGCAGGTTCATGGTATGGTTTTCTAGTTTTCCTTTTATGTTTTAACTTTTATATTAATGGAGGATTAATGGCTATTCTAATGTGTGCAACCCTGTCTACCAGAAAATCATTGAGCCTACCAAAAACAACATATTCGTTGAGACTTTTCATCCAAATTATTGCAAGGTGTAGTAATTAATAACTGATTCATAAAATTGTAATACCCTAGCGCATTTTGTTCTCAAGATATCGTGTTTATGACCACACATCCCTCCACCCATTTATCTGTACAGGTTAATGGACACAAATTGTGTTTTTGACATTAATGAACCTTAAAATATCCGGTGATAACTCAACATCAAATACACAACCCCTATATTACGTACTACGTATTAGTCTGTGTATAGAAGTCAATAATTAAAACCATCTTTTTTTAATCATCTCTCATAAGTATCTATTAAATGACCATGGATTTTTTACTTCTTACCGATGAAAGAAGGATGTACTCAATTCAACCTGTATATTTTTTAAATGTATGATCACGCATAACTTTTTACAGAGTAGTCCGATTTTGATAATTCTTTTTTTGTTGGATAGGGTATACTTCAAAGTTGGTCCCATATAAATTTGAGAAAATTCAAATTCAAATTTTAGCCACAAAAAAATAAAAAATAAGACTTCCCAGCGCTTCCACTAAAGAAAAATATCATAAATATCATAATATACACTTCCGTTAAAAAAAAATGAACAGATGTGAACCGAATCAGTCTCTCACAATTTTGATTATTCTTGTAGTAGCAGATACAACATTTTATTTAATTTTTACACTTAAGAGTAAGATATAAAACTTAACAGGTATTAACATTCCATATATTCTTTAAATTCTCACTCTGTCACTGACACCGTATATACAAATAAAAAATATAAATTCAGTGTATACTTCCATTTCTTTTTTACACACTTAAAAAATATACTACTTAATATACTACTTATCTTTGTTTATAAATAAATAAAATTATACATTATACAGAGAGTTACAAAAGTGAGGCGTTTTATGAAATGTAAGAAAAATTAACATTTCAGGTCTGTTCATTTTTTTGAACGGGAGTGTACGTTTTGTGAGTAAACACTATTTGAAAGCACTCAATATCTTTGCGCAGTTTGGATGTTTTTTTAAATGCTTTTATACCCGGCATATAATATATACGAGTGTATATGAGAGGTAGATTGTAAAGGCTGCCCTGGACGGGCTACACTTCGACCATAAGGTCCATTGTGATGCCTTAGGATGTGAGTGGAGTGGAAAAAATTTGTGAGTAGACTAGGAATTGGTAGGATATGTGTCTGTAACCGACTACGATAGGAACTATGCCGATATTCATCTGGAGTTCGTGAAGGAAACTGCAGAAAACCTTCTCAAGCATAGCCGGTTACTTTGTTCTTGTCCATACGCTGACAGTTTAGTCAATTAACCGTCCTTTTTTTTAATTTTTATAATTGACAAACTGCCGATGTCGGGATTCGAACCCATAACCTCTCAGTTTCCAAGTACTGCATACTGCACAGACATAACGCCTTAGACCGCTCGGCTACTTGGACTGGTAGTGTATATTAAGTTTAGTTCCGACTTTGTAACGGTTGTAAATATTGATCGCAGAAAACCAATTGTGGTATAGGTGTTCATAAAATTACCTAACCAGTCCATTTCCGCAAATTTGCCCATTTGTAAACACGATAACTCAAAAACGAAAAGAGATAGCGAGCTGAAATTTCGTATGTACGTTCTAGAGCTAAAAAGTAAATTTGGGAATGGGCAAAACTGCCTATCTTTGGAACTGTAAGAGATATAGAACAAAAATTTTAAGACAAAAATTGTACCTTTTTTAATAAAATAAACAACTTTTGTGTGAACCTTTTTTTCATAAATTTAGTATATACCGGATATTTCAGCGGTTAACTAAGATAGTTGGTTATTTTCTTCCCTTCCTCGTCTTACCTCTTCCCTCGTTTTTTGGTTGTGCAGTTCTTTAATATAAGCAGACATATTAAATTTAACATAAAATTAAAATGACTTTTTATTAATGTCGTTGATATTCTATTAATAATTAATAAATTAATAATTAGACAGGAAAATTATTACTTTTTATTTAATACTTGTGAATGAAAGAAATTCTATATTATAATTCAATGTTTATAATCATAATGATATTTATAAACAAATCATAAGATGTAATTATTTGAACTATTCTGAAATCAATTATGAAATAATTAAAAATTATGGAATAAAACATAATTAAAAATTTTTTAGAAAATGAATTAGCTATTATTTATTATTCGTCATGTTTCTTCTTTATGGTACCTAGGTATACAATTTTTGTGATTTCACATATAACATATTATATAATCAACACTTCGTTTCATGAAGTGTTGATTCTTCTGTAAAAAATAATTATGATTCTATTACACTTATAAAATAAATAAAATTCGTTACGTAGGAGCTGCTTCATATTAGCGAATTTCCTTAGAATACATAACTTACTCTCTAGCCGCGACTATTATAGTGTGATCAAAATGAAATATCGTATCTGATATGATTTTAGTAATTGCAAAGCTAATTTTATTACGTAATAGCATCGGTCAAGGAGAAAGAGGGAATGGAGAAAGAATAAAACACAAAATATAAAATATAAAATATCTCTCTTAATATTGTAGAACAATCGAAAAATGTACAAGGAGTAAAGTTTTAGAAAATTATGTTTGCAACAATTCATTTCCCGATCATTTTTCTCACGCACTCTAATGTGAACAGAGATATTAGGAATTTCAACTTTCAATCTTAAATTGTAAATATTAGTGTAACAGAAAAAATGATAAGAAGATCGATTTCTATTGGATGTTATTGGGGAATGGGAGGATCATAGAAAGAAATGGAGGCGTGTGCTATTATGCACCTGGTTCGATTCACCCTATATATATATATAGATATATAGATATATAACCGGTTCCGTTAACTGAACGTTCGGATAATCGACGCTCCACTGTATATATATACATATATAAAAATTTTTACGATGGTCATTTTTAACTTTTAACATCTAGTAGGTAGAATCGATGGACATTTGAAGCAATTTTTACGAAATTCTATCATCGGTACAAAAACAATAGCTGCATTTCCCTTTAAAGGGAATTCTCCAAAAATAAGAGAAAAAAAAGTTTATACCGCTAAAATCATCCAGCTGAAATTAAACATTTAGTAGTTTCAGAACATTCTCTAGACTTCTAGAGGAACTTTTTTGTACTTTATCAAATTATGAAAGATTAATATTTAAAGCGTGTTTACATGACGATTTCGATTATTTTTGTTTATGTGTGTCTATTTGAAGAAATTATAATTATCAGTTTGCAGGAAGGAAATCTGTTTCCAAAACTATAGTAAAAAAAAACTATTTTTGTTTTTAACATGCTTTTATTTAAAAATAACATTTTTTTTTTTCTTCACAAAACTAATAGTTTTTCCAGCCACAATTTCAGCTCAAATATTTGTAATCACTTGACCAAATGATATTAAACTCAGTATATACAGGACGTTAAGCAATTAATTCATTAAGTATACCAAACTGTATACTACACTGCCGTGCTTTTTATTAAAGGCAGTAAAGTGTAAAAAGTGGAAACAGAGAAAACTGAAATCCAAGTTTTTTTATATTTCTAAACTAAATTAATAATATTATTTTCCATAATAATTATTGAACGACTAATAATATGTTACATGACTTCATGAACAGTCATTTAGGTGTGATTTTAGATCACAATTAATTAAAATGAGAGATCACCTGTCTTTAAATGTTGTAAATCGAAAAGCAGTAACATATGATTTTACTGCCTTTATACTCTGTAAAACATGAATTACTGTTTTTTTTTTCACTGTTTTTATTATTTTTATTATTTATATGTATTATTTTGTAAGGTAAAATGCAGTAATGATGCAGATTAAAAATAAGTGAGGTTAGTAGTATGTCAATATGCTAAAGTTTACAAAGTATACAAACTCATAAAATGAATATTAATCGTTAAAATTAAGAAAATAAATTTTTCTTTCAAATATACACTTACCTCTAATATTATTATTTGGACAAACTTTAAAAGTTGGACAAACTATTGTCATAACAGGTAATAAAGAGTAAAAAAGCAGTACTGTTATTTTTAAGTGGATAAAAGTAGTACAGTTTGGAAACTGCTTTTTACTTTGAAAACTGGATTTACTGCTTTTATATTTAGGAAATCTAACCAATATGAAATATTTGACAAACTTAAAAAATTATTATCTTGTTGAAATAACATTCTTAATGATTCATTTCATACTTGATATATAGAAAATCATCGGAAAAATCTGTTAGCATCCAAATCCATAAAATGCAGTAAAAGATGTTTACCACCGTTTACCTAAGCACGACAGTACACAGGTGTAGAGATACACGATGTACGAGCGCTGATGTATGTGGGTCCATTTATAAAATTCTTCAAAATCTTATTAGTTCAGTAAAGTTAAACATGAAAAGGTGGTCGTGCTTGCAAAAGGTCCGGTCGTTCTGAATTTTTTATATGTTGTTAGGAACTAAACCAATATTAAAAAACCAGATTTGCAATTTCCAAAGTGCTGTGCGAGCGGCGGTGTACCCAAAAAACCATGAAATTTTCGGACTTTTTTCAGTTTTTGCTCAATATCTCAGTGAAGGAAGGGTCTGATCGGTAAAGTCATTCTATACACTTTTAAAGTAGACTAAATTTTCAACAATTTGAGATCAAAACAAGCTCTATACAGCTATTTCAAGATACAGTTCTTAGAAAATAGACCATTTTTTCCAAAAAGTGAAATTTTTTCGAAATGGTCACTTATTTCGTAAAATATCTTCTAAAATACGCATCCCACGTCAAATATTATATGTAATAAACTTGTAGTAAATTTAATTTTCATTTCTAAAGTGTTTCATCGAGTCCACCAAATAACCACGATAAGTCGACATCCTCCATAACTCTTCGAATAAAATCCTCGTTCTACTCCCTTCTGCCCCGAAACCTCCATTACTCGAAATATAAACCCTCTAGTAGTCCCTCTATATCTCGAACAAATTTTATTTGATTTTAATACTTCTTTATCTTGAAATTTGTAAATTAATAACCTCTTTAACTCTATCTCGAAACTTGTAAAGAAAAAATTGGTAAGATACCGAATTTAAAAAATGTTACCTTTACTGCATATCATAAACATGTTTTCTAAGAAAGAATTCAAAGAAGTTAGACGGTATCGAGGTTCTACTGTAAGGAATTTTTCAAAACATCAAATATATTACATTATTAATTAAATTCTTGGAAATTATAACAATAAATTAAATAAAAAAAGATATGTATATTTTGGTTTGTATATAATAAAAAGATAAAAGCATTAACAATTACTTTTGGTAATAACTCGTAGAAAACTATTTTTCCCAGAGATTAAACCTAGTTAAATCGACTGATTAGTCTAGGAAGAGTTCAGCCTTGTCGTCATTCGTCATTAAAAATAAATAAAAATAGTTACGTAACAGTTTGGTTACGGGTGAAAAAATGGTACCAAATAAGCAGCAACGTAGATGTGAAAACTTAATATTAATCTGAAAACCACATGTTTCTTTCTTCGGGGAACGATTTTTGGAAAAGGCTCTGACAGTTTTAATGACCTCATATCATGAATTAGACACTACTGAGTCTCGACAGGGCCGCAGGAAATATGTCTACGAAAAACCGTAAACAAACAACTGTCATTTCTTAATTTAATTAATTAATAAATAACATTTTTTTCAAATAAAAATAGAAAAATTATTAAATTTTACTTCCTATGTGGAGGAGCAGAGGTGGCCAATTTTGTGTGTATAAATGCACAGTATGGCTGATAATTTGAATTTAAGATTTCACTTTCGTGATTTTTTTGGATCAGGAAAATTTATCATAGAAAATGATATACGATTTTTAGACTTATTTTTTGTAAATCTATCAATAACTCGTGGGAGTGCACCTCGTACTGAAACAACCTGTATATCCACCTACGTAAGAAACAACATAATTATTTTTTTATTTTTCAACAAAATTAATTCAAATTAGCTACAGATATAGACAGATTTTTAATAATAATTAATGGGAAGACTGAGTTTGAATGTCTATAACCAAGGAATTATAATTAGGTGTATATCCTGGCAAAGATAATAATTATGAGTCTTCAGTATGGGAATTAGCTAGGACAGAACATTGTTTAGTCTTCGTTAACTTAAAGTATGAAAATACCGATTCATACAGGAATGTAGATTCGAAACAAGAACAAATATATTCGCTACATTTGATGATATTGAGATATTTATCTCGGTTGACGTTTTTCCAAAAATATTCATCAAATTTTCTGGCTTTTAAGTTTAAATCAGTTTGTAAAATTATAATTTCATTTTTTAATGCCATTTGCTCCCATATGAAATATTTTTGCAATTTTTTGGCTAGTACGTTTTATCACTTAAATCTTTTTTAAAAGGTAAAGAAACAAATTCCACAATTTCTTTATTTTTTCAAAATCTTGAAATCTTACCTCAAATTCTTCAATTCTTTTTGTCAAGACATCGCGAGCGTCTTGTGAATAAAATTAATTTTCAAACCTTTGCTTTAACCTTGTGGAAATCAGGCAATTTTTAGGATTTTGGAAATACAAATTTTAATCAATCAATTTTTTTTAAAAACCGTTAGTTACGGTTTATTTTTTCTTTACGTTTTTTACGTTATAAATCCCTAGATGTCTCTACTGAAACTCCGTGGACCGAATAGCATTTCATTTATTTTTTATGAAATTTTTTACTCTCCTAAGTTCCTGACTCTCTTGTGGAATTACCGACCACAAGAATATAGACAAAAAAACGCAGTTCACAGGTAAATAGTTTCACATCTTGTTAACAATATAGATAGAAGTATGTGATATGTCGAATCAATAGAGATGAAATACATATTTAACATAACCAGTAGCCATTTTTCAAGGTCACTTAATTAATGAAGCATATTTTGTTGCGTCTTCAAATATTCAAGTTTATTTTTATAAAATAAAATTAACATATTTGTTTTATTAAGCTTTTTGAAAACAGTATAGTTTCCTATATTATTGGCTGCAAAAGTTGATGTTCTTTTTTTAAATTTTATAGTTGATTTGTGCGTTATTGTAGTCTAAACCTTTCACTGTAGTCTGTGATAGGGCCATGTGGTCGGAAGGAGAACCACCCTATCTCAAGAAAGGAATCGTCTGGTATACAGACGGATCCAAAATTGAAGAAGGGACCGGGGCGGGAATCTACGGTGAGAGACCTAATGCAAACATAAGCCTCATCTTGGGGAAATATGCCACACGGTTTTTAAGCAGAAGTCTACGCCGTACTGGCTTCTGCCTGAGAGAACCTACGTAAAGGCTACATAAACCAGAACGTATGTATTCTTTCGGACAGTCACGCTGATTTAAAAGCCTTGTTTGGAACTGAGGTCACCTCAAGGGTAGTCAAGGATTGTCTGGAGAAACTTCCGAAACTGGCATAACGGAACAATGTTAAATTGATCTGGGTGCCGGGTCACAGTGGTTTCGAAGAAAACGAAAAAGCAGATACCTTAGCAAAGAAGGGAGTCGGAATACTATTCATTGGCTCAGAGCCTATCTTAGGAATTACAAGGACTGCATGAAAACAGGTGATCAACGAGTGGTGAAATGCTAAACACCGTGGTCACTGAGAAAAAGTACCGCAAGAGCTCGGGAAGGTACTGCTTCAGAGTGCAGCAAAGAGGCTATCTCTCGATGCACTGAAGTTGAACAGGATGGCTACCGAATACCAACTGCGGATGGTTACCGGATACATTACCGGGCATTATCCCCTGCGGAAGCATCTGCACACAATGGGACTCCATAACGGATCCATTGTGTGGCGAGTAGGAAGAAACATTTAGTCACATTACCTTTGACTGCGAACCTCTAGGTTACAGCAGATACAGGATATTCAGTGCATCTCACCCCGAATATATGAACCTTCAGGAAGACCTGATAAGCAAGCTCTTGACTATTGCCAATATATGGGGGAAGCGAATCTCGTCGGGCTGAAGTAGAAGGGGGAGCACAATGGACCATAAGGTCGAAGTGCAATTATTTTTTGTAAAAGAAATAAAAAAATCAAATGTATTTTTTATAAGGTACTTACTTTCATAGGTCTTCAGAAATGGGTCTTCTTCAAAATGCTTTCACAATTCTAACTTAAAAAATGACGCACTTCCCATACAAACTTTTGTTCCTTATTTTACCGCCTTACGGAATGAATTTCTAAAAATGCTGATACACCTTACTTTTATTTTAAACAGATATTCCTAAACACCAATTTTCACATTTCTAACTTCTGAAATAACGAACTTCCATACAATATTTCCTCCCCTATTTAATCCTCTTAAGGGATAAACTAAAAAAAATCCTTTCTAAGTGCTCACCTACGTTACATAAAGAATTCCTGTGCAAAGTTGCACGCTTCTAGACTCACCGGTTTAGACTGTTTGTTGTCAGTCAGTCAGTGTTATGGTTCGTTTAGACAATGACACTAGGCACCGTACACTCAGTGTTATGGAGGTTAGAGTATAGAAGGAGAACTATCTCCGTGTTATAAAAAGTGTCCCCTAAATAGAAGAAAATTAGATGGCGCTGGTGTACTGGAATACCAATTTTAAAGAAACTAAAAGTAGATATTAAAAGTAGACAAGGACAGGCTAACATCCGCTTTGTAAAGGCGAAATTTTTAAATTATTACATAAATCATATGAAACCTCATATGTTAAAGAAGTAGAAAAACTATTTATTTAAGAAATTCCATGAATATAATAAATTAGTGATGAATTTTCAAGCCACAATAAATTTGAAAAGTTAAAGGTATTTTAATAACAAAATTATAATTAAGACACTTGAACTAATATATATTTCAATTCATAAATTTTGTTCAAAAAATAGAATAATCAAATTTTTATCGAAGATAAATTAAAAAATTGTTTGATAAAAATTTAATGAAGCATAAATTGAACATTTCTATATATTTTATGATTTCTATCTATACTCTAAAATCCATAATTTTGTGATATTTTATACTACTTCCGGTTGGCAACTTCACTTCGTTCTACAGTAACTATCTTCAGAGCAAGTCCACCTTCTCACAAGCGCCATTGTGGCCATTCACTGAAACCTAATTTTACGTTTTTCGGGGGACACTTTTTTAGTTTAACAACCATATGAGATAACTCTCCTTCTATACTCTAACCTCCATACTCAGTGTATACACCGAGTGTCTATGTGGGCACACGAGTGTCTCTAGTTGTGACATTTATTGCGACACTATAATTAGTATCGAAGCAGCGGCTGCGTAAACACCTTGTGCCTGAGTGTCCAAGGGTCTATTTAGGTTTTCAAACAGATTCGAAATTTTTTAATGCGCTTCATACATTACCATATACATATTATATAGTAATAAATATAGCGTTTACATCGTTGTTCAATTACAATATAAGCATCAATAAGTTGTTTTGTGTGTGAACAGCTCGGACACTAGTTCCGTACATTTGTGTCTGGCTAGTGTCCAGACACCAAAAATCTGTTTAAGTGTGAACAGTAAAGAAATTTATGTCTGACATTTGTTTCGCAACTTATGTTGTAGTCTAAAGGAAGCATTATAGTTTTATTAACTAGATAATATTTATAGATATATGTAAATTATCTACTGTTCATGGGTAATTTTTATTCTATTAGATTCTGAAAAGAATATTAATGAAATTGTTAGTAAATGTACGCTTGAGTGATTCTATATAAATATTAAAGCATGCGTAATTACAATTAATTATAACAAAAGAAATTATACCAACTATACTAAACAACTTTTAGTGTTAATCCATTTTTAAACCGACTTCAAAAAGCAGGATGGTTCTCAATTCGTCTGTATTTTTTTTTTTTTTTTAATTTGTGTCACCTCAGAATTCCGTCATTTATGAACCGATTTTGAAATTTTTGTTTTAAAGGGTTTGGTTTCCCGTTGGTCCCATTGGCACCAAATCGCATTCTGATGAGGTGATCCCCGGGAAATCGAGGAAAATCCTCATTTTATATGTGATAACCGATTTCGGAGAAAATTTTTGTTTTGTTTGAAAGGATATACTCATTCATAATTGAAAAATAAGAAACTTTTTTTAAAAACCGACTTCAAATAAAAAAATTTTTACAAAAAAAAACCGACCCCAAAAAAAAAAATTTTACAAAAAAAAAAAACAAAATGCATGTAAAAAAAACTGAAAATCTGTTATGAAAAAATGCACATAAAATTAAAAAAAAAAAAAAACAACGGATAAAAAAAATGTATTATAAAAAAATGCACTAAAAGCTAGTAGGTCGTTTAGTTGGTTTTCCCATATTTAGACAAATAAAATAAGTTATAGAACTTCAAAGTCACTAAAAAGCGAGAAATAAAACCTATTTTGACAAAATGGAAACCCGACTTCAAAAATCAAATATTCTATAACAAAAAATGCACTAAAAATTAAAAAAATAATTGCATATTCTTGTGCCAATTTTAGTTCAGCTAAGCAAAAATTTTTAAATATATATGTACAATTATTGTTATTTTTGGAGGCGGTGTCCAAAAGTTATGTGAATTTCTCTATGCTGACACCGACTCAAAAAATAACAATAATTGTACATATATATTTAAAAATTTTTGCTTAGGTGAACTAAAATTGGCACAAGAATATGCCAAAATAGGTTTTATATGATAATTATTCAGAAATGTGACAGAACTTATTATTTAAATTCACAATTATTTCAAATCTTGAGGTCATTAACCATGCCTAGACGTCATTAACAACTACCCAAATCCGATTATGACAAAATTATTGTTAAAAATTCGGATAAGTACGAACTCCATTTGCTAAAGAGGGTTACGCACCATACCATCTACCTCCTACAACAATATTTTTGGTTATTGAATTTACCATTTTTAATATTCTAAAATTTTTCAAAAAATGACTAAACTTTTAAGTGATTAGAAATTGACCGAAAACCACTTTCTATATAAAAACTGCGGGTTCCTCGCATAGACAGACACAATTAAAACAATATTGTGTAATATTATTGAAATATTTATAGTATTAAAAAAAAAAAATACAGACGAATTGAGAACCATCCTCCTTTTTGAAGTCGGGTTAAAAATGAATTATAATAAATATTTTGTTCATACAAAAGATTTACGACTTCATTCGAATATACAACATGCAAAAAAGTGATCGATCAGTGGATAGACTTTAAACAATGTGATCACTGGGAAAATGTACTGCAACAAAAATTCAGGAAAATATTTTTTCGGAATGCATCCAAGAGGCTGTTTCTCGATGTACTCAACCTGAACAGGATACAACTTCGAAAGTTTACCGGAGTCATCACTGGACATTATCACCTACGAATGCACCTACACACAATAGGAATCCACAATAGATGCATTATGTGCAGACTGTGCGGCGAGGAGGAAGAAACATCATCTGTAGCTGCGAATCTCTTGATTACAGATGAAATAATATATTCGGTGCATCGCACCCTGAATATATGAACCTTGAGGAAAACCTGATAAGCCAGCTTCTGGCTATGCCAAAATTTTAGAGAAGCGACCCAGTCCAAGTGGCCGAGCGGTTATGTCTGCGCAGTATGCCTACTTGGAAACTGGGAGGTTATGGGTTCGAATCCCGATATCGGCAGTTTGTCAATTATTAACAGAAAAAAATTGGGCGGTTAATTGACTCAACTGTCGGCGTATGGACAAGAACGAAGTAACCGACTATGCTTGAAAAGGTTTTCTATCATAGTCGGCTACAGCCGCATATCCTACCAATTCTTAGTCTATACACAAACATTCCTTCCACTCCACTCACATCCTTAGGCATCACAATGGACCTTATGGTCGAAGTGTAGCCCGTCCAGGACAGCCTCTGCAATCGATCTCTATCTATCTTAGAGAAGCGAACCTAGTCAGACTGAAGTAGAAAGGAGAGCCTAATGGGCCATAAAGTCGAACTGCAGCACTTTTCATACTTCAAAATTTATCTATCTATCATTCGAATATGCTAGTATTTCTCCTCGGTACAAATCAACTAAAAAATGTTGAAAAATGAGCACTAATTTGTACTAAAGTTGTTGGTATTCTTATAGGGAATAACATATTAAAAAATTATTAAAATTTAGAGATGAGGATGGAAGTTATAAAAATGGTTTTATTAGTCAATTTGAATCTATATTTCAGTTTCTAATCGAAATTAGTGCAATAAAATGAAGATTTAAATTACAATTTAAAAATTAAGCCTGCATTTTTGAATGTACGTTCATTTTGACATACATTTAAAGTATTTATAGTTAAAAAAATATAAAATCCTATTTAGGGGGTAGAAAAAAAATTAAAAACTACCCCCAAAATCAGTTAATTTGAAAATATCTCGAAAATATATGAAGATGAAAAAACGTAAAATGTACATAATACTATTGTCTATAAAATTGTCCTGAATCACTTTTGACGTATTTGCAATAGAAACAGAGATATTTGCAATAAACAATTCTAAATTATAGCTCAGCCGCATGAAATATTAAAAAATGTAATTTTTTTCTACCACCTAAATAGGATTTAATATTTTTTAACTATAAATACTTTAGTTTTTAATTATGTCAAAATGAACTTACATTCAAAAATGCAGGCTTGCTTGTTATACCCAGTATATTTGTAAATATACAAGGTATATTAAGTTTAGTTCCGACTTTGACCGTCCGACGTTCCGACGCTTGAAAATATTGATTGCAGAAAAATATTGTTGTTATAGATGTTCATAAAATTACCTAATTAGTCCATTTCCGCATGTCCGTCCGTTCTGTCTGTCTGTCCGTGAAGCCGATAACTCAAAAACGAAAAGAGATAACGAGCTGAAAATTTTTTTGTGTGTTCTAGAGCAAAAAAGTAAGGTCAAGTTCGTGAATGGGAAAAATTGGAACGTGTCTCCCCAATGGGGAAGATACGTTCACCATGGGGGAAAATTTATATATTTGAAACCGTAAGAGATAGAAAAAAAATTTGTTGACAAAAAATCTTCTTCCCTTTAAAATAAACAACAATTGTTTGAAAATTTTTTTCATAAACTCAATAGGTGAATGAAGACATGCATGTATACATATACATAGCATCCATACATACTATTTTTATACCCAGTATATTTGTAAATATACACGGTATATTAAGTTTAGTCTGACGTTGTAACACTTGAAAATATTGATCGCAGAAAAAAATGCATATCTTATCAACTTTGAATTTGAAGAATTGTTCAAATATTGATATACAAACTCAGTATATACTGAGTATTCAAACACTTAACTCAGTTAGTTGTTACATTACTTGTTGAATTATAATTTAAATCTTCATTTTATGGACTAAATTGGGAGTGATAATTTACTCTACTATTTTTTCTGGATTATACGTTTTTTTTTGTAACTCTATTAGCGAATTTGCTCCCAAAAGAAATAGATCTATTGGTTTTGCACTGATGTCAAAATTTCGCAAAAATTTCTTCAAATCAAATCCATCGATCCTCCCTGATAAATGTCGAAAATCAGCATCTTTAAAATTATATATATATATATATATATATATGTACAAAACCTATATATATATAGGTTCACCTATATATATATATATATGTATGTATAGTATGTATATATATGTATATATATAAGACCAAGTTGTTAATGGACAAAATCGGACAAGGGAACAAGAGGGTTAAGAGGCTGGGGAAAATACAAAATTTGGTATATCTCCCTTAATATTGGAAAAATCGAAAAATTTATAAGAAGTAAAGTTGTAGAAAATTAGTTTTCCTATAATTTTGTTTATCATTTTTTGTTTACCAATATTTACATATTATAATTGAAAGTTAAAATCTCTTTCTCCTTAGACCTATGTCATTTATTACTAAAATTGGCCTTGCAAATACTAAAATTATATAGGATACGACATTTCATTTTAATCAAACTAAAATTGTGACGGCTAGAGAGTGATTTATGTATCCTAAGGAAATTGGCTAAGTTGGCGCAGCTCCTGCGTAACGAAATTTTGTTTTACAATATTAGCTTTCTAAGTTACTTTAAAGGGATTGGGATGCGTTGTACTGTACTTGCGTACTTCTGGTATGATAAAATAAATCATACCAGATAATTTTAACGAATTTTAATTATCAAATTATAAGTTTTGTCCACTATTTAAATAATTTTATATTAATTTTTTATAACTCATTTGTTTACAGGATAATTTAACGAATTATGACGAATAAAAAAATTATGGTATATTTGTCTTGTATAGCCACAGCATTGTTGACTGTACGAGCCCAACAATTGCACTCGCCATGCCCAGATGTCTTTTCATACGAACAACGTACAACAGAGAGAGATCGCTGGTATGGTGTAATTCTGTTAAGCACAGATGTCGAATTACATAGTATATGGGTGGATGTTGAATTAGATCGAACAGGCATTTTACTCGGTGTAAGTTTTGCAGAAAATGTTTACAAGGTTAATGCGTCAAGTTATAATACCTCCCATTTAATAAATAATTAAACTAAATATGCTTAATAACTAGTCGTTCACGTAGCTTTGTCGATGCGGAAAACCACTTATCCACACATTCACTTATACGCCCACTCATACACTTTTATTTATTTTTTGGTAACCGTGATTTTCGTTCAAAACAACGTGATTTTATATTGCTTATAATCTAGTAATGCGAATCAAAGGTTATCTTATATCTATCACCTTAAAGGTCGATTCACACACATTCGTCTCGTCACCATTCCGAATTAGAACCGTCGCTGTCCAGTCTCGAAATAAAGCTGTATTAACATCTATCCGTCAGGTTTTTTTTACTGCAATCGGTATTTTTTTTCAAGTGCACCTGTGTATTCAAGTGTATTTTTGTGGTGGATTTTTCTAAGAAAGACTTGGCTGTCGTAGCATTAATTTTGGATGAAGAAGATGAACAGCAGCAGAAGAAGACAAGAAAATGGATTCACGAAGCATGGAAAAAAAGAGAAGCCGAGTTTATCACATTATTTAAATAATTAATCGATGATGAAATAAAGCTTTTTTAATATTTCAGAATGACCGAAAACTGTTTTAATATACTGCACAGAAAAATCAATATAAAAAATAATATAAACTTTAAATCAAAAAAACTTTTAAAACCAAAAAGTTTAAACAGTCAAAAGCAGAAAATATCGTTCAGGAGAAATCTGATATTGACGGTTCGGTGACAAGGGCGTGACTGGCGGGTCTGATTTGCGACTGCGCCGGCTTAGTGTAGACAGCTAGCTCCGCTTCTTTCTACAAAACATTTTTTTTAATGACTGAACGGAGACGTGACGTAACTGATCTGTGTGAATCAACCATAAGTTTTAGAAGTTACTATCAAGCATACAAATATGAGTGCTTATCAAGTGCTATTAATTCATACTTAAATCATAACTCTTGGAGAGTTGTTAATTAATTGTGAGTTAATACATTAACCAATCGTATTTTGTGGTAAAAGTAAATGTTTCATGATTCAAACAATGAATGTTTGCTAAATAGTTTCAATATTCCTTATATCGCAAAAACCTTGACTATTAATTTTCAGATCATCAAAGCCGTTTAAAAAATCAAATAATAACTTTGAATTTAAATTTTAATAGAATTGGTTCGGTGAGGTATCAACCAATGATCACATGCTATTTACAATAACCACACGCAAGAAAACGTTGGGACCAGGACCAGCAACTCCGATACGTATATATGTAGAATATCCAGACGTGGATAGTGTACCAGTCGTACGTAGTATATCATTAAACGGACGTAAAATTTGCCCGTTAACAACGCCTATTAGAGATAGTAGTACACAAACTGGCAGTTTTACTAATGCACCAGTTAACGATTATGTAACTGAAAGACCAATAAGAACAACAACACGCCGCCAAGGAATAACTGCTCAAAGTATTAATACTAATAATGACAATTATAATACGAATAACAATAATCGGCAAACAACTAGAAGACCAGTAACAAACAATCAAGGCAATCAAGGAGTATCAAATTCAAACAATCAAGGAAGGCCAGGAACAAACAATCAAGGGATACCAAGTTCAAACAATCAAGGAAGGCCAGGAACAAACAATCAAGGGGTATCAAATTCTAACAATCAAGGAAGGCCAGCAACAAACAACCAAGGGGGATCAAATTCCAACAATCAAGGAAGGCCAGCAACAAACAACCAAGGGGGATCAAATACAAACAATCAAGGAAGACCAACAACAAATAATCAAGGGGGATCAAATTCAAATAATGGAATTAATTCAATTGTCAATGAAAATCGATTACCTATTAACGCAAATCCAAATTCTGTGTATGTATTTTATAAATGTATTACAATTTTATTATATAGCAGTCTAAAGCTTCGTTTGGAATGAATTTCTGTGGATAGTATCTACATGTCAAATTACAAAAATCCTAAAGAACCACTATTTCTGCTTCGCTTAATAATATTTCTGAATTTAATATTGAACTAAATAATAAAAAACGACAGTTTTGGGTTAAAGTATAAGTTTCACTTATGTGCACTCGATTATCCTAATTTGTGATCAATATGGCATCAACTGGCTACAGTATATATCTCTTTTTAATTTATATTGAATTAAAAAGAGATGTACATTGATGTATACTGTAGCGGTAGCCACTGGACACTATATTGATCACAAATTAGGATAATCGAGTGTACGTCTGTCTAAAAGTATATAAATACTATGCAATTCATACACAGGAGTACATTCATATAAAAAATTAAATTTAATATTTTAAGGCCAGATACAAGTTCAATATTCAACGGAATACAACAACAGCAAACAACTCGAAGAACCACAACTTCAACAAATAACTACAATTGGGTAACAGTTTCAAAACCATTTGCAACTGATTATGATGAAGATGGATTCGAAGGTGACTTACGCCCTAGCCGCGAACCAATCAGACCGACAATGACGCCTTCAAATACAAATAGCCAAGGTATGTAAAATAAAGTTTTATTTAAAATCTTATATATTTTTAATACATGTGAAAGTTTAAGAGAAATTTTCCTGACGTGATTTCATGGCTGTGATATATCAGAAGTTGTTGAATACAATAGGTATTTTCAAAACGACGAACTTTTTGTTTTCAAAATGACGAAGGTTTTGTAGACGACTTTGTCATATATCGAGAAGGGACTAAAAATTTTTTCGATTCTAAAAATTGCGACAATAATTTCTACTTCTGGCAATTACATTTTCTTAAAAATATTTCATTTTATCTTAGGTAGCAATATTCTTTTTATCGCTGTGTATTTCTGACACATAGTGAAGTTCGACAAATTACAAAAGAATAAATTATCATAAAATCATCCGAGTTCATGAACTTTTTTTATGCGTTAAAAATTTATAAATTACTATTCAACATCTCAGAACCCATTCGACTTTTCTCTCAAATGTTATAATTTTTGGATACTTGCTCGGCCCATGCCCTCTTTTTTACCCTTTGGTTCCGGCGAGAAATAGGAGGTCTTAATACAAATTTTCACGTTTCTAACTTCAAAAATGATGCACTTATCATACAAACTTTCGTTTCTTGTTTTATCCCGTTAGGGGATGTTCTTCCAAAATCGCTGATCCAGCTGGATTTAAGTTATAAACAGAAGCCTAAACACCAATTTCCATATTTTTAACATAACAAATGATGAACTTACATACAAAATTTTATCTCCTAATTAACCCCCTTAGGGGATGAATTTTCAAAAATCTTTTCTTAGTGTTCACCTAAGCACCGTGCGTTGTCTGTCAGTCAGTCAGTGTCAGAGTTTTATTAAGTATATTTTACCCATAACATTTTATTTTATTCTCTTTATCATTGAATTCTAATTTGCATATCTTTTTCCATAAGTTGAAGCAGTTTTACTTTATGACATTCCAGGCAAAATATAGAAATTAAGTGTATTAACCGTCACTTCAGATCAGTTCTTATCATGCTTGATTTTATAAATGAGCACACTAGACATGCCTTCAAGAGATTTTAGTGCACAAAGTTTGAATAAACAAAAATGTTAATTGGAAAATTTTAAATAAATATGGTAGTCTTTGAAAGTATGATAAGGGGAAATCCTTCTATAACCAAAATTGGCCAGTCAAAAACTGAAAAAGAAGTTTAGTGTCGTTCGCACAGGCAGGACGTTAATAGAATGAAAGCATTTTTATAAAATTACTAATATATTTTTCTTACTAGTTCAACAATGCGGGACGGTTGCGGCTTTTCCAAAACCATTAATAACCCATGGAACTAAATCACCTGAAGGGAGATATCCATGGCATGCAGCTTTATATCGTAGCGCAGGAATTGATTTAAGCTATATTTGTGGTGGATCCTTATTATCATCAAATTTTGTAGTGACAGCTGCTCATTGTGTAACAAAAAAAGATTCAAATGTACGTGTGAATCATCAATTTTTAATGATTTATTTGGGTAAACATCATTTAAGAGTATGGACGAGTGATGGAATACAAGATATACCCGTGGATGAAATAATAGTTCATCCACAATACAATCATTCCAGTTTTAATAATGATGTTGCTGTATTGAGATTAAAAAAACAAGCTAAATATACGGACTATGTACGGCCTGTATGTTTATGGCAAGAAACTAATGATTTAAGTTCAATTTTAGATCGGGAAGGCACAGTAAGTTTGCTTTTATTTATTAGTAGTTTTATTCCCGGTATATGTAATATAAAAGGGTATATTAAGTTTAGTTCGGACTTTGTAATGGATGAAAATATTGATTGCAGAAAATAATTTTGGTATAGGTGTTGATAAAATGACTTAAATTAGACCATTTCTGCATATCCGTCCGTACGTAAACACGTTAATTAAAAAACGAAAAGAAATAACTAGTTGTAGAATTAATAAAACCTGTTTTGACAAAATAGAAACCCGACTTTTAAAATCAAATATTCTATAACAAAAAATGCACTAAAAAGTAAAAAAATAATTGCATATTCTTGTGCCAATTTTAGTTCACCTAAGCAAAAATTTTTAAATATATATGTACAATTATTGTTATTTTTGGAGGCGGTGTCAGCATAGAGAAATTCACATAACTTTTGGAGACCGCCTCCAAAAATAACAATAATTGTACATATATATTTAAAAATTTTTGCTTAGGTGAACGAAAATTGGCACAAGAATATGCAATTATTTTTTTACTTTTTAGTGCATTTTTTGTTATAGAATATTTGATTTTTGAAGTCGGGTTTCCATTTTGTCAAAATAGGTTTTATTTCTCGCTTTTTAGTGACTTTGAAGTTCTATAACTGATTTTATTTGTCTAAATATGGGTAGACCTACTAAACGACCAACTAATTTTTAGTGCATTTTTTTATAACACATTTTTTTTTATCCGTTTTTTTTTTTTTTTTTAATTTTTAGTGCATTTTTTCATAACAGATTTTCAATTTTTTTTACAAGCATTGTGTTTTTTTCTTTTTGTAAAAATTTTTTTTTTTTGGGGTCGTTTTTTTTTGTAAAAAAATTTTTTGAAGTCGGTTTTTAAAATATTTTTCTTATTTTCTCGCTACATTATATCCTTTCAAAAAAAAAAAAAATTTCGCAGAAATCGGTTACCACATATAAAATGAGGATTTTCCTCGATTTCCAGGAGATTCCTTCATCATGCAAGGGAATGCGATTTGGTGACAATGGGACCAATCGGAAATCAAACTCTTTAAAACAAAAACAAAACAAAATTCAAAATCGGTTAATAAATGACGGAGTTCTGAGGTAACAAACATTAAAAAAAAAAAACAGACGAATTGAGAACCATCCTCATTTTTGAAGTCGGGTTAAAAAGTAAGACCAATGGGAAAAATGGGAAGAGCATGGGAAAAATTGGACCGTGCCTCTCTATTGCGTTGCATCATAGTAAAACTCTGATATTGCATTTAAGTTGTGAATTGAATTTCAAAGGCTAGTCACGAAATTATTTGTGCCAAGTTAACACTCATTCTAAGAACTCTATAATATCTTGATTGGTTAAAAACTCTGTAAATCAAACAAAGTATCTATAACTTGAATTAATCATAAAAATGACTAAATGTATAATTTTGTCTCTAACTTCAGCAAGCATAGGCTTATATAGATAGATTGTAGAGGCTGTCCTGGACGGAACACACTTCGATCATAAGGTCCATTGTGATGCCTAAGGATGTGAGTGGAGGACAAGGAATTTTTTGTGTAGACTAGAAATTGGTAGGATGTGCGGCTGCAGCCGACTTTGATAGGAACTATGCCGAACTCTTCTGGAGTTCGTGAAGGAAACTGCAGAAAACCTGCACAAGCATAGCCGGTTGTTCATACGCCGACAGTTTAGTGAATTAACCGCCCCCCTTTTTTTAAAAATTGGCAAACAGTTCCAATTACACACAACGCCTTTACAAGCGCGGCTACTTGGCTGGTCAAGCATAGCCTTTCTTATTCGAATTTATGGTTATTCTATTAAAATCTTGAAACTTTTAAATAACTTCTGTTACTCGAATAAGTTTGCGTATAAAATTTTGTCAAAATTTGCATTAAACGGGCTTGGGCTTTTCTTTATAAGCGATTCTTTGTTAATTTTCTTAGTCTATTATTATATAATGATGTTGCTAGCCACCAAAAATATTGCTAAAGATGGATTGGTTTATGACAATTTTGATAATAATTTTCTTTTCACTCCTGTGACTGTTAAACAAACACTGCAATGAATCTTGTGCATAAAAGATTAATAGAGTAATCGAGTTCTTCTTTCTTACAATGTCTATGTCTCGGAAAATATTAATTCCTTGTTTGGACACTCTATAAAGGAAACTAAAAACATATAAATGTTAACCGCAATTTGTTTTATTCTAGGTTGTGGGTTGGGGTTATGATGAAAATGGACGAATTACTGATCAACTAGTTATGGCACAAATGCCAGTTGTTTCACAACAAACGTGCATTTGGTCATATCCGGATTTCTTTGCAAAATTTACATCAGATAATACATATTGTGCCGGATTCAGAAATGGTAGGCATTATAAAAAGATTTTGCAATAAAATAAATTATTCATTTATTGTAAATTCATTATTTTAAAGGTACATCTGTTTGTAATGGTGATTCTGGCGGTGGAATGGTATTTGCAAGACCGAATACAAATCCCCCAATATGGCAACTCAGAGGATTGGTTTCACTCAGTGTTGCTTTACAAACTGCATTTGTATGTGATGCTCATCATTATGTGGTTTTCACAGATTTAGCAAAACATCAACAATGGCTTCAAGCTGTTATTAGTCGATAATAATATTATGTGATATAATTATGTATAATAGAAATAAAAATTTATTTTAAAAATTGGATAGTTTTAATTGTTACCAATAAAAATATAGACAGGTGTTAAAAAAGTTCCGAGATTTTTTCTACACATAAGAATAATCTTAAATACGTCGTCATTTGGTTTTTATTTATTTTCAAGTTTTAATTAAGTCTGTAATACTTCTCAATACTTGTTCGATAAACAGTGGCAACAAAATATTTTTTCGTGAATAAAAGCGCATTAAACGTTTAGAATCGATAGTATTACATCAAATTATGACAAAAAAGCGTATATGAACAAAGATCCGGTAATTATGTAAGAATACAGATCACATAGCGCGGTAGTACGCCTGGCAACGTAGCATAGACGCCTACCGTATAATGTTTTACACAATGGATTAGAGACGGCTTTTAGGCCTCTGTAGACTGAGGCATTTTCTGAAGGTTACGTAAAAAGTCTTTAAAAAAATGCATAGTACTGACTAGAAGTGTCCCTTCTTTATGTTATAATATGTTCCTTGGTAATGCCTATTAATTCATTTAACCTATGTTCCGCTTCTAATAAATGGTTGATACATTTTGTGCTGGTGTTGAAAGTAATCGAAAGATTACAGTATTAATATAAATTTTCATTTCTAGAAGAAAAAGTTGTTTGCGTTTCAGATGCTTTAATGCTGGTATAATGTTCCAATTCCTAACGAAATCGGAAAATGGTAGAAGGATAAAAATAAAAAATATTGAACACAGACAATTCGCTAATTGACTCTAGCTATCAGTGAAAAACGGCAAAAAATTAAACTTCTAGGTAGCCAGATTTAACTTTCCAAATTAATAATTTATAAATAACAGTACAAGGGTATATAATTTATTTTTATTAAAAAAAAAAGTGAATAAGAAATGTAATGCAATCACTAAGTAACTGTGGTGTATTGCATAGCACAACGTTCCGGTTAAACGTATATCTAGGGTTCGAATCCTAATGGTTGCATCTCGTTGTTTCAAATACAATTCTTAATAATGGTATAGATTTGACTTGTGTTGGTATCCAGTATCAAGTTCATAAAAACAATTATTAATTTTTAAATAATTGAACAAGGTTCTGAGAAAGCTATCGACCACGAAACATTTTATTTAATGGCCTTAGCACCACCAAACGATTCTGAACCGAATGCGTACTTATAGCATTCTCGGTCTCATTAAATTAATATTCCATACCACGCACATTATTTTTATAAGATTTTTGAAAGAACTATCAACAATCAAACCTTAAAGAAACGATTCCCCCTCAAAGTAGTTTATATTATTATTCCTTGTATTATACCAACGGAAGTGAGTAGTGGTACGTTGATCTAGAATGCTAGAGGTTGTGGGTTCGATTCCCATCCTAACAATGACCTTTTCAGAAATTATTTTAGAAGTTATGTATGTTTAAACAGTAATAACAAGAATGAGGAAATAATATTTTTCTATTTCCCTTTTTTAGTTTAGCTGTTATACTGGTGGTAAAAATCGTTCAATAGGGTAAAACTGTAACTGACGGTTTATAAGGTAAGGTTTGGAGACTGAGATTTCAAAATTTAATGTAGCGTATTTTCTATAGACTGTAGTTTATTTGACAAAAATAATGATCCTCTGATTTATTTTCATAGACGTATAAAATTTGTCCAAAAAATTTTTTGCTATTTCTTCCACAAAAATAGGTTTTTTTATGTTTCCCGGAGAAAGAACTTGTATATTGTATACGAAAAGAATATTTATAACGAAATACTCTTTATCCAAATGACATTCAAAATATTTACACGAAACATATAGCCGTATCGTCTTTAAATCATGCTTATTATTGCCACTCAAAAATAAATAGAAATTATAATTTTTGAAGTCAAGGAATTCTAACTTTTGACTTAACGAGGTTCTACTGTATTAATTGCAAATAAATATATGCTTAATTTTTTTAAGGCATTATAAAAAAAAGAAATATTGTGACACATTTCTAAAAGTAACTTGTATGACATTAGTGTGATAGTCTAAAAGGAATAGTCTTCATCCCTAGGGATGCAAACATCATAACAAAAAACATCGATGGTTCGATTTAAAAAAAAACAAACATCGATGACAAAACATCGGCCATTGAAACATCGATGTTTTTTCTAAATTTTTTAAAATAAGTTTAAAAGAAGAGTTAAACATGAAAAATGATGAACTTAAGGCCGTTACTGACTGCGATTTAAATGATCAGGCGGTCTTGCCGTTGCCGGTTCCTTCATCTCACCCGCTCATATAGATGCCCTTCAGCATCTCATGCGCACTCATTTTTTAAGTTAAAATACCGTGCAATCCCTCTACACAATAGATGTATTCTCTCTTTCTGACATTGGAACTCGTACAAGTCTGTTGCGCTCGCACTCCCATCGAGCGTTATGACTATTATATACTCGTCTGGCAGACACTCGCAATTGCCAGAATAGGCTGGCTGTTTACATATGCTTTTTAAACTATTGGAAGAATATGCCCTCAAAATTTCAGCTTTGTTGGAGCAGTTTATGAATTACTATCCCGATGACAACTTTGCTATAGTCTGGCACATACTTGCAACTCTCAAAATAGGTTGTCAATTTTTTTTACACTTTAACATATGTAAATTACAACATATTAAAATTGCAGCCTTGTGGGATAGATTAAAAAAAATTTTTTTTTGACATTTTCAAAAATTTAAGGGATGATGACGCAACCGCGAGATGCCTGCCAGAACGGTACTTTCGTAATTGGCCGATAATAAAACATCATTCAAAAATTTTCTAGCTTTGTGGGAAACGGGTTAGTCGGATGGTTCGCTAGCTCTCCTACTATGATGATGTGTAAACTGCACAAAAAGTAGCTAAATACTGTCGTTTTGTTCTATACTATTAAACGAGTAACAATTGAATGTTTACGTCTGTCCCGAGTAGAGCTTGGTTGCTCAGGTACTTACTAGCGTATTAATTATTACTGTTAAATTTTTTCTGCCTGAAGCCTTCACCCAAGTGTCTCGTATTAAACCGCCCAAAATATGATCACTCTACAGTTAAATGATTTCTAGAAGGCTTTTGAGGGGTGAGTTGCAATACTAATATCGAATTAATACAATTAAAAATAGATGTTTCTCTGGTTTTCCATCGATCATATTCTCACAATTAGGTTTCTACAGAACATATAAATCATACATGAGTATTCTATGAGGTTTTTGTAACATGGGGTACTGTTTTAAGGAAGTTGGGGCTTAATTCCTTTACGATCAGAAAATTTCGAAAAAAAATATATTATGGAAATAAACACTTTAGTAATGCACGTACAGTTATTGTGAAAATAATTAACAAATTTAGCACTTTTAACATAGGGTTAAATGGGGATATGCCGAATTGTTATGAATAATTATTTTTTATTACTGATACAGCGATCAGAAAATTAGAAAGTTTACTTATATATAGACGTAAGTAAAAAAAATGACATAAAATTTTTTTTAACCCCTTGTGCATTAATCACGAGTCTGACTCGTGTAAAAATTTTTACTTTGTGAAACAATCACGAGTCCGATTCTTGTAAACCTAAATTTACCTTGTGAAACAAAGTAAAGTCTTAAAACTTAAACAAAGTAAACTATTGTTACATTAGATGTTCCTGCGTGTGCTTCGAAAAGTATCCTTCGTGCTTCGAAAAGTATCACACACTGAACGACTATTAGTTTATTTTTATTTTACACTGTAGTATTAATAATAAATAAAATTATCTATTTTGCTGTTATGAAATTTTCTTTGAAATAATTATTTCAGCACATAATTTATTCAAACAATTAAAACTACAATGGGTTAAATTCATATTTAAATGAATGATTATGCACAAATATAGTTGGACGCGGCCATTATAGTATAAACACATGCAGAATTGTTTTCAATTAGTTTTTAGTGCAATGTCATGTGCATTGCACATGTCATTCAAATAGCGCGAAAGTAGGATAAAAATATATAAACATTAATAGACCAATACAAACATACTTCTCAGCTAGTCAGTTTATATGTTAACAATTGTACAAACTGTAAGTTCGGTAAGTTGATATAACAGCATTGCCAGCCAGACTCTACTAGTAATGAGTATCAAATTTTGTAAAGTTTGTTAACTATTTTGTAAACTATTACTTGATTGTTTACAACTTTAAAAGAACTTATTCAATAAAAAGTAAAAAAGACATAACAACAAGCCATTTATTTTATTATTTTTAAATTCTAATTACACTTTAATAAATTAAATAATATTTAACAAAAATTAAAGAATATTAAACACTAGTTTTTGCTAGTTAAAATATTTCTAATTTTAAAAACTCTTTGGATATTTAATATATTTTATCATATAACATCTGTATCAACTCAAAACGTCAATAATTATAAAAAATGTTTTAAGAATAAATGCTTTTTAAGTATTTGTATATTTTATTTTAAAAAGGCACATTTTTTGTAAGTCTGATAAAAAGTTTTCAACACCGATTACCTATAAAGGATGAGGAAATGTCAAAATATGCAAGAAGGTATAAAATAAGGAAAAAAAATCTCGCCGGAGATAATTATATAGCTCTTGCAATTTTATAAGTTCGAATCGAATTTCTATTTTGTTGAATTTTTCATTTAAGTATAAATATTTTTATGATGGTCCAAATTTCACGAGTACCTGATTCTTTTTAAGCCATGAAAAATATAATTTTGTTTAAAAATAACAGATTGAAATAAATAAGTTTAAAAAAAAAAACAGCAAAATGAGATCACTAATCATTTTAAAGGATTTTTTTAACTAATTGAATTGCGAGGTATCTAATATGGAGTACGTGGACTAACATTGATCATTTCGGTTGTGCTGAAATAGAATAACAATCGTTTGTTATACTAATGAATATTTAACTTAAACATATATAGTCTATCAGCTACCAAGAAAAAGGTTTTCATTTCTGCGGTCAAATCGTATGGGAACGTCCGTATATTATGTAACATGTTTGAGGGAGGGTGGGCTATTGAGAAAATATGACCAATTGTGTGACATGAGGGTTAAAGGATTTCTTTCGTGACATCACAATTTAATTTTTTAAATTAATTAATACCAATATTAATAACATTAATATAAATATATAAATATTATTTATCAATGAATATAATTTGTCACAGAGCGAAGCATCAAAATGAATATGAAACAAAGTTTACAAGACAGTTATTATATTAATTACTATAAATAAGTATTATAAAATTTTCCATTTAACTAAAATTACGCCTTCTAGAGTAGGGATGTTGAGGATGCTGATATTTTAAGTCTAAAATCTACAGATACGGATTAAATGTCAAGAGATACTGAATTTAGGTACATAAATAAATGAAAAAGAACTTTGATTAAAAAAAACTTGACATTTGATACGTATCCGCAGATGTGAGACTTATAATATCTGCATCCGCAACATCCCTATTCTAGAGCGTACAGCGAACTATATATATATATATATATTTATTAGGAAAGCGGGGGATTTTTGCTACGGAAAACAAAAAAATCTACATGGGGTCTTCAGTTTGGACAAAAAAGTTTCGGAACCTCTGATTTACATTGTGCTTAGGTAACACACATAATGTTTTTTTAATTTTTCGTACAAATTTCGTGAGGCATTTTTCTTGATACTCGGACATTTGGACTAGCTGATACACTAATAGTGTTAAGTATTTACTTACCTTTTGCTACATTTTACGTGTACAAATAATAACAAAACGCCTAAGAAAAGACATAAACATCCTACCACAATGTAACCAATTCCTAAAAATGGGTTTTTACCACCTAGTATAGATGTATTCGATAAAATCATACGCTTAGTACCATCAAAAGCGGAAACAGAATAAGCTATAAAAATAGAATTTTATGTATAAAAACTGGCACTAATTTATTATAAAAATTAACTTTCTAATACTTACAATATTCAACATTTAAAGTATAATTTCCTTTACGAAGACCTTCATGAAATGCAGCATGATCTTTCGACTGATGATCAATACGACGATACAATTTTCTAAATGTTGGCAACGCAGCCGTACGCATCCATACAATTAAATCCTCATTTTGAAAACCATTGTTATTCGGATCTTGAAGATCCAATTCCCATATATTTTTTTTCCAATTTGGCGGCTTTGCAAATGGTTTAAATGCTTCCTCTAAACTACCACCTTGTTCAATTCGAGGATTACGAAATTTTATGTTTTTATCAGACGGCCAAGCAATACCTGTTTTTAATAATGGTACGTCTCCATCATTTTTGGAAAAAAGTGTGAGATTATCTATTAAAAAAAAAATATTAAAGTTTAGTTATATAATGTTTGTCCAAAAATTACAATTGATAAAACTATGCAGGCACGGCGAATCAAGATAATTCACCGCCCTAGACAGCTGCAAAATTTCCGCTACCTCCTTTTAAGGTACATTTTCATGATGGCACTCGACAATGGCGTCGGAATGAGAAACCAACTTCTTCGTTTGACGCCAATCATTAGTAATTAGAATTGATATATTGTAAATTCTCTATTTTCGTCCTATATTGCTATCCACATAAAAACTGCAACTCGAACACATGCAGTGTGAGATGAATTAATTTAGAAATATGAGAGAAAAAAGAAGTTGTTTTTGAGTAGTGATTCAAGAATGTATCAGTCTTGCACGCTTTCAAATGAAAAATTGTTTTTTGATAACCCAAGTAGCGTTATATTTAGTGTAAACAATTAAATTTTGCCGCCCCTGAACATTTTCCGTCCTAGGCGACTGCCTACCTTGCCTACCCGGTAAATCCACCTTTATTTCTCCTTTATTGAGTTATTTCCCCTTAATTGTAACAAAAATTTCAAACAGATACGTCGCTAAAGAAGTTTCACTTCAAAAAGTCCTTTAGTTGCATTTGTACGATCTACCTATTTGTAACTTCTAATTTGAAAAATATTCAATACAATCAAATCTTTATGAAATTAGCTAAAGAACCCATATAAATGTATAAAATTATTACCATTAAATAAAGAATTTGCAATTGCTCCACATGGTGCATACGGTCTTTGTGTTTTTTTATCAACTTGGTATGGATTACAATCGTTACTTGGCACTAGATCCAAATTTCCTAATAATTGATTATCATCACGAGATTTAACATAACGTCTATGATTTTGGTAGTAGTTAGTTAATCCATAATACATATAAACGCTTCCCTGAAAAAATGCATAATGATTATTCAAAATTATAGAATATTTTAATGTGGCTTTGTATCAAAGAGGCGTGAGGTGAGATTATTTATTAATTTCTTCATACAAAACTTAAATAAAATTTGATTTTTTTACTCCAATTTCAATTTAAAACATCAGGTATTTATAAAATTATAAAATAACATGGTGCCGATTGAAATTGATCTTATGCAATTCCCTGACTTTTTACTGATTATTCACTGACTACGGGATACATTTCTTGATCATTTTTGAGATCCCGTAATTATGCTACACAAAAAAATAGCCTTAGGAATATTACGACAAAAATAATTTATTATTATTATTCTGAAGGAAAATAGGTGGCCCAAATCAATTATTTTTAAGAAATTACATCAAAATTGTATAAAAGAGCATATCTCGGAAACTATCTGTCAAATCATCAAACCAACAAAATTTTTGTATTTTTAGACTATCTTACTAATTTTCATTCAAAACAATGACAAAAATTTTTTGTGGTTTTTTCCATTTTTTCAAATGGGATTGTAATTTTTTCTATTTGTATGAACTTTACTATAAAAGGTAATTGGACCTTAAACATTTAAATTGTGCCCGTTTGACGATTTGGTGAACGGTTAAAAAGATTTTATCGGAAATTCTATGCAAAATAAGGGGAAAATTAATACGTGAAAATAACAACTAACTTAGTTAACTGCTTAAATACCCGGTATATACTGCGTTTATAAAAACAGTTTCAAACAAAAGTTGTATTTCTTATACTATTCTATCTCTTATACTGAATTTATTATCAATGCGTGAACTATTTATTTTAGATTTTGAACTATAATTGTGGCAAAACTATTCAATTTACGAAAAAAAGTTTCAAAAAAAGTTATTTATAATTTTAATTTTTTCATATCAGTATTTAATTAAAATTCAATGACATCTGCCTACAAAGTATACGCTAGCCTTCTAGAATTTGTCTTACGTAACCTAAATGGAATTTGACAAATATTTTATTGTTGACGCTTAAGTATACAAAAAATAAATATATATGAATAATAATTTCGACAGAAATAATACTGCCAAAATAAAAAGAAGAATGATATGAAAAAGTTGGCTCTTACGTCAGAGTCGTCTTTGGTGTAGCGGTAAGCACGCTGGACTAGATATCCAGAGGCCGAGGGTCGATTCCTGGTTGACGAGTTAATTTGTTCATATCAGTATTTAATTAAGGTTATTTATTTTTTAAAAGAGAGAATTTTTTGTCTTGGTTCTTTTCTTCCATTTTCTTATGGTTTCAAAGATGGACATACCCCCACCCCCTTCCTGGCGGAGGAAGCACGGTCCGATTCTGCCCATTCACGAACTTGATCTTACCTTTTACCTCTAAAACACACACACACAAATCTCTTTTCGTTTTTGATTTATCGTGTATACGCACAGACAGACGTACGGACATGCGGAAATGAACTAATTATGTCATTTTATGAACACCTGTACTATAAATTCTTTTCTGCGATATTCAGGTACAAATTAGAACTTAACTTACCCTTGGATACTTTAACATACCGAACATAAAAAAGTTAATTTCTATATAAACAATTATACACTTGCCCATTTAATTTCGTGGTAAAACTTAATTAACATAAAAATGGAATCTGATAATACCGAATTTCAAAGAGCGAATTTTTTGTCATTAATGGGGTATCTACATATAGGTCGACATCCGATATGGATATACATTACACATATATGTACCAAAGTATATACAAACAATTTATGCCAAATAAATAAAGGCTCTGTGACATTCATTATTGTTAGAGAATCTCTAAATAAAGCTATTTATTAAAAAACATCTTTTAAAAAGGACATTTTATGGTAACTTTCTAAGATTCGTCTATTTTCTTTATTTTATCCTTTATTTAATATTTAAAGATATAATATGTGTCAGACTTTGTAGACTTTCTTAATTTTTCCTTTAAAGAATCGTATAAGTCACAAGGCCCTTTTGAAACAATTGGTTTATACAAACAATTTTAAGGAATAAACGACATTTTTGCATCTACTATTAAAAAGATACATCGTATTTATCAAAGTTATAAATATCTCCAAAAAAAAAATTCACATTTAAAACTAGATATTAGTTAAGACAGAATTACCGGTATATCTTCATGTAGATTAAAATCCATAGCACAACGACAATCAGCATCGGGATTGTTTTCAATAATTTTGGCACATGTTTCCCCAGTATTTATATCATATTCTTTAGTTTCATTATTCCACAATTTTTGTTCACAGTTAGTATAATCTACAACAATTTCTTTTACCTAAAAATTAATTAATTAATGAAAATAAGAAAGCCAAGACAATAAACATGAAGACTACAAAAATTGAATTAAAATATACGATAAGAGTTTTTGGAGATGGTCGCTCTGTCCACGTTGAATAAAACATGCATTACATGGATATGGAATAAATCTAGTAACAATCTATATATGATTTAACTTTGTGTGGACTATCGGCTAACTAAGTAGTTGGTTACTTTTGTACAGTCAACGCCAAAAGTCGAGGTAAAATTTAAAAAATTTATAATTGATTTGTGTCTTATTTATTCGGTTATCGAAAAAATGCTTCGGATAAAAGTTGTTCATTATAACTATACTAATAATTTTTATTCGAAATCCGAATAAATAAGGCACAAATCAATTATAAAATTTTTAAATTTTAGCTCAATTTTTGGCGTTATATGTACATCTACGTCTTTAAGTTCAAATGTACTCTAATAGTCTAATATTAAAGATATATTTAGTTTTTATACAAATTTACCTCGTCTGAGAAATATAATAAACCAACTCCAATAGGTATAAATGCTATACCGATAACAAAGAAAGTAGGTAAAACTGTTCCAGCCGTTAGGATGGGTTGCCAAGCTGGTAATCTTTGTTGTTTAAATGCACTATCTGTAAATTTAAAATTAGTCAAAAAATTAAATCATTGAATAGACAATATAAAGATTATTAAGATAATCAAAAAGAACTCTTATGTTTTTTGAAATTAAATTTCAAATTTTGTGTCTCCCACGTACCAAGTTAGCAACTAGTAACATATCTTGACTCCATATCCCTGAGATAGTTACGATTAGCTAATTCGGCACGATTACAATTCGTACGGCGCCAAGATTTGAGAACAGATTCTTATAGAACTCGACGAAATAAGACGAAAAACAAGTATATAAATTTTTCGATATCTCGCTTCGTTTTCGAGATATCGATGTTTAAAGTTTTAAATTTTTGACGCACGGATTTTTTTTGACGCTTTTATAAGATTTTTTTATGAGAATTCTATAACATTTTCGAAAATAAATCGAAAACTAAAAATAAAATTTTTCCATATCTCGCTTCATTTTCGAGATATCGAAGTTTCTTTTTTTTTTAATTTCATCATTTTAATCTCATTCCATTAACTTCATTTAATTTTTTTAATGCATCTGAGGAATTGTACTACCTCCATAAATCAGAAATAATAGTAGTTCCTGGTTCAATACATGCTGTTACACAATTCAATAATGTATCCTCCCAAACCAACCCAACCTAACCCAAACCAAAATGAAAAAAAAAATTGAATATTGTAAAAAAAAAATGAAAAAAAAAACATGCGATTTAATCGTATTTTAACCACGTAACTTATTTACGACTTGTTTATGATATTTATCGAGTTATCGAAAAATGCTAATCTTATTTTTCAAATCCTATAAAAATACGCCAAAAAAAAATCGAAAATATAAATATTAATATCTCGAAAATGAAGCGAGATATCAAAAAATTTATTTTTAGTTTTCGATTTATTTTCAAAAATCCTATAAAAATGTCAAAAAGAAAATTTATGCGTCAAAAATTTGAAACTTTAAACATCGATATCTCGAAAAGGAAGCAAGATATCGAAAAAATTGTATTCTTATTTTGTCGAGTTCTATACGAATCTGTTATCAAATCACGGCGCCGTACGAATCGTAATCCCCCCGCTAATTCATACTGTCGATGACTACTTTGTAGTCGAAATATGTATTTATAAAATAAATAAAATAATTGATCTAGGAATTGGGGCAAAATTTGAAATTTAACATTGAATAGACATTTAAAAACCGAAACCAAGGTTTCTTACGCTATCTCATATCTTTTTTATTCTTATCGCAGATAAATTATTTAGGTTTATTCTTAGAATAATAAATAGGATCTTATCAGGATGAAATGAATTTCTTTAGAATGACTTCCTACTTCTCTTTTGGTTTTTTTTTTTGGATATGTAAATTGTACATATATTTTAAAAGGATGATAATAATTAATATAATTATATTGGTAACGAAAAAGTATACATTCGAAAGAATCAATAAATCAACTATGCATATAAAGGTGTACTATTTCAACTAAATCAACTATACTATTTTATGCGAAATGTGAATTATCATTACTCAATGTATCTTACCAGATGGTTTTTTAGTTTTATTTACAGGTTCATCAGAAGTGGCCATGTTCAAAGAAAATTCCAAACTTGGTTAAACCTATTTAACAGTTTAATTCTTTAAAATTTTTTTCTTTTAATGTATGAATTTTATTGTAGTTTTACATTTGACTAGCCCTCTGCAGTAATAACAAGTAATTCTCTCAAATTTGACACTTGACAGTGACATTTAAAGAGTAATAAAAATATTTTATAGATGGCAACCCAATTGCAATGAAAGCGGTGATTATAAAATAACTATCACTCATTTTTTATTCAATGATTTTATTGAATGAATACCTTTATAAATAACTATTTTCTTTATTTAAATTATTTTTTAATGTTTTGTAAATAATTAAATTATTCACAAATTTTATAAGTTTTTGGAATTCAGTTTTAGTTTATTTTGCAATTAATTGATTATAGTTATAATTGTCTGAACAAATTCAGAATTGTTAAAAAACTCATTTATTCAAAACATCTCTCTATAAACTGAATGAATAAAGCACAAATCAATTATATAATTTTGAAAAAAGAACGGTACTTTTTTGGCCTATAGAGCATGAAGAATAGATAAATAGGAGATTGACGACATAGGCAATTCGTCTGTGTTTTCGTCCTCAAAAACGTGTAGAGATCATAGTTATTATTTTCGCCACTAGCGGCAGTGCGAATATACCCGTACGGAATTATTATTATTATTACATATTAAAATCAACGGTTATCGCATCTTACAAATAAAAATTGTAAGTATAAAAATTGTTTAATTTTATAAATGTGAAAAAATGGGACGATGTTGTATAGGGAAAGCATAGATATACTGTTATATATCTATGAGTGGAAGGAATTTGGTTAGGAATGCGTGTCTGCATTTACGAAAGGAATGTGGTCTGTAATTACCGGTTTTGTCATCTTTCTTTATCTAATATATGTTAGTATTGTAAACATATATTTGTATATTATTATTAATTGTAATTATCACTATGATTCTTCATCTTTTAATTTATTGCGGATTATTAAGAATTCTCTATTATTAATATTTATTTAATTAGTACTTGATAATCGAAAACAATTTTTTATTATCTATAAAACTAAGACTTCTTATTAACTGAATGAAAGTGATTTCTTGGCGCCTACATTTAAACATTTAAATTCCGCACAGCACTGCGACCAGTGACCCCTACTGATAAAAGATAGTTACACCAATCTTGACCGTTTTTTTAACATTACGTTCGCTCTCCTAATATATCTATTCTTCATGCTATAGAGCAGTGATTCCCAAAGTGGGCGCTACCGCCCCCTAGTGGGCGCTGTAGCGATTCAAGGGGGCGGTAATGGTCCATGGGTGCATTTGGGGGCGATGAATAACTGTAAGGGGGCGGTAAAATCATAAAATAAAGAAGAAATATTAAAAAAAATTTATTTATATATTTCGCTTGCTTATAACGCTTACGTTTTCTTTAAACAACGTACTAGCTCGGTTCCCGCATCCTCTTTCACTTGCATTGATGTATGTGCAATGGCGCACTGCTACTGTTAATGTGGTACCAATGCCACTGCGCTGCCGTCAATTAATCCAATTAACCAAGTGATACCTGGTGCGTCATCTGGCAATGTTGAAGGGGACGAAATCAAATAACCATGGCATATAGCAGTTTCGTCTACCTGCACCTTTATACCCTTACCCCCTATTTTTTCAAAGTCTTCCCTTTCCTTTAATATTAAAAACTGATTAACCCGACTTCAAAAAAGGAGGATGGTTCTCAATTCGTCTGTATTTTTTTTTTTTTTTTTTTAATGTGTGTCCCCTCAGAACTCCGTCATTTATGAACCGATTTTGAATTTTTTTTTTGTTTTAAAGGGTTTGGTTTCCCATGGGTCCCATTGTCACCAAATCGCATTCTGATGAGGGGATCTCCGGGAAATCGAGAAAAATTCTCATTTTATATGTGATAACCGATTTCTGCGAATTTTTTTTTTTTTGAAAGGGTATACTCATTCATAATGGGAAAATAAGAAAATTTTTTTAAAAACCGACTTCAAAAAAAATTTTTCCAAAAAAAAAACCGAACCCAAAAAAAAAAAATTTACAAAAAAAAACCAAATTCCTTGTAAAAAAAACTCAAAATCTGTTATAAAAAAATGCACTAAAAATTATAAAAAAAAAAAAAAACGGATAAAAAAAAAGTGTTATAAAAAAATTCACTAAAAATTAGTTGGTCGTTTAGTACGTCTACCCATATTTAGACAAATAAAATCGGTGTCCAAAAGTTATGTGAATTTCTCTATGGTGACACCGCCTCCAAAAATAACAATAATTGTACATATATATTTAAAATTTTTTGCTTTGGTGGACTAAAATTGGCACAAGAATATGCAATTATTTTTTTACTTTTTAGTGCATCTTTTGTTGTAGAATATTTGATTTTAGAAGTCGGGTTTCCATTTTGTCAAAATAGGTTTTATTTAAATTACTTTTAATTTTTTGGTACGTGGATTTAGCAAAATTTAAGTTTCTGCAGACATCCCTCTCAAAAGTATTTTCAATCCACTTGTAGATACAATACAAGTAGTCATTAATTTTAATTTTAGGGGAGCATATAACTTTGTCTTTAAAAATATTACAACTTTTTTTACACGCATTACACCTATAAAACGCGCCGTTGATATATTTTTCTGACTTTAAAATATTCATAGTACCCCCACAAAATGAACAAAGTTTTGAGTTATTAATCATCCCTCGTTGAACAAGATAGCTTAAAGCTTGTTTAGGGGTCAAAAATATCTGAGATCGATCATTTCTTGGCTCAAATAAAGATAAGTTTGTCATTTTCTAATAGGGCCGTATAACTCTATTAATAAATATTTAATAAAAGTAAAAAAAAATAAATTTAATATTTTTAATAACAAACTAAATTTTTTTAAATTAATTATATCTCTTTAATAAAATTAATTAATATATGTCAAATAAAAAAATAATTAATTTAAAAATTAATTTAAATAAAAAATAATTAATTAGAAAATTAATTTAAAGAAAAAATAATTATTTTTTGAGTAGAATTATACGGCCCTGAACCCATATGCATGTCTTTCGGCTTAATTGCAATAATAATTTTGAAAAAATTATTTCGAGGGGGCGCTGGATAATATTTTTTCTGGAAAGTGATCGGTAGGCCAAATAAGTTTGGGAACCACTGCTATAGAGTATACTACATGCATTATTATACATGACATATCTAGAGCACGGTAGTGCGTAAGGCCGAGTTTTAAGGGACACATTGGACTTTTCACTACAGTGCTATTACTTATGGCTAATTTAGGCTCATTTTTTAGGTGCTGTATCTTTTGAACGAAAAGAGCTACAGTGTTGATATTTCGTACAATATATGTATACAACTACAATGGTTGAGTCAAATTAGCTTCCAAAAGATGGTTTCAGGCATGTTGCTTGTCCAATCATTCAAACATTAGATGTATGAGATAAACATATACAGACTATATAGTTGCAAAAATATTGTGCCTCTTTTTGATAAATTTAATCAAGCTGTATTTTAAATATATAAATATTATTTTCTAATTAAATACCGACGAATTTTATCTTGTTTTTCTTTAAGAAATAAACCATATTGGTCGAAAATTTTTTTTGAGTTTATGGTTAGATAAGTAACTGTTTAAGTTTTTGATTAAGCCTTATAAAACCTAAAAAATATTAATTTCTTTATAAGTAAATTAGCCAAATGTAAAACATGATAATTCTCTAAAAAGTTAACGTATCGAAACATTTTTTTTTTTAAATTAAAGGTCTATAAAAAATCTAAAAGTTAAAAGAAATAAAATTTATTTAAATAATTTCTTAACTGTTTAAAAAAAATTTGTTTATAGTGCGTTATAAACAAATTGAAAAATAATGGGTAAAAATATAGTTAAAAAAATAATTTTCGTTTTCATTTTATAGATATTTTGAAGACCTTTCATTTAAAAAAAGATTTATTCGAATAGGTAGAAATCCATCCTTTTTATTTATAAAAATAGGTGACATTCAGGAGCGGATTAAGACAATTCGCCGCCCTAGGTAGCTGCAAATGCCATGGTGAGGCTCGACGCTGGTGTCAGACGTCGAAATGGGCCACGTGATTGGTCATAGGCCAGTTTTGTCGCCAAAGTCGAAAACACTAGAAGTTGGAATAAAACCAACTTCTTTGCATGCCGCCAATCGTTATTAATTAGAATTGAAACGTAGAAACTGCAATTCGAGCACTTACAGTGTTAGATGAATTAGTTTCGAAACATCAGATAATTTCACGATCAAATTAACTCGACTCTGAAACGGCATCGAAAAATCTCTTAAGTGAATTATGCTTTCTTTTGGAATTTACTTAAACCATATATATGATTCAATTCATTCCAAAATAAACTGAAACTGAATTCTAAAAACGTTTATTCATTTAAAATTGACGAATATTTCTTCGAATTTAGGATTTACCATAGATAGTATTAAATCTTGTACATCAGCTTAATGAAGGTTATGCCTGCAGTACCTCACACCAAATTTTTAAAGAATATTCAGTTTTCGATTTAAACGTAAATAAATTTTTCTTGAACACTTAATCATTTATATTTAATGATAGCAGCAATTTTTTATATTATGTTTATATTGAACACAAAATTATAGCTTGCTGAACATGTTTATGGGGGAAATAAATATTTATATACCTAATTAATATAGCTTAAAATGTACAATTACTTGTAAAACGCTTTTGTGGCTTATTGGCACGAAAACTTTCTTTCTCAGAATCAATGAATAGAAAAAACCTGAAAATATTTAACATTTGATTATTATACTTATTGGTCGTTTGGTGTGTATATTTTGTGATCAAGTTTTGTTATTATAATGTCCAATGCGCAAGATTTTTCCATCTACCAAAGGTAATATAAAGGCACTCACTTTAATTGGTTAACACTTAGTGAAATTGATTTATTTTAAGCATTAGTTCATTCAAAAGTAATTAATAAACTAGTAATTAATCAATTATTTAATTAATATTAATATGAAAAAATTAACACATTCGCCAGGAATCGAACCCGGGACCTCAGAATATCGTGGTCAATGTGCTAACCGTTACACCACGGATTGTGTACTTTTCATATTAATATTAATAAATAAATTCAATGACGTGTGAATTATATGGAACCTTTGACCTTTAACTATACTAAATATATACCGTACGTGTTGGAAACCATTGCTTATAGAGAATCAATGTTAAATATTATTTACTATAATAACTATACACAATATGCTTAATAAATAAATAAAAATAGTGGGGGTACTCTTTAGTGCGCCTGGAGTGTTTTGTACTGCATTAACATGTAATGAGAGTGGGTTAAATATGTTTATTGTTATCTTCTTAAGCTTAGCATTACTTTTAACAATTGAAAATTATTTTTTGAATATCCCTTATTATTTGTATGTGGAATGTTTGAAAACAAATGATAGTATTATATTAACGGTATAACACAAAACAACAATTAAAAGAAAAAAAAATAGAATTCCGACAAAAAAAAAAGATAAACCAACGATTCGAATATTCCTCCATTATTTGCTAAACAATATCCGAGTCGATTGTAGAAATCTACTCGGGTATTTTCTAACACTTGAGGAGAAATATTCGCACAATTGTCAACAATTCTTTGCCTTAATTGTTGCAAATTTTCAGGCCTATTCCGCGAATAGTTCTGTGTTTTGAAAATAACCCACAAAAAAAAGTCGTTAGGAGAAAGATCTGGCGATCTGGTTGGCCACTTGAAGGTTCCAAAACCACTCATAAGACGTTCCTGGAAAGTTTGTTAAATGAACAGCCTTACTATCATGGCATTGACAGGACAACCATCTTGTTGGAACCATACAGATTCCAGGTCTAAATTAGGAAGAGCTCTAACAGTTGGCAAAATATTATTTCGTAACAAACTCAAATATTTTTGAGAATCTAAAGATTTATTTTATTTTATTTATTTATTTAACATTGATTCTCAATTAGAAATGATTTTGAAAACGGTTTGTATATACATTTATATATATGACTCATCTATACAACTTCGAACTCACTTCTAGCATATGCTATATATAATGCTAGAAGGATGCGGTTTTTGCATTCGACGTGGAATACTTTGAAACTTAAAGGAAATATTTTCCCGTTATACCTCCCTTGACCTTACCTAGGATCCACACTTACCACATCTTAACCTCCAATTTCCCTTGTTCGATTTTGCCCATTAACGAATTTGGCCTTTCAAATACCAAAAGCATCTCACATACCAACATTCATTCCAATCAAAAGAAAACTGTGAGCTCTAGAGGCCACAGTCGCATATATACATATATATATATATATATATATATATGCGACTATATATATATATATATATATATATATATATATATATGCGACTATATATATACTATATTCCCGTTCTGTATAAACATATATGTACATCGGTAATATACTTTCTATAATAAAATAATTTTGCTCGAGAGGACCATGCTTATATCTTTTGTTTATTGTGGGCTGACGTGAAATGTTGCGTATATGCAATGTTGGGAGTAATAGGAAAAATTAATCAATGGTAACAGACGACACGATACGTGAATCAGTGGTAACAGTCTATTAGCTTTTTGTCGAAAGTGATACTTTAAGGATTATAACATTTTTTGGTATTTTATATAGAATTTTTTGAGCATAGTATTATAGATCAGTGTATTTCTAAACATTATGATTTGGTGACAGGCACTGTTTATTCAAGAAATCAGACTAACTAAAACTAGATTGATGTAGCGTACATTCCCACGACAGTTGACAATCTTACAGACGTAGAAAACGTAGACGACGATGCGCTCAATGATTAGATAGATAAGTAGATACATCTTGGGGTCTAAAAATTATTTCACCTTATGGTCCATTGTGCTCCCCATTCTACTTCAGTCCGACGAGATTCGCTTCTCTCATATGTTGGTAATATCCAGGAGCATGCTTATTAGGTCTGTCTGAAGGTTCATATATTCGGGGTGAGATGCACCGAATATCCTGTATCTGCTGTAACCTAGAGGTTCGCAATCAAAGATAATGCGGCTGGATGTTTCTTCCTCCTCGCCACACAATCTGCACACAATGGAGCCGTTATGGAGTCCCATTGTGTGCAGATGCTTTCGTTGGGTATAATTCCCGGTAATGAATCCAGTAACCGTCCGCAGTTGCATCCTGTTCAGTCTCATCGCATCGAGAGATAGCCTCTTGGTTGCACTCTGAAGCAGTATTTTCTCGAGCTCTTACCGCAGTACTTTTTCCCAGTGATCACGGTGTTTAGCATTTGACCACACGTTGATCACCTGTTTGCATGCAGCCCTTGGAATTCCTAAAATAGGCTCTGGGCGTATGAAGGGTATGCCAACTCCCTTCTTTGCAAAGGTATCTACTTTTTCGTTTTCTTCGTAACCGCTGTAACCCGACACCCAGATCAATTTAACATTGTTCCGTTTTGCCAGCTCCAGCAGTTCCTCCAGACAGTCCTTGAGTATCCCTGAGGTGACCTCAGTTCCAGACAAGGCTTTTACAGCTTGACTATCCGAGAGAATACATACGGTCTGGTTTATGTAGCCTCTACGTAGGTTCTCACAGACGTAAGCCAGTATGGCGTAGACTTCTGCTTGAAAGACCGTGGCATATTTCCCCAAGTTGAGGATTATGTTTGCTTTAGGTTTCTCACCGTAGATTCCCACCCGGGTCTCTTCTTCAGTTTTGGATCAGTCTGTATACCAGATAATTCCTTTCTTGAGATATGGTAGTTCTTCCATCCGTATGCCCCTATCACAGACTACAATGAAAGGTTTTGAGAAGGAGTATATTTTGGGAAGCATATCTGTGTCCATTTAAAAAACGGGTGTTCTGCTCATGAATCCAGTTATGCACAAACAGGCCAGTCTTTGGGTCCTGGATAGCTTTTTGTATGCTGTTATCTGATTAACTTTTGGCCACCACACTAGAGCAGCATAGGTTATAATTGACCTAATTACTGTTGTGTAAACCCAGTGGATCATTTTGGGTTTTAGACTCAAGACTTTTCCACATGATCTCTTTCCATGTTAGTTTAGAATCCAACATTACTCCTAAGAATTTGGTTTCCCCAGTGATATGTAGTCTTTAACCGATAGATAGATAGATATATCTTGGGATCTAAAAAGTATTGCACTTCGACCCTATGGTCCATTGTGCTCCTCCTTTTACCTCAGTCTGACGAGACTCGCTCCTCCTATATGTTGGAAATAGTCTGGAGCTTGCTTATCAGGTCCTCCCGAAGGTTCATATATTCGGGGTGAGATGCACCGAATATTCTGTATCTGCTGTAACCCAGAGGTTTGCAGTCAAAGATTATGTGGCTGGATGTTTCATCCTCCTCGCCACACAATATACACACAATAGAGCCGTTATAGTCTTTCACCGAAGAGGATGGGTGGTTTTATGTTACCCACCTTCCTTTTCCATGTGAATGCAATTATTGTGGTCTTACCAGGGTTTATTTTCAATCCCTGGTTGATTCACTATTCCTGTGTGAATCTTAGAGCGTTCTGCATAAGCTTCGAGATTGTGCCTTTACAGGGCCATTGGATTGCAATTACAATGTCGTCCGCATATCCCTGTGTGTAGTATCCTTTTTGGTTGAGGTTCGTCAGTAAGCTGTTCACTGTCAGACTCCACAGGAGTGGAGATAAGACACCACCCTTCGGACATCCCTTTGTGACTCTCACAGTGACAGATACTCCAAGAAACGAAGTTTGTATTCTACTACCTATCAACATAGAGTTTATCCACCTGCAAAAGGTGTCTTCTACTCCGTGCCAACCTGCAGAATCAACCATGGAGTTGTAAGAGGCAGCCTCAATCCTGTATATTAGGTTGTGGAGGGCTGATTCACAAGATTTTCCCACCTGATACGCGTGCTGGTTGGCATGAAGCGGATTTCTCGATAATGCCCCCTGAGCCAAATGAAATCCTATTAGTCTTTCCATTGTTTTCAGTAGAAACGATGACAGACCAATTCGTATAAAGTCCTTTCTCGTGGAGTGGTTGAGCCTCCCTGGTTTTGGCAAGAAGATAACTCTTACTGGTTTCCGTACTGTTGGGATTTAACCCGTAGCTAGGCTTGCCCTAAACATATGACCGAGCAGAGTTTAAAGAAGCTTTGCTCCTTTTGTAAAAGCACTGGGTATATCCCATCTGGCCCCGGTGCTTTATAGGGCTCGAATAAGTTTATTGCCCACTAAAGCCCTATAAAGCACCGGGGCCAGATGGGATATACCCAGTGCTTTTACAAAAGGAGCAAAGCTTCTTTAAACTCTGCTCGGTCATATGTTTAGGGCAAGCCTAGCTACGGGTTAAATCCCAACAGTACGGAAACCAGTAAGAGTTATCTTCTTGCCAAAACCAGGGAGGCTCAACCACTCCACGAGAAAGGACTTTATACGAATTGGTCTGTCATCGTTTCTACTGAAAACAATGGAAAGACTAATAGGATTTCATTTGGCTCAGGGGGCATTATCGAGAAATCCGCTTCATCTGCCCATTCGATCTTGAGTGGTTAATAGTAATTGCCGCTCTTCTCCAGTCCTTGCTTGTCGGTAGGAGGCCTTAGTTAAACTGCTCTTGAGAAGGATTTTCACTGTCCATTGCCACCGAATCCAAATGAGTCCAGATCTGTTTCTCGATTGTATTCTTCGCAGGCTAGTATACTCGCCATCGGGTTTACGAAGTGACCCGATGATGTAAGCGGGTTTCTTCGCTAGGATACGATGGAGTCTTGCTCCCTCAGATGTGTTGTCAAAATCTTGACAGAGCTTTCATGAGTTTATTTTGGATTTTTTCAGAGACCTTTTGTATTCAGTAAGGGCTTCATGGTAGTTATCCCAGTTTCCTATCCTTTTTGCTCTGTTAAATAGTTGGCGAACCTTTTGCCTTTGATTCCTTAGGCCTTCATTCCACCAACAAATTGACTTGCTGATGGCTTTTGAGACCTTCGGACAGTTTTCTCGGAAGAAGTTAATTATTGCTTCCTGAAGATCAGTTGCAGTAAGCTCAATGTCCAATACTGTTTTATCTTTTTTCGGGATTGTGGCGAGTTTGAACTTTAGTGTTGAATTATATTCGTCCCAATTTGTTCTCCTCGGATCCCGATAGTGTATATCACATTGGTCCGTTATCAACTCCACATTGTAATAGATTTGTTTGTGATCCGATGCAGATGGTTACTAGCCATTTCTTGATTTTTCCACTGATTTCATAAGTACTCAGTGTTACATCAATGACTTCCTTCCGAACTTTGTTAATAAATGTCGGCTTGTTGCCTTGATTAACTATATCTAAGTTGTAAGCTATGATATAATCAAAGAGATACTCACCTCTTGTATTTGTGTTAGTACTCACCGATGCAGTGTGACGAGCGTTTGCATCGCATCCCATGATCAGTTGGTGGTTTTTGCTTCACAATACTGGATCAGGACTTTCATCTCTGTTGTTGGTGGTGGTGTAGATGCATCATAGGGTAGGTAGACCGAAGCGTTGATTACCACTCCAGTTTCGTTTCCCACATTTCGTTCGCTCAGTGATTATGACAATGCAGATTCTGAAAATTTACATGAAGACTAGTACATCAGGTTAGACGCATGTATAATGAATTTTTCAAATCCAAATCTAAGACGGCTGTCTAAAAACGTTCTTCCTCCTGAAATTCGCTATGGAGATATCGATAATGTTGGCGTACGCACAATATACATGAGTAAAAATTGCTCAAAGCATCGTCATGCCGACTATTTAAAAAAATTTCACGCAGCTAATTATTTAGCGTCAATAAAATAGTAACATTTTTTATTATTCGGTACTCCCAATGTTGCCTAAACGTAACATTTTGTGTAAGCTAGATTTGGTAGGAAATATTTTCAAACCTCAAACCTCTATACAAGTGTACTAGCCGTGTTTCCCATCGGGCAACACCTTAGGATCCATCCGACTTTTCTCAAATGTAAAAAGCCTATATACAAACTTCCACGTTTCTTATTTCAAAAATGACGCACTTAATGTACAAAATTTCGTCCCCTATTTTACCCCCCTAGGGGTAAAATTTCGAAAAACGCTGACACAACTGACTTTTATTTATAAATAGAAGGCTAAACACCAATTTCAATATTTCTAACTTAAGAAATGGCGAACTTTCATACAACCTCCTTTCATCCCCTATTTAACCACCTTAGGGGATGAATTTAAAAAATCCATTTTTCTTCACTAGGGTATTAATGGGTTAAGTCTAAATGCTTATATTGTTTACGTCTTCTAATAAGTATGCATATGTATTATAAATACTCGACAAAAGTAATAAATAAACAAAATTGTTTATATATCATGACTTCATGACAATGTGTAATTATTATTTGTTCGTGTGAAAAATATAAAAACAACATTTTCCTAATTTTTTTTAAATGTATTGAAACTATTTAATTGTATATCACATGTACCTACTGTATTTTAAATCATATTTAAATATTTTTTTATTGTAACTTTATTTGTTTATCATTATATTTGTTTTATTAGTAGGTATAAATTTTGTATTTAAAAAAAAATGGTGAGATTGTTACAAAAGAGTCATGTGTTTACAATACGTTTGTCGTCAAATAAGTAAGATACATCAATGTTATAATATTTTATAAGCTTTCTTTATTTTTTACGGAGGAATCTCCTTAATGCCTCCAGTTATATATGAATCTTGTTCCATGGTCATTCCGTATCATTGGAATCATCTTTGGTTACATCATTTGAAGACACTTATGCCAGCAGTACCATAGATAAAATATAGTAGTGCAGTACACTCTCAGCGGAGCACTTGACGAATGTAAGAGCGAGACATTCGTAAGGAGAGGAGTTCCGAGTGGAGCTGGCTACACTCTCGCCGAGACTATTCTGCTGGCAATCAGTGTTGCCAGATCTCCCGATTAACGGTAGATCTACCGCTTTTTTTGTATTTCTACCGCTCAACCGTTTTTTTTCTTAATATCCCGTTTTTTAGAAATTTTGTGAGTAAATAAAACAATTTTTAAATTTGTGTCATTTTTTCAATTTTTTATAATAATTATTAATTAAAACTCCCAGTCGTACAAGTACAGACCATATTCCATTATTTGAAATAATGGAATATGGTTCTGTAATTATTGATTTTGCCATGAATGTGTGTCTGCATTTTAGAATGGAATATGGTTCTATAATGATAACTGATTTTGTCATGAGCGTGTCGTACGTTACAGTAACAGACCAATGGCAATACATGTTAACAGTTTTATACTATACCAGACTAAGTTTTTTATGCATGTAAATGGTAAAAATATATATTTTATTTACAAAATACAACTTTTTGAATTTACCACTTTTTTTCTTAATCTACCGCTTTATTTTGGTGGATCTACCGCTTCTTAAGAAATCAAGTCTGGCCACACTGCTGGCAATACAGTTCCCGTTCAGTCAATGGATAAGATAGTTGTTGACGTTGCTGATCGGTTAAAATCCACGATAGGTCACAAACATAGATAGGAGTGTACTCAGGGCGCTCGCACTCGCCGCTCGCTGATTTTGACTCGTGGTTAAAAACCGACTCGAAATGGGGCGCTCGCGAGGTGAGGCGAGTCCCCACCGTGCCCCCAGAGTGAACTGCCGGCATTAGACTGAAGGTCCGTGTAACTTTAATCTCTTGTCAGTTTTAATTTTTTTATGCGTACTTGATACTTCAATACAAATATTTGTTAATTCTAAGCTATAAAAATATAAAATTTGGAATTAATAAAATTTTAACTCGGGTCAATACTTTTGAGATATCAAAATAAATAATATAGTTTTTTTGTTAAAATATGAGTTAAATTATATCTGAAATATTGTAATAGGGCCTACAATACAAACGAGGAACATTGAACAGCAACATTGTGCAGCAACCTAGGATGTTGCTGTGTGTGTATAGCTGTTGCAGCAACAAAAAACATGTCCTTGAACGGTTGCTGTAAAAATCAAAATTATTTGATATTTTGTAGGAGTTAAATGTTCCTGTAAAAATTGGTCATATTATCTAATATTTTATGCTTTCCTATTATTTTATTATATTTTATTACTTATATTGGTTACAATTTACAATAATTAACATTATATATTTTATTATTTCTAATAATAATATATAGATGTTATCCAACCTAGTTTTTTACTAGATACATACATATAAATAAACTATACAAATTAAATGAGATAGATAGAGACAAGACGAGAAATGATTGAATTTTTATGACTAGCGTCATAAAATAATAAAATAATAATATTATGTTCCATAATTTTGGTTGCACGTCTGTAGAGAAAATATTTTGTACGCGGACTTCAATGTTGTTGCAATAATGTTCTGCGTCTATTCCACACTTAAAAGAGGATATAATATATGTCTACAAACGTATCTGTAATAAAAGGATAAATTTGTGGTTTTAATTTACTAACTCTAATATTGAACATAAAAATATAAATATAAATCTGTGTGGATTTGTTTCGAAATTTTGGATATATTATATTCACATGTGTCAAAAAGTTTCCATGGGTTAGTTGTGTACCATAGATCACGTAGTTTGGTATGCATTTAGCAAATTTTCGAACAAGATTCAGCTATTGGTTTTGTACCAATGAAGGAATTTCGGAAAAATTTCTGCAAATGTTAGCCGAACCTACCTAGTATATATCGAAAATGTATACATACATATATATGTATTTATATATATATGTGACGTGCTTTTGGTATTTGAAAGGTCAAGTTCGTTAATTGGTTAAGTTGGGCAAGGGGAAAGGGGGATGGTTAATATTAGGAACATTTTGTAATGTATAAAGTTGTAGTAAACAAATTTTACTACAATTCAGTACCTGGTTATATTTTTAACATAATAATGAATATTACAAATGAATCACCATGGTTACTTGATGTTTTTTAAATGTACAAATATCATTATTATGGGTTACTTATCACTATGGTTACTTGATTTGTTTATAATGTATTTAAATGAATTTTCAGGATAGAATGACCTAAATTAGTTTAAGATTTTGAAATACTATATCAAAATTGTATAGATCTAAAAATTGTTAAGAAATAAAATAAATATTTTCCATAAATCAAAGTTTTTTGTTGCGAGAATATAATTTCATTTTGATTGGACTAAAATTGTTATCATCGCTAGAGAGTATACAAATAAATTGAAAATAAATAGACGCTAGTTTACAAAAAACAATTTAAAAATATGTGAATAGAAAATATATTTATTTATATTTATATCTGTCTGTAGCCATTCTAACGGTTACAGGTCGCCTGAACTTTGATAAGATAAAAGTTAATTAAGATCTATTTCCAATATAGAAGTCATCTTTGAAGCAGATTTTTTTAGGGATTAAATTGTTAAGTTCGTCGTTCCTGAATATTTAGGTTTTTCTGGACATTTAATTAATACTTCAAAGAGAGTATCATTTTAAATTTTACGGGTTTGACCTGTATTATATCAGTGATGTTACAAGATTTCTGATTGCAACACACATTCTTTACCTTAAATATCATATATACCTTAGATAGCACGGTGGTACATTACCCAGCTTAAGCACTAACTATGTTTACGGGAAGGATTAGAGACGTTTTTTGGGCCTCTGTAACTTGGGAACCAAAAAAGCTATGAAGTTCAAATTTGAAACGCTTGAGACTCACTATCTGACGGCATGGTACCAGGTTTCGACAGCACGAAACAGAAACTTTGTTATATCTCTCTTAATACTGGAAAAATGAAAAAATGTTTCAGAAGCAAAGTTATAAAAAATTAATTTTACTACAATTTTATTTCTTATCATTTTATTGGTTACTCTAATATTTACAGAAATATTTACGATTTAAGATTGAAAATTAAAATCCTAAATATCTTTGTATATATTTCAGAAAAAAAATGATCAGGTAATGAGAATTGAAGTAAAGTTGATTTTCTTTTCATACTTTTTTTATATCTCATACATTTTTCGACTTTTCTAATATTAGGTAAGAGAATTATTCGATACTAGCTGAATTCCCCGACGTTGCCCGTGGAACTCCAAGATTTGCTCCGACACTTTTGGTGTCGATAGCGTACTACTGAATTATTCAACTTTATTAATTTTTACCGGCACTTCCGCTCTCAGAATTAAAATGTTATTTGGCTTCCCAGAACCTCCACCTTTTTACACCTCGGGTTACATTGTTGGAGTTTACCTATTTTTTTTGAAAATATAATATAGCCTATATCACCCGGGCATAGTGTAGCTTCCCAACGGTGAAATAATTCTTTTAATCGGTCCAGTAGTTTCGGAGCCTGTTCAATGCAAACAATCAAATCTTTCCTCTTTATAATATATAGATTATATGTTTTCTTCTTCTCTAAAATATCTAGACTATACGAAAATTACATTTAATGCATCATACATGCAGCGAGCATTAAAAAACTTTCCAAAAGTATTGACTAAGTTTTCTCACACAAAATGTATTGATATCCCAGCAAATACCAAAATTTCTCCTTCAAAAGTAGTGAAATGTATGTAAGGACCGAGTTTTTTAACAAAAATTGGGTAAGTTTCCCAGGTGCAGGGTTTTAATATTTTACTTGGCAAGTGGTCAGATTTTTTTAACACTTAATATATAAAGAAATAATCTGACCACTTGCCAAGTAAAATATTAAAACCCTGTACCTGAAAAACTTACTCAATAAATATATACCAATCATTTTCTCATTTTTGTTAAAAAACTTCGGCCTTACTTTCTCTACTTTTGAAGGCAAACATTATTGTTTTTGCTGGGATATCAATATTTTTTGTGTGTGAAAAACTTGGTCCCTCTTACATTTATGTTTTTTGTCGGATAATATTATCCTTAAATGTTACATCAGCTATAGTTTTGAAATACCTTTTCTAGATTACCAAAACCTGAATTTCTTTTTTAGAAAATCAAGTAAAAAATTTGTGAATTCGTGGGTTAATAATCCAAATAAATCTTATACAAAATGTATTAAAAATAAAATTGAAAATGATTCGCCAGGTATTTTACCCAATCCTCAAAATTGGTTTCCTAATGAACTGATTGGAGACGCATCAAGTACTCCTAATGATTCAGCGGTAAATTCATTTGTTTATTACTCAGATTTTCATCATTTGTTAAATTTCTTATCATGACTGTTAGTAATCATTTGTAGTTAGATCCAAACTCATTTCATCGAGCAATATGCCCCATATTAATTATTGGTCAACTATTTGGTTTGTTACCAGTATCAGGCATTGCATCGAAAACATCAAAATCGTTACGATTTGAATGGCGATCATTTAAAGCAGTTTATGTAACAATTATTAATGTATCAACAACGATAATGGCATTAATTAGCATTTTTTACATGTTTAAAATGATGGGCACCTTGAAGGATAAAGCAGGTAAGAACTGTACGATCTAGAGTTGCTACGCATGTAGAATGGATATAGTTCGTTTGATGTGACTGCTAAAAATTGATTTTATTGGTAAATTAAGGTATAAGCGAATATACTATGTTCGTCTAGTGTTCAGATAAGTTCCGCGCGTATCACGCCTATTAGCGGTGTTGTTAGAAGGCCGAAACATCAATCGGTTATGTCGGTACTTTAAGAAAAGCCTGAGACTGGTGAGAATTTAGAATTAGAAAATAATTCAAGACATAGTTAACTGTTAAGTTTGATTTGCAAATCGGCTTATACTGTGTAGCGTTTTTCATTTTAATGAATTCTTACAGAAAATGAAAGTCGAAGATTTTCCAATTTCCAGATTGTGCTAGGAGCTGTAGTAGTAGCAAAACTACACCCACAGAATTCATGATTCTAGTATCGAAAACATCAGGTTTCTATTACATTTCAAATTTTGCCCCAATTTCTAGAACATTTTTTTGTAATTAATAAATACGTATTTAGACTACAAGGTAGTCATCATCAGTATGAATGAGCTAATCGTAACTATCTCTGGGATATGGAGTCAGAGATATGTTCCTTGTTGCTAATTTGGTGCGTGTCTCACAATGATATTAAAAAAGTTTCGTCTTTTATATGATTTGACTGAGTATATGATCTGACCTGAAGTGATTATTTGAGTTGACCGCCCAATTAAAGAATTAAGTGTGTGAAGAACCTCACCCATTTATTGACGGTATCCTTTTGTGACTATGCCGCGTTGTTATTGTCACTAAAGTGAGGGTTTGAAAAAAAAAATTTAATACCTGAATATCAAGGTTAGCTTCAATCAACCCTCACTTTAGTGACAATAACAACGCCGCATAGTATCACAAAAGGATACCGTCAATAAATAGGTGAGGTTCTTCACACACTTAATCCTTTAATTGGGCGGTCAACTCAAATAATCCTTCAGGTCAGATCATATCCTCAGGCAAATCATATAAAAGACGAAACTTTTTTAATATCATTGTGAGACACGCACCAAATTAGTAACAAGCAATATATCTCTGACTCCATATCCCAGAGATAGTTACGATGAGCTAATTCATACTGATGAGGACTACATTGTAGCCGAAATACGCATTTATAAAAAACAAATAAATGTTCTAGGAATTGGGGCAAAATATGAAATGTAATTTCAAAAAACCTAGAGTTCTCTTTGATTATTTTCATAATCTCTATCAGGTTTCTATATTCCTATTATCAGGTTTCTATTCTCCCTTACCAACTGCACCCATCCAAGAAGGATCAACGATTGTGGGACGAACGTTTGGTCAATAGTTTTGATCAGGTATGATTGAGTTTACGAATCCAATGATGATGCGTATATTTTACTGTAGGAATTACTATGAAGATCGTGCATGTTCATGATGATTGGAATTACCTAAGCTTTTTAACTTAAGTAAACTATTTTTCATTATATTTTAGAAAGTTTTAAAAAGTTTACTCCTGGTGCAATATTTTATTCAAATGCAGCAATATCAGCAATATTTTTTCAGAAGTTAGCACACAGTTGGCCAAGTTTAGTGCAAAAGTGGACAAAATTTGAATTAAATATGTGGGAATATGAGAAGACTCACCTGGCTCGTGATTTCAAAATAGTGTCTGGTGTTATTCTGGGACTTTCATTTTGTAAGTGCATTTCGGTGATTAAATGTGTACAAATTATTTGATAATTCTCTCTTATAAACAAGCGCGGATCCACCGTTGTGGGCACGATGGGCATGCCCGCAACTCTAATAGACTTTTGACGTCACACTTTTACGGTCTATTGAGGTCGATAGGCTGATTATGGGCTTATTCCGTAATGGTAACATTAATAAGTTTTAAGTTGGCATTACTTAAAAAGGAGAGGTAGAGATGGATGGTTCTGTGTTCCACCATCATAAACATCATCAAAAGTCGTATGACGTATGCTATTGTAATGATAGAGGAATCATTTTTATTATTTATTTATAAATTATACTTAGTTAATCTTATCTAGAGCACGGTAGTGCGCAAGGCAGAATCTGTTATTAAACAAAATAAAATATAATTTTTTGTTTTTATTCCATTTTATTTAATTTTTTGTTTCTCAGTCATTGCATGATTCTTACAGCAGAAGATTTATGATTGATGATGTTTATGATGGTGGAACACAGCTCCATCCGTCCCTACCCCTCCTTTTTAAGTGATGCCAACTTACAATTTATTGATGTTTCCATTACGGAATAAGCCCTATATTATATCCATTACCTTAATAAAATTTAAAAAAAAAAACAATGAATCATGCGTGATTCGGAACGCAGCGACGTACTTCGTCATCATAGATGATATGCTGACACGTTATGTCACATTTTTGACAACATATTATCTGTTTCTTTTTGACACATGAATACTTGTATTGGAAAAAAGAGATGACTATTTGCTGGGTGTGCATAGTACACCTAGCATCTACTATTTTAAAAGTACATAGTCGTCTACTAATTTAAAAGTAAACGTGTGTTGTATGCACATATACACTCCCGTTAAAAAAAAAAATGAACAGAACTGAACTGTTAATTTGCTTACATTTCATAAAACTACTCACTTTTGCAACTCTCTGTATATAATTTATTTATAAACAAAGATAAGTAGTATATTTTTTAAATGTGAAAAAAGAAATGGAAGTTTTATATTTTATATTTATGTAAAAAATTTATGTAAAAAAAATCATTTACTACAAGAATAATCAAAATTGTGAGAGACTGATTCGATTCAGGTCTGTTCATTTTTTTTGAACGGGAGTGTACATTGCCGCCAAAACTTTCGAGCCACCTTCCTAATTGGTGGCGTGGCGTGGCGCTACCGCAGAGAGATCGTTTTCTACTCTTGGCAGAGTAAAATCTTGGTTGCGTGCCTCAATGGCACAGGAAAGTATATCCGGGCTAGCTCTCCTAAATATACACAAAGATGTGAACCTGGATATTGATGAAATTATCAACGTTTTCGCGAAAAAGGAACGTAAGCTTGAATTTTTAATTTAAGTAAGCACCTAAATAAAATTATTTAATGTAAAATATATACTAGCGTTTAATTTAATTTATATTCTTTGAAGTTGTAAAAATTTCATCAAAATCGGTTCAGAAGTTTAGAGTCTAAATGTGACACTGTGATGTGCAAACAAACACACATTTACTTTTGTAATTTTAATGAACGAACAAACTAACATTTTACAGGTTTATTAATTTACTAATGTTCGCCCCACGGCTTTGCCCACGTGGAACTATACAATGCACAAAATCTTGTTCAGGGCGTCATGTATTTTGCAAACATCTCTTTTGTAGGAATGCACTATATCGATCATGAGCGAGTTCATACTCCGACTCGCACTTTGCCGATTTTCGTGTGACTGTGACCACAACCTTTTTTGAGGGCTGATTCCGCGCTTGCTTATAAACATTGTATTTTTGTGTTTATAAGGTAATGATAACTTCGATCGTAGTTTTACTACTCTTGTAAACAAAAAAATAGCTCAATAATACGCTCATAAAATTTGAAGACGGTATCTTGCGTTGTAATAAAAATATCGATAAGTCGATTTTTTTTCAACAATAAAAAAATGGATTTTATTATTGAAGACCTTGTGTTATAAGATAAAAAAGATGCTTTTATATAGATCAATATTGAAAGCAAACATCTCGTAGTTAATTTTTAACTCTTCACATTTTTCTCTGAAATTTTCCTTGCATTTCAGAAAACTATTAAGGTAAAATTAATTTTTTTTCATATAATCAATATGGGAACCATTACCGGTGCGTAAAAAGTCTGTTTCTTTTTCTATATACACTAATAGAAGGAATTTGCTTACTTGAAGATACTTGAAGAAGTATAATGATCTCTCAAAATCTGCAGTGATCTGTCAGTCGGAATGATATCCTTAAGTTTGGTTATTCAGAGTAAACGCCACAGCCTACATTACTCTCAAGCTTAGATCCGTCAGTATAAAATATCGTGCCTTTCACCATAATGCGTCAGATGCACGATAATGCGTCTCTGTCCAATGTGAGACTAGATCCAGCCTGAAAGCCGCGCTCACTGCGTATTTCTCTCTATAGAGGTTGATCAGCAAAAGATGCATTATCACCTAAAGGATCTCCGAGGGTGTTGTTTTTAGACATCCTGTGATTAGTGCGAATGCTATCCGTTAGACTTTAATTAAATTTTTTTGATGGGCATACTTTTCCAGAGCAGGCCACCACACCAGTGACCTATAGAATAGTGCAGATCTGATGACCGCAATATATAGATAATGGATCTTTTGCAGGTATAGCGTGTCACAGTTTCCTTCTGGGCTCTTTCAATAACGTTTAGGATAACGCCCAGATACATTGCTTTGTCTGATACATCGCGTTCGTCCCATCTTTAAAAGATTATATGATGGGATTTTGTATTTCGTTTCGAAGAGAATCAGCGTGGTTTGGCCCAAGTGCACCTGAGAGTCAGATCCTTTAGTGTAGATTGTATAATATCTCTGTTTCAGGAAACTTCCCTGAAGCCGCTATTGCTACATTATCCGAATAAGAAATTATTTTGCATCCCGAGTCCTCCATATTCTTGCCCAAAGAAGGGGCAAGGAATATTCTCGACCAAAGAAGGGCGAGAGTAGTGCACCTTGCGGCGTACCTCTCCTATAAAGCGGTGTATCTTGGAATTACCTAGTTTGGAACTTATCTCCCTGCTTCTAAGCGAAAGGTGTATAAGCTCCTCGATATTCATATTATACAGTGCTCTGATTATAGTTCCAGGCCTGTTGTTATCGAAGGCACCTTCAATACCTAGATTGGCAGCCAGAGTACATTCCTTGTTTGCTAATGTTTGCTCTTTCTTGCCCACAAGTTAGTGTAGGGCTGTCTCGACAGACTTGCCTAGACTATCCTCGTACTCATAACGCTCCGAATATGTATATCCAAAAGCCTCTCAAGTTTTTTAAGTAGGAATGATGTGAAGCTAATGAGCCTAATGTCTTTGGAGGAGTTTTCTTAGATACGCCCTTGTTAGATCCAATAGTACTAACAAATAAATCATCACTATATTCACCGATAATTTTAAAGGAGATATTATTAAGTATTATAAATTGAGTGTATTTTTGTTTGACGTGTCCACTATCCAAATGGATTGTAAATGTTGTTGCACATTTATTTATTCATACATTCATATATACGTCAGAGACTTGAAATTACGAGTAAAAAACTGGGCCTTATTAGGCAGGATTATAAACAGTACAGGTCAAGATTACGATTTTTTTAATGAAATTGATATCCCTCTGAGGAAAAACTAAGCATTCCTGACCATCAGATAAGCTATAAGTGTAATACAAAACTGTATAGGCTTGGCGATTTGGTCAGTCAGCCTTAAAACTGTTGGGCAGAAAATGCCAACCGGACAGTGCAGTTGTAACTGCATAGGCCGACGTAAGGGCTCCAGGATGCTAGCACCCCATCCATGGAATTTCGAAAAATCAATTATTTCATCTAATTGGTCACTGAAAGGTCATAAATGGTTAGGTAGTTCCATTAATTGGTCAGCCATAGAAAATTTTTCTTTATGTTTTCAATTTTTTTCAAGGTCATGAAAGAGTTAGACCGATGATACCGACCGTTTATTGTTGTACGCGTATTAGAAGTATTAAAAACAAAGTTAAATAGTAAACAAAACAAAAAACAACAAGTCATATAATATAAACTGTGTATACTTTTATATACCTTAATAATTAAAATTTTTTTTGTTAATTGTATATTTTATATATATTTATTACTTCAGTATTAATTTAATTATTCAAATTTTTTTTTAATTTACAAGAAAAAGAACATTTTCTAAGTGTCGTGTCTAACTGATATGTTCTTCCGGGTCCAGATCTGGACCCTCGATAGATATGGACCCTCCTATTCTATACAACCTACCCCCAACTATGATTACGATGACCTCATACCCGCTACAAAAACCTCAATTGCACCATCAACCGAACACATTGAAATAAACTTAAATAATATCCCCACAACAATTATAAATAATATCCCCACAACAGTTTTAAATAATATTCCCACACCAAATTTAAATAGTATTCCTAAAAAACCTAACCATGTCCAATATACTTACCCTGCCACTTCACCAGGGCCGTACAAAGTTTTCATTGAACCCCTTTCCGACTCCAGTAAAAGATTATATCCCTTATCCTTCGGTAATTTATTTGTAAAAAACCAAATTCCAGACTTAAATGTTCCTATCTGCTAATTCTTTTATATCCCGAAACTTCTTTATCCAAAATGACTGAAAAGCGTTTATCCCAACCCTTTGTGTCACTACTACATTGTGCCAACTGGTGTTATCAGGAATATTGATCTTGATATTGACGACTATATCCTCCTATCCAACATAAAATCCCGGTCCAAAGTAATAAAAGTACATCGTATTACCAAACGCTCCATAAATCCAGAATCGAATGCAGTTGAATACAAAAAATCCACGACTATAATTGTAACTTTCGAAGGCAATATATTACCGAAAGAAATTTCGATCTTTTATTGCTACAGAGCCGTAGAAATATGACCAATTAGTGAAATATGAATTAGATGGTATAATTGGTTTTTCGAAATTACATGGATGGAGTGCTAAAAGTTTTCTATGACCTTGAAAAAATTAAAAGATCAATAAAAAATTTTCTATCACTGACCAATTAATGGGACTACCTGACCATTTATGACCAATTAGTGACCAATTAGATGGTATATAGCATCCTGCAGGCGACGTCAGTACAAATTTTTTATTGAGTGCACAGTCATCTCGCTCTTTTGAATCCAGAACAATCCAGTTATACGATTAATCCTCAGAACATTTTTGGATAGTTTATATGGCGAAGAAAGTTATTCAGGCTAAATAATAAAATCCTTTGAATAATAAATGTACAGCTCTGACCTACGAATAAAACAAGTGTATACCTATATAATAGAAATTGAAATAATAATTTGTACACATATTTTAAAATCAATCAACGAAATAATGTTCAGTCATTTTAATTACTCATTTCAGTTGAGCATGCATTAAGTGTTTATATAAATATACCAACAATGCTTGAAAAAGGAATCTTTAACGACAACATTTTGAATTATGTAAAAGAATATTGTATGAATTCACATCCATTCATCATAAATATTACATCGTATAACATATTTGTTGCATTGTTTATTGTGGTCATAAGTAATACAGCAACATTTGCATGGAATTTTCAAGATTTATTTATCATATTAATTAGTTATGCGTTAACAATTCGTTTGAAAATGTTAAACAAACGTTTGAAAACAGCACATGAAAAAAATGTTCGTATTTTTTTAAATTTATATGGGGTTTTTAAATTTATTATTCCTAGTTTCATCAAATTAGAGCACTTGAGAGCTTTTCAGCACGGAAAAAAAATTGTTGTCATAATACAATGTCAATAGCATAGCATCAAAGTATTTAAATAAAACACTTAAGGACGTTCCAGCACTGTGTTATATAATCAGGACAAAAAACCGGTTTGATTTGATTATAGAACAAATACATTATACACACATACGCAACACATAGACAAATTCCACTGATCATATATACAAAATAATGTTATTTTGAAAAAAAAATTTAACTTTTATATTTCGAAAACAAAACAAACAAAAAATGCGAATTTTTTTTTCTTCAATTTATTTTAAAATATTTATCTTTACTATTCTAGTTTTTTTTAAATTCTGTCTAGTATTTTTTTTAATACAACAGATAATTTGTATAAATACAACAGATAATGCCAGTTGGGCGGGCATGAAGTTTTACATGCTTCTAATGAGAGATAGTGAGAGAGAATGATAACTTTGCTATTAATTAGGTCGCGTTCTAAACGGTCAAAAATTCTGAAACTTCGGGATTTATTAGAACACGTTATTTTTAGCTTGTGAAAAAAAAGTAAAATCGGTCGAAAAGTGGTTTAATGCTGGAACATCCTTAATGGGGATGTCTAGCAGATAATACACGAATACATAGCATAATAAGTTATTATTCAGTGACAGAGGCGCTTTATTAGATACTAATAACGCATTGGCGCCTTAACTCCATTATATATGACGTTAATGCAATTTGATAATTCCGGAAATTAGCTTATGTATACAAATTTATAGAAGAACCTCAGTCATAGAAACGGAAATATGAAGCATTAATCACAAGCTAAAATATTTTGTATGAGTAAGATCTGCTAAAAGTTTGTCGTCATTGTGGTTTGGTATTTTCATTCAGTTTTATTTCACATAAAGTTCAATATTTAAATAAAAAAAAACGTTAAATTCACAATTATAACAAAATGTCTCGCAAGTTTAATCAAATTAATTTTACAATGGATACCACTGACTCACTTCATTTGACCATTGACTCAGTATAATTACATTTAAATTACAATTAAACATGACAACGTGACATAATATTAGGACAGCGAAAACTTTTATTTTTAGTTTCATCAGAAATAAATGTCGAATATTTTATTAAGTTCTTTCATTTAATTTCGAACTCAAAAATAAAATAAAATTTATAATGTTATAGAGTTCGAGAAACTAAGGCTACATATTCTCTCTAAAATTGAATCTTAGATCTACGTCTGTTTGAAATTGGATGTAGGTATAGTCTGAAACTATTTTATGTTTTTAATTTAAAAAAATTGTTTTTCTATAAAATAAGATTCAATCCTTGTCCGCTTATTTTAATTGGTTTTTCAACTTCGAAATGCCAACAATTGTGTGTCCGGAATACAATTTTTATCGGTGTCTATGTAATATATCACCTGCTTACTAAGTCCCCATACACGATCAAACAACTTGCGCGACATCTGTGTGCAACATCATATTTGCGCTAATAATTGTCCATATACAAAGAAGCAATGTTTGTAGGTACACACGAAGGTTGTGCCGAGATTGTTATTGGTTTTCGAAATATTTCCATACACAATCAAACCGCTTATCAAGCGTGGAGGTGTTGAGCAATAATTATTGATCCCGATCGATTTGTTTCAAATCGTTGTATAATCGGCCGCGCTATCTTTTCAAAATTTTATAATAGACTAGCATTACCCGTTGCGGCTTCACCCGCAAAAATTTTATAAATTATATACTAAAACCTTCTTCGAGAATCACTCTACCCATTGGTGAAAAAAACATGAAAATCGGTGCAGTAGTTTTGAGTTTATCGCGAACAGACAGGCAGACAGACGTGGCGGAGGGCTTTGTTTTATAATATGTAGTGATTACCTATGAAAGTATCTGCAATCATCCAGCCACATCATCTTTTACCACCAATCTCTCGGTTACTGTAGATACAAGATATTCGGTGCCTTTCACCCCGAATATGTGAACCTTCAGGAAAACCTGATAGCAAACTCCTGGCTATTGTAAAAATACGGGAGAAGCGAATCTCATCAGACAGAAGGGAGACAACAATGGGCCATAAGGTCGAACTGCAATACTTTTATATACCCCAATATATATCTATCTATCTATAGATGTGTGCCTTAATGTTTCGAATAAAAGTTATTATTATATTTATAATGAACAACTTTTATCCGAAGTATTTTTTCAAAAACCGAATAAATAAAACACAAATCAATTATAAAATTTTAAAATGATAGCTCAATTTTTCTAGCCATTAGTACCTACAACAACTCAACCCATGACATACACTATCAAATTGTTTTCACAATCACGGTTATTGGGTAAATTGCTTGATCGCGTATTGGGACATTTAAATCACTGAAAAGTTTTAATTGAAATCGGTAATCAATTGAATTTCATAATAATAACATAAATTGATTCCAAAAAACTTAATCTATACCTCTTTGATATGACAATAATTTCAGGCTTTACGACGAGAAGATTGGCGTAAACAACGAGAGTTATATGGAGAATTTTCATCATTGGTTAAATACGTTGATATTAAAATGTCTATATTAATAGCTCTATCATTTGTAAACAATTTATATTTTACATGTTTTAGATTATTACAAGGTGTTGGGTAAGTATATTTGGATCTACAAATTTTGTAAACAAACATCTTGGTTAAAATTTTTATTTCCAATCCAATAAAAAATTTTTGTATATATATATTATACAAAATATATATATATATATATATATATATATTATATATATATAAATTTCGGGTAATCGTTCCCTCCCGTGAGGAATGGGTTCGAGATGTACCTAACTTTTCACCCCCTCCCAGACCATATCTTTATACGAATGGGTCAAGGGCCGGAGTTTTATCTGGTTTATGGACCTAGAATAAAGGAATCGATTCCTCTGAGTCAATATGCGACGATTTTTCAATCGGAAATCTTCGCCATGCTGATAGATGCCAAGATTTGTAACACGAAAGGTTACAATGGGGCACATATTAGCATCTTCTCAGATAGCCAGGCAGCACTTCGGGCCCTTGAGGTGTCAAGATTCCAATCGAGGATAGTCTATGAATGCTTCGAGGAGCTGAACTGCCTGGCACTGAGTAACACAGTCAGGCTGATCTGGATACCGGGTCACTCTGGCGTTAAGGGGAATGAAGTAGCGGACTCGTTGGCACGAGAGGGGTCATCTCAAGCGCCCCTTTCACCTGAGCCTATCATTCCCATAGCAAGATGCTCCGTAATTTACCGAATCAAGGGGTGGCTGAAACAAGCTCATCTCGATTACTGGGACTTTGCGCAGGGCATGCGACAGGCCAAGTTGTGCATAAACACAGCTAGGCCATTCGATTGTGCTCGATTGAAACTGAATAGAATACAGTTGAGAAGGGTGGTGGGGCTTTTGACAGGACACTGTCGATTGAACTACCACCTTCATAACTTGGGGATCTCTGATAATCCCACTTGTAGGGCCTATATGGAGGACGATGAAACCTCCATAGATGTTATATGCACCTGCAGAAGCCTACAGGTTGTCAGATATAGAATGTTTGGGTCCGAAACTTTGGATCTATCAATCCTGGGAGCAATCCCAGCGGAGAAGTTGTGGGCCTTCAGTGTGGCGTCTGACCTCGACAGAATCCTATTGCTTTATCTGCTTAAAATAGCACCTCTTTCCCGGAGGCGTCTCTCCTTCGGGTTACAGGTTGTTCTCAAGGAGGACACAGAGTACCCTTTGGTCTAGGTGCAAGGGACTCGTATGCGGTACCCTTCTTTCTGATTATTATTATTATTATTATTGCGTTTATGTTAAAGTCATTAATTTAGTCTTCAGGATTACACCTTGTATAAAATCTCTACAATAAACCATTTTGAAGTGAACCTTTTGGAACTACCAGTAACTCCATGTTACAATGGCTTTTTAGCGAATTTCCTCCAAAAGAAATGAAGCTATTATATATATATATATATATATATACGTTTATGTGACTGTGGACTCTCTATCGGTCAAAGTTTTGTTCCGATTAGAATGAAATTTGGTATTTGAGGCGTTTTTGGTATTTCAAAGCTCAAGTTCGTTAATGGGTAAAATCGGACAAGGAGAAACGGAAGTTTAAAGGGAGGGGGAAACACAAAATTTGGCATATCGCCCTTAATATTCGAAAAATAGACAAATTTATAAGAAGTAAAGTTGTAAGTTTTACTATAATTTTGTTTCTTACCATTTTTTCTGTTACACTATTATCTATAGAAATATTTACAATTAAAGATTGAAAATTGAAATTCTAAATATCTCTGTACACATTCGAGTTTGAGAAAAATGATAAGGTAATGAATGAATTGGAGCAACTTGATTTACTTCAACTTTTCATACATTTTTCGATTGGTCTAATATCCAGAGATATATTTTATATTTTGTGTTTTATTCATTGTCTATGCCCCCTTTCCCCTTGACCTTTGCCATTTATTAATAAAATTGGCCTTGGAAATACCAAAACTATACCAGATATAACATTTCATTCTGACTAAAATTGAGACCACTAGAGAGTATTTTTGTTATCTAAGGAAATTTGCTAAATTGACGCATCTCCTGCGTAACGAATTTTTATATTTACACAGGCTCGTACAAAACGATGTAGGTAGAAATTTATTATGCGTTTAATATGAGGTAAGCTTCAGAAGGCTTAGGCCCTCAATACACGATGAAACCATATTCGCAACAGCCACTTGTGCAACATTTGTGCTGCAACACCATGTTTGCGTAATAAAAGTCCCCATACACGATCGAAAACAGACCCCTTTCAACCAGTTGTTCAAACTTAATATCATTAATTTCATGTTGTACTGCCATTGTTGTTGGATTTTTGACAGAGAAGAAGAAATTGAAACGGAAAAAGGATAAGAGGGTTTGTGTGAAGAATTGATTGATGAATAGGAGCTTATTCAGTCAAGTTCGCTTGATTTTAGATTGATTACAGCTGCTGCAGCTTAGATTGATTACAGCTGCTGACTACAAAAACTGCCTTCGAATGGACTCAGATACGTTCGGCGAGCTGTTCGTAAAGTCGCCGTATTAATGGTTTAAGATCCGGCATTAGACAAATCTACCCTCATTTGTTAATTGAATGAAATAATGTTTAAAAGGCAGATAACAATATTATAAATCTATAAGTGCAATGTCTTCCACCGTAGTCCAGCTGGCTATTAACATTAATTAATTAATTAATTAATATGATATTAATTAACTCATATGATATTAATATGAGTGTCTTTGTTTGTTGCTCGAAAAAATATAATTGTCTCTCTCTCTGCGTAGAACACATTTTATGAAAATTTTATTACTGTGATATTATAAAATATATTATATATAATAAATATAATAAATATACAATTAAATTATTTGCAGCCTATATAAAAAAATTTTTAAGTAATAAAATTTTCAAAAAAATTTGCCAGCGAGTGAGTCTATTATATGGTATATTCGGTATATAATGTATACCGAAATGTTGGATTAATGTGTATTGTCTCTTAGTCTCCAGTACATCACGTAATTTTTTCAATTATTACCACACGTTCGTGGCTTATTTTGACGAGTCTAACATACTTTTAATTGTGACGATTATCAGAAATACAACGTTTTCGAGCTTGACGCCTCTAAACATGTCAATTTAACGGAGTCTTGATTAATTACCACCACTACTCCTTACTTATTGTAAATGAAAGATATGTGGTCTAAATATTAAGATAATTTTTGTCCAATAAATGTAATGTAGCGTTGGTTGAGTCCACCGTCCGTGACACGTCAATTTCACAGGATATCGATTACTGATGACCACATAACTGGTTTTTGTGGAAACGTTTAATAAATATATGCATAATTTGTCAATCGTGTTGTTCGAAACATGTCGTTTTAACGGAGTTATGTTAATAACCCCGTTATGTTAGTAGACATAACCCCGTTAAAACGACATGTTTCGAACGTGGGACTGGATAAACGACGCAAAAAATTTGTCGGACAACACGATTGATAAATTATGCATATATTTATTAAACTTTTCCGCAAAAACCAGTCATGTGGTCATCAGTAATCAAGACCCTGTTAAATTGACATGTCACGGACGGTGGACTCAACCAACGCTGCATTACATTTATAGGACAAAAATTATCTTAATATTTAGACCACATTATCTTTCATTTACAATAAGTAAGGAGTATGTTGTGGTAAATAATCAATACACGGTTAAATTGACATGTATAGAAGCGTCAAGCTCGAGAACGCAGCATTTCTAAGAATCGTCACAATTAAAAGTATGGTAGACTCGTCAAAACGAAGCCACTCACGAAGCTTGGAACGTGTGGTAATAACTGAAAAAATTACGTGATGTACTGGGGACTATCTAGTTCTGGACTGTATGTGTACAGTTCACGATTTTATATAAAACTATTTTAAACTGTCATAGGACTGATGCAGATAGTACATTTTTACTTGTGTATAATTATGGTGGTTTTTTATTTATGGTATTACGAGCAGTAATTGTAACACTTATGTGTGGAGAACTACAAATTTATAGTAAAACTGCTCTGACAACAGTATACTCTTGTCCTTCGGAAATATTTACAATTGAAGTATGTTATGAATTATTTTTAATAAATTGATTTTATGTGTAATAATTTGATTTTCAGACGGAACGATTATCCAATCAACTAAATTCGGATTATATTTGTTTAACTGCACTTGGATTTGTATTTGTTACACGTGGATTTTTATTAAGTGTACGTATGACCACTTAAGGTAGCTTTCACACACACTGACAAAACCTGACTCGATAATAGTTTCAGCCGCATTTCACTGTTTACTTCCCACAAGTTTTATTCATGTTAACACGATGTTTACATCGTACTTGAAAGGTCTACGCGTTTTTAAAATAACGATACAATGAAAGAATAGACCATATTTTGACAAAATGGAAACCCGACTTCAAAAATCAAATATTCTATAACAAAAAAAGGCACTAAAAAGTAAAAAATAATTGCATTTTCTTGTGCCAATTTTAGTTCACCTAAGCAAAAATTTTTAAATATATATGTACAATTATTCTTATTTTTGGAGGCGGTGTCAGCATAGAGAAATTCATATAACTTTTGGACACCGCCTCCAAAAATAAAAATAATTGTACATATATATTTAAAAATTTTAGCTTAGGTGAATTAAAATTGGCACAAGAAAATGCAATTATTTTTTTACTTTTTAGTGCATTTTTTGTTATAGAATATTTGATTTTTGAAGTCGGGTTTCCATTTTCTCAAAATATGGTTTATTTCTCGCTTTTTAGTGACTTTGAAGTTCTATAACTGATTTTATTTGTCTAAATATGGGTAGACCTACTAAATGACCTACTAATTTTTAGTGCATTTTTTTATAACACTAATGTCGGGTTGTTTGTGACGGATAATCTCTGGAACTACTACACTGATTCTAAAAATTCTTCCACTGATAGAAATCTACATTATCCCCGAGTGACATAGGTTATAAAAAGTTTTTGTTTTATGCATCCGTGCCGCGTGGCAGCTACTAAATCAGTATCCACGTGGCATGCTAAAAACGTAACTTTTAAACGATGCGAGTTAGAAAAAATGATAAAATATAAACAATGTTTATCTAATAAAAACAAACAACTTTTGTATGAAATATTTTTTCACATAACCAATTGTTTTAGCACAATTTCAGTGCGAAGCCTATGCGGGTCATGATAGTACTTATACGTAGGAGGTGATAATCTCTGGAACTAATGAACCGATTTTAAAAATTCTTTCACTGATAGAAAACTACACTATTCTCGAGTGACATAGGCTAGAAACTTTGTATTTCATGCATCTGTGACCCCGTGGCAAGCTAAAAACCTAACTTTTAGATGGGAGAATGAGAAGATCTTTAAATACAAAAAATTGTTTATCTAACTATTGTATGAAATATTTTTTCATACAACCAATAATTTAGAAATAATTTCAGTACGCAGCCTGTGCGGGTCAGCTATAATAAATAGAGAAATACACGTTTCAGCGTTTTTCGAAAATCAACCCTTAAGGGGGTAAAGACAATCAACTTAAGGGGGTGAAGTTAGAGACATGAAAATTTCTATTTCTGTTATATATACACCATAAAATACGATTTTTTGATAAATGGACACTCTAAGGGGTGAAATACGGGGTGAGCGTTTGTATGGAAGTTCAGTATTTTAAAATTAGAGACATAAAAATTGATATTTGACCTATAAATAATAATATGTTTCCATTTCCTCTAACTACCGCTCCCCCTTTCCCCTTGACCGATTTTTCCCATTAACGAACATGACCTTTCAAATACAGATAGCACGTCACATACAAAATTTCATTCGCATATATATACGTTTGAAGTAATTCCGAAATGTCTTCGTCGGTACAAAAGCAATAGCTGAATTTTCTTAAGAAAAGTCGCTAAAATTATCAATATGCAGTTTTGACGGACGTATGATGAAAGATGATGTTTTTTGTGAAAATTCTTTATTATCGAAAAAACTAATTTATTTTAGGTTGCAGGCATGGTCGCAACTTATGAAATTGTTTTGTTGCAATTTGATGATAAGTTAGATAAACAAGATGTATTTACACCAACTTTTTAATGATGGTGATTGTTTTAATAAATAATCTATTTTATTAGTTTAATTTTATGTATTAACCATTTTCTCATATGAATAAATTTATGTAAAAATTGTTAACATTTAGTTCTTGTCAATATTTTTAATAATGTACATGTTTTTTAATAAAAATATACATATAAATAGTTCTGTCTACAAATTATTCAAATTTTTTATTGCTGAAAATGTGTAATAATCACAGACCTCCATCCGGCTGTCGCAGTATCTTGGCTCTCTTTTTTTTGTACCGAAAAGGAGCACTGTCGAATCTATACGGATTCTAATACTCGAAACAAAAAACCAAAAAAATATTTAATTTTCTTCAATATTTTTTTATATTTATATTCAAACAATACTAATTTAAACAATGATTAATTCAACAATGGTAACTTCAAACTGCACTACTTTTCCTTTCGGACTGAATTTAACAACTGACTTAAATTGGGTTAGGCACCGGCTTTATATACCGTCGCAACAACATGTTTAGACGATTCAAAAAAAACATTTATAAAAAAACAAATCTTGTTTATCCCAATAAAGTTAGTAACCCAATTTAAAACTTACATAAGTTATACAATAATAAGCGTTTATGTTAATTAAAAAATCATAATAGTTTTGCTATAAAACAAATTATATCTTCTTTTTTTTAAATAAAATAATTTTAGATCTAGAACTATTTTCTTTATTATTTTCTTTTTGCAATTAGATTGTGTGCTGAGGTTTTAAAAATTATTTCACTAATTTTCATTACAACACGGCTTATAAATAGTGGAGGTCAGTGATAATAATTAAATGAGTTCCAAAAGATTCTATCGTTTCATATAGACTTTCAATTTTTTATAAATACATAACCTTTGATACTCCAAGTCCAACATAAATTTCTCATTCAGATTTTAGATGGATTCTCATTCAGATTAGATGAATTATTGCAACTCGAAATTTAGCAAAATAATTATTTTTATGAAAATTCTTCAGTCTAACGCTCAAATTGGGAACTTTAGTGGATAGTATCTACTGGACAAATCTCTTGCAGGATTTTAATTGGGATAAATATTTTTCGAGATATCGGGAAAAAAAATTTTAAACTTCGTTAAGCTGAAATATTGTAAAGATATATGTATAAAGGAATTTTAATAGTTAGTTATCTAAACAAATACTGTATCATCAGTGTTGGGTTTAGCTCTTCAGGCACCCCTGCACTTTTTTCGATAGCGTCCCTTGTAAACAATTGTTTGATTCGATATTGGTATTATCACATTATCACATTATGTTGTAAGTAAAATACTCCAAGCAAATGATATAGATATTGTAAAAAAATGTACGATAGTGCTTAAAAATTGCTATGATTAGTAAAAAAATTATAGACAAAACTGTTAAGCTATTATTTCAGAAAGAAATTTTCAAAAATAAGGAACTTAACCTGTATTCGAAGAGGCACTTAAATTTTTTTTATTTTACCTGTACTTCGAAGTTAGAGTACTTAACCCATTAAAAAATGAAGTGGATTCTTGGCAGAATATTTTTTTGAAAACTAGCTGTGATAAATAGTCGCATTTCGCCATTCATGTTTTAGAAAATTGTTATTCACTGTTTTTACTTGTGATAACTTAAAATCCTACTAAATACGCAGTGCCGAAATACTTTTCTGGATACCCATTGCCGACATTGCTGATATATGGGATTGGTAAAATCTAGAATCATATACAATTTACAGATAACAATTGGAAAAATAGAGGATACATTCCAGTTCATTTTCCATCGAAATTTAAGTTCCTTTTGCTCTAAACTACAAATATAAAGAGATCAGGACGCTCTTTTTTTAATTTCATGTATTTTGTTACTAACATACTGATATGAGCTTTTTTAACATAAAGCTGCGACCTCACTTAAAACTGATGGACGCTGGCATCCAACATCCAGTATTTAATCGCTCGATGTTGTAGCGTTCAAATTACAAAAAACTAAACATTGTTTAGTTATCTTTAATTGAGTTTTTCTTAAAAATTACTAGCGCCAAAAAAAAAAAAAAAACAATGTTTAGATATTTAGTGTTTGACGCTGGAATAAATTAGGAAATATGTCAATTTAGCTCTATTAATTTTATTTATTCGTATTTAAATTATCATCGTATTTAATTATGATTTAAAATAAAAATAATATAGACATATATATATATATATGTATATATATGTATGTATATATATATATATATATATATATATATATATATATATATATATATATATATATATATATATATATATATATATATATATATTAAATATATATGTATATATTAATTATGACAAAAACACAAATTTTCAAAGATGTGAAGCATTGAATTATCTACATTCTTTTCTGATTGTTTACAGTTATTACGCAAAATAGGCACCAGTGAAGGGTTGGAAAAAAACTTTTGCACCATTTTCCTCGAAAAATGTGTCACATTTAATTGGGAAAATTGTTCGAAATGTAATTTTAAACAAATTTGGTTTAGGTGACTTTATCGTGCGATCAACCGTGGAATATGACCAATGCTGGGCTACTTTTTTCCCTAAAATCAAGTGGTGGCACAAATTTTCTGAAAAAATTTCTGACTGATTCGTTAACCATACCCAGAGATGTTTAATTTTCAAGAATTTCAGCTTTGAGGACGCTGTAATTATAATGTGGACGCTACAAGTATGCAGCAGATTTAAAAATGCACCATGTGACTTAGTTGGACGCTGGACACCAGTGTCCATAATTTTTAAGTAAGGCTACACCGGTGGATTCTGGACGCTGCGATTTTATTTCTATATTTTTTCGGCCAAATTCAATCTGTTCGGCCAACTTCGTTGCTGGACGCCAGCGTCCAGCAATCTAAGTGGGGTCACAGCTTAATATATTAATACATAATTTTTATAGCCGGTAGATAATACTCGTATATATAAGTTCTGACTTATATAGTAACTATTGTGAAAACAACTAAAAAACGTCCATTCTGATATCTTTTGTAGTTTAAAAAAAGTGGACAGCTATTTACTTTCCAGGAGAGCTAAAAAACTAAAATGGAACTTTTTTATAGATAGACTTTTTTTATTTTTCTGATGTACGGATGTACCCCTTCATAAGTGTTAGAAGTTAGTTCTAAATAATACTTTATAATACTTATAATACTTAAACTCAAATAATACTTTATTTCCAGTTGTAAAAATTGACTATTCAAATATTTAATTAATTTAAAAAACCTAGTTTTCTTTAATTCTAATTCTTAATTTGAAAGTTTTTCAAGAATAATCATAAAAATTCTTTTCCCAAGATGAATACTCTTTTCTAGTGCTTTAGTAATTGAAATATTACGAATAACATAATCGAAAATTTTTTAATGGATAATTTTATACAATATTTAAGAAAATAAGATTTTTTTATTATTCTAATTAATTTTTTTAAAGTCTCTGACACCCCAATGGAAAAGGGGGTACTTTTTCAATGTTGAAAAAGAATTACACTTCTGAAAAGGTCAATAATATTAAAAACAGCAAAATTTAAAAAAATTATTTAATGAAACAAATATTTTTTTACAATTCTTTATCTTAACATTATTTATCTTTGGTTTCTAAAAGTTTCAATAATAGAAGAGAATAGTAAGATATACATATGAGTATATACAATATATATTTTAAATCATTTTTTTATCTTAACATTGCAGAATTAAAGCTCAACTATTTATAGTAAAGCGACATCCATACATTAGTTCAATGTTAAAATAAGTATTATACAATGTGTGCCGCATATACTGTTCACAATATTTGTAATACATTCTATACAACAATTCTTATATACAATTAGGTATTGTTAGAATATGAATGTGACTAGGTTTTGTAACCAGAATTGACCAACTTTTCAACCCTCAATTGGTTTCAAATATGTACTATGGTCACTATCTTACCAATCTAGATATTTCTTTATTTAATAAAAATAAAAAAGTTGTCAAAACTATTGATCAAAATACAAACCCTGAAAAAAAAATTTTACAAAACGACACCTAGCGACTACATACAACCACTAGATAATATAATATGTAAAAGAAAAATTTGCATTTTCATTTTTCGAGGGACAAGAGCGATCACCTAGTTACTCTTTGAACATGTATTAATTTATGTACCTATTTAAAAATTTAACCAGTACACCTTTGTACTGGGTACTTAGTGTATAGGTTATTCTTTTTTTTAAAATAAATTCTCTTACCAATAAATAATAGAATTCAACATTTAAGTAATTGAAAAATATTATACATAGAAATAATTTAAAGAAACGATAAACTATTGTTGAAAATTATATTAGAAGAAGCGTATATAGCACCTATTATTATATTAAGATAATTACATTAAAATTTAAATTTGTAAAACTTATAGAATAAATCATTTAGTAGAAATGGCAACTTTTTAGTGTGTTATACGGGTATTTGGCCACTGACGATGATTACGTTGCAATCGAAAACCGGTATCAAATGTAAGTTTTTAAGTATATTTGTAAAATACATTTTTAACATAGACATTTAATTTTAATTTTGTTAAATAACAAAAAATAAGTTAAAGTTAAAATTATCTTCTGACGGCTAAGGCGTAATGTCTGCGTAGTATGCATACTTGGAAACTGGGAGGTTATGGGTTCGAATCCCGACACCGGTAGTTTGTCAATTATAAATAAAAAAAGGGGTAATAAATTGACTAAACTGTCGGCGTATGGACAAGAACGAAGTAACCGGCTATGCTTGAAAAGGTTTTCTGCAGTTTCCTTCACGAACTTCAGGTGAATATCGGCATAGTTACTATCAGAGTAGGCTGCAGCCGCATATCCTACCAATTATATAGTTGAAGAGTAGCCCGTCCAGGGCAGCCTCTACAATCTATCTATCTATCTATCTTATGATGGTATGAGACGCGGTAAATCTTGCGCTAGCGCGTGGGTAATTATGAACCAAAATTTGCTTGCCGTCGATTTACTTTTGTCATTTGGCATCAATTAGTATTAAATTGAAACTTTATACGATTTTACGTGACGGTTAAACATTGGTTCATACTCTGGGATATGCGATCATTATCGAAATACTCCGGTCACATGAGTCTTTTTTTAATTTTTTAGGTGTATTTTTTTTCAAATTATATTAGTTATGAAATAAATTGAATTTAAATCAAGTTATAGGTTAGATGTCTGTCAAGGTTGTACACTAGATGACGCTCGTCGCTCCACAGCGGCGATATGGAATGGTAAACGAAGACGGTCACGGCATACTCCGTTCCAGTGTCAACGAGTGTGAAATCTTGACAGAAAAAGCTTAAAAATGAAGAATTATATTATTAAAATTCGTTACGCAAGAGCTGCGTCAACTTAGCGAATTTCCTTAGAATACATAAATCACTCTCTAGCGGTCATAATTTTAGTGTGATCAAAATGAAATATAATATCTGATATGACTTTAGTATTTGCAACAATAGCTGCATTTCCTTTGGAGGAAATTCGCTAAAAATTAAATTTATTAATAGCCAAAATAAATCGATGTATAACGATTATAGTTTATAGTTACTATGGAAACGCCAATCCAAATTTTTTACAATAAAATATATTTCATATATTTGTGTCAAACAAACACAAAATATTTAATATCTCTCTTAATATTAGAATAATCGAAAAATGTATAAGGAGTAAAGTTGTAGAAAATCAAGTTTGCTACAATTCATTACTTGATCATTTTTCTCAAACTCTAATGTGAACTGAGATATTTAGAATTTTAACTTTCAATCTTTAACTGTAAATATTCCTGTAACAGAAAAATTATAAGGAACAAAATTGCAGTAAAACGTAGTACCTACAACTAAACTTCTGATAAATTTTTCGATTTTTCAAATATTAAGGGAGATAGTCAAATTTTGTTTTTTCCCCTCCCTCTAAACCCCATTTCCCCTCGTCTGATTTTACCCATTACCCGAACTTGATCTTTAGAATACCAAAAGCGTCCCAAATACTCAATTTCATTCCAATCGGAATAAAACTGTGACCGCTAGAGAGTCCACAGACATTTAAAAAAGTACATATGTTGTATATGTATATATATATATATATATATATATATATACATATATATATATATATATATATATATATATATATACATATATATATGTGTATATATACATATATACAAATTTTAGCGATAGTGTTTTTTAACATCTAATAGGTAGGATGGACGTTTGAGAAATTTTTACGAAATTCCAACATTGGTGCAAAAAAATACCTGCATTTCCTTTGGAGGAAATTATCTAAAAACCTATCTCCTGATTGATCAAGCATTTACCATCTCATACCATCACAATGGAGTTTTAGATTGACTGATTGGACATAATCAGAATTTAGGTATACACCGTTTTTCTTTTCAGTGAGAGGCATCAAAAGCTTACACATTCCACATATTTATGTTATTATTACGTAAAAAATTTAAATGTAAGTAGAAAATAATACGTAGAATTACACATCGGGCTGGATTAATCATAAGGTTAACAAGGCTATAGCCTTAGATTTTTCAAATACCGACCCTTAATGATGACAAATAAATTCCGTAATATCTCGAATCTATATTTGAATATTTGATTTGCAGATCCACTTTATTTAATAACTATCGTCGTGACATGTTTCGATCTTTGCGATTTGAAAATGACCACAAAGGTCGAAAGATGTCACCATGGTAGTCTTTATGTGCATCTACAAATCAAGTATTTTATAATTATTTTTTCAATCCCAGATTGTTAAAAAATATTCAGTTATTTTCTAGTAAATTAGCCTAAGGCTTAAAATGTTCAATCCAGCCCAGCTTACACACATACAAATTTTTATTTAATGTAATACAGAACAGTAGAAAACCCCTAGAAAATGACATATTTCCAAAGGGTTTATTATAAATTCATTTTTAAATGATTCAGTATCTGAAGTCCAAATATTCGGCTCGAAAAGAGTGTAGATTTGATTAAATCAATGAAATGCTTCGTCTAATATATTAGTCAAACAACGTACCGCTTGTAAAACAGCTGCTAAAAGCAATGACAACGATAACGAAATTAATTTTCTAGGTACTAAATGATTACCATCAATTGTTGTAATTGTTCCTGTAGTTGTTTGATCATTATTGTTATCTGAATAATTATGAGAAGGAAGATGATTAGACGATGATGGAATATCTAGATCTTCATTTAAAAGTTCATCATCACTAGTTTCACAAGTAACACAAAACATCTGATCATCATCCTCCGCAGATTGCCTCGATCATGTTTTAATTTGACTATTATTATTGGGTGGCGTAATGCTCGCTAATATTTCATCTGATATCAATACTTCGATTTTTGGTTCAGTGAAATCAATGTATCTAAATTCTATTGTGAACGTGCATATATATGCTAGGAAACAGAGGGCTAATAGCCATTCCATAATCGTACTAGTCACATGATAACCAAAACCTGGCATATCTGATGTCCAATGTAAATTTTCTTCTATTGAATCTAAAACAAATAATTAATAGATAAGTATATACGGCTGTAAATATAATTTCAAAAAACCTAGAGTTCTCTTTGATTATTTTAATAATCTTTATTATATACAGATCGTTTTCAAAAGCATTTCTAATGTTAAATAAATAAATAAAATATTTACTATAAAACTATACACATACATACGTACATCTGGCTATAGGCTTGTGGTGTATGGTGTTTGTTTGATGTCATTTAAGGGTGAGGATGTTGTGTTGCACATTATAATTGATAATATTAATCATTACGTATGTGAATGAATGCATGGGAAATATTTGGTTGCTTGTTTTAATGGAATTACCCTATTTCAACAATGGGTTATTACAAAATTATAGAAAAAGTGCAAATTATTAAAAGGTACTTTGGGGGACATTCGGCGCAGGAATGTGCCAATTTATTTATTTTGGCATTTAAGGATAGGCAATCGCCAAGCATTCGAACAGTTACTCATATGATTAGCTGTTTTGAAATTCTACTTTTTTTTTCTTTTTGGGGTTTTATTTATTTTTTAATTTGTGTGGATTGTTTTTTTATGTTATACCGTTAATAGAATACTATCATTTATTTTCAAACATTCCACTGGCAAATAATAAGAGATATTCAAAAAAGAGTTTGCAATTGTTGGAAGTAATGCTAAGGCTTAAGAAGACTACAATGAACACATTTAACCCACTCTCATTACATGTTAATGCAATACTGACTACAAAACAGTAATAACACAGGCCAGCCAGCATATCCAACACACACACTACATAGTACCTCCGCTATTTTTATTTCAGTATTAAGCATTGTGTATAGTTATTATAGTAAATAATATTTAACATTGATTCTCTATTAGCATTGGTTTCTGACACGTATGGAATATAGGCTGTGGTTTATCATTAACAAAAATTCGACACGTAGGTGCTACGTAGACTAAGCGAATTTTCTCAGAGGAAGGCGTTATAATTAATATGAAAATAAATTGCGATTCTTTTGATATTCATTGTTACAAAAATAAAATTTTAAATACAAATTAATTTCATACAACTTTACTCATGTGCCAAATTTTTCCATTTTACCAAAATATTCAGAGAGATATTTAAAATTTTGTGTTTCTCCTTCCCTTTAAACAATGTTCCACAAAGTAAAGCTCCAAACCATACAAAGAATTACTAAATAATTTTTAATTTCTCTTATTAACTTACTCGGTTTTTCTTGGAATGATAGATATGCGAATGTAAACACGCCAAAATACGCCATAACACAATAAATGGATAACGCAAGACGAACATGGCATAATAATTTTGAACATGTTATTGGCACTGTTTTATACGAAATGGCACTTTGTATACAAAAATATATTGATCCGATACCAAATGCTAAATTGGCTCCAACTAAATGCATTGTTATATCACTTGTTTCTTGAAAATTACCAACCATACTAACACCCAGCGAAGTAAGAAATCCACACCATATACCATATTTATTTAACTTTTGTACAGATTTTGTAAATCTAAATCGATTGTTTAACTCTCTTATTTGTAAATAACGTACATATACTAGTACGCATGCTGAAACAAAACAAAAATGATTGGGTGAATCATTTATTCCACCAAAAACATACAAATGTAAATAAATAAGTTTAAAAAACTAAAACCCGACTACGAAAAATGAACGAAAACAAGTTTGAAAAGTCTTGTAAATATTTCACGTAGTCGAAGGCTTTGTGCATCGCAGTTGGGCCTTCGACTCCGAGAAACATTTACAAGGCTCTTCAAAATTGTTTCGTGTTTCTTTGGTAGTCGGGTTTTAGTTTTTTAAACTTATTCATTTAAGACTTTTTAGTATAATATTAATAATCTGTGAATTAAAACTATTCATTTGATACGTAACTCGATACATTTGTGAAAGAATTTATTGTTGCTTAGCGTATTATGCAAGTCAAATCCACCATGTTGGATTTAATATGACGTCACATAGCCTATGACATGCAGAACTTTAAGACGAAGCTAGTGACACTTCATTTGTCACAATATGATAAGTAGGCCAGGAGCTACACGGGAACATATGAAGATACTAAACTATATACATAGGCTACTAAAATCATATCCCTTCGTAGTCGAGTAAAAATAAATTGTATATTTTCCGAATCTGTGAATTGAAATCTTTCATTTGATACCAAACTTTTTTTTGGCTTAAGTAATGGTCGTGGTCGGCCGAACTAAGTCCTTAGTAAACTAAGTAAGTTAGTCAGAGTAAATAAAATTTTGTTCTGAGCATCTGAGCGCAGCGAGTTTCGATTTGAGGGCACACGTAGTGCATTGTGCGCATGCATGGGGTTTGTTTCTTTGACGCAACATTTGAAACATGTATCTAAATAAGTATCATAGTCCGATCATTTGGTAGTTTTAACTGGAAAGTTTTCCGGGAGTTTGGCAAATAGTTATTTTATAGATTTTGACGTGCTGGTCTTAAATTTTCACTTTGCCAGCTCGTTCATTTGCCGCTCGTGCCATCATATTCGAAAAATGGCAGCCAAAAACAGTTTTGTGACAATATCTCTTTTCCGATTCCGATAGTAGATGTAGAAACCGTGTTTTCGTAAAATGAATAGTTTCAGGGTACGAGTGCCGCAAACCAAAATACATCTACGCCAACACGCGTAATTCGTATTTTAACGAAAAATATGTTACTGCGCCTTGAAAAAAACCCGGTCTACTACTGCCTATACGGTTCGTCGCAGGTATATAGGGGCGTGCCCCCTTGTCCTTGAAGCCTTCTATGGAGCATTCTATGGAGAAACTGCCGACAGAGCTCAAATATTATGCCTGGATCATCAGTACTAGTCTATCGTACTGTTGAGAAATGATAAATAATGAGAAATTAATATATTTGCGCAGAGGCAGCGACGTCACCCCTTCCCATTCAAAACTGCGATCCACTATCCCAACATTCGGATTTAGAGATCATTGTTTTTTGTGCACTGCTGAGATAACAGCACAGTTTATGGCTAAATAAAAACAGGCGTGCTTGTACGATCGTAACATTGTGTATAGCGTGCGTGAATTATCGATTAAAAACCGAAATTGCTAGAGCTCGTGATGATGATGATGGTCGAGCGGTTGTTGAGTGTCTCGCGCATGTTAATGATATAGTCCCGGCCGATGCACTGTATCACAACTCGTGGCAAAAAAAAAAACAGTTTACATAAATTTTTTGTAGTTTTTTGGTATAAAAAGAACACCAATTCAAATTTCTTGCAAACCTTATCAGGAGGTTCATTATACAATTGGGGTGGATCCACACTATAATGCCGATCACAGTTTGTTCTCGATCCGATCGATTATATTTATACTGTTATTCTCGATTCAACCGGAACTTGACTGTTACGGTCTTACGAATAGTATGAATGCACACATTGTTTCTTACTTGATAATATTATACAAGAACGAGATTGAATCAAGAACGAACCGTGATCGGCATTATAGTGTGGTTCCACCCTTATGCGTCAAATAAAATTAGACCGGAATCGATCATTATTTGTTCTCGAGACATGCAAGACGAAAAACATTTTACATTAATTTTTACTTTTTTAATATATAAAAAAAACACCAATTCAAATTTTTTGTAAACTTTATGATTACATAATTATTTTTATCGTAAAATGAATCGGAAAGAAGTTATTGTCCGAAACTGTAAACTGTAAAACTGTTTTGGCGCCATTTTTTCAATATGATGCGCGAACGGCAAAGAAACGAGGTGACAAAGTGGAAATTCGAAAGGAGCACATCTAAATCTATAAAAGTACCAATTTTCAAAACTCTCGAAAAACTTTCCAGGTAGCTTCCCTTTTTGAGTACCAAATGATTGTACTATCATAACATATATCCAATTTGTGTAAACGAATTTAGAGTTTAATTATCATGAAGCCGTGATCCACAGAAAGCCAGTGCCGGATTTAGGCACTGAGCCCTATGGGCCCGTAGCCCATAGGTCCCCACAAAATTCAACTCTTACCAAAATTTCTAAAACTTGTGCAGAAATCAACAATAATTCAAAGTAAAAAAATATGTTTTTTAATAAAATTAAACAATTTCGTAAAAATTTTATTTTATTTACAAAACTGTAACGTAATTTTTTTGTGATATATATATATATATATATATATATATATATATTTTGTGATCGTTTACGAAATAAAATTGTTGCTCATTTTCATTACTTTTAGACTAAGATTTGATAGAAATGTTTTACCCGTAGAAATAACCATACGGTGAAGGAGCATATGTTTTAGCATATGCATATAGTTTTTCTTCTTTTCGTTGTTTGAGATAAGATTGCCAGAAAAATTCTTGCTGAGCCAGATTTGGTTTTTTTTTACATATTTATTTTGCTTTCGGGGTGAAAGTTTTTATTGGGAATTTCACAGGGAAAAATGTGATCAACCTTTGCTCCGTTATTAAGACGTTAATTAAAGACGAAAGACATCCCTTTTTCAAAAATCTATGTGTAGACGAAGTTTTTGAAAATTTTCTGTGCATATGTAGGCCTTCACAAAATTTTTGCCCACATGTCTCCACATCGATAAATCCGGCGCTGAGCAGAGCATTGAGCTTTTGCTGTTGAAGTAATATTTAAAAACCACGATTCAGATTCAGTACTGTAACGTTTTTCGTTTAACTATAATGTGCTCTACTTGTAGTTTATTTAGTAATCACTTGTGCTTACAGAAATAAGTACTTAGAATTTAAAAACTTGTTTAAAAATGGAATCTTAATGATTTTGTCAGAATATTTTTAAATATGGTGACAAAATAAATTGCCGATTGATCTCCCAGATCTGTAATAAATTTGAACTAATTACAAAATAATTGCACCTCTTTATGTTGCCATTCTAGACGTTCTTGTCTACATTTTTAATCTTATTCGACTTAATTAACCCCAGTCTAGATTCTAGAAGATCATCTTATCTCATTTTTTGCAATACTGGCGGAGAAGTTGTGGGCCTTCTGTGTGGCTTCTGGCCTCAACAGAATCTTATAGCTTCATCTGCTCAAAATAGCACCTCTTACCCGGAGACGAGGTTCACATTCGGATGACTGGTTGTTCTCTAGGAGGGAACCTTGGTCTAGGTCCTAGGAACTCATTTGCGGTACCCCTCTTTCTAATTATTTTTATTATTATCTCATCTTTAAATTTTAAATACCTTAGTTAATATTTAAATTGAATAAATAATGTTATATATCTGTGTCCCTAAATACTTACTGACAAAAGCCGAAATATTAAGGAATTGTCCAAAAATACAACTCTCTGGTGGTTTTGTTCCCGTATCGCTAATGTAAGGCAGAAACACATTCACGTGATCTTTTGCAACTGCTATAATGTACCTGTAATTAAAAAAAACAACTATTTAAGGTACACTTATTATATTTAATGTTTTGATATGAAAAATCTTACACATTTTGGCTAGGGATTGAACCCAAGACCTCTGGTATTTCAGTAACTGTGTTACCCAGATGCTATGGTAGAACGTGTATAATTTCTCACTATCTAATGTACATATGTTTTTATAACTTGTTATTTGACTATTTACATATATTTAATTGTTTTTGTAAAATTTCTGAGTCTATGCATTCATTGTAGTATGGTTGCCTTTCGGTATTGTTATACTAACGGACAGGGCGTGCAAAAAACTCTTGCGGGGACCATCTTGTAGAAATCGACTACGAAAACAAACGTCCGAATTTACTCTGTATATTTATTAAGGACGTTCGAAAGAGAAAAAAATGCAGAAAAGTTCCTGTAAATAAAATATATTATAAAAAAAGGTCAATACGAATTCATTCGTATGCTTCAAAATGTTAGTTCAAATGCATTTTTTCGTTTTTTTCGATATTGAAAATCATACTTTTAACATTGGGCGTTATGGAGAAACTACAAATTTATTCTTTATAATCAAATAAACCCTATTTTGAGAAAATGGAAACCCGACTTCAAAAATCAAATATTCTATAACAAAAAATGTTATACATTTTTTTTATACGTTTTTTTTTTTTTAATTTTTAGTGCATTTATTCATAACAGATTTTCAGTTTTTTTTAAATGCATTTTGTTTTTTTTTTTGTTTTTTTTGGGGTCGGTTTTTTTAAGTAAAAAATTTTTTTGAAGTCGGTTTTTAAAAAATTTTTCTTATTTTCCCATTATTATTGAGTATACCCATTAAAAAAAAAAAATTTCGCAGAAATCGGTTATCACATATAAAATGAGGATTTTCCTCGATTTCCCGGGAAATCAATTTCTTTAAAACAAAAAAAAAATTCAAAATCGGTTCATAAATGACGGAGTTCTGAGGTGACACACATTAAAAAAAAAAAAAACAAAAAAAAAATACAGACGAATTGAGAACCATCCTCCTTTTTGAAGTCTGGTTAAAAAACATAGTTTAAAATGCAGAGAAGTTTTTATAAAACTATGTAAATTGTTGTTATATAAACCAGGATTTATTTGAGCCAAAGATGAAGGTACGTTCAAATGCATGATGTATGTTTTTAAAATTTTATAACGCGGCAAGTTTTAAAATATTTGAAATCAACAGAAAAAATTACTTACCGCGTTATATAAAATTTTAAAAACATACTAAGGGAAAACTTACGAAATAAATTTCAACCAAATTTTTTGTTACATTTAATCAATTAACCACAAATGTATTTTTTTGGTTAAATTATAAAAAAATTTCAAATTGTAGAATATAGTAAATCTATTTTTATTCATTCGCAAAATGCTTTACCTTAAATTTTCAGTTCTACTGTGCACTTTGTAACGTAACATACGAAAAATATTGATTAGTAAATTAATTTTATTGAGCTTTATTTTGTGGAAGTTCATTATATACAGAGTGTTCTGTATAAGTGCAGACAAAAAATTACCAGCAATTATACACCCAATTATCCGAACAAAACTTCCTATAAAGGCATGATCTATCTGCCTATCGTTTCGAATAGCGGTTGTTGTGATATTTCGATTAGTTTTTGCTTTTTTCAGCAAAAGGTCTTATAGCGTTTGAACAAAAAGCTATCGAAAAATTAATCTTAAGATATCCTGAACACATAAATAAAATAAATATTACGCACTGAATGATATGCAAAATTTCATCAGTGAGCCCACGGACTATAATTTAAATTATTAGCGAATTTCCTCCAAAGGAAATGCAGCTATTGTTTTTGCACCAATGTTGGAATTTCGTAAAAATTTCTTCAAATGTCCATCGATCCTACCTATTCGATGTTAAAAATCACTATCGCTAAAATTTGTATATATATATATATATATATATATATATACATATATACATATGTACTTTTTTTAAATGTCTGTGGACTCTCTAGCGGTCACAGTTTTATTCCGATTGGAAAGAAATTTGGTATTTGAGTCGCTTTTGGTATTGGTTAAGTTCGTTAATGGGTAAAATCGGACGAGGGGCAAGGAGGTTTAGAGGGAGGGGAAAACACAAAATTTGACTATCTCCCTTAATATTTAAAAAATCGAAAAATTTATCAGGAGTTAAGTTTTACTGTAATTTTGTTTCTATCATTTTTCTGTTACTCTAATATTTACAGAAATATTTACAATTAAAGATTGAAAGTTAAAATTCTAAATATCTCTGTTCACATTAGAGTTTGAGAAAAATGATCAAGTAATGAAAATGATCAAGTAGCAAACTTGATTTTCTACAATTTTACTCCTTATACATTTTTCGATTTTTCTAATATTAAGAGAGATATTTAATATTTTGTGTTTGATACGAATACATGAAATATATTTGATTGTAAAAAATTTTGATTGTCATTTCCATATTAACTATAAACTATAATCTTTTTTTTGGCTATTAATAAATTTAATTTTTGCCAAAACTAAAGTCATATATGATATTATATTTCATTTTGATCACACTAAAATTATGACCGCTAGAGAGTGATTTATGTATTCTAAGGAAATTCGCTAAGTTGACGCTGCTCCTGCGTAACGAATTTCTTTTATATTCCATTTATATACGAACATGCATGCAAAAAAATTGATCAAGGTCTAGTTGAATTAAAATATGAATTGATGCTTAAAACCAAGGCTATTTTAAGTATGAAATATATTATTAAATAGCATAAAATTAGCAAAGATTGAAATATACAGATTATAAAAGAAATCTTTCATAAAGATGACCTATTACACTATTAAACATCTTTGACAAACAAATTTGATAAAATATTTTACAGTGTCATACCGGTCTAATTAATAAATCAACATTGCTCAATCAATATACACTGCACAGCAAAACTAGTGGCGAACTTTGAAAAATTCATTTAAATTATTTTCTTTGGATATTTTTTGCAATCAACTACATTTTTATAAATTTGTATATGTTTATAGTGATAATGGGATAAAATTGTAAAAAACCTTATAATTTACACATTATATTATCAAAGAATTAGTGAGAACTCTAGGTTTCTGAAATAAAATTTCAAATTCGCCCCCTTTACCTAGATCAGTTTTTTGTATTATAAATACGTATTTCGACTACAATGTAGTCATCATCAGTATAAATTAGCTAGTCGTACGTTACTCTTTGACAACTAGAAATAGATAGAAAGTCGAGATCAATAGACAAAAATAAAAATAAATAGAAAATTAACTAAATCAAGAGCACGGCAGTGCGCAAGGCCGAGTTTAAAATATACTAGATTTAGATAATAAATTTTAAATTATATTGAAATTACTCTTGTTAAAATTTCCTTCATTCACATTTATTCCTGTTAACTTTACTCTTATTAAAATTACTCTTATATTGTCTCAGGATATGTTACTCGTCGCTAATTTGGTGACAATTTCACCTCGGTGAATTGCGGTGAAATTGTAAATGTGAATGAAGGAAATTTTAACAAGAGTAATTTCAATATAATTAAAAATTTATTATATTTTAAATCTAGTATATTGTAATTTATTTAATTTTCTATTTATTTTTATTTTTGTCTATTGATCTCGACATTCTATCTATTTCTAATTGTCAAAGAGTAAATTACGACTAGCTAATTTATACTGATGATGACTACATTGTAGTCGAAATACGTATTTATAATACAAAAAACTGATCGTGGTAAAGGGGGCGAATTTGAAATTTTATTGAAATTTTACTTATAATTTACCCAAAAAAATAAAAATAAAATAACAATTAATTTAAAAAAGAAACAAATTTTCATAATTTTTATAATTTTAAAAAAGCATTTTATTTCAAGGTTTTTAGGAGGAAATAGACTTTTAACAGTGGATATAATCTCCTTGCTCTAATGCTCGACTGCCTCAAGCTTTCTAGGCACACTTTTAAGTAACTTCGTTACGACATCTTGGGTAATTACCTCCCATTCCTGCTCTAAAGCTATTAAGAGATGCTGTAAGCTACCAGGAGACTTAATTCATCCTCTAATATGTCGGATAAGCCATCGGTAGCCATCTCAAAATCAGAATTTCGATTGCTTTATTTAATTAACACCCTTCGGAATCGTTTTTATACTGCTTTTGAGAGTGCCCATAGACTCCTTATGCATCCTAGTCTTACTAGCCGTTAGAAGAAGGCTTGATTGAAATCATCGAAGGACACGCTGAACCACCTGCAAAATTGAACCACCATTGACACACGAAATTTGACATATCTGGCTTAATATTTAAAAAACTGAAAAAAGTATTAAGAGTAAAATTGTAGTTACTTAGTTTTACAATAATTTTGTTTCTTATAATTTTTTCTGTTACACTAATATTTACAGAAACATTTACAATTAAAGATTGAAAGTTAAATTTCTAAATATCTCGGTACACATTAGAGTTTCGAAAAATTGATAAGGTAATGAATTGTAGCAAACTTGATTTTCTACAACTTCACTCCTTATACATTTTTCGATTGTTCTAATATTAAGAGAGATATTTTATATTTTGTTTTCTTCTTTCTTTGTACTCCCCTCCCCCCTTTGTAATTTGTCTTTTTCTTAATTATTATTATTTTTGGGTAAATTAGAAGGTTTTTATTTACAATTTTACCCTAATATCAACAAAAACATATACAAATTTATAAAAATGGAGTTGATATGCAAAAAAATTAATTGATATGCAAAGAAAATAATTTTAATGAATTTTTCAAAGTGCGCCATTTTTTTTGCTGTACAGTGTATATAGTTAAATAAATATACTTACTTATAATTACCTTGCATAATAAATAATAATAATTAATAATATATTACCAAGGCTTTGGGAATATTTTTTAAATTGGCAAATATGATAAATAATTGTGTTAAAAAAACATTATGTTTAATCACAAAAATATCTAGTGTCAACGGCACACGACATCTATATTCCAGCTAGATTACGGCTTCAAAAGCGTTTAAACAAACACCTTTGGTAGTCCATTTAATTCTAAAGTTACTATCCCACCAAAAATGTAAGAGGGTCCAAGTTTTCGAATACAAAAAGTAGTGATATACCAGCAAAAACAAAAATGTACACCATCAAAAGTAGTGAAATCTATCTAAGTACCAAGTGTTTTAACAAAAGTGAGAAAATGATTTGTGTATATTTATTGGTTAAGTTTCTCAGGTGCAGGGTATTTCATTCTTGGCAAGTGGCCAGTTTCAGCCTAAGAACTATCTTCCATCCAAATATCATCTTTCAACTGGAAGTACCCTAGAATATTGATAATGATGAGATAGTCAGTCAGTCAGTCTTAGTCAATCCCCAAAATGTTGATTTTTGGGGTTAAATAACTTGGAAACTATTAAAGCTGTAATATAGAAACTTAGTACGTACCGTTAAATGGTCTCACGCTACGAATTAAATTTGAGCTTCATTGCTTTTTTGGTTCATGAGATACAGAGGCCTAAAATTCGTCTTTAATTCTTCCTGTAAATATAGTAGGTAGGCGTCTATGCTTAAACTTGTCCTGACGCACTACCATGCTATGTAAACGACAGAATACATAATGGATTGTATGCATTCTATGGTGGTTATAAAATTAAAAATCTATGATATAAGCGTAGGAGTAGAAGGGTTGGTTATAGACTAAGAGCTGGCTACATAAAAAACTGAACTGATAAAACATAGTCGTGATTTTTTCTCATATTTTCCCATGATATCGTCAAAGCAAGAGCCGCAATTTGCAGAAGTCTCAGGTGAGGCGGAGAGTGTGGGTGGGGGGACAAACGTGTTGATAAAAAAAAACCGATCGAACATAGTTCTGAAAATTGGTCTAGTATTACATATTGAAAATAGAAATTGAAAGAAAATGTTCTCAGAAGTGTAGGTTGAGGCCCAACCGATCCCAGAAACGGTAAAGTGGTTAACTTTGAGTTGAAATTGGACTCATAAAACATAGTTCTGCAAATTTGTTTACTGCAAGTTTACGATACAATTAGACTTTTCCACAAATTCAATTGTCAATTTTGATTGTCATTTCCATAGAAAATATAAACTATTTCGTTGTATTTTTCGTACAGCCAGTGGACACAATTAGTGTTCACAATAGCGGACAATGACTACGGTATACCTTTATGTGAGGATAAAAAGCAGTGGCAAACTGTAGTCACTCTGACATTGATTGTGAACGCCACGTATGCCCAACGAGTACATACATAGCAGCTCAAAGTATACACTATGTTTAGTTTACATCTTCGTATAGTAGATCTCCCACGAGTATGAGAGAGTACATATGTATACATTAAGCAATGTGTATGAGAAGGAGGTCTTATAGGTTTGATAAACAAGCATATTTTTCATAACTGTTCGAGTGGTCACCAACTACTCAAACCTATAAGACCTCCTTCTCATACACATTGCTAAATGTATACATATGTACTCTCTCATACTCGTTATGAATATTATTCACTATTTTGAAAAATATGCTTGTTTATCAAACCTATGAGACCTCCTTCTCATACACATTGCTTAATGTATACATATGTACTCTCTCATACTCGTGGGAGATATATTATACGAAGATGTAAACTAAACTGACGGTATAGTGGAGTCATAAATGAAAACATAACTCGTTTCTTTGAAAAAGTCCGATTTTCGAAATTTCTTTTGCATTATGTCGGGTTTAGTTTATATAACAGAACTTACCTATTGTGGGTGGTAGAAAATGATTTTAATTGTTTATAAAATCAATATATAAACAATTATTATATAACAGATCAGGAATCTTACTTATTCGAGTTGCCCAGTATTGGGCTCAATAAATTTAAAGTGAACCACCTTTTTTTTACTTGAGTAAAAATTTGAATTAATTTTTTAAGAGCACTTGATAGTATTTATAATTCTGATTTTAATAACTCCAAGTTACATTTGTAGTGTTTGGCGAAGGTAAGGAATCGTAGTTAGAAAGGGTAGGCCGCTACCCATACGGCCCACTCACTCACCGATGTTCGGTTTATACTCAAATTTCATTAAATTTGGTGTATGCGAGTTTTTTGGTACACTGCACAAGAATCCAAAATAAGAAAATTGGACAGCCCACATTTTTACAACCAGGATAATTAACTTTCCAGCAAATGACAGTTAAAATCATAATTTCAAAATTTATATATATCTTTTTAGGCATTTTATGGTTCCTGATGGATTTTGAACTAAAAACAGGAAAATTGTGGGGAACTTTCGGAAAATCTGAATGAGATTTTTACTTATCAATCACTATAAGCGCACAGCATGTCATTATATACGTTGCCGTGGTCTCTGGACGTGAATCCCAAATTTTAAACCCTCATTTTAATTGTGAAATCCATATACTTAACTGAAACCTACCAAGAAATGAAAGTTCTAATCAATATTGGCAAAGTAGGTATATAGTTTTTTAGATGTTTTATGGATGCTGATTAGGGTATTGAAAGCATACCCGGAATTTTGTGGAAAAACAATTATATGTCTATACAGAAACTACAATTTAAATGTTTCTGAGTTCTGTATAGATAGGTTTAAGGACTAATAAGAAGAACTTTTAAATAAGAAATGAAATAACTCTTGCTGGTGTTAGAAAAGTAAAAATTAGGAGCATTCAATATTAGTAAATTACAGTTTTAGGCAACAAATGCTAAGTATATAAAAAATTGAAATTTGTTTAAGAATAATTGATGGTAAATTCGATTAACATCTTATGTTTATTTATAATTACAAAACATGGATTAAATTTACACTCACCTCGAAGTCAATTTTTACCGACGAAAAGAAGGAGGTACTCAATTCAATCTGTATATATTTTTTTATGTATGATCACGCATAACTTTTTACAGAGTAGTCCGATTTTGATAAATCTTTTTTTGTTGGATAGGGTATTCTTCAAAGTCCCTTGGTCCTATATAAATTTTAAAAAAAATTTCAAATTTTAACCACAAATAAAAATTAAAAAAATAAGACTTCCCAGCGCTTCCACTAAAGAACAAATATCATAATCGCTGTATATTTATTGTCTTTGTGTAAACACTTTGAAAGCACTCAATATCGTTGCGCAATTTGAATGTTTTTTAACCGACGAAAAAAACGTTGAAGGTTCTCAAGTTAACCCGTATATATATATATATATATATATATATATATATATATATATATATATATATATATATATATATATATATACAGAGTGTTCCATAAGTAGCCAAGTTCCATAAGAGGCTAGGTAGAGGGTACGATTTTGGAACGAAAAGTCCTTATACATTTTTTTATTAGACGCACCGTTGATTAATTATTAATTAATTAAGGAAACTAATTAATAAAATTAATTCATTCATTCATTAATTTTATCTGTCGCTCGTTTCGACAGAAACAGGAAAGTAAAATTTAAGGAGTGGGATTTGTTCTATGGGGGTGCATGTTTTGCGATTTTCTAAAAATTGATAATTTCAAAAATTTAATTTTTGCATTATTAAAAAAATTTATCAATAAAATAATTTTATTAATGCTTTTGAGAAAACTTTATAATTTAACGAATTTAATTTGCGCATTTTTTTTTAAAATTATTTAAAAATTACATTTTTCAAAAAATAAAAAAACTTGATTAATGCACTTTTCAAGGAATTAATAATTTGAAAAATTTAAGCAATACATTTTTCCAAAAATTGATAATTAAATAAAAAATGAATTATCAAAAAAATGCAGTTTTTGCAACTCTGGTTTCAACCTAGTTTCCTTAATTAATTAATGGTGCATCTAATAAAAGAAAATGTGTCAGGACTTTTCGTTCCAAAATCGTACCTTCTACCTATCTAAATCTTATATATATATATATATATATATATATATTATGTATGAATGACCACGCATAAATTCTTACAGAGTAGTCAATAATTTTTTTTTGGATAGGGTAACTTCGAAGTTTGTATCATAAAATATGAAAAAAATTTCGTCCCAAAGGGTAGAAAAATAGGGACAAACGGATTGTTCACTCAGTGAATTGTCATCTGTGAACCGATTCTGTTGAAACTTGGCACACTTATATAATTCTAATGACACTATAACATGTACGAAAAAAGAAAAGAACTGAAAAGTGAAAAATAAAAACTTTTTAACAAAAAATAGAACCGACGAAAGAAGAAAGTAACTAAAAAGCAAAAAATAAAAACTTTTAAACAAAAAATTAAACCTTCGAAAAAAGAAACGAACTGAAGAGCAAAAAATAAAAAAGAACCTTTTTAGTCTAAGTCTTACACTAATGTAAATACCTAAATAATTTTGAGTGGGCGCCAAATTATGTTTATGCGCTAACGCCTTCCAAAACACACAACAGATTTTGAAAGGGTTTTCACCATCTTGTAGATAATTTTTTCCGGAAGGTTTATATGTATAGTACATCCAAATTAAAATTTCTGTGCGAAGCCGAGCCGCACTTATAAATAAAAAGGCAATAAAGAAATCATCATATTAGCAGCCTATAGAGAAAGTAAAAGAATTTTAATACTGAGATAGCATTGCATCTGAAAAGGACGGCACATGATGAAGATGTCAAAAAGAGAATTGGTAAAGCAAAGGTAGCTTTACAAAGAAGACATACAACGCTAAAAATTTTTGAGACCAATGTAAAATCAGCCCTTCTGTATGGATGTCAAACATGGAAGATATCCCAAACAATATACAGACTACAAACGTTCATCAATCGTTTTCTACGGCACATCCTCAACATATACTGGCCCAACACGATCTACAATGAAAACTTGTAGAACCTATGTCATCAAACACCAGTGAAAACATAACCATCAAACAACGAAAGTATGGTTGGCTCGGGCACATACTCAGAAGATAAAACGGCATTGCAAAAGATGCTCTAGAATAGAACCCCCAAGAAAAAAAAGATAGGTTGACCTCGAAACACCTAGAGAAAAGCCCTAGATAATGAAGTAGCAGAATAAAATAAATCTTGGCAGTCAAATCTCTGGCCCAGAATCGTGTTCGTTGGCGCACTCTTGTTGAGGCCCTACATCCACTCGGGATCGAACTTAAATCATAATGTTGTTCTTCGTTTTTGAGATACCGAATCTACAGGTACTCACATTCACACATCCACAAAAAAAGCCTGATGATGGGAGAATTCAACGTTGAAAACTGAAGCTATTTACATCTTTATATGGAGGTAAAAATAATTAACTTTTTTCAGTAAATATAGACTATAGATTAGACTATAGATTAAAACTATAGATTGTGTTGTTGATTCAAAAATGCCAATTAATTACCACTTAATTAATCGAATTGTCATATAGCTTATCAAAATCGAATTGTGTGATATTATTTTATCTTCTATCTATTTAAAAAATTTTAAAGGCAATGTAGATAGATTATCACGTCAGTGATTGAAACGGATTATATTAGTTGATTTTAAAAATTTATAATTTAGAAATAAAAAATTTTAATTAAAATTAATAGAATATGATGTAGAAGTTCTTAAAATGATCTAATTGATCGATTTTCGCCTGTACGTCTTTTTTTTGAAACATACTTGGTTTTAAAATGTTTCTAATAAAAATAATTGATCTGTTTTTTCTCAATTATTAGTAATATTATATTTGAAATTATCGCGCCTTTATTATTTCACTAAATTAAATAATTTAGTATTTAAAAGTTTGTCACCTGGTCATGTAACAATTCGACTTCATATCAAAACAAATACACTGTCAAAATTAATCAGCGGTCTATCAAAAAATAACTAATTGGTTTAAAAAATGTTTAACAATAAAACCTATTTTGACAAAATGGAAACCCGACTTCTAAAATCAAATATTCTATAACAAAAGATGCACTAAAAAGTAAAAAATAATTGCATATTCTTGTGCCAATTTTAGTTCACCAAAGCAAAAATTTTTAAATATATATGTACAATTATTGTTATTTTTGGAGGCGGTGTCAGCATAGAGAAATTCACATAACTTTTGGACACCGCCTCCAAAAATAACAATAATTGTACATATATATTTAAAAATTTTTGCTTTGGTGAACTAAAATTGGCACAAGAATATGCAATTATTTTTTTACTTTTTAGTGCATCTTTTGTTATAGAATATTTGATTTTAGAAGTCGGGTTTCCATTTTGTCAAAATAGGTTTTATTTCTCGCTTTTTAGTGACTTTGAAGTTCTATAACTGATTTTATTTGTCTAAATATGGGTAGACCTACTAAACGACCAACTAATTTTTAGTGAATTTTTTTATAACACTTTTTTTTTTACCCGTTTTTTTTTATAATTTTTAGTGCATTTTTTTATAACAGATTTTCAGTTTTTTTTACAAGGAATTTGGTTTTTTTTTGTAAATTTTTTTTTTTTGGGGTCGGTTTTTTTTTATGGAAAATTTTTTTTGAAGTCGGTTTTTAAAAAAGTATTCTTATTTTCCCATTATGAATGAGTATACCCTTAAAAAAAAAAAAAATCGGTTATCACATATAAAATGAGGATTTTCCTCGATTTTCCGGAGATCCCATCAGAATGCGATTTGGTGACAATGGGACCAATCGGAAATCAAACCCTTAAAAAAAAAAAAAATTCAAAATCGGTTCATAAATGACGGAGTTCTGAGGTAACAAACATAAAAAAAAAAAAAAATACAGACGAATTGAGAACCATCCTCCTTTTTTGAAGTCGGGTTAAAAAGAGTTTTAAAGAATAGTTTATTTTAAACAATTTACAAGAAACATTTATCGTATATTTACCCACAGACTATTAACATAAATTTGTAACAAAACATTTAACAATATATAATAAGTTTTACTAAGTTCGATTGTTGAATTTAATTATTCTTCGAATTAGCAACTAATTTGTCAACGTCGTATATGCGATGTAATTAGCAAGAGAGTGAAATTGAATCATTATTTGAACTAAGATAAGCTTTGTTGATGTCAGGAATATCATCTAATTGATTCTTTAAGCTCGGTAAGAAACCGTATGTTTTAGAATATCGGCAATAGAAATTAATCCGAAATATTCAGTGCCGGGGTGAGCGCCACAGTAATTCAACCATATTATTAAAACCTGGTGAAATTAGTCAACATTCAAATAAATATCTTAATCTAAACAAAAATCGTTATTAAATTCTGCCTTCATCCCTTCATTAATGGTACGTGAATAAAAAATACAAGATATTAACTATGGTGATAATTTAATATCGTTACATTGTTTCTATGCCAGGCCTGTATAGCCTAACTTGTAAACATAGTGTTGATTTAACACTGACCTGACAGACATGTCTAATCAACGTCAACACCTTGAGAGGGAAAGTTTAAAATCAAATTCAAAAAATTATTTGCATTTTTATAAAAATTTATTTTAATTTTTTTTTCTTAAAATAAATTAATGACCTACGAAAAACGTGAATGCGTTGTGTATATTTGGAACTGGAAGGTTATGGGTTCGAATCCCGACATCGGCAGTTTATCATTTATTAAAAAAAATAGGAGGCGACTAATTGACTAAACTGTCGGCGTATGGGCATAGTCGAAGTAACCGGCTATGCTTGTGAAGGTTTCCTGCAGTTTCCTTCACGAAGAATCAAAGTCGGCTGCAGCCGCATATCCTACCAGTTCCTAGTCTCCAAACAAAAGTCCTTGTCCTCCACTCACATCCTCACATCTTTAGGCATCACAATGGACCTTACGGTCGAAGTGTGTCCCGTCCAGGACAGCCTCTACAATCTATCAATGTATGAAAAACGAAAATTTGATGTAAATCAATCTGAAAAGATATTGTAAAACATCATAAATTCAAATTGAATAACATAGCGTATAAAATGTTAGCTTGTAAAAAAAAACATAACGCTTTGTTTTTTAACACAAGATTTTACTCTCCAATAAATTGTCGTACCGGCGGCTTAAAATGAAATCGATTCTTAAGGAGTAAATTCCAAAAACTATAATATAAGCACACCAATATTTAGACAATAATGAGAGTTTAAAGTTATCAACAAGAATTTCAAAATTCAAAAATAAAAAATGTGTAAATAGTGTGAACATGAAATGGAATTTTTTAATGGAAAAATTATATTTTATAATTAATTTAGACATTTTTTTATTTTTATGGTATATCGGTTAAATTCTCAATTAATCTATTATATCATTTAAGTTGCGGTTAAATGATATAATAGATTTTATGGTTATCAATAGTGAACATGTTTATTGACAATGATCAATTTAAGGACGTTCCAGCACTGTGTTATATAATCAGGACAAAAAACCGGTTTGATTTTATTATAGAACAAATACATATACGCACATACGCAACACATAGACAAATTCACTGTTCATATAAACAAAATAATGTTATTTTGAAGAAAAATAATAATTTTAAACTTTTATATTTGGAAAACAAAACGGTAAAATGCGATTTAAAAAAAAATTTTTTAATAAATATTTATCTTTACTATTCTAGTTTTTTTTTTAAATTCTGTCGAGTATTTTTTTTAAGACAACTGATAATAGTTGGGCGGGCATGAAGTTTTACTTGCTTCTAATGAGAGAGAGTGAGAGCGAATGATAACTTTGCTATTAATTATCTCACGTTCTAAATGATCAAAAATTCTGAAACTTTGGGATTTATTAGAAAACCTCTTTTTCGCCTGTGAAAAAAATAAGCAAACTCTGTCAAAAAATGGTTTCATATTTGGAACATCCTTAAATAATAATAATAATTTTATTCATTCTTTTTCACATACAATGTACATATTGAATTCGACAAAAAAAATTGTTTAACTCAAAGTTTATAAAAACAATACAACTAAAAAAAAATTGGAATATTAACGATTGAAAAATATATTTGTCTAAGTATTTTTCTGCTTTGTCCGGTAGGGATGTGACATTTAACAAAACAATCGATTATTAAATAATCGATTATATTCCTCTGTACTAAAATCGATAAAAAATAATCGATTTTTCTAAAAATGTTTTTTCATAAAAGAAGTAGATTTTTCTTCTAAACGAGTTTGATGCTGATTTTATTGCGGTAGTTCTTAGCTATGTTTGATAAAAATCGTTTGAAAATTATCAGCTATTTTCCAAGATGATGTATAGGCATATAATTAACAGAATCATTTTACATATAAATTTGGAGGAGGTAACGGGAAGTTCTTATTATGTTTCATATTATTGTGTTGGGATTTTTTATTACATTTTCAATTTTACTTGTTTAATAAAAACTTTTTAAACAATCTTATTTATTTGTTTCCCATCAACATTCAGTATGTATTTTTAACCCGACTTCAAAAAGGAAGATGGTTCTCAATTCGTCTGTATTTTTTTTTTTAATGTGTGTCTCCTCAGAACTCCGTCATTTATGAACCGATTTTGAATTTTTTGTTTTAAAGGGTTTGTTTTCCCATTGGTCCCATTGGCACCAAATCGCATTCTGATGAGGGGATCCCCGGGAAATCGAGGAAAACCCTCATTTTATATGTGATAACCGATTTCTGCGAATTTTTTTTTTTTTTGAAAGGGTATACTCATTCATAATGGGAAAATAAGAAAATTTTTTTTAAAACCGACATCAAAAAAATTTTTTACAAAAAAAAACCGACCCCAAAAAAAAAATTTTTACAAAAAAAAAAACAAAATGCTTGTAAAACAAACTGAAAATCTGTTATAAAAAATTGCAGTAAAAATTTTAAAAAAAAAAAAAACGGGTAAAAAAAATGTTATAAAAAAATGCACTAAAAATTAGTAGATCGTTTAGTAGATCGTTTAGTTATAGAACTTCAAAGTCACTAAAAAGCGAGAAATAAACCATATTTTGACAAAACGGAAATCCGACTTCAAAAATCAAATATTCTATAACAAAAAATGCACTGAAAAGTAAGAAAATAATTGCATATTCTTGTCCCAATTTTAGTTCATCTAAGCAAAAATTTTTAAATATATATGTACAATTATTGTTATTTTTGGAGGCGGTGTCCAAAAGTTATGTGAATTTCTCTATGTTGACACCGATTCCAAAAATAACAATAATTGAACATATATATTTAAAAATTTTTGCTTAGATGAACTAAAATTGGCACAAGAATACGCAATTATTTTTTTACTTTTCAGTGCATTTTTTGTTATAGAATATTTGATTTTTGAAGTCGGGTTTCCATTTTGTCAAAATATGGTTTATTTAATAAGTTACAACCAACAACTAAGTAAGTAACTAACTATAAAACATCTGTTTAAAAACAAATTTCAATTTTTAAACAAACAAAATTTTTTTTAATTTGAATATAAACATTTTTTATCCCAATTAATTGTGTAAATAAATTTTCAGAAATTTAATTCTACTAATATTATAAATGTGATGTGAAGATGTTTTTCACCACATTACGTTAAAACGGCTGAATCGATTTTGATGCGGTTTTCATGCATCCGTGTCCGCGTAGTAAAATCTATATTTTAACGATGCGAGATTGGAAAAATCTTTTAAACACAAAAAATTGTTATATCATAAAGCAAAAAACTTTAGTTTATATATATATATATTTTTTTTTTTACAGCGAATAGTTTTGGTGCAAACACAAAATTTATAAAAAAATTTTTCAAACAAAAGTAGTTTGTATTTATGAGACAATTATTTTTCGCATTTAAAGAATTTTGTTATTTTGCACTGTTTAAAAGGTAGGTTGTAAACAGTAGATGCGGACGTATGGAACATAAAAATTTTAGAGCCTGTATTTTATATGGTAACATTTTACACCGTCTGATGAAAACCACTTCAAAATCGGTTCTGCGCTTAGCGTAATGCAGTAACAAACTTTCACATTTATAATGTTAGTGGTATGGGATTATAATAGAATATTCTACTAATAATAGTGATAGTGAATTTTATCGATCCATAACCAATCTTGTAAACGATGCGAGAGATGGAACATCTATAAATATAAAAAATGTTTATCTCATAAAAACAAACAACTGTTATTTAAAACTTTTTTTCATATTTCCTATAATTTCGGCGTAAATAAGAGGAGGAATAAAAGAAATCAATCAATCAAGGGAGGTTGAAGGGGGAGCAACGTGGGCCCTAGGGAAGGTCAAGGGTGGGGGCTATAACGGGAAAATATTTCCTTTAAATTTCAAAGTGTTCCACGTCGAATGCAAAAAAGACGCATCCTTCTGATATATAAAGAAGTGAAGAGGGCTTTTTTACCCGTTTTCATGGGGTTGCGTTGGGAAAATAAAAAATTCCCGATATTTTCCGTAAGTTTCAAAGTATTCCACGTCGAATATAAAAAACCGTAAACTTCTAACATGTAGAGAAGTAAAGGAGGTATTTTTGAGGGGACTTTTCTCATTACTGAGAGAGTTTTGTTTTGTTTTCCGATTTTTCCCGTAAGTTTGAAGTTATTCCGCGTCGATTGCAAAAAACCGCATCCTTCTAGCATGTCTAGAAATGGGTTAGATTGTGTATAAATAAGTCAGTCAGTTAATATTTTAAACATACTAATACAAAAAAATTTGGAAATGACATTTAGTATTCTATTACCTTGACAACTTCCCTCAAAAGTCATGAGAGTCATGTATATTAAAAAGAACCTTCTTTAAACTCAATAAATTTTTTTTATAAGTTTTGTTCATGGTTATTTATTCCGATGTGTTTAATTATTTAAATTAAGGGGTCCTTAGACGTTGAATATTTTTGTCAATAAATATTATTGGTCAAATTAGTGATTTTTTTAAACTTCTTAAATATATACGACTGTAGCCAAGTCAAATACTACTATTGAGAAATACTAGGTAAAGAAATATATAAGAGGAATTTACCAACGGAATAATGTTCGTTTCGTCACTATGAAAACATATCATCGAGTCCATACCGAAATCGCGCATGCAAAAAAAGTTATCAAAAAAAAAAGTTATCAAAAAGTTACTAATAGTTTACGAGATAATTAAGAAAAATAGATTTTCACGATAATTGACCTTCAATAACTTTTTTTCAAGCACGATTTCGTTATGGACTTTTTGATATGTTTTCATAATGACAAAACGAATACTTTTTGACTTGGCCACGCCGTTTTTGTATAAATTTAAGCAGTTTTAAAAAAATCACAAATTTGACCATTTTTTACCCATTTCAAATCCATCAAAATTCAATATTAAAACGAAGGATTTTCAGATTTTTTAATCCGACTTCAAAAAGGAGGATGGTTCTCAATTCGTCTGTATTTTTTTTTTTTTTTTAATGTTTGTTACCTCAGAACTCCGTCATTTATTAACCGATTTTGAATTTTTGTTTTAAAGAGTTTGAGTCCTGATTGGTCCCATTGTCACCAAATCGCATTCTGATATAGGGATCCCCTGGAAATCGAGGAAAACCCTCATTTTATATGTGATAACCAATTTCTGCGAAATTTTTTTTTTTTGAAAGGATATACTCATTCATAATGGGAAAATAAGAAAATTTTTTTTAAAACCGACTTCAAAAAAATTTTTTACAAAAAAAACCGACCCCAAAGAAAAAAATTTTTACAAAAAAAAAACAAAATGCTTGTAAAAAAAATTGAAAATCTGTTATAAAAAAATGCACTAAAAATTAAAAAAAAAAAAAAAAAAAACGGATAAAAAAAAAATGTGTTATAAAAAAATGCACTAAAAATTAGTTGGTCGTTTAGTAGGTCTACCCATATTTAGACAAATAAAATCAGTTATAGAACTTCAAAGTCACTAAAAAGCGAGAAATAAAACCTATTTTAACAAAATGGAAACCCGACTTCAAAAATCAAATATTCTATAACAAAGCACTAAAAAGTAAAAAAATAATTGCATATTCTTGTGCCAATTTTAGTTCACCTAAGCAAAAACTTTTGGACACCGCCTCCAAAAATAACAATCGCTCGCTATCTCTTTTCGTTTTTAAGTTATCATGTTTACTGCCGGACGCACAACCTTGCGGAAATGGACTAATTAGGCCATTTTATGAACACCTGTACCAAAATTTGTTTTCTGCGATCAATATTTTCAACCGTTACGTTTAAGTCGGAACTATACTTAATATACCGTGGTAAATTATTTTGCTGTAAAAAAGTGGGACCAAATTGAACAGTTCAGTAAAAACTGCATTTCTACAATCAGTCTATGCTGATTTCTCCTGATCTATTACGATTATATTCTATATACAGCCCGTATTTTAAAATGCACCCAACCTGCAAACAATCTTTAGTGTATCGATCGCTGTCATATGTAGTGTACTATGATATGGTTTACTTTGTCACACTTAAACTGTATTAAAATCAGTATTAGCTATTATACTTATCACTCTCTAACGATAATCATTTATATATAGTTGTATCTTACTCGTGCATGTATACATGGTCGTTATTGGCCGTCGTCCGTCGTGTGAGTGTATCTACATGTATATGTAACAAAGACACCATTTCGTAGTCACTAAATATAGACAGCGATAGATACACTAGTCATTATTTCCAGATTGGGTGTATTTTAAAATACGAGCTGAATATTTTAAAATTCGTATACATTCACAAAACTTTAAATGTATTCATAAAGAACAACTTTTAGCCGAAGTATTTTTTCGAAAATCGAATGAATAAGGCACAAATCAAATATAAAATTTTTTTAATTGGAAGCTACTTTTGTGATTGTGTGTACTAGACAATTTATACAATCAACAAATTGGAAATGCCTTTTCTATAAAATCATGCATAAGCATGTATTTAGAAGTATCACAGATTTAATTAATAATTAAAAAAGGTGCTATAGAAATCAAACGTTCTGAAGTACACAAGTATCATTTTCAGATTCATTTTATTTATAAACCTTATTTTGACAAAATGGAAACCCGACTACAAAAATCAAATATTCTATAACAAAAAATGCACTAAAAAGTAAAAAAATAATTATTTTTTACATATTCTTGTGCCAATTTTAGTTCTACTAAGCCAAAATTTTTAAATATATATGTACAATTATTGTTATTTTTGGAGGCGGTGTCCAAAAGTTATGTGAATTTCTCTATGTTGACACCACCTCCAAAAATAACAATAATTGTACATATATATTTAAAAATTTTTGCTTTGGTGAACTAAAATTGGCACAAGAATATGCAATTATTATTTTTTACTTTTTAGTACATTTTTTGTTATAGAATATTTGATTTTTGTAGTCGGGTTTCCATTTTGTCAAAATATGGTTTATTTCTCGCTTTTTAGTGACTTTGAAGTTCTATAACTGATTTTATTTGTCTAAATATGGGTAGACCTACTAAACGACCTACTAATTTTTAGTGCATTTTTTTATAACACATTTTTTTTTTACCCGTTTTTTTTTTTTTTAATTTTTAGTGCATTGTTTCATAACAGATTTTCAGTTTTTTTTACAAGGAATTGGGTTTTTTTTTTTGGGTTCGGTTTTTTTTTGTAAAAAATTTTTTTGAAGTCGGTTTTTAAAAATTTTTTCTTATTTTCCCATTATGAATGAGCATACCCTTTCAAAAAAAAAAAAAATTTCGCCGAAATCGGTTATCACATATAAAATGAGGGTTTTCCTCGATTTCCCGGGGATCCTCTCATCAGAATGCGATTTGGTGACAATGGGACCTACCTTGAATCAAACCCTTTAAGACAAAAAAAAAATTCAAAATCGGTTCATAAATGACGGAGTTCTGAGGTGACAAACATTAAAAAAAAAAAAAAAAAATACAGACGAATTGAGAACCATCCTCCTTTTTGAAGTCGGGTTAAAAATGTAGTGTAATTTATGAAATCACCAAAAAATATATGCTGAAATTAAAGTTTTATAGACGTTTAAAGTCTATCACAGATATCATATTATATCATATTATCAAACATTTTATTTATACAATTAACAATAATAATTTATATTTTTGGTAAAAATAATTTTCAAGAATTGTAGAATTAAGGATGTACTGGAGCTTCAAAAAGATTAAGGCTTGATTTTATTTTTGCTTTAAGTTTTTCATTTTAAATTCCAAGGGGGAGGGGATTACGGGGTGTCTTGAATTAATTATTGAATGATAAAGTTCGAGTTTTAAAGGATTGCTCTTATGGAGAAACCCGTGAGCGTCGACATATTTTGATAACTTTCACTTGAAATAAAATAAGACGAATAACTACGCAATAGAAATATTAAAAGAGATTGATCCAATAAAATTGATCAATCTAAATAAAATTAATCCGGGTATGACGGGCCAAAAAAAATATATTTAAGAAAAAAACTGAGATTTCGGGGAAATTTAATTTCTGTCGGCGGTAGCTTAATTACCCGAAATCTCAGTTTTTTTCTTAAATATCTATTTTTTAGGCCCATTATACCGAAAATAATCAATACCTATTGTCCATTTAACTTACGACAAAAAATAAACTTTATTGTGGACTTTTATGAATGTACTATACCGTACGTTTAGTTTACATCATCGCATAGCAGACGAGTATGAGAGAGTACATATGTATACATTAAGCAATGTGTATGAGAATAAGGTCTTATAGGTTTGATAAACAAGCATATTTTTCAAAACAGTGAACAATATTCATAACTGCTCGAGTGGTTGGTGATTGTCTATCTTCAAATGCCACAATAAATAAATTGACACATTCCTGTGCGGAATGTCCGGAAAAGTACCATTTAACAATTTGCACTTTTTCTTCTTTTGGGTAATAATAACCCATTGTTGTAATAATACCAATAAATAAAATACACAAACACGTATTTTCCAAAAGCATTCACATAGTAATGATTGCATATTATCAAAACAATTAATAATATTTGTATTCAACAAAAAATTCCCACTCTCTAAAATTTATACAGGCACGTACAACACAACAGTAACAAAAAAAACCTATAAGACCTCCTTCTCATACACATTGCTTAATGTATACATATGTACTCTCTCATACTTGTGGGAGATCTGCTATGCGATGATATAAACTAAACGTACGGTATAGGATTTTGAAGAATTTTATAAATGTATATTATTTATTTATAAACAAAGTTAAGTAGTATATTTTTTAAATGTGAAAAAAGAAATGAAAGTTTTATATATATTTTTATTTATGTAAACAAGTCAGTGATACAGTAAGAAAATGATGTGAATGCATGTTAAGTGTTATATCTCCCTTTTACGTATTTAAATAAAATAAAATGTTGTATCTGTCAAAACCATTTACGACAAGAATAATCAAAATTGTGAGAGACCAATTCGGTTCAATTTTATTGAACGGGAGTGTATATCCTTAAAAGATCACCAAACATAATTTTGAATAGGAGAGATTTTTATTTTCTTTTTAATGGAAAACGTTGAAGTGTTATCATTTAGCATCATAGCCCTCCACTCACATCCTCACATCCTTAGGCATCACAATGGACCTTATGGTCGAAGTAGCCCGTCCAGGGCAGCCCCTACAATCTATCTATCATAGCCCCTTAATATGTGTTAGCACCATAGGCCTCCCTTATGATGTTATGAAAAATATGGTCACAAAACGATTCTATAGTAGTTCATTTGCATAAAAAGAAAATTTGGCAAGCTGGGGATGGATATTATTTGAAATAGTTTTATTTTAAATAAGTATTTGAACATTTTACATTAAACTATATTTCTGTAAATATTAGGGTAACAGAAAAAATGATAAGAAATAAAATTACAGTAAAACTTAGTACCTACAACTTTACTTCTTATAAATTTTTCGATTTTTTGAATATTAAGGGAGATATGTCAAATTTTGTGTTTCCCCCTCCCTCTAAACCCCCTTTCCCCTTGTTCGATTTTACCCATTAACGAACTTGACCTTTTGAATACCAAAAGCGTCTCAAATACCAAATTCCAAACCATTTCCGATAAAATGAAAACTGTGACCGCTAGAGTGATTACAGACATATATATATATATATATATATATATATATATATATATATATATATATGTATATAAATATATATATATATATATATATATGTCCATAGATATATATATATATATAAATTTTACAGATGGTGATTTTTGATATCTACTAGGTAGGATCGATGGACATTTGAAGAAATTTTTGCGAAATTTTGACTTCGGTACGGGACCAATAGCTCTATTTCCTTTTAGGAAATTCGCTAAAACAGAGGTATTGATCGATTAAGCCATTTTAAAATATTCTTACTAATTCAAAAATAATCTCACAAATTTATGGTATGTTATTTGGTTATTCAAATAGTCGCGCGCTTAATGGACTGCCATTAAGCTTGTATCGGATGTGTTTATCGAGGGCAATGCGCTATAAAGCGCGTCGACACGCGCATTGAGTTTTTCTGTCCAGCGAATGCGCATTGGTTGCTCTAAAAATCAAAATTATTTGATCTGTTGTGGGAGGAGTTTAATGTTTCTGTACAAGTTACTCATGTGTAGCGATATTTGCAACATATTATCTAAAATTTTATGTTTTCCGAATATTTTTAATGCTTTATTACATAGATTGATTACTTTATATACTTTATTATTTTTATACTTTATTTTTACTTTATTTTTTATATTTTGTATTTGCACACAACAAACTTGAAAAAACTGTAGAGATACATACAAATAACCTAGTAGATAAATAAACGATTTTTAAGATAATACAATAATAAAGTAATGTTCTCAATTTTGGTTGCACGTCTGTAGGCAAAATATTTTGTAGGCGGAGTTCAATGTTGCTGTAGAATATTTCGCGTTTGTAGCCTACTTTATGTTTGATATTTTATTATTGTAATTCAAATGGAATCACACGTGTGCATTTTTTATGAAGTAAGTGCGAAAGAAAATTTATAAAATTTGAAAAAGAAAATGTACAAGCTTAATGCATGTGCAATGTTAACGATACTGTTGGACAATAATTACTTCTAAAAGCAAATACATAGTTTTGCACTGCGTAATAAATATTTGCATAGTTAAACATTTAATTAACTATACACTTAGAAAAAAATAAATAATTTTTACTATATTGCTTAATAGATACAATCAATTAATATTACGAAAAATACACGAGTGAGTTTTGTTTTTATTCAATAAGGTCGGAAATTGGTGAGTTGTAAATAATCGATACAATTGGTTCTATACGAAAAAAACTTTTTAAATGATAGAACGATATTTGAAGCGTACACGGGCGAAATATCGCAACGACTTACCGCATTCTTTTAAATTTAAATTAATTTTTTAATATTGTAATTTGCCTTCTGTCTCTGTTGTTCTCATTATTTAATAGAACATTTTTTGTTTGATGTTTAATTATGTTTAAAAAACGATATTCAATTGACCTTGTTGATTGCGAACACCAAACTACTTGGTCTCGGAATATAAACATTTCCAGAAAATTATTTTACATTTTGTAAACCATTTTAAATATACATTTTGAATTTGAAAAATACATGCTTATAAATTATTTACATTTAACATTTTTAATGTAATTTAAAGAACATTTAATCATTTCCATTTTAAATAGAGTCAAAAAGGCATTCTACTTATCCGAAAGATTCTATAACTAAAACGCGAGTATTTTCGTGTATATTACTTATAAAAATACGGTACGGAACCCAAAAAAATATCTAAAAAATTGCGTATTGATTAAAAATTTATTATCTAAATCTTTGATGGTTTAATGACGTATAAATAAATAATCATTGAATGAGTAGATCTTGTTTATTTAAAAAATAATAATATGTTCAAGATCAATTTTGTGGAAAATACACAAACAATTATCGGTTCTTAGTATTTAAAATATTGAAACACGAAAAGAATACATCTTCTGTCACTAAAATTGTAATTTGTAAAATTGATGAAATTATGTGTTTGATGGTGAAAATCGTATTGAGATTACTCTGGATTTTAGCGCATTTTTTAAGGAAATGTAGTTATTGAGGTTGTATCTATGAAAAGATTACGTAAACATTTCTTTCAATGAACCCATCGATTCTACCTAGAACATATACATATATATATACCGTACGTTTAGTATACATCTTCGTATAGCAGATCTCCCATGAGTATGAGAGAGTACATATGTATACATTAAGCAATGTGTATGAGAAGGAGGTCTTATAGGTTTGTTTTGTTACTGTTGTGTTGTATGTGCCTGTATAAATTTTAGAGAGTGAGGATTTTTTGTTGAATACAAATATTATTAAATGTTTTGATAATATGCAATCATTACTATGTGAATGCTTTTGGAAAATAAGTGTTTGTGTATTTTATTTATTGGTATTATTACAACAATGGTTTATTATTACACAAAAGAAGAAGAAGTGAAAATTGTTAAATGGTACTGTTCTGGACATTCCGCACAGGAACGTGTCAATTTATTTATTGTGGTCTTTGAAGGTAGACAATCACCAACCACTCGAACAGTTATGAATATTATTCACTGTTTTGAAAAATATGCTTGTTTATCAAACCTATAAGACCGCCTTCTCATACACATTGCTTAATGTATACATATGTACTCTCTCATACTCGTGGGAGATCTGCTATGCGAAGATGTAAACTAAACGTACGGTATATATATATATATATATATATATATATATATATATATTATATATATATATATAATAGTATTTTATTCATTAATATCAATACAATGATGTTGAACAAGTCAAAATTAATTAATTAAGTAGCACTATGATAAGAAATCTTTAACATCATAATAGCACATATTCACTAAATATTTTTTCAGTTCCACTTTAATATATATATATATATATTTCTTTCAATGTCCATCGATCCTACCTAGAATATATACATATATACATATATATATACATATATATATATATATATATATATATATATATATATATATATATATATATATATATATAAAGAAATATAAACGAATTCGTAGTGAAGAAATATCTTTTTAACAATTTTTGTAAATCACTCAATTTTCTACAGAAATATGTATTACTAATTTTCTAGTACTTACCAATCAGAGAGTTATAAAACTTAGAAGCCAAAAAAATTGTTTTTTTAATGCTACAAAGTTTTACCTCCAATATCATTCGAATGGTTGTACTTTTTTTGTAAAGCTTTGTAATTCCCTAATTTATAAAAAAATTTTTTATAAATTCTTTAAATTTTGACCTCCAGTATCATTTAAATGGTTGGGTTAATGAAAAAAGTGTAAAGAGATCTTTTTCGCAGATCTCTTAATTTCTTACTAAAATATGTATTGGGATTTGCTATATGTTTATTTATCAGCGAGATATAAAATTTTTCCCATTTAACTAAAGTGAAAATGGAAAACTGCGATGAGGCCTTAATATTATTATTAAGAGTTCATATTTGGAGAAAACCCGTTTAAGGTGCCAAACAATCAAAATTTTTGATTTATGTATTATGTATAATGATCACTGGCACAGTTCTGTCCAACTGACATTGTTTTATCTGCCCCAAATATAATGTAATTGAAGTGCTAAAATTTCAAAAGCGATGTGTGAGGAGTACTGGACGAATAGAGGACCAAGAGAGTCATGCAGCGAGCATATTTTAAAAGTCGAATTTATAATAAAATTCCTTCGGATATTAAATATCTCCCAAACAATAGATTTAAATCGGCTCTCAAGGAACAGATATAGTGACGTCAGTATCATCTGACTTTATTGTCAGTGTTTACCCAAACTATTTGGAAGAAGTTCGCTGATTCAGTTCACTGAGCTGCTCAAAACGAATGTGGTTGCTTCAATTGACAGCAAAAAGTTGTGTGGAACTGCAGTTTTATTAATTTGCAATGGAAAATTCATTAGAATCGTGTTTTTCAAATGTAGAAATAGTCTTACTTATTTACTTGTTTTTGATGATGGTTCGTCTAAATAATATCACTTTATTGAACATAGACTATGATTTCTTTAGAGACATTGATTTGGGTAGTGTAATCTATAAATTTGTCAAGATTAAATCGAGAAAAGTTTTCTTTAAACGTACTATTTTATTTTATATCCTAAACTTTAGTACCTAAAGTAAAGCAAGGGCCTCTTGTGATTATTTGCTGTAAGTCCCATTCTGGCTTAAAAAAAAAAACTGCTGATAATAAATGTTTTATGATTCAATAATAGAAAAATTACCTTGGTAAACAAAATTTATTGAGAATTTTTACCTGTGTCGCTTCTACATATAAATTCCACTCTTAAAACGTAATAATCTAAAATATTTTATTATCACCAAACAATTTTTTTTAAATATTTCATGATAATTATGATATCCTTATTAAAAATGTGTATTGGACTTATCTATCCAGCATGCAATGATATTTGTTGTAAGGAAGTTCGATCTAATCAATCCTATGGAATACGAATTTCTCGACTTTGTAAATCAATATTTATTAGTGTTTCACCGAGGCTACGAGGTAACCTCGCCTCGCCTCGTCCCTCGGTTACGAGGCACGAGGCGAGGTTCAAAATTTTAATTCTCGTTACTAACCGAGGCGAGGCGAGGTATATTGTCTCAAAAACAACGCCTCGGCCGAGGAAATTTTTACAAAAAACATGAAGCACTAAATGATTATTTTACAAATATTTTTTCAAATTTCCAGCGATCCTACCGAGTAGATGTCGAAAGTCATCGTCTCTAAAATTTATATACATATATATATATATATATATATATATATATATATATATATATACATAAGTTTTTTTTACCATATTATGTATATTCATGCAAAATAAGTCTAAGTTAGTACAAATGATAGCTAACCCAACCGAGGCGAGGCGAGGCTAGCCAACATTCTGCCTCGGCCTCGGCCGAGGCGCGGCGAGGTTGACATTTAAAAAAGCGAGGCGAGGCGAGGCGAGGTGATACCAAAACCTCGCCTCGCCTCGTGCCTCGTGAAACACTATTATTTATATAAATAAATATTTTATTAAAATTCACCGTTCGTTTTTTAGTTAAATGCTTTTAAATATGAAGTTTTGCATAGGTCTTATACAACATACTATTATGGCTGGCAAGCTTTCATCTTAAAACACTCGCGGATTCGTCTATTTTAAGGCACACATCCGCGGATGCATATTTATATGTTACATTTTTTCAAAAGAAACACTTCACTTAAGTACATATAAAGGAAAAAGACGGTAATAATTTTTAATAATCTTTATATTATAATCAAATTTTTAGTATGAAAATTTAAAATTTTGTGCATCATATTTAATAAAGAGCAATGTCGCTGGTTTCATCCTGTTTCGTAGATGTTCATAGATTAATTCCGCGATAAACAGGTTAAACTGCTCCGGGTACATCGATTTTAGATGATTTCTCAAAGACGTGGTGCACGACCCTTGCGAGAGTATGTTTTATTGCATAGTTTACACTAAGATTTATCTCGGACATGCTCATCTAGTTTAAAATAAGACTAAATCACACCTTGCGTCGGTTGACATTGATGATTCACTTGTCAAAAAGATTATTCCAGGCGAAACACTCAAACAAAAATGTAAATTGTTGAAATAAATGAAAAAACATCCATATAATAATACGTCTAAACATATTGTGATTTATTTACAATCAGAAATGCTAAACAAAAGAAGTAACATCCGCATCCGCAAAAGTTCCGTAAAAAACATTGATTATTGCGGATGCGGATGTCTAAATTAATGCCGAATTTCCACGATGGCGGATGCTGATGCGAATATTCGCAACATCCCTGTTTCTGACTATTTATAGAATATTATAAGACTTTAAAAATATTCTATAAATGTCAAAAACCAGGGGTGTTGCGAATATATTATACTTTATTTTTTAATCTCGATTAATAACAGTAAAAATATAATCAACAAGGAAGGCATAATAGTCACCGCTCACCGATTGAATAAGCAGTTCGTAAAAGCTAACAAACTTTTGAATTTTTAACTAGGATATTTTTTTTATTGTTCCATTTTTGAATTCGATTATTTCAAAGATTTGATTACTTATTTATAGTACTAAAATTATTATTATCATTTTTTATCAAATGTCTGACATGTTTACATACACACACACATCTTAATTCTATATAAAATTAACAGCGCGATAATGCCACATCTTTTTATTAAATCGTCTGGGTCAAAAATAACGAAATTATTCATAACTTTATTTTATTAAATAAGTAACAGTTATTATCGAATGATAATTAGTGAGAACTCTTGGTTTTTGAAATAAAATTTCAAATTCGCCCCCTTTACCTAGATAAGTTTTTTTGTATTATAAATACGTATTTCGACTATAAAGTAGTCATCATCAGTATAAATTAGCTAGTCGTAATTTACTCTTCGACAATTAGAAATAGATAGAAAGTCGAGATCAATAGACAAAAATAAAAATAAATAGATAATTAACTAAATTAAAATATACTAAATTTTAAAATATAATAAATTTCAATTATATTTGAAAATTGTCACCGCGTGAAATTGTCACCAAGTTAGCGACGAGTAACATATCCTGAGACAAAATAAGAGTAATTTTAATAAGAGTAAGGTAACAGGAATAAATGTGAATGAAGGAAATTTTAACAAGAGTATAAATTTCAATATAATTTAATATAATTTATAATTTATTATTATAATTTATAATTTATTTCAATATAATTTAAAATTTAGTATATTTTAATTTAGTTAATTTTCTATTTATTTTTATTTTTGTCTATTGATCTCGACTTTCTATCTATTTCTAATTGTCAAAGAGTAAATTACGACTAGCTAATTTATATTGATGATGACTACTTTGTAGTCGAAATACGTATTTATAATACAAAAAAACTGATCTAGGTAAAGGGGGCGAATTTGAAATTTTATAAGTAACAGTTGTTAATACATAAGCTTCTTATATTATTATAAAAACTATAACCCGACTACGGAACAAGCATGAAACAAGTTTGAAGAGCCTTGTAAACTGTAACACTTCCCGACCTTGTACTACCAGAAATAATAACAAGGCTTTTCAAACTTGTTTCAAACTTTTTCCGTAGTCGGGTTATTGTTTTTAAACATTTTTTTTTATTTGTTTTTGTTGAGAGTGGCATTATAAATCGTTACAAATTAAATGTATCTAACCAGCAAAATTTTTAAATTATTTATAACAATAAATACAAATATACATACATACACACATACATATATACATACATAAACTGCTAAATTCATAAACCTTCCTTTTGGTGTTGCCATAGTCGTGTAAAAAACAATTAAAATATACAAATTAACAATCCTCATTTGAATTAAAATTCATAAATCTTCCTTTTGGTCTTGTCGTAGTCGTGTAAAAAACAATTAAAATATACAAATTAATAATCCTTATTTGGATTAAAAACATCCGACAACAAACTAGGCCCACTAACTAAATAATAAAATAACCTGATGATGATGAAAAAATAATGTTTCGTAACGATAGTAACGACGATAATTTCGTAAAAGATGGTCAAATCACAAATAAACGCTTAAATATAGTATAATTGTTTTTCTGTCGCTTGGTATTTAATTTAATTTAATATTATACTATATATTTATATTTTTGAACTCAAAATTTTCTCCTTTTTCATTTGACATCCCACTCGATACGATAGCAAATTATATTTATGAATCCCAAAATTTTCTCCTCGTTCATTTGACATCCCACTCGATACGATAGCTAAAAACTAGCCTATATCACCCGGACCATAATAACGAATCGATTGACAGATCATTCATCAAAATCGGATGAGTAGTTTAGGCGCAACGGTGGAAAATATATAAATACAAACATACATAGACTGCTAATAACCCTTCCTTTTGGGTTTGCCGTAGTCGGGTAACTTAGGAGTTACACGGGAACATAGGAACATTCTAAAATACATATATAGGCTGCTAAAATCAAATCCTTTTGTCGTCGGATAAAAATAAATTCTACATTTTCGGAATTTGTGAATTAAAACCTTTCATTTGATACCAAACTCGATACATTTGTGTGTTTTTTTTGGTAATCGTATTATTCTATTTATATCAGTCACGGTGGATTAAATATGACGTCACATAGTCTATGACACGCGGAACACAGAGACGAAGAGAGACGAAGCGAACAACACCTCATTCATCAAAATCGGATGAGTATGGATAGGCGCTTACATAGACTGCTAAAAACATAACACTTCCTTTTGGCTATGCCGTAGTCGGGTAATAATTAGTACGTTCTCAAATGCTTATGATATCGCAGTCATTTATTACTCATTAAATAATTTCAAGAATCTATATTATATATATTTTGTGGTAAAACAATGATACTTTGTAAATTAGCTCATGCTAAAGAAAACTGATTAAACTGAACCCATGGACTCTTGAGATCAGTATGGGACTAGTTGTTATACAAAATATGAATATTGTATATAAAATATTGATGATAATGTAAGTATATCATTTTCATTTGATAGACATTTTTGATATCCTCTAAAATATAAAACATAAATCTTGCCAATCATTTGAACACAAGACTTGATTATTATTTTCACACGCCTAAATAAGGATTCCTAACTTGAAAATTTTGTATTAAGAAGGTGACCGAAGACCAACGGCGTACTTTTGGTTCGGACTATATCTTTTGAGAATACAAACCCCAAATATTGAATATTTAAAAAAAATTGTTTCTATATCAATTACAATAGTTTATTAATAAGCTATTGTAAATGTATAATAATAAACTCGAAACCTTAAATTAAATCACTATCAAATATAATCTGGATGATAACGGATACATGATTTTGCAATTGTATGATAAATAAAAGGAATCAATAACCTTGGTCTTAATATATTTGCTGATTTATTGATTTAAAAAATTTGTAAAGAATACTTACGTTGTAAGAAAGGTACCCGCTGTAATTACGCCCATCGCCACCGGTAGCCATGCCGCTATTGTTATCGTCATTTTTAACAATTGCACGGTTGATAATCACACAAAATTTTTAAGTATCACTGTTGCACATCTATAAAATAAAGAAAAAAAATACTAGTACATATTTTTAATGACTAACATTTACTTGCTATAAACACTGTTTAAATAATTATGAGTGTTTAGTGTTTATATACTTATAATAAAATGGTTGAATTATGACATCATTTAAAGTTTTAAATGTTTAGATAATAGCGATTACATTGTTATCAACATAAATCGAACATTGAAATAGTTCTCTAGCCCACAAATTATATATACCGAATCTCTAAAGTTTTTTTGAGAATGATTCTAATTCAAAATTTTTTTTTCATCTATATAATATACTAGCATTTCCCGCGACTTCGCCGCATTTATATGAAAGCGAAATATATATGTATTGAAAATAATAATAATAATCACGCTTATTCACATTGTTATACCCGAGGAATAGATAGATGTATACAATATATTTTTTCTTCCGACTTTACAAATTAAAATAAATTAAATAAATTAAAAACAAATTTTAAAAAAAAGTCTCTTTCCACCCGGATTGGAACCAGCGATCTATGGATATCTATATCTATTGAATATATTTTTTCTTCCGACTTACTTTACAAAAATCAATATTTACGGCTAACAAAGAATTGTAGCGTAATACTAGATAGCTTATAGCCTTCCTCATGAATGAGGCTATTATACACAAAAATAATTTTTCAAATCGGACTGGCAGTTTCAGAGATTAGCGCGTTCAAACAAACAAACAAAAAAACTCTTCAGCTTTATTATATTAGTATAGATATGTCATAGTCTCATTATGGAATCTGTTTTACACGAAGATTCTAAGCATTTCCTGAAACGTCGACATATTGTGTAAAAATAAAATGTTACATGTTGTGCCTGGGCGTTTCGTGAAAAGCCCATCATACTTCATCAGATAATGTCTAACATAACTTGCCTCACTTCATATCGTAGCCTCAGAATAGAAGAAAATATTTAACTTTAAAACCGTAAGAGGTAGAGAAAAAGTTCAAAGACCAAAAATGTTCTTTTCTTTAAAATAGATAGTTTGCAAATTTTTAGCGAATTTCCTCCAAAAGAAATGCTGCTATTGTTTTTGCACCAATGTTGGAATTTCGTATAAATTTCTTCAAATGTCCATCGATACTACCTATTAGATGTTAAAAATCACTATCGCTAAAATTATATATATATATATATATATATATATATATATATATATATATATATATATATATATATGTCGGATGTTGAATTTGTGCAAAGGACAAATTCACATTTGGAGATTTTAAACACTTACATTTATAAGTACAAAGAAACTATTTTTTAAGAAAAGGTTTATTTTATTACAGTATGTCCGACATAAAGGATCCTCCAGACATAGAGGTCCGGAAATTAGATATTATCGATACTTATATATTCTTAGAATAAAATAAATTGTCTAAAACTGTAATAAAGAATAATTGCTTTAAGATTATCAATTAACACAGTAAGTAAGGGTTCGGTCGAAGGGGCACGTGTGGCTCTCTACTTAGACGCAAATTGTACGGTACGGATGTTAATAAACCGATTTTTGTGATATACCAGAGATGGTACATAAATATAATGTAGTAATAGAATGACCCCTTTCCAATATTTTTACAAACATCAAGGAAGGGGGGTGAGTTTCAAAAAGGAAGCAGGATGGTCAGTTCTGAGAGGACAGCACCCGAGTACAGACCGTATCGTGCAGTTGCGTATTGGTATCAACTGAACTCTGCTGAAATTTCACATGGAAATAGCGTTTGGATTGTTGGTAGCCCTTTTGGACTAGTATAATTAATTATGTTTATTGATGAGATAACCGTGGTATGGCATTTGTTAGTATTATTCGTGTTGTATCTGTATTGTTAACTGGAGCCAACTTACTGTGTCGTAGGTTGAACCAACTATTTGTAATTACTGATTGTGAAAGTGCGGGACACCGGGTATTATTGTAGACTAGTGCGTGTTTGTGAAAATGCAGTTTTCAGTGTGCTATTGGAAATTGGTAAGTTTTTGTATTTTATAAAAACAACAATGCCTGACAACATATATACTGGTTCAAACGACCATGCTCCCAATTATGCAACTCCGACATATATATATATATATATATATATATATATATATATATATATATATATATATATATATATATATATGATTCCCAATAAATCATAATAAATTGAACAATTTCTCAGATATTGGAAGTATATTTGCAAGCGTTTAATTTAATTCATTGTTTTTAAAATATTTTATTTATACGAAATAATAAATATGATTACTTATCTTAATAAATTGATAATAAAATTATCGTTTCGTTTTCGAGTTTTTCGTTACGGTGATTTTTATCATTATTAATTAAATTATTATCATTATCGGCAATAAAATAATAATAGGTTTTTTTAAATTTTCATCTCGGGTTTTAACATATTGGAGTTAACTGAAAACTGCAATCACCATATTGCAATCTCCTATTCACTGCGTGTTAAAATACCATAATAAAATGATTTTTTATTTAAAAACTAAAGGTAAAAAAAAAACGAAAAGATTAATTTGAATTTATTAGAGATACTCTTTTACATTTAATTAATATTAGTATAATAAATTATAATAAATTGAACGTATATCCTAAGGACGTTCATGCATGAGACTTAATATTAGATTTAAAAAAATTTTTATACTGAATTCCGTCAATTATGTAGTTATCCTCCCTCAAAAATTTAACACCTGTTGACGATCATTTCGAAGAGTAATTATCGATTAATTAACACAGCGTCTTATGGAAAACATAATTTTTTTGTAATTAAAATTATAATAACTATATTATTAAAGTAGTCACCATAATAAATAATGTTTATAAATATTCTTTAAAATATGCAGTTTATATAATTGCATTAAAAAAATAGTGTTGACGGACATTTGAATTAATTATTTCATAAAATTCAAACTTTTTTGTTAGGCTTGTTTTTGCCACCATATTTCGAAAACTGGCGACCACGCACACTAAAATAATATACACACACGCAAATATACAACATAGTTTACTGTCACATCAAGTCAAATCAATTTCTAATTTACATTTCCTGATATTTTACAATAAATACTTTTAAGATATTTAGGATAAATAAAAAAAGGTTTTAAATCGTTGTAAAAGCTTATTGATATACTTTACAACTTTTTTCAAATCCTAAATAAATTTTATTAAAGATAGTACTCATTTGACTTTATCGTATCAAATGAATGTCCTTAAAGCCCACTACACAATGAAAAAAATAAGATATAAGAAATAACATATAAGGAATAGTGGAATCCAGCCGATGGCAGAACCGTTGATCAATTCACAATTCAAAAATAAGGATTAAGGAATAACATATAGCAACAGAATTTCCGTCGCGTTGGATATCTATTCCTTATTCCCAGCCAATCACAATGTTATGCGCAGGATGTTATGCGCAGTCGACTCTCCGACTTATGTTTTTGACATTTGTGCACACACCGGCAGCTGGCATTCAACCGCTGTGATTGGTTGAATATTGTATCTTATCGCCCATTGTGTTTTGGTCGCTGTGCTATTTCTTATATCTTATTGCTTATTTTTTTCATTGTGTAATGGCCTTAATAGGTAATGTCGCGGAATTCACTAACTCCTTAACAATATTTGTCTTTAATGCAATTTTGTAAGTATAAGTTAACGACATCTGTCGACAGTTGTCGGTTACCGACAAGTTTGGTTAAGCTAACTACAAATAATTTGGTTTCGCTTAGTACTTAACGATAGTATTTATTTAACCTACATATTTTTACCAAAGAATTTTTTAATTAATTTCACGACAGTGCGATTAGGCTGATTTTAAGAGAGTGTGGACTTGCTTACTGTAAAAGGAAGAAGAAAAATTGAGAGAAGGCAAAACATGTTTCTGTTTAAAAAATAAACACCTTTTTTCGAATCATTTTTTCATAAACTGAACCTATTTTATCACAGTTTAAGTTCAAACATCTGTAATTATTCTTGACTAACAAACCATGTATGTACAGAACTTGTATACACTACTTTGTATTTTGTAGAATCTGAAAACAATTGCATTGTTAAAATGTGCCCGGGACCTTCCAGCCATCTTGTGCAATTAAACTCTTGTTTGCCTCAGGTTTGTTAATGAAATACACGATCCCACTTTTATATACAAATAATATATTGTTTAATAATATTTTACAAGGATTATTTAACATCTTTCTAACATATTATACACAGGCGAGAGGTCTAAAGTGACTCATCGACAATCAATATTTTTTGTAAATACATAATATAGATGCACGCTTCAATCTGCTTCAATACAATCGTCAATTACGAGCCCATTAATATTCATTCTGGCAAAATATTCGTAATTCATGGACTTTATTTCCCATTGTTTCAAAGGTACTATCGAACGAGCGACTGGTGAAAATATAAACAATAACATCAAAATCGTCCGTCAATAGGCTTCAACCAAAATTTATATCAATTAGTAACGCTTCAATCATCTCCTAAACAGTCAATAGTCGAGCTTCCATCTGATTGCTAATGCAAATATTGACAATAATATACAAGAATCTAGGGAGTCCTTATTTTAAATAGTTAAAGATACCACAATAAACAACCGTGAAGAAAACCTAATAGTTTACTAAAATATTATTGACTTTAAAGAAGGTTGCTTTTGCTAAATTGACACTCATGACTTTTAGGGTAGATACCAAGGTAAAAAAATATTTAATGTCAATATTGTCAATTTCAATATTTTTGCATAATTATTTTTAATATATCCGTAGAGACAGATCAGGAAACATTATGGTATAAATGCAGCAGAACGTGTATATATCGGGTGTCCAAAAAGTGTAGACACAGCATAATAAACCGTTTAAGGTGGTTCTAACAAAACAAATTTTCAAACGATAACCCCTAGTAATTTTTCCCGAGGCATCGAATGCGCTAATCAGATTTCGGGTCCGTATCTTTTTTAGGAAAACTTTTTCTAAAAAGTACTTTATTCTCTCGTTAGCCAATGAACCAATTAACGAATGAACAAATTGAGCTTTTAAACGAAGTTATAACTCAAATTTTTAATAAATTACGAATGCAAATAATGGATCATTTCTTTATTTACGTTTTGAATTTTGGTTTGATTATTAAAAAAAATGTAAAATCAAAATTTTTTAAATTTTCCAACGGGAAAATCAAAATTTTTTAAATTTTCTGGGAGCTATTCAAAGAATAGCTTTAATGGAAAAATTGGAGTAACATTTTTTGCCGTCAGATTATTGTTTGTTGAAGTATCCAGTTAGTAAGTACGTGCATTTTTTCTTTCCTTAATATTCATATTTAATGGGTTAAAAAAATTTTTTTGTTAAAGTGTCTGAATCGAGCTGAGCCGAATCACTCGTTTTCAATACCTATTTTCATCTCTCAATTAAAATTATAAGACCAGCCAAGTAGCCACGCTTGTTAAGGCGTTGTTTCTACTTGGATCTGGGAGTTTATGGGTTCGAATCCCGACACCGGCAGTTTGTCAATTAAAAAAAATAGGGCGGTTGATTGACTAAACTGTCGGCGTATGGACAAGAAAGAAGTAACTGGCTATGCTTGTGAAGGTTTTCTGCAGTTTCAACCGGCTAAGCTTGTGAAGGTTTTCTGCAGTTTCCCTTCACGAACTTCAGATGAATATCGGCAAAAACGGAGGTAAAACCTCAATATTATTATTATTATTACTTTAAAGAATAGCTCCCAGAAGTAAAAAAAAATCCAGACTTTTATTTTAAAAATTAACGGGGTTATCCAGATTGGAACTATTTTTTAGTTAACAAAAGCATAGCTAATGAAAAAATTGGGGTAAAAATTTTTTTCCGACGGATGATTGTTTGTTGAAGTATCCAGTAAGTACGTGCATTTTTTCTTTCCTTAGTATTCATATTTCATGGGTTAAAAAAATGTTTTTGTTCAAGTGTCTGAATCAAGCTGAGCCGAATCACTCGTTTTCAATACCTATTTTCATCTCTCAATTAAAATTATAAATATTAGTTGTACATTTCGGGTAGTTAGAATGTTTTTTTAGGAAATTTGCTGCTCTTTATGAATCTTTTATTCGATTTTCGATATCTACAATAGTTTTTGAGATACTTGCAAAAAACGAAACCCTCTTTTTCTTTTTTTACTAAATTGTTTATAACTTTTGCAATTTTTTTACGCGGAATTTAACTTTTTCAAAAACTTTCTAGATACAATTACGAATCGAATTACACCTTGGTCAAAATTTTCAGAGAAGGCGAAGTGGAATTTAAATACTTTTAGATACCTAATAACTTTTCAGAAAAAAAATAAGATGACTAGAATTTCAAACTAATCATAGGTATAAGAAATATTTATCATAATTATAAATTTTATCAAGAAAAAATTTATAATAAGTATTTAAAAATAAAAGAACAATGTCGAAACATATTTAGAAAAAGAATATATACAAAATACATGTTCAGGGATGACAATCCAAAAGAAGAAAAAAAAGATAAACGAAAAAAAAATTTTTTTTTAAATAAGCTTTTAATAGTTTGCGGTGGCCCCCATATTGGATTTAGAATGATGTCACTCTACTTACTGTGTTTCGCTCATCAAGCCCTTTCATTTGATACCCATATTATAGGGGTTAATGTGGAAATTAAAAATCGGTCGCCAATATCTCTCTGTAAATATTAGAGAAACAGAAAAAATGATAAGAAACTTAATTATAATAAAACTAATTTTCTACAACTTTACTTCTTATGGGTTTTTCGATTTTTTCAATATTAAGAGAGATATACCAAATTTTGTGTTTCCCCCTCTCTTTAAACCCCTCTTTCACCTTTCCGATTCCGGTCAAGCTTCCCATAAAAATGCATTGTCATCGGAACTAATTTTTCCATTAACTATGCTTTTGTTAATTAAAAAATAGTTCCAATCTGGATAACCCCGTTAATTTTTAAAATAAAAGTCTGAAATTTTTTTTACTTCTGGGAGCTATTCTTCATCGGAACTAAACCAACATGTAAAAATTCAACTCCGTAGGATGAGAGGAAGTGGGTCAAATTCAGCTTGCAAGATTTGACCCGAACATACATACATTGCAAGTTAAATAAAAGCTAACATAAAATAAAAGAAACATCACATAAAATGAATGAAATGGATATATAATAAAAATTTTTTTACAAAAAAACAAAACCCGACTCCAAAAGAGGATCTAAAAAAATCTGCTATGAAACAATGCACTAAAAAGTAAAAAATAATTGCGTTATTTATTTACGTCAATTTACTTATAAATATCCATTTTTTCAAATCAAATATTTTTATTTTTGGATTTGGTGCAAGCCGCATCTACTGTTTTGTTGTCGATTATGAAATGATTTGTAGTTAAAGTGAAATTAAATGTTTCTTAACCTTGGCTGGCACCAACTCCAAAAATAACAATATTTGATTTGAAAAAAATGGATATTTATAAGTAAATTGAAGTAAATAAATAACGTAATTACTTTTTACTTTTTAGTGCATTGTTTCATAGCAGATTTTTTAGATCCTCTTTTGGAGTCGGGTTTTGTTTTTTTGTAAAAAAATTTTTATTTTTTAGTGCATTTTTTATAGCATATTTTTTTGATCCGTTTTTTTTTTTTGTGAAATTTTTTGTGCATTTTTTCATAGCAGATTTTCAGATTTTTTTACATGCGTTTTGTTTTTTTTTTTTTTTGTAAAAATTTTTTTTTTGGAGTGGGATTTTTATTGTAAAAAATTTTTTTATTTGAAGTTGGTTTTTAAAAAAAGTTTTTCATTTTTCCATTATGAATGAGTATACTCTTTCAAACAAACCAAAAAATTTTCGCAGAAATCGGTGATCACACATAAAATGAGGATTTTTCTCGATTTCCATGGGATCCCCTCATCAGAATGCGATTTGGTGACAATGGGACCAATCTGAAATCAAACCCTTTAAAACAAAAACAAAAATTCCAAATCGGTTAATAAATGACGGAGTTCTAAGGTAACAAACATTAAAATTCACACGAATTAATAACCCTCTCCTTTTTTGAAGTCGGGTTGACGGAATGTATTTAAAAAATAATATAAAATATTACACAATGATAAATTGTGGTAAATGGATAAAATGATAAACGTTAAAAATTATAAAGTACCTTAGATTAATCAATAACACACAAAATGTAAAACTCCAAACCAAAAAAGTGCGTTAAAACTTAATGATCAAAGAAATCACAAATTATCACAGCAAAATGACAAATAATTATCACAGTATGAAAATTGAAAAATCACAGGAAAAAGCTAGGTGTAATAAGATGTATATATAAAAAAATATACCAATGATTAAAATAATGAAAATATATCATAATTCATACTCCAAACCATTGAGGCTACACAAGGAGATCGAACTCAAGCGGAAGAATTGACAACGAAATGGTAGAAATTATATTTACTTTTTAGCCAATAGCGTCGCTAGTTGTTCATCCGTACCGAAGTGAATATAGTATAAATAAACCATATTTTTACAAAATGGAAACTGTAAAGTTCTATAACTGATTTTATTTGTCTAAATATGGGTAGACCAACTAATTTTTAGTGCATTTTTTATAACACTTTTTTTTTTATCCGTTTTTTTTAATTTTTAGTGCATTTTTTTATAACAGATTTTTAGTTTTTTTTTACATGCATTTTGTATTTTTTTTGTAAAAATTTTTTTTTTGGGGGTAGGTTTTTTTTTGTTAAAAATTTTTTTGAAGTCGGTTTTAAAAAAAATTTTCTTATTTTCCCATTATGAATGAGTATACCCTTTAAAAAAAAAAAAATTCGCAGAAATCGGTTATCACATATAAAATGAAGATTTTCCTCGATTTCCCGGAGATCCCCTCATCAGAATGCGATTTGGTGACAATGGGACCAATGGGAAACCAAACCCTTTAAAACAAAAAAAAAATTCAAAATCGGTTCATAAATGACGGAGTTCTGAGGTGACACACATTAAAAAAATAAAATAAAATAAAAATACAGACGAATTGAGAACCATCCTCCTTTTTGAAGTCGGGTTAAAGAACCATCCTCCTTTTTCAAGTCGGGTTAAAAATTAGTGATACATTTCCGATAGTTAGAATTTTTTTTAGGAAATTTGCTGCTCGTTAAAAATCTTTTATTCGATTTCCGATATCTACAATAGTTTTTGAGATACTTTCAAAAAACGAAACTCCCTTTTTCTTTTTTTACTAAATTGTTTATAACTTTTACAATTTTTTTACGTGGGACTTCAACTTTTTCAAAAACTTTCTAGATGCAATTACAAATCGAATGACACCTTGGTCATAATTTTCTGAGAAAGCGAAATGGAATTCGAAAAAAAGGCACTTCTTTACTAGTCTATTTTATATATTTCAAATTAAAAATTCCTTGGGGTATTTTAATCTTTTAAAATAACCCCCTTAGTGCAATTTTTTTTTCATGTTTCACTGATTGAAAACAATCGTAAATAGTTGACTTTTGTGTTTTATACATTCCAATATCATCAGAGAGTGATAATGGGTAGGGGCATTTCATCCTCGAATGTCTTAGTGATACTCATGCGTTGAAATAATAGTACAGGGTCTACATGTACTTTCTCATTATGAACTTTTATGGTGCTACTAAAAGACCGACAATTTCGACCTTTGACCATTAATAAATTTTTTTCCCGGTGGAGGATCGATAGGAACTTTTCAAATTTTATTTTTAATAGTGTACCCAATGTCTGTACCAATTTTCAGAACTATGCGAATTATTGTAAACTTACCACTACTTTTTCAACTAAGTTGACCGGATTATATGTACATCAGATACTGAAGGACTATATGCATTCAACCTACATAGCAGCTTGGTAGCTTAGTTGGAAGAGTACTGGTCCAGAAAGATAGAGGTTGTGGGCTCAATCTTCATCCAAGATGGATATGATTCTTCATATCAAGCATTGATATTAAAAGATGTTGTTGAGACATTATTTTTAAAATCGAATATTAAGTAAACGCTAGTTACCTCCGTTAATATAACATACCCGTTTAGACAACCATATTAACAATGGATGGATAGACGAAACGTTTACAAGAACAATTATAAATATATAGAAGTCTATTTGAAATTTGTGAAAAACAGATAGGTGTTACCCCTTTAAAAAGAGATATATCACCTCATACAATAAACTCTACTACCAATGATAAGAAAATCATGAGTATGTTTTTGAAAATTATAAGGGTTCAAATTTAGGGTACAGTTGAAAGTAATAATAATATTGAACCAAATAAGTACAGTATATGTAGTACTATATGTAATATTACATGATCACCGGTATACTTAGACTGCGGCAAATGATTTAGGTCTATTACATTTCAGAGAGCATAAATTGTTGTTTCAAATGTTACAAAGGATATGCGGAAATGGACTAATTAGGTCATTATAACCGTTACAAGGTCGGGACAAAACTTAACATATCCTTGCACACTCCCGTTCAATAAAATTGAACCAACCTGAAATGTTAATTTTCTTACATTTCATAAAACTCCTCACTTTTGTAACTCGCTGTATATTATTTATTTATAAACAAAGATAAGTAGTATATTTTTTAAATGTGAAAAAAGAAATGGAAGTTTTATATTTTTTATTTATGTAAATAGTTCAGTAAAGTTAAACATGAAAAGGCGGTCGTGCTTGCAAAAGGTCCGGTCGTTCTGAATTTTTTATATGTTGTTAGGACCTAAACCAATATTAAAAAACCAGATTTGCAATTTCCAAAGTGCTGTGCGAGCGGCGGTGTATCCAAAAACCATGAAATTTTCGGACTTTTTTCAGTTTTTGCTCAATATCTCAGTGAAGGAAGGGTCTGACCGGTATAGTCATTCTATACACTTTTAAAGAAGACTAAATTTTCAACAATTTGAAATCAAAACAAGCTCTATACAGCTATTGGTTTCCAAGATACAGTTGTTAGAAAATAGGCCATTTTTTCGAAATTTTTTCGAAATGGTCACTTATTTCGTAAATTATCTTCTAAAATACGCATCCCACGTCAAATATTATATGTAATAAACTTGTAGTAAATTTAATTAGCTTTCATTTGAGATCAGACTGGTGCCTGTATGCCCAGCGGTTCTCTCAAAAACGTCAGATAACCAAAAACAGTCATAAGTTAACCAGCGCAGATAACCATCGAAGCGCACATATTTACCAGTTGTTTGTATCCATATTTTCGGTAAAAGTAGGTACCAATTCCAATTAGAAGGAAGGAAACAAAAGATCGAGGTCGTAGCAGTTATCAGAACATGAGAAAATGACACACACTTCTTCTTCCATGCTTCAAGGGGCCAGAGCTGTACTGAGTGTCCCTTTGTTGGAGCCCATCTCCACTATGACTATGTCATCGACAAAACGTTTTTCGAGGTGAGTTTTCGTTGTTCTCACATCAGGGATACAACTTCCCTTAATTTGCTGCAGAAGGTGTGATAAAGAAAACTGGCATTCATCTTATTCCACGGCCACACTTATCATTTTAGAAATTTAAGAGAGAATCATTGATTCATAGCAGACTTAAATATGGAACTTTGTTATGGTAATTGTTGGTGTTGGCCAGCAAACTTCCTGTAGACAATATTTTAAGGATCTGAGAATCTTGACGCTGTCTAGTATATACATTCTCCATTGTCTCGCCCACATAAAGAAGAATATTCATACGGTAGATCAAAATAACTTTAATCACACGTATTATAAAAGACATGGTTCCTTCACTGAGATATTGAGCAAAAACTGAAAAAAGTCCGAAAATTTCATGGTTTTTTGGGTACACCGCCGCTCGCACAGCACTTTGGAAATTGCAAATCTGGTTTTTTAATATTGGTTTAGGTCCTAACAACATATAAAAAATTCAGAACGACCTTACCTTTTGCAAGCACGGATGTAGATCATAACTGGACAAAAACAAGTCAGTGATAGAGTAAGAACATGTAATGTAAATACATATTATGTGTTATATATCCCTTTAACTTATAAAAATAAAATAAAATGTTGTATCTGACAAAAACATTTACTACAAGAATAATCAAAATTGTGAGACTGATTCGGTTCAGGCAGCCCCGGATCTATGATTTTTCCGCCCCGGAGCAGAAACTTGATAGTGGCACCCCCTCTCTCCAGCGTTTGAGATAAATTGTTTAAAAAAAACTCACAAATATATAATGGGTGGCATTTTTTGTGACAGGGCGAATACGAACCCTTTGTATACTCTTTATATAAATTTGCACTCTTTATTATCTATAAACTAATAACTTTTTCATTTGTGTAAAATAAACGTAAATATAGGAAACATATTTGCATATAACCAGGAAAGACGACAGACAATCAAGACATTTATTCAACCTTTAGGTCTCACCATTCTTTTCTCTCTAATCTTGCTACAGCTTTACACGGCGTGCTTTCTTTTCTGCGAAAGAATCTATTATCTCATCAAAGTCCGCCTCAAAGGCAGTTTTATTTTCAATGGCTAGGATCGCGAGGCCAGATAGACGTTCCTGACTCATTGTTCAACGCAGATAACTTTTAATTATTTTCAGTTTGCTGAAGCTTCGCCACAGCTTGCAGATGTCGTAGGTAATGTGCAGTATATTCATAAAGCTATACTTACATTAGGAAACGCTTCTTGCAAGACATACTTGCAAAGATGTCGAATGCACGGGAATTTGAATTTAAATAATTTATTAATTTAATTAATAATTAAAGTTTTAAAATCAAATGAATAATTGATAAAACAACGTGCGCTGGATGCTTTGTGAAACAAGTTTTTTTTTTCAAACATTATATTATGATTTTGGCACCGCCTGAAAGTACCGCCCGGGGCAGTTGCCCCGGTTGCCCCCTCCCTAGATCCGGGGCTGGGTTCAGGTCGGTTCAATTTTATTGAACGGGAGTGTATATATCATATATACCGTACCGTACCTACGTTTTAAAACAAAATTAATGTCTATAGATCTGTAGGTAGCGTTCATAATGCACAATTCGAAAAAATAAGGATTCGTGTGGTCCAGTATAGTACGATTTTATTACAAAAAATCTTTCTATGTTAAAAATAAACAACTTTTGTTTGAAAGTTGTTTATTTAGACTATTGCTTCACGTTAACTAGCGTTTCGCGTTAACTAACACGTCGCGTTGACTTACACTTCGTGTTAATTAACGCTTCACGTTAAACTACACTTTGCGCAATGTAACGCACCGTAATTTGCAACGGTTCACGTTTACAAACGCTTTGCGTTATCATATTATTACGTAACGCATCTAGTTAATTAACTAGCGCAATGCGATAAAATATATAAATTATAAATATATAAACCGCAACAACCTTTTTACAATTTTAATATTATTAACACAAAACAAATATTTACACATAATTCATATTTTATAAACTTTGAATTTGCACATTTGCAGAACAATTCAAACATTGATATCTAGAGCACGGAAGTGCGCAAGGCCGAGTTAAAGGGACACATTTGGACTTCTCAATACAGTGCTATTACTTATCGAAATATCAGAAGGTGATCTGACCCCGAAATATCTTCTGAACGAAAAGAGCTACAGTGTTGATATTTCGAATTATCGATACTTTACGGAATTATAAGAAACCGGCTTTTTTAATGATCGTTAACGAATTAACCGTTAAAAAGTTATTTCACTTCAAAAACGCAAAATTCGCGGGAACACTCATAATTGTTGGTGACTAGTCTATCATAATTCTACACTATTTCCAAATATCCTGTAAAGTTGATATTTGACATACAGGTAGATCTAGTACCCAAACCGACGGGAAAATCGGTTAAATTAAATTAACATTAGAAGCATATATCCATCTGATTCGTTGATATATATACCGCCTCCTTTCTGATTGGTTGGATATTTAATATATATGTATTTTGTCTGTTAGATTGTATTCTTTACTTAAAAATACTTAAAAGAGATAACAAACAACATTAATTGTTAAAATTTTTCAACAAATAATTTTTTTCAAATTTATCATTTAATTGTTTTATTAATAAAAAAACAAAAATTCAAAAATGTCAGGACGTGGTAAACTTCAATTTTTTCAGTGCAACTCCCCCGGAAAATCGGAAAAACATCCTCCAAAATTACGTTTTTATGTTCTATATATGCTAGAAAGATGGGATTTTCACTAATCGACCCGAAATAAAGTCAAATTAACAGAATATTTCGAAAAATTTCCTTACCTATATCGCAACCCCACCGAAAATGGGAAAAACATCCCTAAAACTGACCTTTTAACTTCTATTCATGATAGAAAGATCGGGTTTTTTCCATTCGACGTGGAACAGGTTCAAAATAACAGAATTATTTGAAGGAAGAAAATTTTTCCATTACAACCCTTCGCACTTGGGATAAACACCCCCAAAACCAACCTTTTTGTTCTATACACGCTACAAGATGCAGTTTTTTGCAATCGACGCTAAATAGCTACAAATTAGGAAGTTATTTCGAAAAACTTAATATTTTTTTTTGCAACCTCCCGAAAAATCGAAAAATCACCCCACCCCCCAAAAACTACGTTTTTCAGTTCTATACATGCTGAAATGATGGAATTTTCACCAATCGACCCGAAATAAACTCAAGTTAACAAAATACTTTGAAAAATTTTATTACCTACATCGCAATACACCCCCCCTCTCCAATTAATGGAAGTAAAATTGCCATTTCACTTCAATTAATGTTAGAGAGATGGGATTTTCTTTATAAAGTCAAATTAACAGATTACTTTGAAAAATTTCATTGCCTATATCGCAAACCTCCGAAAATGGGCTTTTTTTATTCAACGTGGAACAAGATTAATGTAACAGGATTATTTTATAATATTGAATTCTCGCATCGCAACCATTTGCAAATGGGAAAAACAATGGGAAAGACTTGATAGGAAGATGCTGTTTTTTTGCATTCGACGCGTAATAGCTACAAATGAAGAAGGTAATTAGAAAAACTTTAAATTTTTCATCACCACCCCCTAAAAAAATGGAAAAACAACTCCCTAAACTACTCTTTTAACTTCTATTCATGGTAGAAAGATGGGGTTTCTTGCATTTGATGGGGTTTCTTGCATTTCATCGCCACCCCCTTGAAAATGGAAAAAACGCCCCCAAAAATCACCCATTTACGACTTTACAGTGTTTTTGCATTCAACGCAGAATAAATGGAAATTTACAAGTTAATTCGAAAAACCTTATTTTTTTCATAGCTACCCCTTGAAAATCGTAATGTGAGACCTATCTATGCGCAGTCCCCCCAAACCCACCCCCAAAAATATTATCCCCCTCAAAAAACCCTAAAAATTCCCCCCATAAAAATTCCGATTCCAAAAATATTCCTCCTCCCCCTCTTAATTCTCTAATGGTGAGTACTTTTTGGTAAGTATTTTTTTCAACTTTTTTTACAATTCATGTAATGTTATTTTCTGTGATGCGGAGCCAACCGGTCAAGGGGGAAACCCCCTTGCGAGCAGAGTGAGTTTCTCGTAAAGCTACTGTACCAGGACGATATCTATGTGGTTTCTTGACACCACCAGTGGCTGGTGCACTTTTACGTGCAGCTTTTGTTGCTAATTGTTTTCTTGGTGCTTTATCACCAGTTGATTTACGAGCAGTATGCTTGGTCCTAGCCATTTTAAAATAATAATGTTTTATTAAACAATATGTTATTTATAACCAAAACACTTTGATATTACAAAGTCAAACGTCTTAATGGTCTAGAAAAACTGTTATATTTATATTTAAATCAAATTTGGGAGGGATTATATTACATTTAATCCGATTGGTTATGTGAATCTAAAAAGAGTTTAGTATCGCGAAGCGTAAAGAGACGTAAAGCATACGCGAAGCGTAGCGTTTTGTGCGAAGCCTACGGCTTCGTATATTTAAACCTTTCAAAAAGGATTGATATCCGACCAAAAACAGAAATGTAAGAAAGGGCCGAGTTTTCGGCAAAATTCTTAATGTAATAGTTCCTTCTTAAAAAGTGATGATATGAGAGTAAGGACCGAGCTATTTACATAGTAAATAGCTTTAGACTTCATATAATAGTTGCTTCTTAAAAAGTGATGATATGGAAGAAAGGACCGAGCTATTTACAAGGTAAATAGCTCTAACTACTTCATATAATAGTTGTTTTTTAAAAAGTGATGATATCCCATTAAAGATAGCTTGGTAAACTATTTATAAAAAAATTAAAGAGGGGTAAATTGATTAAATGTAAGAAAACAGTATGTTTTTAAAATTTTATAACGCGGCAAGTTTTAAAATATTTGAAATCAACAGAAAAAATAACTTGCCGCGTGATTTAAAATTTTAAAAGCATACTAAGGGAAAACTTACGAAATAAATTTCAACTAAATGTTTTCTTACATTTAATCAATTTACCCCTCATTAATTTTTTTAGTTAATAGTTTACCGAGCTATTTACTTTGTAAATAGCTCGGCTCTTTAATCGGATATCATCACTTTTTAAAGAGCAACTATAATATGAAGTCTAGAGCTATTTACCTTGTAAATAGCTCGGCCCTTTCTTCCATATCATCACTTTTTAAGAAGCAACTATTATATGAAATCTAGAGCTATTTACTTTGTAAATAGCTCGGTCCTTACTCTCATATCATCACTTTTTAAGAAGGAACTATTACATTAAAGATTTTCCCGAAAACTAGACCCTTTCTTACATTTATGTTTTTGGTCGGATAAACTATATATCGGGTATTTAAACAATTAACTCAGTTAGTTGTTACATTACTTGTTTTTAATTTAATTCGATATGTCAAATTGTTTAATGCTCAAATATCCTAAAAAATTGCACAAATATCCAAGAAATTTCATCGCACTCGAACCTAGAATTGATTCAAATTAACATACAATTTTTGTATTACATAGTGCGATATCTTGTAAACGGCTCAAGTGCATCAAACGTAACGCTTGTAAATAATTATCTTACGTGAGTAATATAACCTATTTTATTTTTATTATTTATTTGTTGTCTATTTCGCCCTAGAAATGGTAATATAGCCCCGACAATCGTATTAACAAAGGCAACCAGAAACATGCATTGTGCTGTTTATATGCGCTTTAAGAAAAATTTTTAGGTATAATTTTTTTTTAAATGAAATGAAAAAAGTCTGAATAAGGAAGTAGTTTTAGTTATTTAAATATACCACAATATTCAAAGTCACGTTCGATAGTCCTAAAATTATTAAAATACTCAAAAGCATTAATTTTTTTCTATTTCGATCATTCGACCATAAATTTTGTCACTCGAGAAATGATTATATCCTCTAACTACATATTTATTAATGATATTTTGGATGTACCATTAAATGTTTAATTTTCACTGTGACAAAAATGTCTCATATTGAATGTTACATCCTGTAAACATTACACAGAAGCTACTACAATCACATAATTTAATAATGATGAAAATTTTAGAATAAAAATTAAATAACATTTATTTATTTACATTACCATTGCGCTGAATTGGGGTTATTTCTCCCACCATACTATTAAAAAAAACAATGCTGAATATGAATGTTAGTCAACATAAGAACACATGGTTTGCCTTAAGTATATATGTATTGTTTGCCTTAAGCAATGATATTTTTATCAACAAACTGAATGCTTCCAAATTAAATACTATGGCATAAAGAACTATCGGCGAATTTCTACTAGTAGGGTCCCTAACTACCTAATATTAACTTATTTTTTAATGTTTTGAATATTTGAAACACACTATACATGTTTTTTGTATTTTGATTTCACAGTTTCATTGAAAATAATTGCTTATTTCACATATAAATAGGGAATTTAAAAAATCTTAACTTCAAACTTCAACAATTTTAAACACGTTTATTTGCTGTCATAATAAACTTCAAAATAGCATTTTGGGTTATTTTTAGACATCTGTTGGCTAAAGTTTGAACATCATCCATGCAACAAATAAAGAACACACATATGTCATACATTCAAGGTTCATTATTTATTGTATGGATAACAAAATAAGCACCTCCAAAAAAATATTTTTCGTGTTAAATAATTTAAAAATTTTATTAATAAATTCATATTTAATTTTAAACAATGCATTTATTAAGAAATTAATAAACAATGGTAAGTAGATTTGATTATTTTTTTATCTGCGTATTTTGTTATCGGTCTAATATATTTCAGCATTCAAGTTCCTATAATATTTCTTAACATTTTGAAGAAACCAGAATTTGAAAATAATATAGATTTGATTATTTTGATGTACCATGCCACATCCTGGTATTACATTTGCATTGGCCGTGGGGGTCGCTCTGGGTGCTATTATTTACTACTTAATTCCAAATTGGGAACAGCCACACAATTACGATGAACTTCCACCTCCACCACGACGTCCGGGTCAACCTTCCAACAGCAGCGATGAAGATCCCAATATAAGGTATTTTTTAAGTATGAAATAGTTTTTGAAATCAGTCAATTGAACGATTAAATTTCATATCAAAGTTAAATTTTTAAACTCCTCCCATGAAGTTCGATAATGTATGAGCCTAGTAAAACCGTTTTGATTTTAGAACGATTAAATTGAATTTTCCGGAAAACTACTGTGTACATAATAAGTGTTAATAATAAGAATCGAATACCAAAAATATTAAAAATTAATAGTGCTAGAATTGATGCTAGAATGCATCAATAGTGTGTGCATTACACAATCTTTTGATAATTTGTCAAAATTTATTCGAGTTTATTCGCTTTACAAATATATTAATAATTTTATAAACAAATTCACGAACATTGAATTTATAGTCCATAGTACAGTGCCGCATTTCATAAATGATTACTAACAGGCTGAATCTTCGTGAGTAGCTTCGTTTTGACGAGACGCCCAACTTTTCTCTACTAAAATTCTCGATACTGGGACCTAATAAAATACGCAAGCGTAAAACATGTCGACTGGGTGATTGTCCAAATTTTATTTATAACAGTTCTTTAGTAAAATCTTGAGATAATTTGATTTAAAAAAAATTCGTTACGCAGCAGGAGCTGCTTCAACTTAGCGAATTTCCTTAAAATACATAAATCAATTTCTAGCGGTCACAATTTTAGTCTGATCAAAATGAAATGTCGTTTATGACTTTAGTATTTTAATTGGCCAATTTTATTAATAAATGGCATACGTCAAGGGGAAATGGGGGCATAAGGAAAGAAGAAAATACAAAATATAAAATAATATTAGAACAATCGAAAAATGCGTAAGAAATAAAGTTGTAGAAAATCATGTTTGCTACAATTCATCACCTTATCATTTTGCTCAAACTCTAATGTGTACAGAGATATTGAGGAATTTAATTTTCAATCTTAAACCGTCAATATTTCTGTAAATATTAGGGTAACAGAAGAAATAATAAGAAACAAAATTACAGTAAAACTTAGTACCTACAACTTAACTCCTGATAAATTTTTCGATTTTTCAAATATTAAGGGAGGTAGTCAAATTTTGTTTTCCCTCCCTCTAAATACCCTTTCCCTTTGTTCGATTTTACCAATTAACGAACTTGACCTTTTGAATACCAAAAGCGCCTCAAATACCAAATTTCATTCCAATCAGATCAAAATTGTGACCGCTAGAGTGATTACAGTCATATATATATATATATATATATATAAATTTTACAGATGGTGATTTTCGACATCTACTAGGTAGGATCGATGGACATTTGCAAAAATTTTTGCAAAATTTTGAAGTCGGTGTGGGACCAATAGCTCTATTTCCTTTCAGGAAATTCGTTAAAAACTCGAAAAAATGTTTGTCCTACAAAATGGGTAGTTTGACCGAACGAAGCGTCCTCCACTCCCAACATATGTCCAAATGAGGTCATAAAAAATGATAACTAACCAGCTGATTTTTTTTACGAAAAACGATTCCGAAGGGTGTTTATTAAATTAAAAAGATCGAAATTCTGATTTTGAGATGATTTTGAGAATATACATAGAAGCGTATAAGTACGATTTTTGTGTCAGTTAAAATTTTTAGTGTATGCTGACCACTAGATGACAATAGCTGTTCGATTTCGGTATTTAGTGCCATTATCAGCACAACCAACTGTACTTTGGCAGAACTTAGTACCAGTTGCCCGGATCACATCGAAGCGGGGATGTACTTCAAATTTATATTAAAAGGGAATCCACCATTATTGATGAAATTTTGATGAATTCATTAGTCAAAATACAGTTGGTTGTGCTTGTAATGGCACTAAATACAGAAATCGAACAGCTATTGTCATCTAGTGGTCAGCATACACACTAAAAATTTTAAGTGACACAAAAATCGTACTTATACGCTTCAATGTATATTGTATTCTTTGCCCAGAGTGGACTCCCATAGAACATCTTTTGGATGAACTTGTCCGACGTATAAGAGGATGAATTAACCCTCCTGGTAGCTAACAGGGGCCCATAAAAGCTTTAGTGCATCAAAGGGAACTTAATTCAAAGTGTGCCTGAAAGGCTTGAGGCAATCAGAGCAAAAGAAGGTAATATCCACAGTTCAATTCCTTCCAAAAATCTCGAAATAAAATGTTTTTTTAAATTTTAAAATTTATGAAAATTTTCCTTTTTTTAATTAATTTTTTTCCCTTAAATTAATAGGTTTTCTTTTACAATTTTACCCCTATATCAACAAAATCATATCCAAATTTATAAAAATGTAATCCAGAGAAAATAATTTAAATGAATTTTTCAAAGTGCATCGCTTTTTTTGCTATGCAGTGTATATATATGTATTTGAGTTGGTTATCGAAAATTGTATTTAGCACCTAAAAATACAAATATTTCCCTAATAATTGCAGAATGTTGTATATACAAGTTAAGCGTATAAGGAGAATATAGGTTTTTTGTTTAAGTGGGAAACATTGACTTAATTTTTGTTTTGTTTGGCATTGTAAGGAAGTTGCATTGTTATTAAAATTTTAGTTTTACCACTAAATCAATAAAGAAAATTAATTTTGTTTTGTCTTCTGCTGAAAAAATTATTTCGTTTTGTCTTCTGTTGTAAAATTGTTTTTATTGTTGTATCAATGTATGTCTTGATAGTTGATCGTCAATATTAAAAATAGGCATTTATTATTGAATTATTTATCCCGATCTGTTACACGCCATCCCAGCGTAGACAACATCTAGACGGTGATACACATCCTTTTAGGCCACGGAATAATATTCAACTGAATCCGTTTATAATTTGTATTTAAATTTCTTCTATAAGAAAATAGAGCATTGGTGTTGCAGGTTGATAAATTTTGGAAAAATTTCTTTGAAGGTTCCTCGATCTTATCTAGCCGATGTCGAAAATGACCATTTTATATATATATATATATATATATATATATATATATATATATATATATATATATATATATATATATATATATATATATATATATATATATATATATATATATATTATAGCACCAATGAATTTGTACTTGGCTAGAGTAGCTATTGATAATAAATAAAGAAATAAATAAATATATATATATTTATTTATTTATTTATTTATTTCTTTATTTATTATCAATAGCTACTCTAGCCAAGTACAAATTCATTACAAATACATAGCTCTAGCGGTCACAGTTTTAATCCGATCGGAATAAAATTTATTTTGTATTCTTTATTTATTCTGAGGAAATTCGCTAAGTTAACGTCGCTCCTGCATAACAAATTTTAGTATGAAATAGTTTTTGAAAATTGAACGATTAAATTTTATGTCTAAAGTTTTTTAAATTTTGTTGCAGAAGACGGCGTAAAGCCGTCCATGATGTAAGTTGCTCGATATGTTTGGTTAAGTTTACAGACGAAGTTACCAAAGAAAGAAAATTAAATTTGAAATGTGGACATTCCTTCCATGAAAATTGCATTATTACATGGTTAAGGCAAAAGTCAGAATGTCCAAATTGTCGTATGTCGATATAATCGCAAGAAATAACTGATACTCATAGTTTAAGTATTTATTTTTATCACAAATTTTCAATTCTACTAATAAAAACATAATTGCGAGAATATTAATTAACTTAAAGAGGCTAATTACGATGATATTAAAGATATACATAGTCAATTTTCTGGATTACTGGACCTCTTTAGTTAGAAGGTTAGAACCAACAACGAAATTAGCTGTGGAAATACATTTTAGATGAGTTTTTTAATAATTGATATTGAAGCAATATGACAAAAATATTAACGTTGACGTTTTATTTGCAAAAATATTTATGTGATCTTATAAAAATTGTATAGAATGTTAATATATGAATTAATTTTTTTTTTACAAGGAGAAGGCAAAGGTATGGGGTATTCAAATCCAAACATGCTTTTGCGTGTAATTAGTAATCGATAGGAATACTTATTTATTAAAACCGTCGTGCCCACAACTCAGTCGTTGAAAAAAGGTTTGAAATTTTTGACCTAAACTTAGGATCAATCAATTAGTTGAACTCAAGTAGCCTTGAACTAGGGAGACCTAAATAAAAAGCGAGCATGCTGTTTTTGTGCCGCGACACAACCCTACGTTTGAGTCGGCAATAATGCTAACTTTAGGTTTGATCGAAACTTTTGGACCTTTATTATCGACAACAGCTGAGTAGTGGGCTCTACGGTTTTAATAAATAATACACACATATCGAATACTTTTAAACGCAAAAGATCGTTTCAATTTGAATACCCCACACAATTAACGCCTCCTTGTTCGAATTTATACAATTTAAAAAAATTAAATCTTAATTTGGTTAATTTAAGTGTCCTTTGTAGAGTGATAGTGAATAAAAGTGTATATTTCTTAACAGTTGTTAATTTCTTTTTGAATCCATGTTAAGGCCCCATACCCGATCAAAAATTGTGCGCAACAGCGTGTTTGCACATTATCATGTTTTGCGTAATAAACTTCTCATACACGATCAAACAATTTGCTAACTTCATTCCGCTTTGTGGTGTTCTCGAGAGAAAATTTCTAACTCAGACGAATGTTGTGCCGCCATTGTTGTTGAGTTACCGCCATTTTTAACATAACCATTAAGGTCCCCATACATGATGAATCAACTTGCGCAACAATTGTGTTTGTGCAACGTCATATTTGCGAAATATTTGGTCACATATTTGGTCCATACACCTTCCAACAGCTAGTACAAATCCCATTTCATTTTCTGGTAGTCTCGAGAGACAATATTGTGCTGCGATTATTATTGGTTTTGTGGTCAAATATAGCCATATACGTTCAAATCAATTGTCAAGAGCAGAATTTCAAACGGTTAAAAACACTTAGTAGGGGCAAGCGACATATAAGAAATTTCACGCCCATAACTCCAAGCAGTCATGTCGTCGCTTAATTTATTGTTACGACTTGACGCTATATATATTCTAACACATACGCTATATGTATTTTATAGCGTATAGTATTCTATACATTCCTAAAAAATATGCCTCACGGTTGGCACTGTCTTGCAAACAGTGCACCGTGGCTGATCCTCATCGCAGAGAAGATATGCATGCGAAATTAAGAGTATGGCCTATTCTTAAAAATATCTATAAAATGAAAAAGAAAATTATTTTTAAACTATATTTTTACCCATTATTTTTCAATTTGTTTATAACGCACTATAAACAAATTAAAAAAAACAGTTAAGAAATTATTTAAGGATGTACGAGCACTGAAGCTTTAAAAAGATTAAGGCTTGATTTTTTTGTTTACATGTACTTGAAGTGCATATAAATCAATTATAAAAGTTTGATTTGATAATTTTTGATAATTTTCACTTGAAATAAAATAAGACAAAAAAAAAAAAACTACGCAATAGAAAATTAAATATTATTATTATCTTTATTAAATATTAATAAAGAGATAAAGTTTGTTTATCCAGAAAAAGAAGATTTAAAGCATTCAAAAAATAAAAAAAACTATTGGAATACACTAAAAAAAACCTAGTGCACACGACAGTAAACAAGCGCTTATACTGCAGTGTTCGTTTTGAAAATTTTTGTTCGATTTGGCGCTCACGCTTTTGTTGCCCTACTTCGATGGATAAAGCGTCTGCGAGCGTTGTGTCTATCGTTGAACTTAGAGACCCTCTAGTTAGAGTCTGGCACTCTGAATTCACTTTCTGATTGGATCAGTTATATTTCAGCTATTTTAGTAATGAACTAATCATATAAAAGGATTTTAGATTATTCTTCTGAATTGTATTAACTTTTTGATTTCAACGAATGTTAAATTATTACTGAATTGGTGATCTGTTGTCCTGCTTTATATATCTGAAATGCACGCGTTCTAAGAAAGTGAGAGAATCGCATCGAATTTTCTTTACATTCCAGAACATACTTATAAACTTAATCTGTTTCTATACGTGAGTATATAAAAAGAGACAAAGATATGCGCGTATACGTAAATGAATCGTTCTGTCTTGTTGTTTGGTTTATTTCTAGAATTGTACAGTGTTAAATACAATGTGTTCTGTATCACAGGTTTAATTGCAATGTTGATATTGATGGGTTAGACATGTGTATCTGCTATGAGTGTGAGTCACTACAATATATTACCTGTGTTTTAGTCTTAACCTATACTTGTCATAGATATGGGGTAATCTTGAGGATCTCAGAAAATAAATTTTGAGTTCGACTCTTAGCATTTGTCTTTTTTTGAAACTTTATTCATAGTAATAAAAAACTTTGCTATGAATTTTAATTGATAATAATATAATTGAATTAATTTGACACTTATGAAACAAAAGCAATATATAAACTGCGATTAGGCTTGAGTAGAAATTAATTAATTGAATATTTATAAAAGGTAATTGATAATTTCAGGTATAAATAGCTAATTACAAATTAATGCACAAATTTTTTACTTTTATTTTTTCTAAAAAATTACAGTTATTGTTAATTTAAAAGAATTTAAGTTAAGATTAATGAGAATAGTAACTATAATAAACTATAGTCGAGGATAACTATAATAAAATACGAAGTTTGAATTTTCACGCTACGAAATAGCTGAAATATGGTGGAAGAGTGCCAGACTGTTACTAGAGGGTCTCTTGTTGAACTCAACAATTAGCGCTCTTTGTCAGCCTATACGGCGTCAAGTTAAATACTAAAAACAGCGCGTGATGGCGCTGGAAGCGGGTAAGCACCCAAAATAAGTATACCCACAGTTGACTACGTAGTTTTAAGGATGGTCAATTATCAGTGATCGTCCTTAGTCCCCTTTTCGCATGAGTTTCGATTATTAAGGTTAAAAATTATACGAATATGGCATTTAGCTTACCTGAAAATAGTCAAAAAAATTTAATTTAGGGCATACAAATATTATTATTTATTAACAATTGATCTATTACATATCAGCTTAAAACAATTTTAGTTTTAATCTAGAATTCATTTGTAATTTAAAAAATTCGTTACACAGGAGGTGCGTCAACTTAGCGAATTTCCTTGGAATACGTAAATCACTGTCTAGCGGTCATAATTTTAGTGTGATCACAATGAAATATAATATCTGATATGACTTGAATTAAATTTATTAATAGCCAAAATAAAACGATATATAACGATTATAGTTTATCGTTACTATGGAAACGACAATCAAAATTTTTTACAATAAAATATATTTTATGTATTCGTATTTAACAATCACAAAATATTAAATATCTCTCTTAATATTAGAATAATCGAAAAATGTATAAGGAGTAAAGTTGTGTACAGAAATATTTAGAATTTTAACTTTCAATCTTTAATTGTAAATATTTCTGTAAATATTAGTGTAAAAGAAAAATGATATGAAACAAAATTACAGTAAAACTTACAACTAAGTACCTACAACTTAACTCCTGATAAATTTTTCGATTTTTCAAATATTAAGGGAGATACTCAAATTTTGTTTTCCCTCCCTCTAAATCCCCTTTCCAATCGCTGGATTTTACCCATTAATGAACTTGACCTTTAGAATACCAAAAGCTACTCAAATATCAAATTTCATTACAATCGGAATAAAACTGTGACCGCTAGAGAGCCCACAGACATTTAAAAAATGTACATATGTTGTATATATATATATATATATATATATATATATATATATATATATATATATATATATATATATACATAAATACAAATTTTAGCGATAGTGATTTTTAACATCTAATAGGTAGGATCGATGGACATTTGAAGAAATTTTTACGAAATTCGAACATTGGTTCAAAAACAATAGCTGCATTTCCTTTGGAGGAAATTCGCTAAAAATTCAAAATGCAGTAGCTGCGGTAACTTTGCGAATACGGACTAAGTATAGAATACGAAATAAATTTCATTCGGTTTAATATTGAATGGCTATAGATACATATCTGTAAATAAATATATTTTCGATGTATTTGTAAAATATATAGCGGTCACAGTTTTAGTCCGATCAAAATGAAATTTTGTATCTGATATGCATTTGGTATTTGAAGGGCCACAAGCTCTATGATGCGATGGAAAATTTAAATTTATCAGCTATTGAAAATAACGGTCACTGGAATAAAATGCAAAATACTGGTGAATGGTTATGTTTCACAAGGTTTGAATGTCAATATGAGACAAAGAGATCGAGAGAAATAATAATAGAGAGAGTGGAATTGCCCCTGTTTAGCAAATCATTCGCGTATACCAGGGCTTAGGTAAGACTCGTATGACATGGAGATTGTTATTAATATAGCCCACTAGGGATGAGCGATTTTGAAAAAAAACATCGACATCGTAACATCGATTTTAAAAATTTTTAACAATTGAGTAATCGATAGTCTTCTGAAAATATCGAAACATCGATTTTTAACATCGATGCTAGAAGCAAGCGCGAAAATTTAAAAAGTTATAGATACAATTATAAAAAATTACAAAAGAGCGCGAAAATTTCAAATTTTCATATACTATCATTGTTTAAGATAGGCATTAAATATGATAATTTAATATAAATTAAATCAAATTAATTAAATAATCTAATTAACAGCGAGTAATTTATTAGAAAATAGTGATTTATTATCAAACTAAGTAATTTTTAAATTTGTCGCTTGAGCGCGAAATTTAAACTAATAGAAATTTACGTCCGCCTTTACGATGTCGATAGTTGAGACAAAATTTTACATCGAACATCGATGTATCGCATTTCAAAAGCATCGGTTAAAAACATCGATGTTTTCGAAAAAAAACATCGAAAGTCCAAATATCGATGTATATCGCCCATCCCTAATAGCTACTAATGGTTTATTTCCATCCGATCTGGCTTCTATACGTGTGCATGCCCTACTAGACAATTTTATGTCACATTATTTTATTATTATGATTTTTAATTTATTTTCATAAAAACCTATTTCTAAAATTAGCTAACGTTGTATGATTTCAGTACTGTAAAAATATATCAATGAGGTCGTGAATAAAACAATGAAAGTATTAAAATAAATGCTTTTATTACAATGATGTTACTTAAAATGGTCTTTCTTGAGTGATGTAGGTAATAGTAAAATAATTCCATATTCTTGTAAGTATTCATCATACGTGTAATACTTGTGATTTATACCCATTGGATTCTGTTGACAAATTTACTTCAAGATTTTTCTTCGAAACAATATCTGCCTTTGATATAATTTCAAACTGTAAAAGAAATTTTTTTTTAAATATTGATTCTTACGACATGATAAGATAAATCAGGATCAAACAATCTCAATCTAGTAATAAGATTTATGATTTCGTTTTAAATTACGACGATTAAGTATATGAAGTATAAAATGTAGAATAACTAATAACTGAAATTAATTGATACAATCATTTAATAATAATGATTACACCAAGTATTATTGGAGTATTTTATTCGCTATAATTCCATTGTAGCGAAAGGGTGCGTGTCATAAAGAAAATACTTGAAATGTATATTTTTGTAAACTTTATTTCACTAGTTATTGGATAACAATTACAACTTTTAGATTATATTTAGAATTGTGTTAACTTTTTGATTTCGACGAATGTTTGATTGTTACTGAACTTAATAAAGTTTACAAAAATATACATTTCAAGTATGTTAAATTCTTACTCTATTAATATTACATTGTTACTGTGCGAAGAGCTGTTGTTGTCCTGCTTTATATATCTGAAATACATGCGTTCTAAGTAGGTGAAAGAATCGCATCGAATATTTTTTACACTACCAGAACATACCTATAAAGTCGATTCGCTTCCATACGTGCATATATGTAATACTCTGACATATATGCATACGTAAGCATGCAAAAAGACACAAAGACATGCGTGTATACGTAAATGTATCGTTCTGTACTGTATCGCAGGTTTAATTGCAATGTTGACACTGATGGACCAGATATGTGTATCTGCTGTACGAGTGTGAGTCACTAAAAATGATCTATTTATATCACTAGAGTCAAATGAATCGCAATTTTTTTAAATCGACATGTTTTGACGTCCTGAGGGCTGAGTTGTTGATGACCCCAAGTTTTTATGTTCCAACTCCTGACTGCACAGGGTCGAATTGAATTTGTTTATAACAAAAAAGTGTTTGTTCTTAATATCTTTTTTAAAACTAAAAATTTTTGCAATGCAAAAGAATAATATTAAATTTTATATAAAAAAACAAAATAAATGAGCCCATAAACATCAAAATCGGTTTATTAGAGCTTGTTGAAAAAATTCCCAAAGTTTAAAAAACGCAAAAAAATTTAAAAAATCTAAAAATTACTTTATTCTTTTATTATTTTTCTTCATTACTTCTTTTCTTTATTACTTTAACTATGGCAAAGTATGCCTCTTTTATATTAAAAATAATGTGCCAATTAATAAAATACCATGTCACCTATTTTTATAAATAAAAAGGGTGCAAATAATGCTTGATGAATAAATATTTTTTTAAATGAAAGATCTTAAAAATATCTATAAAATGAAAAAAAAAAATTTTTAACTCTGTTTATAACGCTCTATAAACAAATTGAAAAAAAAGTTAAAAGATTATTTAAAATATTATTTATAAATCTTTAATTTAAAAAAAAATACCCCGATACGTTAACTTTTAAGAGAGTTATCGTGTGTTTTACCTTTTGTTAATTTACTGATAAACATAAACTAGGTCTGTCGCACTACCGTGCTCTAAATTAATATTTTTAGGTTTTATAAGGTTTAATCGAGAGCTTAAACATTTACCTAACTCTAAACACTTACCTTACCTAACATTTACCTATCTAACTCTAAACTCATAAAAAGTATCCGAGCAATATGGTTTATTTCTTAAAGAAAAGGATAAAATCCATGGATTTTAGCTTGATGTTCATAACTATTTTATTATAGAAATTAATAATTTTATAATTTATAGACATCATCAAATACATCAAAGAAAGACAGAACGTTAGTATATAAAGACTATATATGATCGTCTTACATAGCCATCGTCTGAATGAATTTACAAGCAGTACATTGTACAAATTTGAGACATTACCATAGAGATAATAATACATGGACATTACACTAGATACTTCTTGCAAATTCATTCTGACAATGGCTATTGAGACGAATGTTCGTCTCACGTAGTGGCGGTGTCTGCTACAACAATAAAAAAAATTTTGACAAAATGGAAACCCGACTTCAAAAATCAAATATTTTAGAAACCAAAAATGCACTAAAAAGTAAAAAAATAATTGCATATTCTTGTGTGAAATTTAGTTCACCTAAGCAAAAATTTTTAAATATATGTATAGACTGCTTAAGAGTCAATCAAATTATTAGGATAATATAATGTACAATAATTAATGCTATTTTTGGAGTCGATGTCAGCGAAGAGAAATTGAAAAAATATAGTAGTTTTTTTTTCGAAAAAATATTGTATTTATTTAAATTTTAATGTTTCACATAAAATTTATCTTTCACATAAAATTTGAACCGCCTCTATAACAATAATTGTACATTATATTATCCTAATAATTTGATTGTCTAATTTTAAGCATATATATTTAAAAATTTTTGCTTAGGTGAACTAAATTTCACATAAGAATATGCAATTACTTTTTTACTTTTTAATGAATTTTTGGTTTTAGAATATTTGATTTTTGAAGTCGGGTTTCCATTTTGTCAAAATTTTTTTTATTTCTCGCTTTTTAGTGACTTTGAAGTTCTATAACTGATTTTATTTGTCTGAATATGGGTAGACCTACTAAACGACCTACTAATTTCGAGTGCATTTTTTTAACCTTTTTTTTTTTAATTTTTAGTGCGTTTTTTCATAACAGATTTTCAGTTTTTTTATACACGCATTTTGTTTTTTTTTGTAAAAATTTTTTTTTTGGGGTCGGTTTTTTTTTGTAAAAAATTTTTTTATTTGAAGTCGGTTTTTAAAAAAAGTTTCTTATTTTTCCATTATGAATGAGTATACCCTTTGAAACAAAACATAATATTTCGCAGAAATCGGTGATATATAAAATGAGGATTTTCCTCGATTTCCAGGGGATCCCCTCATCAGAATGCGATTTGGTGACAATGGGACCAATCGGAAATCAAATCCTTTAAAACAAAAACAAATAATTCAAAATCGGTTCATAAATGACGGAGCTCTGAGGTGACACACAAAAAAAAACATACGAATTGAGAACCATCCTCCTTTTTGAAGTCGGGTTAATAAAGTGGCTGATAGTTATGCCATTCCCTTAATTGATAATAATACAACGTGTTCCACAATTTAATACCACCAACAATAAAAAATTTCAGAATATTCACAAGACACGGACAACCTTCACACGACACGTAGGTCTATAATTTATAAGTTGGTTCGTGGATGAGGTGATATTTCTCTTTTTAACCCGACTTCAAAAAAGGAGGATGGTTCTCAATTCGTCTGTATTTTTTTTTTTTTAAATTTTTTTTTAATGTTTGTTACCTCAGAACTCCGTCATTTATGAACCGATTTTGAATTTTTTTTTTTTTGTTTTAAAGGGTTTGATTCCCGATTGGTCCCATTGTAACCAAATCGCATTCTGATGAGGGGATCTCTGGGAAATTGAGGAAAATCCTCATTTTATATGTGATAACCGATTTCTGCGAAATTTTTTTTTTTTTTTGAAAGGGTATAGTCATTCATAATGGGAAAATAAAAAAATTTTTTTAAAAACCGACTTCAAAAAAATTTTTTACAAAAAAAAACCGACCCCAAAAAAAAAAATTTTTACAAAACAAAAAACAAAATGCTTGTAAAATAAACTGAAAATCTGTTATAAAAAAATGCACTAAAAAGTACAAAAAAAAAAAAAAAACGGGTAAAAAAAAAGTGCTCAAAAAAAATTCACTAAAAATTAGTTGGTCGTTTAGTAGGTCTACCCATATTTAGACAAATAAAATCAGTTATAGAACTTCAAAGTCACTAAAAAGCGAGAAATAAAACCTATTTTGACAAAATGGAAACCCGACTTCTAAAATCAAATATTCTATAACAAAAGATGCACTAAAAAGTAAAAAAATAATTGCATATTCTTGTGCCAATTTTAGTTCACCAAAGCAAAAATTTTTAAATATATATGTACAATTATTGTTATTTTTGGAGACGGTGTCCAAAAGTTATGTGAATTTCTCTATGTCGACACCGCCTCCAAAAATAACAATAATTGTACATATTTTCAGAATAAACAATAAGACACAAATTAGGTACTTACAAAATCTTATTTAAAATCTACATTACCAACATACTTTTTCAAATTGTTAGTCTAGGAGGGGTTTGTTTTGATTTTAGAGGCTTTTGAAGTTACTCAAACAAACATTCTATTGCTTGAAAAACAGCTAAACTGTTTTCATCCGCCATATTGAACTTTAATGCCAACTAACCCCTACGCGTACTTATAATGCCTAAATCAAACGGTATTTTCAAGTAACGTAAGCGTTCTTAAGCCAAACGAACGCCAACAAATTTCGGTTATAAGCGTGAGGGCTGGAGGCGTTCAAGTACCCAAAATGAATATACCCGTAGTGACTCCCATCACTTGCCTAGGTTGTTCTGCGAGAACCTGATCCGACAGCGGGGATGCCCTACAAATCTCTTACCGCGCATAACTTTCTTTAAATAATAATTACGAAAAATGCATATCAATAAATTTTATACCCAGTATATTTGGAAATGTAAAAGGTATATTAAGTTTAGTCCCGACTTTGTAACGATTGAAAATATTAATCCTTGACAAAAATGCTTCACAAAGGTATTAATAAAATGGCCTAGTTCGGCCATTTCGGCATGTCCGTCTGTCCGTCTGTGAACCCGATAACTCAAGAACGAAAAGATATAACGAGCTGAATTTTTTTTTTGTGTTTGAAAAATTAAGGTCAAGTTCGTTAATAGGCAAAATCGGAACGTGATTCCCCCCGCTAGAAGGGGGGTCTTTGAAACCGTAAGAGATAGAAAAGAAATTTGTTAACATAAAAACTTTTTCTCTTTAAAATAAAGTTTTTTCATAAACTCAATAGTTTTCATAATAATTTGTGCTCAAAGTTGAAAATGAGATATGCAATATTGATAGGCAAACGAAGGCATGCGTGTTAACATATACATAGTATCCACACATACTATTTTTTTTTAAATTTTAATTTTGAGTTTTGTATACCAGATCTATGTATAGATAAATTCAAGGTTTGAGCGACTTTCCTAAGGAAATGGTGAACAAGGAAATGGTTAATTGGTTAACGCTTTGCACGAAACGTTAACTTCCTCTTCGCACGAAATCACGCTTCGCGTTGAATCACTGACGCTTCGCTGTGAATAACTAACGCTTCGCGTTCACTCACTTACGCTTCGCTTTATCTTAACGTTTCGTGTTGACTCTATTACACTTTGCGTTATGTTAACGCTTTGTGTTAACTCACCGTTCCGGTTTACTAACGCTTCGATTTTACTAAATAACTAACGCTTTTAAACCAACGGTTCGCGTTGACTTATCACCACTTGGCGTCACCTAACGCTTCCCATTGACTAACGATTCTCATTAACCAACGCCTCGCGTCGGCTGACTTAACGCTTTGCGTCGGTTAACGGTTCCCGCGAAATCACGTTTCGCGAATCACTGACTCTTCGCTTTGAATAACTAACGCTTCTCATTGACCAACGCTTCGCGTTGGCTGACTTACGGTTCACTTTAGCTTATGTTTCGCATTGGTTAACGCTCTTCGTTTACCAACGCTTTGCGTCGATTTACTGCTTCGCGTTGACTTGCTTACGCTCCGCGTTAACTAGTGCTTCGTATTGACTGACGCTTCGCGTCGGCTAATTTTCGCGTTGTATAACTTACGCGTAAAATTTTAAATTCGCCTTATAAATACAAACTACAATGTAGTTTTGACTACAATGTAGTCATCATCAGTATGAATTAGCTAGTCGTAATTTACTCTTTGACAATTAGAAATAGATAGAAAGTCGAGATCAACAGACAAAATTAAAAATAAATAGAAAATTAACTAAATTAAAATATACTAGATTTAAAATATAATAAATTTTAAATTATATTGAAATTACACTTGTTAAAATTTCCTTCAATTTTAGGACACAAAGTTTTCACTACTTACTTTGACAGGGTTTTCTGTAGAGTGGAAAATTTAACCCGGAGGTGTTGAGATAAATAAATTTATTTATTATTATTAAACAAGTATTCAAATATAATTACAAACAGTAAGTTGTAACTTAATCAGTAAACAGTATGGAATATGATAAATAACAAATTACGCAACAGTATTCACACTAAACAAAACAAATTTTGTATATATTTTAAAAATTAGAAACACTCTGAATCAGATCATAGTTTTAATCGGACGAATTACTGAAATAATAAAACCAACAAAAATTTTTAACAAAATGGCAAATAATGATATTAAACTTGGAAAATAGATGAACATATAATTAATAATTAAAGATGAAATATTATATGAAAGTTTTACAATGGAACATGAACTAACTACAGACGAACGAATCCATGAAAATGGAAACATTAAACTTGAGAAAGAATTGAACACAGGATTAATAAAAAATGATGACAATGTTTCGGAACATCAACAAATTCATACTGAAAAAGAACGTTATACATGTGATGTTTGTAATAAATTATTTAATTGGCAAATCCATTTAACTAAACATAAACAAATCCACACTGGAGAAAAACCAATTTCATGTGATATTTGTGACAAAAAATTTAATGTGCAAAGGCATTTAATTAAACATAAACGAATCCACCGTGAAAAAAAACCATTTTCATGTGATTTTTGTTATAAAAAATTTAAGGTGCAAAGCCATTTAATCAAACATAAACGAACCCACACTGGAAAAAAACCATTTTCATGTGAAATTTGTAACAAAAAATTTAATTGGCAAAGCAATTTGTCTCAACATAAACTAATCCACAGTGGAGAAAAACCTTTTCCATGTAATGTTTGTGACAAAACATTTAACGATCGAAGCAATTTAACTAAACATAAACTAATCCACAGTGGAGAAAGACCTTTTTCATGTAAAATTTGTAAGAAAACATTTAATCGGCAATGCAATCTAACTCAACATAATTTAATCCACACTGAAGAGAAACCATTTTCATGTAAAATATGTAATAAAAAATTTTATCAGCAAAGCAATCTAACTCGACATAAATTAATCCACACCGGTGAAAAATCTGTTTCATGTGAAATTTCTAATAAAACATTTAATGGGTAAAGCAATCTATCTCAACATTAACTAATCCACAGTGGATAAATCCTTTTTCATATGAAATTTGTAAAAAAAACATTTAATCGGCAATGCAATCTAACTCAACATAAACTAATCCACACTGAAGAAAAACCATTTTCATGTAAAATTTGTAATAAAACATTTAATCGACAAAGCAATCTAACTCGACATAAATTAATTCACACTGGTGAAAAACCTGATTCATGTGGAATTTGTAATAAAACATTTAAATGGTAAAGCAATATATCTCAACATAAATTAATTCACACTGGAGAAAATCCTGTTTCATGTGAAATTTGTAATAAAACATTTAATGGGCAAAGCAATCTATCTCAACATAAACTAATTCACAGTGGAGAAAAACTTTTTTCATGTGAAATTTGTAAGAAACCATTTAATGGGCAAAGTGATTTAACTCGACATAAACGAATCCACACTGGAGAAAAACCATTTTCATCTGAAATTTTTTATAAAACATTTATTCGACAAAGTATTCTAACTCAACATAAATTAATCCACAGTGGAGAAAAACCCTTTTCATGTGAAGTTTGTAATGAAACATTTAATCGGCAAAGCCATAGACACTAAACAAGGATACATAACTCCATGTAAACAAATAATTGGCAAAAATAAGATGTCAGTAGTGTTCCTTCGGCACCGGAAACAGAACAGAGAGTATAAGGCGCGAGTTTTAATTGAAAAACATTACGCATTTATAGTATTATAAAAATTATTTCCAGTCAAAGTATTTTTCCAATAAAATATTTTTTTTAAATAAATGATAAGTAATTTCAATTTTTCAATAAGGAATTAGTTGAAGTTGAAGTGATAGTTAAAATTCGCAAAATAATTACATAAAAATAAAAAAAAAACATCAAATAATTAAATAGTAACCTGTAATGTTGGAATTGTAAAAATGAAAATAAATTATTGAATCAGATATTAAATTAAATGCCAAACTTTTATTTATTAATAATAATGCTGAAAATTAATATTTAATATAATGTCATACAATTTAATTAATTTTGGTATATTTATACTCGCTTTTGGTACTTTAAAAAGTCCTGGTTTTTTTAACCCAATTGATCCCGTTGCTTATTGTCACAAGCACTACCACTTTTACAATTGTCTACTGCACATACTCTTCCCATTTTAAATGTTTTTTAAACAGTTTTTTATTTAATAAATTTTTTTAAACAAATTTCATACTTCAAAATAATCACTTCGAAATAAAACTAGTTACTTTTGGCATTTCATTTCTATTTATTATACTATACCGTACGTTTAGTTTACATCTTCGCATAACAGATCTCCCACGAGTATGAGAGAGTACATATGTATACATTAAGACTACCTTCTCGTACACATTGCTTAATGTATACATATGTACTCTCTCATACTCGTGAGAGATCTGCTATGAGAAGATGTAAACTAAACGTACGGTATTTCAGTTCGGTACTATCACCAACTAGCGACCCTAGCGACTCTACCATTTCGTTGCCATATTTTGTCAATTTTCCCGTTTGAGTTAGATCTCCTTTACATAGTCTCCATGGGCGAAGCACTCAACTCCAACATAAATTAGTCCACACGGGAGAAAAACCTTTTTCATGTGATGTTTGTGACAAAAAATTTAGCGATCGAAGCAATTTAACAAAACATATGAGACGAAAGACAGCATGCGAAAGAATAATAAATAGAAAACGCTCAACTATTTGGAAAATAAATGTTGTAAACAAATGTTAAACTTAGAAATGTAAAAAATATAATAAAAATTGAACGGTGATAATTGTTTGTTGATTCCTGATATTTTTTATGAATTATCAATTTACTATGATTCAAATAAAGCTAAACTTAGAACGAGTTTTTTCAAAATTATATATTTTTGTAACAGCTTGGCGATGTCAAAGGTATCCCAAGAATCACTAAACCGATTTAAACTTATCTAAAGTTCGTTCGTTAACGAGGAAATTTCATTTAATTGTATTCCTTTTTTAGTAAAATTGTAAAAGTCACTTTTTACTTTTTAATGCATCATTTGTTATAGAATATTTGATTTTAGAAGTCGGGTTTCCATTTTGGAATTGAAGTGACTTTTAAAATTTTACTAAAAAAGGAATACAATTAAATGAAATTTCCTCGTTAACGAACGAACTTTAGATAAGTTTAAATCGGTTTAGTGATTCTTGGGATACCTTTGACATCGCCAAGCTGTTACAAAAATATATAATTTTGAAAAAACTCGTTCTAAGTTTAGCTTTATTTGAATCATAGTAAATTGATAATTCATAAAAAATATCAGGAATCAACAAACAATTATCAACGTTCAATTTTTATTATATTTTTTACATTTCTAAGTTTAACATTTGTTTACAACATTTATTTTCCAAATAGTTGAGCGTTTTCTATTTATTATTCTTTCGCATGCTGTCTTTCGTCTCATATGTTTTGTTAAATTGCTTCGATCGCTAAATTTTTTGTCACAAACATCACATGAAAAAGGTTTTTCTCCCGTGTGGACTAATTTATGTTGGAGTTGAGTGCTTCGCCCATGGAGACTATGTAAAGGAGATCTAACTCAAACGGGAAAATTGACAAAATATGGCAACGAAATGGTAGAGTCGCTAGGGTCGCTAGTTGGTGATAGTACCGAACTGAAATACCGTACGTTTAGTTTACATCTTCTCATAGCAGATCTCTCACGAGTATGAGAGAGTACATATGTATACATTAAGCAATGTGTACGAGAAGGTAGTCTTAATGTATACATATGTACTCTCTCATACTCGTGGGAGATCTGTTATGCGAAGATGTAAACTAAACGTACGGTATAGTATAATAAATAGAAATGAAATGCCAAAAGTAACTAGTTTTATTTCGAAGTGATTATTTTGAAGTATGAAATTTGTTTAAAAAAATTTATTAAATAAAAAACTGTTTAAAAAACATTTAAAATGGGAAGAGTATGTGCAGTAGACAATTGTAAAAGTGGTAGTGCTTGTGACAATAAGCAACGGGATCAATTGGGTTAAAAAAACCAGGACTTTTTAAAGTACCAAAAGCGAGTATAAATATACCAAAATTAATTAAATTGTATGACATTATATTAAATATTAATTTTCAGCATTATTATTAATAAATAAAAGTTTGGCATTTAATTTAATATCTGATTCAATAATTTATTTTCATTTTTACAATTCCAACATTACAGGTTACTATTTAATTATTTGATGTTTTTTTTTTATTTTTATGTAATTATTTTGCGAATTTTAACTATCACTTCAACTTCAACTAATTCCTTATTGAAAAATTGAAATTACTTATCATTTATTTAAAAAAAATATTTTATTGGAAAAATACTTTGACTGGAAATAATTTTTATAATACTATAAATGCGTAATGTTTTTCAATTAAAACTCGCGCCTTATACTCTCTGTTCTGTTTCCGGTGCCGAAGGAACACTACTGACATCTTATTTTTGCCAATTATTTGTTTACATGGAGTTATGTATCCTTGTTTAGTGTCTATGGCTTTGCCGATTAAATGTTTCATTACAAACTTCACATGAAAAGGGTTTTTCTCCACTGTGGATTAATTTATGTTGAGTTAGAATACTTTGTCGAATAAATGTTTTATAAAAAATTTCAGATGAAAATGGTTTTTCTCCAGTGTGGATTCGTTTATGTCGAGTTAAATCACTTTGCCCATTAAATGGTTTCTTACAAATTTCACATGAAAAAAGTTTTTCTCCACTGTGAATTAGTTTATGTTGAGATAGATTGCTTTGCCCATTAAATGTTTTATTACAAATTTCACATGAAACAGGATTTTCTCCAGTGTGAATTAATTTATGTTGAGATATATTGCTTTACCATTTAAATGTTTTATTACAAATTCCACATGAATCAGGTTTTTCACCAGTGTGAATTAATTTATGTCGAGTTAGATTGCTTTGTCGATTAAATGTTTTATTACAAATTTTACATGAAAATGGTTTTTCTTCAGTGTGGATTAGTTTATGTTGAGTTAGATTGCATTGCCGATTAAATGTTTTTTTTACAAATTTCATATGAAAAAGGATTTATCCACTGTGGATTAGTTAATGTTGAGATAGATTGCTTTACCCATTAAATGTTTTATTAGAAATTTCACATGAAACAGATTTTTCACCGGTGTGGATTAATTTATGTCGAGTTAGATTGCTTTGCTGATAAAATTTTTTATTACATATTTTACATGAAAATGGTTTCTCTTCAGTGTGGATTAAATTATGTTGAGTTAGATTGCATTGCCGATTAAATGTTTTCTTACAAATTTTACATGAAAAAGGTCTTTCTCCACTGTGGATTAGTTTATGTTTAGTTAAATTGCTTCGATCGTTAAATGTTTTGTCACAAACATTACATGGAAAAGGTTTTTCTCCACTGTGGATTAGTTTATGTTGAGACAAATTGCTTTGCCAATTAAATTTTTTGTTACAAATTTCACATGAAAATGGTTTTTTTCCAGTGTGGGTTCGTTTATGTTTGATTAAATGGCTTTGCACCTTAAATTTTTTATAACAAAAATCACATGAAAATGGTTTTTTTTCACGGTGGATTCGTTTATGTTTAATTAAATGCCTTTGCACATTAAATTTTTTGTCACAAATATCACATGAAATTGGTTTTTCTCCAGTGTGGATTTGTTTATGTTTAGTTAAATGGATTTGCCAATTAAATAATTTATTACAAACATCACATGTATAACGTTCTTTTTCAGTATGAATTTGTTGATGTTCCGAAACATTGTCATCATTTTTTATTAATCCTGTGTTCAATTCTTTCTCAAGTTTAATGTTTCCATTTTCATGGATTCGTTCGTCTGTAGTTAGTTCATGTTCCATTGTAAAACTTTCATATAATATTTCATCTTTAATTATTAATTATATGTTCATCTATTTTCCAAGTTTAATATCATTATTTGCCATTTTGTTAAAAATTTTTGTTGGTTTTATTATTTCAGTAATTCGTCCGATTAAAACTATGATCTGATTCAGAGTGTTTCTAATTTTTAAAATATATACAAAATTTGTTTTGTTTAGTGTGAATACTGTTGCGTAATTTGTTATTTATCATATTCCATACTGTTTACTGATTAAGTTACAACTTACTGTTTGTAATTATATTTGAATACTTGTTTAATAATAATAAATAAATTTATTTATCTCAACACCTCCGGGTTAAATTTTCCACTCTACAGAAAACCCTGTCAAAGTAAGTAGTGAAAACTTTGTGTCCTAAAATTGAAGGAAATTTTAACAAGTGTAATTTCAATATAATTTAAAATTTATTATATTTTAAATCTAGTATATTTTAATTTAGTTAATTTTCTATTTATTTTTAATTTTGTCTGTTGATCTCGACTTTCTATCTATTTCTAATTGTCAAAGAGTAAATTACGACTAGCTAATTCATACTGATGATGACTACATTGTAGTCAAAACTACATTGTAGTTTGTATTTATAAGGCGAATTTAAAATTTTACGCGTAAGTTATACAACGCGAAAATTAGCCGACGCGAAGCGTCAGTCAATACGAAGCACTAGTTAACGCGGAGCGTAAGCAAGTCAACGCGAAGCAGTAAATCGACGCAAAGCGTTGGTAAACGAAGAGCGTTAACCAATGCGAAACATAAGCTAAAGTGAACCGTAAGTCAGCCAACGCGAAGCGTTGGTCAATGAGAAGCGTTAGTTATTCAAAGCGAAGAGTCAGTGATTCGCGAAACGTGATTTCGCGGGAACCGTTAACCGACGCAAAGCGTTAAGTCAGCCGACGCGAGGCGTTGGTTAATGAGAATCGTTAGTCAATGGGAAGCGTTAGGTGACGCCAAGTGGTGATAAGTCAACGCGAACCGTTGGTTTAAAAGCGTTAGTTATTTAGTAAAATCGAAGCGTTAGTAAACCGGAACGGTGAGTTAACACAAAGCGTTAACATAACGCAAAGTGTAATAGAGTCAACACGAAACGTTAAGATAAAGCGAAGCGTAAGTGAGTGAACGCGAAGCGTTAGTTATTCACAGCGAAGCGTCAGTGATTCAACGCGAAGCGTGATTTCGTGCGAAGAGGAAGTTAACGTTTCGTGCAAAGCGTTAACCAATTAACCATTTCCTTGTTCACCATTTCCTTAGGAAAGTCGCTCAAACCTTGAATTTATCTATACATAGATCTGGTATACAAAACTCAAAATTAAAATTTAAAAAAAAATAGTATGTGTGGATACTATGTATATGTTAACACGCATGCCTTCGTTTGCCTATCAATATTGCATATCTCATTTTCAACTTTGAGCACAAATTATTATGAAAACTATTGAGTTTATGAAAAAACTTTATTTTAAAGAGAAAAAGTTTTTATGTTAACAAATTTCTTTTCTATCTCTTACGGTTTCAAAGACCCCCCTTCTAGCGGGGGGAATCACGTTCCGATTTTGCCTATTAACGAACTTGACCTTAATTTTTCAAACACAAAAAAAAAATTCAGCTCGTTATATCTTTTCGTTCTTGAGTTATCGGGTTCACAGACGGACAGACGGACATGCCGAAATGGCCGAACTAGGCCATTTTATTAATACCTTTGTGAAGCATTTTTGTCAAGGATTAATATTTTCAATCGTTACAAAGTCGGGACTAAACTTAATATACCTTTTACATTTCCAAATATACTGGGTATAAAATTTATTGATATGCATTTTTCGTAATTATTATTTAAAGAAAGTTATGCGCGGTAAGAGATTTGTAGGGCATCCCCGCTGTCGGATCAGGTTCTCGCTAGGCAAGTGATGGGAGTCACTACGGGTATATTCATTTTGGGTACTTGAACGCTTCCAGCCCTCACGCTTATAACCGAAATTTGTTGGCGTTCGTTTGGCTTATGAACGCTTACGTTACTTGAAAATACCGTTTGATTTAGGCATTATAAGTACGCGTAGGGGTTAGTTGGCATTAAAGTTCAATATGGCGGATGAAAACAGTTTAGCTGTTTTTCAAGCAATAGAATGTTTGTTTGAGTAACTTCAAAAGCCTCTAAAATCAAAACAAACCCCTCCTAGACTAACAATTTGAAAAAGTATGTTGGTAATGTAGATTTTAAATAAGATTTTGTAAGTACCTAATTTGTGTCTTATTGTTTATTCTGAAAGAAAAATGATTTAACACATTCAAAAAATTTAAAAATACAATGGAATACACTAAAAAACATTCCGTTGCACCTGGCAGATAAATATACAAACGCTTATACAGTGTTCGTTTTGGAAGTTAGTATGGTTTGGCGCTCACGTTTATGCTGCCCTACCATAAACCATAGATAAAGCAGAGATTAGTAGAGAGATCGCTCATGGCTATACTAAAATGTGAGGCAAGTTTTGGGTACTGAAAAAGATCGCACCTTAGCGTCGAAAGCCGGCGGCTGGTTGCCAGTGCGAGAAGGAAGCTCTTATCGGGAATCGAGCGTTAGAGTAACAGAGACACTTTTTGCGTTATTTCCTATATGTTGTCAGCGGTTCTCCTTCCAAATATTATAATGCTAAGGCTATGACAAGGATGCTCTTATGCGTTTTTTGCTTTACGTTTTTCAGCTGTAACGCACGTGGTCTCTTCATATAACAGTGTCCTTGTTGTTCAATGGCGATATATGGGGAATATTATATGAGAGTGACAAGGATGCTCTTATGCGTTTCTTGCTATATGGTGCTAGCCATTTAGTGTTCTTGTTACTCTTATGCCCACAGATAACATCCTTGTTGCTCTTACGCGGGACTAATACATTTTTTTCATATTTGTTTACCTTATAAATTAATTTAAATTATTTTTTTAATTAAAAATATATACTGATTGTATTTTAAAATACACCCAATATGCAAACAATGTACTGTGTATCTATCGCTGTCAAATGTAGTGTACTATGATATTATTGATATGGTTTACTTTAAAGATTATTAAAAAATATATATATTGTTTGCAGATTGGGTGTATTTTAAAATACAAGCTGTATACTTAAATTGTAATAAAAATATTTAAAATTTAGGATTTGTTTTTGTAAGGAATCAACAATACTTTTTGTTTTTCGTTTTGACTTTAGGTCAAAATTAATATTTATTCAACTTCAAACTTTTAAACTATTTCATGAACAATTTTGGTCTTCCAGAGGAATTCTAAATGAATTAATAAAAGTAAGAATGGATGTCACCAATAAACATGTACCAAATTATTTAGATGATCTACAGGATAAATGCTATGGTCACAGAATAGAGGTTTTAAAATTTCTTTACAGAGTCAAAATATATGCCAAAACCGCCCAAAATGATAAAGAAAGGAGAATAAAAATACGGCAAACGTTCACATCTGTAACCAATAGAAAATTAAATGTTTTACAAAATTTATAAATATTTAATTTTATACTAAAAATGAAAATAAAAAAAGCTGCTACAATCGCTTTTTTATAATGAAGTTGCTATTAGCGCTTTACAAATATTTAATTTTATATTACAAATAAAAATAATAGTCCGGTCAAAATAGACATAAAAATAGTGATCAAATAACAAAAACTGCGACAGAGCTGAATTTTGGTAGAGACTTTGGTAGAGGAAGAAGAAGAAATCGAAGACATGACTGTTGAAGTCGAATTTGAAAAGTTGAATAAGATTAAAATATTAACAGAAATCAAAAATACAGTTTCAATCAATCACCTATATCAGCGTTTCCCAAAGTGTGGGTCCCGACCCGGCACGGGGTCGTAGAAAAATTTTGCCGGGTCGCGAAAAAAAGTTGTCAAATCACAAAAAAAAAATTTTTTAACAAATTATTTTTTCTACATCATTTAGACACTAGGAATAGTGGCAAAGTCGGTATTTGTACTCTTTCATATAGCTTTATCGCCCGCGCCTGCGCTTTGTGCGGCTGACGTTGCTAGGTCTTCCCCTTCCCAGGTACTCACATTACCTGTTGTCTAAATGCTTGCGCATGTTTGTTGCGAATTCGTCATTCAAAATATTGCCTTCTTCGGTACGTGTACCGCAAACTCAGGAGTATCCAAGTGTAAGCGAAAAAGCGATAAAATTTTTAATGCCTTTTGTCACCACTTGTGAAGCTGCGTTCTCAGCCTTGGTGTACTTAAAAAATAAGTATCGAAACAGATTAGATGTCTTTTATTTACTTAAAAAAAAACTCTTTAAAATTTTAAAATATACTTTTTATTTATAATCGAAGAATATTTTTAATGTAAAAAACAATAATCTATTATAAAAAAAATTAATTTTTATAAAAAACATAAATTAAATTTAAAAAAAATTGCTTGAAAAATATTATTTATAATGTAAATAACATTCTTTTTAATTAAAAAAAATAACTAAAATTCTGCATAAGAGTGTCTCTGTCACTCTAACGCGCGATTCTCTATAAGAGCTTCTTTCTTGCACTGGCAACCAGAAAATGCACTTGCAAAAATGCATTGGCAAAAATGTGTGCAGTCTAGGTAGTCGAGAAATAATTGGCACATGATTGTACAAATTTGATCTCAATTTTTTATAGCGAAATTGTTTAAATAATTCCAAATTGTTGTTTTAGAATGGAATAAGCTCTTTTCATATTGTTTGGCTACATTCAAATTTAAAAGATATTGTGAATTTTTAAAATAAAATTGGTGATAAAAATTTTTTGGTTTAAAAAATCCCAAATTTGATCATTTTCTACCCATTAAAATTCTATCAAAATTTGGTACTGAAACGAAGGGCTTTCAGATTTTATATTATATAGATCAACCAATATTCACGAATATTTTTAATGTTAATAACCATTTTTAAATTATTTGGCAAGTCAATATTTGGTTATTTTTCATTTAAAAATGGGTATTAACAAAAAATTTTCTCATTAGTGATTATGGATTTCATTACAATTATATAATCTAGCATCTGGAAATCCTTCGTTCTACTATTGCATCCTATATTTCGATGAATTTTGAATTATTCAAAAATGGTCAATATTTTTAAGAATAAATATGAATCTTTAAATTCTATTTTAGTTTTTTTATAAAAAAAATTTTTTTCTATATAAAAATTAACAAATAGATAATATTTGTGTTAAAGATTTACTACTATCGTTCGTCAACAAGATTATGGAATAAATTTTCAATCCAAATCGGTTCAATTTTATTGAACGGGAGTGATATAATCAAATATTTGTATTAGTCTCAGCGGGTATTAAATGAAGCAAGAGCATATATGTCTGCACGATTTTATGTGGTATATACACTGAGTTTATATGGAGGTCAGTGGATATATGTTATTATACACTATGTTTAGTTTATCACTATGAGAAGGAGGTCTTATAGGTTTGATAAACAAGCATATTTTTCAAAATAGTGAATAATATTCATAACGAGTATGAGAGAGTACATATGTATACATTAAGCAATGTGTATGAGAAGGAGGTCTTATAGGTTTGAGTGGTTGGTGACCACTCGAACAGTTATGAAAAATATGCTTGTTTATCAAACCTATAAGACCTCTTTCTCATACACATTGCTTAATGAATACATATGTACTCTCTCATACTCGTGGGAGATCTACTATACGAAGATGTAAACTAAACAGACGGTATGTGACTTACCATTATAGAGTTTAATCTGCTACACATTAGTATCCTAAGTTAGATACTCAGCATAAAAATAAATTTAGGTCTTAGCGAATGAGTATAGCGCTTTTCGACCTGGACACACTTGCTGACTAAGTAGCAATTTTTGTTTATGTATACATAACTAAACACATATATAATATTAGAGTCAAATTAGCTTCAAATAGGCGGTTTCAGGCAGGTTGCTCGAAACCGTAATTTTCGATTTATCTTGACGCCCTGAATATGACCCTAAATTTTTTTTTCTTAATATCTTTTTTAAAACTAAAAATTTTTAAAATGAAACTCAACACTGTAGCTCTTTTCGTTCAAGTTATATCGGGGTCAAATATCGCCTAAAAGAGCGATAAGTAATAGCACAGTAACGTACACAGGCAAGAACCCCTTAGTCGGCTTGTCGAACTTTCGTGTTCTAGATTATTTAATAATTATTTCATGTAAGGTTTTGCACTAAAATTTTCCGGGATTAACGAAAAGGGTTAAATTATTTAATAATTATTTTATGTAAGGTTTTGCACTTAAATTTTCTGGGAAAATTCAGAAAAATGACAATCTAAATATGTATGTAGTTTATTAAAAATATTTAAATAATAAATACATGCGATAGAAGTATAATGAATGAACTATTTTGATTTGACTTTATTTTTAAGTGCTAAAAAATCATGAATTTCGCTATTAATTTCATGCATTAAATCAAACGCGATTTGATTACCATCAAAAACTAGGCTTACAAGACCTACGTATCCAATTCTGATTATATGATTCTCTTGATAAGACAGTATATTGTGAAGTACTAGAAGTATTGTGAAGTTTTAATCCTGAGTTAGTCAATTTATTGTATAAAAAAAAATTTTTTTAACAAAAAATAGAACCGACAAAAGAAGAAAGTAACTGAAAAGCAAAAAATAAAAACTTTGATACAAAAAATTAAATCATCGAAAAAAGAAAAGAACTGAAAAACAAAAAAAACTAAGTCAATGTAAATACCGAAATAATTTTGAGTCGGCGCCAAACAAACAATATATGTAATATTTTGTAATATTTACTTTTAACCGAAAATCAGATTCACCCTTCGCTGATTTTTTGGCGCCGACTCAAAATTATTTAGGTATTTACATTGACTTAGTTTTTTTTGCTTTTCAGTTCCTTTCTTTTTTTGAAGATTTAATTTTTTGAATCAATGTTTTTATTTTTTGCTATTCAGTTACTTTCTTCTTTCGTCGGTTCTATTTTTTGTTAAAAATTTTTTTTCTTCACTTTTCAGTGCCTTTCTTTTTTTGTATATGTTATAGTGTCATTAGAACTACACAAGTGTGCCAAGTTTCAACAGAATCGGTTCACAGAAGACAATTCAGTGGGTGAACAATCCATTTTTCCCTATTTTTCTACCATTAGGGGCGAAATTTTTTCTTCAAATTTTATGGTATCAACGTCGAAGTATACCCAACCCAATAAAAAAGGAATTATTGAAATCGGACTACTCCGTAAAAATTTATGCGTGGTCATACATTATATATATATATATATATATATATATATATATATATATATATATATATATATATATATATATAAGAAAGCACTCAATAACGATATTGAGTGCTTTCAAAGTGTTTACACACAGCCAATATACGATATTGTACAATATATAAATATATGCTATTTGTTCTTTAGTGGAAGTGCTGGGAAGTCTTATATTTTAATTTTTTTTTGTTGCTAAAATTTGAGATTTTTTTTCAAATTTTTATGGGACCAACTTTGAATCTTACCTATCCAACAAAAAAAAATTATCAAAGTCGGACTACTCTGCAAAAAGTTATGCGTGATCATACATAAAAAGTAAAAAAATAAAAATATACACGTCGAATTGAGCACCTCCTTTTTTTCGTTGGTAAAAAACAAGCAATGTTAAGAATTAATACTTACTTATATGAACAAATTTCAGTAAAGTATTCCAAATAAGGTTGAAGTGTGAATTGAAAAAAAAATAATTATTTAAAAAAATTGCGCGTGTCAGCTCCGACGTGCGATGGAGTATACTCTTAAAAGTTATTTAATTTTGAAATATTCTGCTTAGATGGTGCTAATAAAATAATACATGTTCTGCTATCTATTGTCAGGTGCGTATATTACTATGTTAAAAAAAGTTATTTAATTTTGAAATATTCCGTTTAGATACCGCTAACATTAATTCATCTATACTAATATTATAAAGAGGAAAGATTTGATTGTTTGTTTGCATTGAAAAGGCTCCGAAACTACTGGACCGATTTAAAAAATTCTTTCACCGTTGGGAAGCTACACTATCCCCGGGTGACATATACTATATTATATTTTTTTTTAAATTAGGGAAACTCCAATAATGTAACCCGAGGTGTAAAAAGGTGGAGGTTCTGGGAAGCGAAATAACATTTTAATTCTGATAGCGGAAGAATTCTAATAGGAATTCAGTAGTAGTGCCGGAGCAAATCTTGGAGTTCCACGGGCAACGCCGGGGAATTCAGCTAGTTTATAATAATTTTATAGTTATTTTTTAGAAGCTAACATTTAATATACAATTTAAAATATTATTTATGACCTCCAAAAAAGGAAAATTTGTAAAATCAATCTGAAAAGATATTGTAAAACATCATAAATTTCAATTAAATATCATAGCATATAAAGTGTTAGCTATAAAGTGTAAATAAAAACATATCGCTTTTTGTTAACGCAAGATTTTACTACCAATCAAATTGTCGCACAGGGAGGTTTAAAAGATATATATTCTTAAGGAGTAAACTCCAAAAATGAAGCAAATAAGCTGGTCAATAAGTATCCCAACGATTTGGAAGAAACATTAGGTAATAAATGTATTCACTTACATTATCACCTCAAAGATTTATCAGATTTAATGAAAATATACACTCAGCACTAAATTTATGCAATATTTTACATTCACGTAATCTTTGCGATGTTTACGCTAATGTAGATATTGCTTTACGCATTTATTTAAGTATTCCAGTAACAAATTGTTCTGGAGAAAGATGTTTAAAGTGCAAAAAGCTGTTTGCGAGCAAGTACGGATCAGGACAGACTTAATGCACTTGCATTGTTGCAGTCTATGGAAGCAAAATTATAGCAGGAAATTGATTATCAGGATTTAATCGATGTTTTCGCGCGAGCTAAATCAAAAAATATTTATTGTTTATTATTAAGCAATATTAATTATTTATTACGTAAATAAGCCACAAAATATTATATCTTAAATATGTATAAATTATATGTTTTATTATAATAATCACTACCAGAGAGCAAAAAGGGCGCCATATCTGACGAGGCCCAGGGCGGCATCGAACCTAAATCCGCCATTGAGTTGGTAGCATTAAATTTTTGTTACTTATAATCCATAGGTCGATAGATCGAGTTGGTGGAGGTAATCCATACCTTGTGGAGGTTCTTAGGTTTTTGGGTAGTTTGTGATTACATTCTGGTACATTCATTATTATTTAGCATAAATAAATATATGAGCCACCTCAACGTGGTAGCAGACACGGCGTTATTATAATAATCAGTGAAAAAGTTACCAATACTAGGTCATGCAAGAATGCGGGTACTAAATAGTGGCGATCAATTTTTTAAATTAATTACAGAGTTCAAAGTTTAATTTTTTTTAAATCAACTATGTTTTTGATGACTTTAGAAATTTAGAAATCATTAGAAAAAAATCGTTAATGTAGGTCACCTCAGGGTATCGGTTAAATTAAGCTTGACGATCTTCGATATTTTTATTTTGCTTATCGAAACCTTTATTTTGGTATAAACTTTACTGATGTATCTTATGTCTTAAGTTAACAGTTAAAGTCATAAGCGGAAGTGACGTCATATTTTAGCATGCGGGCAAAGTTCACCAATTTTAAAGGTGGGACCTTTTAGGTCTGTGGTAGTACTACTTACTCACACAAAATTGTGCATGTATCTTATCCAAAGGATATTTAACCACCCGACTCTCTGGCTAAAGCGTATTTAAGAAGATGTGACCTTATATTTGAATTATATATTTAATACTTACATTTAATTCGATTTCTGGTGAATGAAAACGTATTCGTCGAAATTCATAAACAAATGTTAATAAATAAGCACAAAACGATAATGTCAATAAATACTCAGAGATAACGCTAACCATATGCATATGCCATCCTCCTTCTGTAGGTAACCATTTTTTATAATCTGTACCTGTAACAAAAATTTGACAATTCTGTGACACTAAATGATAGTGGGACATTACATGCAAAAATTAACTAACGACTAACAAAATGACGTTTTTTCATAAATGGTGTTCTTTTATAAAAAAAAACTAACATTTGTTGTAAATAACTAATAGTATATACAACTCCTAATATCGCTTCGAAAATGAAGTTCTAATCCGGTCAACTTAGTTGAAAATGTAGTGATAAGTTTACAATAATTCGCATAGAACTGAAAATTGGTACAAACGTTGGTTGGCACACTATTGCAAATAAAATTAGAAAAGTCTCCATCGATCCTTCATCGGGATTTATTCAAGGTCAAAGATCAAAATTATCGGTTTTTTGAATTTTTCTGGCAAACGGTAAGTTTTATCATAAATATAAACCAGACAAAAATAGTAGATTATTTAATTATCTATAAAAATTGTTCTTTCACTTTTTTTCTTAAGAGTTACCATTTCTGAGAAATAGTGATTCTAAAAGTTGAAGAAGTCGTATTCTACATAACATACACACATTTTCGCACCACCTGTGTGTACTTGGCGCGGTTTTTTTAACGTGGTCGTGATCATTTGCGATTCTGTTTAATTAGGAACTTTAAAACTATTCAAAACTGTGACTATTTTTGAATTGACAAATACAAAATTTTTCAACATACAGGTATAAATAACATTGTGAAATTGTTAATTTAAATGATTTTAGGTTGTACATACACAATTATTTGATTACATTTTGCCGACAATTAGGAGTTCTTAATTGTTCCTATTTTTTTGCCGACAATGATATTTAATAAGGGGGTTTATTTTAGATAAATACGTTCGGTATGTACGCACTACATACACTTCGACCATAAGGTCCATTCGGCTACACTTCGACCATAAGGTCCATTGTGATGGAGTGGAAGGAATTTTTGTGTGTAGACTAGGAATTGGTAGAATATGCGGCTGCAGCCGGCTCTGATAGGAACTATGTCGATATTAATCTGGAGTTGATGAAGGAAACTGCAGGAAACCTTCACAAGCAGAGCCGGTTACTTCGTTCTTGTCCATACGACGACAGTTTAGTCAATTAAGGACCCCTTTTCTTTTTTTAATAATTAACAAACTGCCGATGTCGTGATTCGACCCCATAACCTCCCAGATTCAAGTAGAAATAATGCCTCAGACGTACGCCTTAGACCGTTCGGCAACTTGGACGGTTTGAATGACTGTAGTATTTGATGGCTATACTGATTGTAAGAAAAAAATTAAAGCCGCAGAGCAACGTCATCGAACTACATTCACTTTTTTTTTAAAATATCATCTTCTGATCTTGTTTTTGATCAATTTATGTTCCAACAAGTCAAAAACAATTTCTTGCAAATTTTCATAACAAGTCTCGTTTCATTTGAATTTTTAGTGAAAAATTTACCACTAAAAATATTTTAGTGAAACAGTAATAGAACAATTCAATACAACAAATACAACTATTGTTGTTGGTGAAGCTGTTATTAATACTACTTCCTGTCCGAACTACGATCGATTATTATTTAAAAATTATTAACTTTTTAAAACCTGGGAAGGCTCAACAGCGAACAAAAAATTTATTCATCTCTTAAAAGTTTATCTGCTTACCCAAAATGCCAAAATCATATCTTTTTACATGTGATAACTGGCTGCAATACTACATCAGCAATTTTCTGAAGGGATAAAACTACAGCATTTAAATTGTTTGTAGTACATTGAAAAGTTACATTTATGCGGTTGCAATTGTTAGAGCACGCAATTTTATTTTTTGGATGTCAAGAGGGGGTTAGTGTAAAATTAAATCCATGTTTGTGGGGTCGCAACCGTTGACCCGCTGCCACCATGTTGTAAAAAAGGGTGCGAATTGTTTTTTCGCTATATCGGACAAACATTTCTTGTTGCAAATTAAATTCTCTACAACTTTGGTTCTGTAACTTTTAGTCGTAGAACCAAATAACTCGTTTTAAATAACTTTTTTTCTGGTCATTTTACAAAAAAATTATATAAGAGCATTTTGATAGAGGGGTTTTCAAGAAATAATTTCCATTATAAACTTTTTGCATAATCCAAGATATTTTCTAGCTGAAATATATTTCCCAATCTACTGTGTCCTCAGTCTTTTTGATGGGCCAGGCTACGACTTAGGAAGAAGAAGAAGTAAACGCGTTAGTCACTATCTATAACCAAATAATCTACGTGCCGCAATACACATTCAAAATCATATAAATAGTAACCAAGTCGCCAGAAGAAACCAATATTATTCTGGATAGCATTTGAGAGCGATAAAACTATTGTAAACTCTTAATTGCATATTAATTGTAAATCATACATTGAATTTAAATAAAGTTGGAAAGTAAATCCTATATTGTATTTAAATAAAGTTGGAAAGTATTTTTTAAAAACGGAAATTGATATACCAGAAACATAATTATATATACCGGTTGTTTAGATTACATCTTTGCATAGAAGATTTCCCACGAGTATGAGAGAGTACATATGTATACATTAAGCAATGTGTATGAGAATTAGGTCTTATAGGTTTGTTTTCTTATTTAAAGTTAAACTGTTGTGTGCTGAAAAACAGAACAAATCATAACAACTGATCTGTTCACTTAAAAAAACCCACTCTCCAAGCGTCATCTAACTGAATGCGTATCGTACGACACATACCACACACAACAGTTTAACTTTAAGTAAGAAAACAAACCTATAAGACCTCCTTGTCAAACACATTGCTTAATGTATACATATGTACTCTCTCATACTCGTGGGAGATCTGCTATGCGAAGATGTAAACTAAACAACCGGTATAAGCGTGTGTTAATTTGAAAAATATTACAAACAAAACTTGTATCTATCTTATCTTTTATACAGTGCCAAATAGGGAAGATCGTTCAGTACAAAAAGTGTTTACCTCATAATAATAAACAGCTTTTGTTTGAAACTTTTCTTCATGCATCCCATATTTCTGGAGTAAATACAAAATGTACGCCACGTTTATGCTTCATATAATCATATTTACACCAAAAATATGGGATGTATGAAAAAAAGTTTCAAACAACAGTTGTTTTCTTTATGGTGTTTGTTATGTGGTGATATTAGTAAACGTACGATTATCTATGAAAATATTTGTACGTAAATTCAAGCAGATCTAATTTCTCTTAAAAATAGATTTATGAAAATCAGTGTAAGTAGATATATTTTATTTTCTCCCGGGATTATAATACTGAGTTTGGATATATTACATAAATTTAAACTGTTTGTGTTTAAGTAGAATTTAAAAACTAATACAAACCATTAAATTGCTTCATCGATATAGATCCAGGTAGAACTGTACTAACAGTTAATGTAGCACTCAAAAAATTTATAATTGCTCGAATGTATATCATACGCAAACTGTTCATATATGGACGTAAATTACACGAAAATACAGTCTGTAAATAAAGAAAAAAAATGTTCACTACTATACATATTATTAACGCCACTTACGCATCCTTTGATAAAAAATAAGTCATACTATTCAATTCGCCATTAACTTTAATGTATGTCCTTAATATTTAAGACTGAATAAATAACTTTAAAATTATTATATCTAAGCTAATATTATAAAGAGAAAAGGCATGATTTTTTGTATGTTTGTTTGTAATGGATAAACTCAAAAAATACTTAACCGATTTTAAAAATTCTTTCATCTATAGAAAGCTACATTATCAGCAAGTAACATGGGCTGTATTTTATTTTAATAAAAATTAGAGATCCCTACGAAAATTGCAATAATGTAACCCAAGGTATCATAATCTATATAAATAAAAATTAAATGCTGTCAGTTGGTAAGCGCATCCCTTGGGAACGGCTGGACCGATTTGGCTAATTTTTTAAAAATGTTCGTTATAGTCCGAATAAGGTTTTAACGGTAAGAAAGATTGGAAAAGTTGCCCGGAAAATTCGAAAAAACTGAGTGTGCTTATTTTTATGGGACTTTTATATGATTTTTTATGTTTAAAATAAATAACTTTCATAGTCGATAATTGTCCCTTACACACCCACGCCCTCTAGGGGGTGTGAAAATATAAAACTTTAAAACCGTAAACGATAGAAAAAAATTCGAAGACAAAAAATATTCCTTTTTGAAAATTGAACAAATCACACTAGGAGGTACGGGTGGTTAAGGTAAATTTTTCCGCCAATCCAATCTTAAACTCTTGTCATGACTCGCTTTCAATTAAAAAAAAACTGGAATACTCTAAAACATATATATATATATATATATATATATATATATATATATATATATATATATATATATATACATATATATATATAGCAAAGTCCGATAATCTCTTGCAATTATACGGTCTTATGATATGCTAACAATAGCAACCTAGACCTTATAGTGATTTTTCGCACTTAACCTCTATGCGAATTCGCCAATAACTAATGCAGGTGTTCATCAACATCACGCACATGACAATTCAGGAATGGTTAAAAAACAATTATTGAACATCAACTTATTTCAATTTTAGTTTTTCCTACATAGTAAATCTAATCTATATACATATATATATATATATATATATATATGTATATATATATATATATATATATATATATATATATATATATATATATATATATATATATATATATGTATAGATTAGATTTACTATGTAGGAAAAATATATATATATAATATATATATAATAATATATATATATGTATATAGATTAGATTTACTATGTAGGAAAAACTAAAATTGAAATAAGTTGATGTTCAATAATTGTTTTTTAACCATTCCTGAATTGTCATGTGCGTGATGTTGATGAACACCTGCATTAGTTATTGGCGAATTCGCATAGAGGTTAGTGCGAAAAATCACTATAAGGTCTAGGTTGCTATTGTTAGCATATCATAAGACCGTATAATTGCAAGAGATTATCGGACTTTGCTTATATGTAAATAACCTATTTACGCTACTAAAATAATCATGACCGAAGAAACGAGCTGATGATGATGGGTAATGAGACAGTCAAAATAGATATTTATGTCAGGAAAAATACGCATAGAGCTGAAAATTGGCACAGGTCTTAAATATACACTATTACAAATGAAATATCAAAAGTGCTCATCAATCCTACTACTGCTAAAAATTTTATTCAAGGTCAAAGGTCGAAATATCGGTGCTTCTCTTAAACGGTAAGTTTTATCATAAAAATAGGTCGGACAAAAGTTATAGATCATGCAAGTGTCTACAAAACTTGTTCAGATACTTTTTTTGATCCGTACCACTTTGATCTTTACCTATAGTACCATTTTTTTAATCAATAAGATACTGTCTGATCAAACTTCCTTCATCACAATAGCTTATGGGATGAACCTACAGGTACTGGTGGTGCGAAAATTTTTACGACAACACTTACCGTATCCTAAGAGAAATATCCGAAAGACCGATATTATTGACCTTTAACCTTAAATAAAGTTTTTATCAGAAGTAGGATCGATGGAGACTTTTGATAATTCATTTGTAATAGTGGATTTAAGACGTGTACCAATTTTCGGCTCTATGCGTATTTTTTGTTTGTTTATTTTGCCTGGATTATAACAAAATAATACCTATGAGCTGAATAATATAGAAAACAATTGTAATCCTACTTGCATACAAAAATATATATTCGTTGAAGCGAAACATGTCATAGCACCAATCATGTGAATACCAATCGATCTAGATTCTTGAAAATTAGCAACAATATCTAATCCAACACATCCAATTATTCCAAAAACTGTTGCCAAATTATTTGCTGTATTTGATACTCGATTTTCTGGCAGTAATTTTGAAAATTTCGATATTTGTCGATGTCGTATGTAAACCCAGCACAATACTATAAAAAAAAATTTATTTATTTATATTATTAACCCGACTTCAAAAAGGAGGATGGTTCTCAATTCGTCGGTATTTTTTTTTTTTTTTAATGTGTCACCTAAGAACTCCGTCATTTACGAACCGATTTTGAATTTTTGTTTTGTTTTTAAGGGTTTGGTTTCCCATTGATCCCATTCATTGGTCCAGGCGGTGCCCAAAAGTTATGTGAATTTCTCTATGCTGACACCAATTCCAAAAATAACAATAATTGTACATATATATTTAAAAATTTTTGCTTAGGTGAACTAAAATTGGCACAAGAATATGCAATTATTTTTTTACTTTTTAGTGCATTTCTTGTTATAGAATATTTGATTTTTGAAGTCGGGTTTCCATTTTGAAAATAGGTTTTATTGTTTTTGAGTTATCGTCTTGACGGGCAGAAAGACAGACAGTCGTTACAAACTTAATATACACTGGTAATATATATATACAGAATGTGTTGGAATGCTTTTCTAATAGAGAATCAATGTTAAATATTATTTATTACTGGCAGGCCGTCTGGTTACTGTGCGGAGTCAGTCAGTACACATGTAATGAGACTCATCTCATATGCGTATGGTAGTTTGTTTGTCATTTAAGAGTGTGTACTGACTCATTGACTGTGTGTACTTGACTCATTTAAGAGTGAGTGTGTACTCATTACATGTGTACTGACTGACTCCGCACAGTAACCAGACGGCCTGCCAGTAATAAATAATATTTAACATTGATTCTCTATTGGAAAAGCATTCCAACACAATCTGTATACCCGCTATTGAGTGTAAGATGGCAACAACTCAGCGCTGACGATCGCTGAGCACAAATTTTCTGCCTTATATTTTGTTCTGTCTCTCACAGTTTCAAAGATTGACATTTCCCTCCCCCTTATCAGGGAAACGTTTGAGCAAAAACTATGAGAAATCTATTGAGTTTATGAGAAGAAGTTTCAAACAAAAGTTGTTCACTTCTAAAAAACAAGCATTTTATATCATAGCATTTTTGTTCTATCCCATACAGTTTCATAGATACATGCTCCCCTCCCCCTGTCAGTGCGTTGTACGATTTTACTCATTCACGAACTTTAGAAAAAAAAAAGTCAAAGAAATTTTTAGCCCTAAAACACACACATAAAATTTCAGCTCGTTATCTCTTTTCGTTCTTGAGTTTTCGTCTTGACGAGCAGACAGACAGATAGTCGTTAAAAAGTTAATATACACTGGTATAATATATATACAGACTGTGTTCGAATGCTTTTTCAATAGAGAATCAATGTTAAATATTATTTATTACTAGCTGTCCGTGTGGTTACTGTATAAAGTCAGTCAGTACACATCTATAAGTTAAATATGTTCATTGAATTCTTAACTTTATTATGTGAATCCCAAAATCCCCACTCTTAAATACCAAACAAACTACCATACGCATACATGTGTATGGTTGATGACTGTACATGTGATGACTCTCGTTACATATGTACTGACAGACTTCATACAGTAACCACACGGACAGTCAGTATTGTTAGTAATAAATAATATTTAACATTTATTCTCTATTGAAAAAGCTAGCCAACACACACTGTATATAAACCAGGCATAACAAGTATTCGAAATTTTTGTTTTATTTAATAATTATCATGGATTTTCGTCAACTAACAAGTCATTCAATAAAAAAAAAATCGTTTATGTTGGTACACAGATTATATACCTAAGATTTTAGGTATTATAATCGATTAGTATAAGAGATATAATAACGCCGCGAAAAAATGAATTTTAGGTCATATTGAAATTAGGTAGGGTGCGGTACGTCTGACACCAGGAGCGATTGCGTTTACCTGTGCGCATTCCCTTTATAAAGATCGTTGGCTGATGTTAGCAACAACAAAACTGTCCAGCAACTATAAATTTATGTTGCAAAAAGGGCATAAAAATTAAAAAACAAAAGTTTGTTCTAAAATAATTTCAAAATCCGCAATTTTCTCTTGTATAGCACAAGTAAACGTAACCGCTCCCATGTACCAGACGTATCACATCCCTCCCTACCTTCAATAAGAAAGGAAATACAAAAAAATCAGCCGACCTAAAATTATTTCTCGAAAACGTTAGCTTTATACTAGCTCTTTATAACACCATACTTTATATACCAAATGTGTTGATAACTTTCAAACATTTTAAAGTAACAATCAAAATGAAAATTAATTAAGCAGTCAACGTCATATTATGTATATTGGTTCTGACCTTTGATAAGACTTAAAAAATTTTATTTGATAATATTTAAACTATTAACCTTCTAATGTTTTATAGTATTTTATAATACAATAAATTAATGAATCTGCAACCTAACTAATAATACATTGTATATATAATATAAAGTCATTTAATTTGACATCTGTAGTAAAGTGTTTTATTTTTTATTCACGCTAAATACCATATGGAGGTGGGGGATCCTCTGTTCGGCTTCAATACTCCAATAGAATTTTTCCAAAGGAGTTTGTGTCAGATTTGAAGTGAGAGATATAGTATTTCGAAATTTGGCAAAAAATCAATGCTATTTATGAAAATTCTAAACATTCTAAAGCTTGATATGCCCAATTTTGTGTTTTCCCCTCCCTCTAAACCCCCCACCTTTCTCCTTGTTCGTTTTTACCCTTAACGAACTTGATATTTTCATTAACAAAAGCGACTCAAATACCAAATTTCGTTCCAATCAGAATAAAATTGTGACCGCTAGTGAGTCTACAGACACATAAACGTATATATACAAATTTTAGCAGTAGTGATTTTCAACATCTAGTAGGTAGGAACGATGGAGATTTAAAGAAATTTTTACGAAATTCCAACATTGGTACAAAAGCAATAGCTTTTTTCCTTTGGAGGAAATTCGCTAAAATGATTGATTAAAACTGATTAAATTTGAAATTCGATATCTCAGAAACAGATGGTAGAAGTCCTAATTACCAACAAGCTTTTTAATATCAATTAATGTCAATTAATGGGAAACAATAAAAAACCATAGATATAAGATAGCTTAGTGGATGAGAGAGTATTAAATTTTTCATAATAAAAACTTAATATAAAAAAATTATGTTATTTTAAAAATATTTATAGTCCCGAAAACTTGGACCTTTTTTACATTTATGTTTCTGATCGGATTCATATTTTACCGGAAATTTTATGATAAATATATGATGTATTCATTTCTTCTTCAATATACATTACGTAAATTAAAATAGACCCAATGTGAAAACAATGTATGTATCTATCGCTGTCCATAAGCAGCGCACCATGATACGGCGCACTCTGTTACACCCAAACTAACCGTCATTTGTAAAGTGCAGCTTGAGTGTAACAAAGCACATCACATCATGGCGCACTGTGCACAGACAGTGATATGTATACAGACAGTGATATGTACATTACTGTGTGCCATGATGCTTTGTTACACCCAAACTGCACTCTACTAATGTCTGTGAGTTTGGTTGTAACAGAGTACACCGCATCATGGTGCGCTGCATATGGACAGCGATAGATACATACATTGTTTCCAGATTGGGTGTAGTTTAAAAAACAAGCTGTATATATAAGCTGGGACTGGGGGTTGTTAGAAGAAAAATCGACGGTTGTCTACATGGGGGTATGGGAATAAAACAAATAATTTCGCTTATTGTGTATTAATCGAACAATCTTCAAAACAATATTTTTTAAATCGTCATGTATAATTGTAAAACTGAAGTAGGCACTACATGATGATAATTATTGATAAACTCAGTGAAACAAATTTGATTATGTGTACACAGTTTTAAATATGTACTATGGGCCACAAAAGTAGTGTTCTTTTTTCAAAAATTTACAGTTGTTTGGTGCCTTATTCATTCGATTTTTGGGATGATATTTCGAGTACAAATTGTTAGTACATTTATAATAAACAACTTTTATCCGAAGTACTTTTTTCGGAAACCGAATGAATAAGTCATAATGAATAAGTCATTTTGTGGTTATATGTACCAATTATCAATAATAAATTATATCAACAACAAACAAAATTAAATTATGTTTATTAAATAAAAGTAATATTTGAGATTTTTGTAACAATATATTTATTTTGACTATTATGTCGGAAACACTGTTCCTTCTTTTCTAAATATATATAAATGTTTTTATATATTTGGAAAAAGGCACTGTGTTTCCAAAACTAGTAGTCAAAATAAAAATATTGTTTCTCAAATATTTGCTTTATTTAATAATTCATAATAGATTTACGTCAAGTAACCCAAAAAGTTTTTTTATTAAGGACTCCACATAAATTATAATATAAAATTTAAAATATAATTCAAACTTACATAATAAAGCAGCAATATTTAAAAGTTGTGCAAATATACAACTTTCTGGTGAAAAAGCTCCTGTTTCACTAATGTATGGCAAAGCTGGATGAACATGATCCCAAAATACGGCAATGAAGTATCTAAAAAAAATTATTTATTATAAAACTTTCAAGTTGTGCCTTGGTTGTGAGCTCAGACATTTGATGGATCTGAGTATCTGAATGGTTTTTTTGTAAAAAAAATAATTCATGTTTTAAGAACTATAGTTATAAACAAGTTTATAAACTATATTTAATCTGTTCCCTTCATTATATTTGAGATACTAAAATTATTAATTTGTAAGTGTAATAAACCATATTTTGATACCCGACTTCAAAAATCAAATATTCTATAACAAAAAATGCACTAAAAAGTAAAAAAATAATTGCATATTCTTGTGCCAATTTTAGTTCACCTAAGCAAAAATTTTTAAATATATATGTACAATTATTGTTATTTTTGGAGGCGGTGTCAGCAAAGAGAAATTCACATAACTTTTGGACACCGCCTCCAAAAATAACAATAATTGTACATATATATTTAAAAATTTTTGCTTAGGTGAACTAAAATTGGCACAAGAATATGCAATTTTTTTTTACTTTTTAGTGCATTTTTTGTTATAGAATATTTGATTTTTGAAGTCGGGTTTCCATTTTGTCAAAATATGGTTTATTTCTCGCTTTTTAGTGACTTTGATGTTCTATAATGATTTTATTTGTCTACATATGGGTAGACCTACTAATTTTTAGTGCATTTTTTTTATAACACATTTTTTTTTACCCGTTTTTTTTTTTTTTTTTAATTTTTAGTGCATTTTTTTATAACAGATTTTCAGTTTTTTTACATGCATTTTGTTGTTTTTTTGTAAAAATTTTTTTTTTGGGGTCGGTTTTTTTTGTAAAAAATTTTTTTGAAGTCGGTTTTTAAAAAAAATTTTTTATTTTCCCATTATGAATGAGTATACCCTTTAAAAAAAAAAATTTCGCAGAAATCGGTTATCACATATAAAATGAGGATTTTCCTCTATTTCCCGGGGATTCCCTCATCCGAATGCGATTTAGTGGCAATGGGACCAATGGGAAGCCAAATCCTTTAAAACAAAAAACAAAAATTCAAAATCGGTTCATAAATGACGGAGTTCTGAGGTCACACACATAAAAAAATAAATAAATAAATAAATAAAAAATACAGACGAATTGAGAACCATCCTCCTTTTTGAAGTCGGGTTAAAAAATAGTCTTAGCAGCTAAAGCACTCAATATTAAAAAAAAACTTTTATAACAATAACAGTTTGGGAGCCATTGCAATTTCCAAATCCGATTGAAGGCTGTCCCATAGTATTATCAATGCATTTTGATGAGCAGCACACAATTTTCGAAGGTACCTTTCTACAAAACAGGTGGATAAATTTTTATAAATAAGTTGAAATATTATAAATATGATGAAAAGTCCTTGGAATTAAAAAAAAATTTTTTTGCTAGATGTAATGTCAATAATATCCAATCTTCTTATTTGTATACAAAAATTATTTATAAAAATTTATCGCTCTATTTTATAGCCAAGCAACTTAAAAAATTGTATTCAGCAGATCAAAATTCATCATACGTGTCAATGCGCGTTTGATCTACCGACCAGAAAATTAATCTATATGGGTTTAGCATAAAAGTGGCATAGCGACGTTCTTGGGGGCCCCGGTGCAAAAAATCTTGGGGGCCCTCCTGTAGAAAACTGACGTTAAAAAACAAAACGTCCAAATTTACTCTGTAGGAGTGCGCACATATTTTTAACCCGACTTCAAAATGGAGGATGGTTTCCATTTTTTCAAAATTGGTTTTATTTAAATTTGAAGCTTGGTACTTATAAGTACATATTTATAGCTGATATTTTTATATTTGTTTGGTATTACAAAATTATCTACATATGGTTTTCATTATATCTATCTATTATCACAAATTATTATTATTATTTTTTTATCATCCTAAGTTTTTCTATTATCAGTTCTAACAGAACTATAAATAGAGTGATAACCAGAGAAACTCATGAATTATAACTACCCAATGGTAGGCACAGAGTGGAATTATATACTAATATAATTAAGTACACTTATCTTTTTTTTTAGTACAAAATCATTTTTTTTTTTGAAACATTTTGAAAAAATTACTTTGTAAAAAATTATAACAATCAATGTTTCCTCTTCGAAATATTCATAAATCAGAAGGATTATTAACAAATATCAACGATCAGATGGAAGATTCAAGTTATTCCATATCTAGAAGTGGGTTAGATTATCAACAGACAAAATCTTTTTTTTTTTTTAAATACAAAAATTTGTCAAGTTTTAAGCAAAAAAATAATAATTTTTTCCCCCTACGGCTATGAAACTTAAGATTCAGGTTCTCTGGGAAAAAAGTGTGTTTTATAAGGGAATTTTTTTTATAAAACACACCGTTTCGGAGTTATTAACTTTTTATGTAAAATTTCTCGTTAATTCGGCACAGTCCCTTAATTCACATGGCCTGAAAATTTTGTTATTCAGATGTGGTATGTGTTTCATGTACTATGCTGACTTAAAACGACAGAATTTTCGATTGTTTTTTCGATATCTCTATTGGTTTACGAGATATTTCAAATTTTAGACTAAGGCAAAAATTTCATTTTTTTCACGAATAATGCATCTAAAAAATGTTTCTTTTTTGAAAACTTTTTATTTAAATATTTAAATAAATATAGTCTTATTGATTCAATCTTGGTAATGGTTGAAAATTTTTATTCGAATTTTTCAACCGAAAACACAAAAAAGTAATTTTTGGCGTTTTTCCCCATTTTAGGCTCTGTTCCGTTTGGAAAATTAAAGTTTTTCCATTTTTTTAATAAATTTCGAGTTAGTCCGGGTTGAATGCAAAAAAATCGCATCCTTCTAGCATATATAGAAATGGGTTAAATTTTTTAAAACAAAATAACCAATAAATTAGATGAAATGTTTGAAAAAGTTACTTTGTTAAAATTTTTTAACAATTAGTGTTTCCCCATTGGAATATTCATAAATAATGATTTTCAAATTAACGTGTAAATATATATAATATACATACTTTATGTGTCATCCAATCAGAAGGGACTGTATAAGGTATGTGCTTGACAAATCACAATGTTTAATTTATCAAAAATGCAAAAATTTTCTATTTTCCGACAGAACTTTCTAGTTTTCATAATTTTCTCATCAGTTTTGGTACTAGATCTAACTGTATGCTAAATATCAATTTTATAAGATATCGGGAAGTAGGAGAACATTTTGATATACTATACACGGGTAATTGGAGGCGTTCCCGCTATTTATGCATTTTTGAAGTAAAATAACTTTTTAACTATTTATTTCTTAACTATGAGCAAAAAATTCAGAAAATTCAAAAAATTCCGTAAATAGTATATATTCGAAAAATCACCACTGCAGCTCTTTTCGTTCAGAAGTTATTTCGGGGTCAAATATGGTCTAATTTAAGGATAAGTAATAGCACTGTAAGCGCGAAGGCCAAAAACCCTATAAACTCGGCCCTTAAACTAGATTTCAGTTCTATAATATTTAGTTAATCAAATCTGTTTAAACTGTTACTGTCGTCTAGAAGATTGAGCTTGTTGAAATAATAGATTGATAAGATAAATAATTATTATTTAAATAAATAATAAATAAGTGTTAAAGATATAATTGATCTTTATTAGATTGAATTATGACATATTATATATTTATATGTAAATTATCAAAGTTGTTAACATTCAAAGCAACCGTGATAAAAGAGAGAAGTTATAGTTGTTAAGCAACAGATAAAAATGATAAATAAAATTATAATAATAATTTAATGAAAATGCGATACCGCTACATACTTCCCCCCATCAACTAATAAAGAAAAACGACTAGAAAAAGGTTGTAACATAAAACAACCTTGTTCACTCGGAAAAAACTTTAAAAGTTGATGTACATCTTATAATTAAATACAAAGTTAATTAAGAAAAGATTAACATTGAAAAAAGTATGCAGGTTTTAGCCTGTCAATCGAAATAGAGGTAGGTTTGTTATTGATATCAATAACAAAAAATTTAGGAAATCTCTTGATAACAGAGAAAGGACCTCTATAATTACAAGATAGTGGAGGTTTGACATGATCCTCGCGTATAAAAACTTTTTTTGATGAATTTAAATCTTTGGGTAAAAATACATTTTTGTTGGTGAACTGTCTGGTAAAGAAAAATTTTGCGTTTATCATTCTATTTTTCAACTCTCGAGTAGATTGTTGAACAGAATGATATGTATCAACGTTTTCTGAAAAGAAATCATATGGTAATCGAAGAGGAATCCCATATAAAATTTCTGCAGAAGAAAGGTTAATATCCTCCTTGACCGAGGAGCGCAAATTTAGAAGTACCCAAGGTAAAATTTTGTACCAGTTATTATTTTTTTGACAGCAATTTAAAGAAATTTTGAGTGACCGGTTAAACCGTTCAATAATACCGTTGCTGTTAGGGTGATAAGCAGTAGTGGAAATATGCATAATCCCTAGAGAAGACAAAAAATCTTTCCAAATATGTGATTGAAATTGTTTACCTTGATCAGTAGTGATCCTCGTAGGTAAACCAAAACGCGAGAACCAAGAAGCAATCAAATTGTTAATAATTTCTTCCGACGTGATAGTTTTGATTGGAATAGCCTCGACCCAACGCGAAAAACGATCAATGATAGTGAAGATATACCGATATCCTTCACTAGGAGGAAGAGGTCCAACAATATCTAAATGTAAGAAAGAAAATTTGATACTTGGTTCTTCAATTGGCATAAAATCACTTTTAGTGTGACGAGTGATTTTATTTAATTGGCAGATCGGACATGATCGAGTCAAATTTTTGATTCGCGAAATAAGATTAGGGTTAAAAAAGAATGTGCGTACTTTTTTCAAGGTTTGTCTAATTGATGGATGACCAAGATTATGGACAGCTTTCCATACATCTTCTATATCAATGTCAGGTACGAAGATTCTGGGAATTTTCAAAGAAGTCTCCACATAAACCTTAAAAAGAGAATTCGGAGGAGTACGAATTTCTAAAGAATATTTTGGATTTTTTAACAAATTAATAAGAAGAGGATCACATTTCTGGTGATCAGAAATCTTCTTAATATCAATCAAATCAATACCTGAAGGTAGTGAAATTGTATTAATTCGAGATAAACAATCAGCCGGAATGTTTTCACTACCTTTAATGTATCTAAGATCAGTTGTATATTGACTGACAAAGTTTAAATGACGTATATCACGATTTAATAAATTTTCATTACGAGAATTAATAGCATTTATTAAAGGTTTGTGGTCAGTCTGAATGAAAAAATTTCGATTTGAAATGAAATGACGAAACTTTTTTATGCCAAAAACAATAGCTAATAATTCTCTTGAAAATGTACTATATCGTCTTTCAGTGTCTGTCAGTTTTCTTGATGTGAAAGTGAGTGGCTTCCAGACGTTATGAATTTTTTGTTGCAAAACTGCACCAATGCCAGTACCGGAGGAATCAGTGAGAATGCAAGTTTCAGCGTTCGAAACAGGATGTGCTAATTTAACAACATCAATTAATTTTTGTTTAGCTAAATTAAAAGCTGAAATTGCACGTTCATCAAGAATAACTGACTTCGTTGAAGTTTTACCGTGTTCAACAAGTTTATTCAATGGAGCTAAAATGTCACCACAATTCCGAATAAAGCGATTATAAAAGTTAATCATCCCAAGAAAATTTCGGAGTGATTTTTGATCGTTCGGAATAGGAAAATTTGAAATAGATTCAACTTTGGAAGGAATAGGGGTGATTCCTTCAGAATCTACGTGATGTCCTAAAAAATCTAATTTTGTTACACCAAAAATAGATTTCGAAGAATTTATTAAAATTCCAGCTTCATTGAGAATGTTGAAAACAGTTTTGAGATCTTGAGTGTGTTTTTCTTCGTTTTCACTCGCGATTAATAGATCATCAAGATAAGTAAAAACAAAATCTACATTTCTGAATAAATCTGCCATAAATCTAGAAAAGGTTTGAGCTGCATTGCGTAAACCAAAAGGCATTCTCAAAAATTCAAATAGACCAAAAGGAGTGATAATGGCAGTTTTCGCGACATCATAATCGTGTACAGGAATTTGATAATAAGCTCTTTTTAAATCAACTTTAGAAAAGATCTTTTTATCATTTAATTTCACATTGAAATCATATAAATGAGGAATTGGATATCTGTCAGGGACCGTGATCGAATTCAGTTGACGATAATCACCACATGCACGAAAAGAACCGTCCGGTTTCTTTTTCATGAGAAGAGGTGATGACCATTCAGAATCCGAAGGTCTACAAATACCCAAATCTACAAGTTCCTGAAAATGTTTTTTAGCAGCTGACAACTCTTCAGGACATAGCCTGCGATATTTAGAAAATATCGGATAAGAGTTTGTCACAATGCGATGTCGAGTATTATGTTTAGCATTAAGATTGAATTTTTCTGATTTGGTTAAATTTGGAAAATAATTTAAGATTTCCGTAAATTGATTTTGAAGTGAGATCACTTCAACGCATGAATTAATAGGTTTTAATAATGTTTGATTTTTAAAATCGATATTCAAATTGAATTTCTTTAGAAAATCTAAACCTAGAATGCCATGAATTACATCCCCAACAATGAATTCATGACGAAAAACCAAATCATTTCCAAAATTGAGAAAAATTTCAGAAGTACCAAAAGTATTAATTTTAGTATTGTTTGCTGCAATAATTGAAAAAGGTAAATTTGTAAATTTACATGATTTACAATACGACTTTGGAATCACAGATAGTGAACTTCCAGTGTCAACTAAATATCGAGTACCTTCATGTAAGAGATCGTACATGAAGATTAAGTTATACGATGATGATGTTGTGTTATTGAATTGGGTTTTTTTATTGACAGAGCTACTGACCAACTCAACAGGAGCTCTTAGAATTTTTTTGAAGTTTTATTTGAATTTATACATCGAGTATTTAATTTACAAAAAGAACAAGGAAAAACACACTTACGTGCTTTGGTACCATATTTATTATGATACCAACACACAGACTTCACCTGAACTTTGTGTAAATTGGTTTTTGGAGTATATTGGATCTTCGAAGGTGACTTTTTTGAATTTTCCAGATCAGTAACTTTATTTTTAAGAATATTTAATTCTTTATTTAACATAAAATTATCTGTTTTATGAATTTCTGAAACGGGAAAAGAACTGATATTAGATACAGAATTCAATTTATAAATATCATTAGCGAAATTAACAATAGTTTTCAGATCAACATTATTGTCAACGGTGACAAGTTGAATTTGAATTTGTGTGTCTAATTTACCAATGAATAATTCACGAATGAAATGTGAATCAAGATTTAGACCACTTGATAGGGATATCATTGTATTATATAATAATTGAGGAGTATCGAAATCTTTTTGAGATAAATTTAATAATTTATTTAGACGATCTTTACGAGAAAGTCCAAAAGTTTCCTTTAGAATATTTTTGAGTGTATCAAACTTATTTTCTTGTGGTGGATTTACAATAATATCTCTAACATGAGAAGTGTAATCCTCAGGTATAGCTAAAGAAGCTAGCGTGAATTTAGTTTCATCATCAATAATATTTTGAATAATGAAGAAACGAGAAACTTGAATTATCCATAATTCAATGTCTGTTACATTAAATTGTGGAAGCTTTTGTAAATTTGCTCCGCTCTACTACCATATTTATTATTTATTTAAATAATAATTATTTATCTTATCAATCTATTATTTCAACAATTTGGAAGATGTATTGTAGGTGCATCTAAATTCGGTAACTCATTTCGATTTCTAGGCATATTAAAAATGAAATGTCAAAAAAAATAATAAAAATATTTTTTTAGAAATCGAAATAGTTATAAGCGTAAAGCAAAAATAAGTATTATAACAGAAATAAAAGACTTATCTGTTAAATTTGGTGGGTGGTATGCTATATTTTGTAAGAATTACAATATTAAATTCGTCCAATCCAATTATCCAATAGTCATGTGTTGGAAGATTTTGGAAATTTTTTTCTTTAATAATATGTTAATTTACCACCCTCTTCGCTTACTTTTTCCCGGGGGCGCCAAATTGTTGAAATAATAGATTGATAAGATAAATAATTATTATTTAAATAAATAATAAATAAGTGTTAAAGATATAATTGATCTTTATTAGATTGAATTATGACATATTATATATTTATATGTAAATTATCAAAGTTGTTAACATTCAAAGCAACCGTGATAAAAGAGAGAAGTTATAGTTGTTAAGCAACAGATAAAAATGATAAATAAAATTATAATAATAATTTAATGAAAATGCGATACCGCTACAAGCTCATACACATTTGGATGCATTTCTAGTCGGTAGACATAGTTTTCACTAAATCGCACTATTTCTTCACACACTGTAGACACATTTAAGCTACGGTTGCATATATTGTTGCACGTAACACTTTATATTGAAAACGCTGTAGGATCTCAATGTTACTAACACTAGCCTTATCCCACAAGTCCATATAGGTTTTAAAATACTTTTGTACACTAATCGTTTGTTATCGAGAGATAAATTAGAATGGCGATTTAGCAGCCAATGATATTTATAAACTTTAATATTTAGTTGTTTTCTTTTAGTCCATATATGCTTTCGCCAAGTAAGTCTATTGTTCAGATGCATACCCAAATATTTCACTTCCTGGGTGATCAATTTTCAAGATAGTCTTGAATGATCTCTTGCTTCAGTTTTTCCAAAAGCCGTTTAAAATTTTGGGAAACCCTGTTAAAAGAGTTTAAGTTAGTTAAGAGAGTTATCTCCAGGAAACCTTGTTTGCTGCCAGATTCTCCTTAATCTCCGTTTTTCTTGAATCAAATCCTTAACAGTATCAGTCTGATTAGTTTTAATCGCTCTAGCCGTCACAATTTTAATCCGATTGGAATGAAACTGGGTATATGAGGTGCTTTCGGTATTTGAACGGTCAAGTTCGTGGGCAAATATGGGCAAAATCAGACGAGGGGAAACGGGGATTTAGAGAAAGAGAAAAACATAAAATTTGACATATCTCCCTTAATATTCGAAAAATCTAAAAATTTATAAGAAGTAAAGTTGTAGTAAATTAGTTTTACTATAATTTTGATTTTATCATTTATTCTGTTACACTAATATTTACATAAATATTTACAATTAAAGATTAAAAGTTAAAATTCTGAATATCTCTGTTCACATTAGAGTTTGAGAAAAATGAGCGGGTAGTGAATTGTAGCAAACATGATTTTCTACAACTTGACTTTTTATATATTTTTCGATGGTTCTAATATTAAGAAAGATATTTTATATTTTGTGTTTTCTTCTTTCTCATTCCCCCCTGACTTATGCCATTTATTAATAAAATTGGCCTTGCAAATACTAAAATCATATCAGACACGACATTTCAATTTGATCAGACTAAAATTGTGACCACTAGAGAGTGATTTATGTATTCTAAAGAAATTCGCTAAGTAGACGCAGCTCCTGCGGAACGAATTTTTTTAATAGGTGGTTCAAACTTTATTATTTCATTTAAGAAAACTACTTTAAACATCGATTATTTTATTTACCAAACTTGCCAAAAATTATAATTATTGGGGAAAAATGCCAAAAATTACCTTTTTTATCTAATTATAGTGTTTTCTATATGGAAGTTTAACATTACTCATGAAAAATACGAGTTTTATCAAATTGAATATGTGTTTTCGGTTGAACAATTCGAATAACAAATTTCAAATTCGCCCCAATACTTAGATCAGTTTTTGTATTATAAATACGTATTTCGACTTCAAAGTAGTCATCATCAGTATAAATTAGCTAGGCCTAATTGACTCTTTGACAATTAGAAATAGATAGAAAATAGAGATCAATAGACTCTTGTTAAACTTGCTTTCATTCAATTTACTCATGTTAATATCCCTCTTATTAAAATTACTCTTATATTGTTTCGGGATATGTTATTCGTTGCTAATTTGGTGACAGTTTCACGACGTTCCTTGGTTTTGCCTTGCTTATATATGTTTGACCGACGTTTAACTCTATTCTAAGGTTGCTCTTGATTGGTCCGTTGTTTTTATGCGTTGCGTAAACGGGTTTTTATATTTTGACATCTTTAGAAAGAGAGAGACTGACATACTGAAGATTAATTTCTCCGTAAAATTTTGATTAGATCTGAATTTGGAACCGATCCATTGTCTAAATTCATAATATTTCTTTTGAATTTCTGAATGTAAATGCTTTCGTATGCATCCAGATCTGAAGGATTTTGTGCTGCCTTTACAAGTTTTAAATTGGATTTGTCGATTTTATAGTCATTCTCTATAATATGAGCCCCTACACAGGATTTTTATAACCAGCCGCATTTCATATGAGCCATACGTCCTTTGAATCGCGTTAAAATTTGTCTACGGCTTTGGCCAATGTATGTTTGTAAACACGATGGGCACTCTATGCTATAAATTTCTGATTTTTGTTCGTTTTCTATTTTGTCCTTTGGGTTACCATGGATCAGGGAACAGATGAACATTCATACATACATACATACAAGCCCTCCTTTTTGCTTCGCCGTAGTCGGGTAATAATAGACAAACATACATGTCTATAATTTCAAATTTTTAGAAACAGTAGCAATATAGGGGCCATCCATAAATTTAGTAATGGACATAACGGGTGGGGGGAGAGGTGTAGTATTATTTTGTACATTTGAAGATAGGTTGTGGTAAGAACATACCTTTAAGAATTACAATTATCGCAATTGCGATCAATTGTTATCTATATTTTTTTTTTGGGGTATACATGGAAGCGGGGGGAGCAATGAACGATTTTCCAAGTTGTTTATTCTTCAGGAAGGGACTTTTTTTCTATCTCTTATGGTTTCAATGATAGATATTTACCCCTGCTCCCCAGGAACTCTAAGCATTTCCGAGATATAAAGTAGCCTAGAACATTGTTTGAGAAATCCTCTAACTGCCAATGGAAGTCGCGTCAGATCAGTTCAGCCGTTTCGGAGATTAGCACGGACAAACAAACAGACAGACAAAAAAATTTAAAATGCGTGTGTGGGTTTGGTAACGTGAATATCCATATGAGCTTAAAAAAAAGACTTTATTTCGAAATCTCAGGCAGACTTCAATTTTATTTATATGTATAGATGATGTATAGATCATCTATGAACTAATTATTTATGAATTTTTGTTTTTTTTTTTTGTTGGAAACTATTTCTAAAAAAAAACACATGTGGAAACACATGCGTGTAGATTCAAATAAATAAAGTATGAATTTCAATTTTCACGATTTTCAAATTTACGTGGAAAAAATAGAATTTTTCATTTGCAAATTTTTGTTTTATTTTAATTTATAATGTGAAATGTTCATTAACTAACTTCATTAATTAGCTGTACGTGATATTGGTGCCTTGAATTAATTTCTTTTATTTACCAATTAAAATTTAACACTTTGTTTAAATTCACATAAAAACTACTTAAAATTGGTGAAACTAACAATTGAGTTAATTACTTAAATTCCCGGTATATATGAAAAAAAGTTCAAACAAATGATGTTTATTTTTCACAAAGGAACATATTAGTTAATCTTTAACTCTAGAATACATAATATTTCGGATCGTTATCCCTCTTCGTTTTTCAGATATCGTTTTCACAGACCAACAGATAGACGGGCGAAGAGATTTACGTAGAATATATAATTTTGAACTATTTTAAAATAAAACAACTTTGTTTCGAGCTTTGACTTTTTTAATTATCATCTGTAATTAATCTTGATTATAAAAGCATATATATATATATATATGTACCTACCTTTATACCTACTTTGTATTTTAATTCATTTAACTTATTCCCTTATACTTATTCGTGTATAAAAAGTAAAATAAACTATTCACACATTGATAATGAACTCAGTACATGCGGGATATTATATAATCAATTAACTCAGTTGTTATTGTCTGTTTTTTTACTAATAAAATAAAAGTAGGTATATATTGTCAATAAATCCTGCACGTTATATGTGACAAATATATTCTTATATATATATACGTGACAAATATATTCTTTGTAAAGGAAATCGGGACCTTTTCTGGTAACTGGTAGTATAAGGGAAGCAAAATCCTTTGTCAAGGAATTTTCTACTATAAGTTTTGTTAGTTAGAAATTTTGTCACGGAAGTCTCTACGGAATCCTAATTGAGGAAGTTCACTCGTTACCAAAGGTATAAAATACAATATGATAAATTTACTTATTACAACTATGCCAATGGAACATATCTAGTATAACATATATAGTGTTTTAAGATTTATGATAAAATTTACTATATGTTGTACTATTCAAGAATTGTTTTGACAGTGATTATTCAATATTTTTGGGATGGCAGTTGAAAATTATTAGGTACTATTAATTTATTGGTATCAAATGGTATTCATGGCATTAAATGTCCATTATATATTATATATATAATGATATACACCGTGTAACTGAGCAACCGTATTTTTATTTAATTAGTGTATTTTTAAATATTATATTTATTCTTTTAATTTAAATAAAATGTTTTTTAATAATTAAATAATGTATTTTTAATTTAGAATACTTTATTATTTTAATTTTATAAAAACACGGTTTCTAAGTTCACGGTGTATACGGTGTGTTCAAAAAGGAGGATGGTTCTCAATTCGTATGTAGTTTTGTAATTTTTTTTAATTTTTTTAATGTGTGTCACCTCAGAACCCGATTTTGAATTTTTTTTTTTTGTTTTAAAGGGTTTGGTTTCCCATTGGTCCCACTGTCACCAAATCGCATTCTGATAAGGAGATCCCCGGGAAATCGAGGAAAATCCTCATTTTATATGTGACAACCGATTTCTGCGAAATTTTTTATACTTTTTGAAAGGGTATACTCATTCATAATGGGAAAATAAGAAAATTTTTTTGAAAACCGACTTCAAAAAAATTAACAATAATTGTACATATATATTTAAAAATTTTTGCTTAGGTGAACTAAAATTGGCACAAGAATATGCAATTATTTTTTTATTTTTTAGTGCATTTTTTGTTATAGAATATTTGATTTTTGAAGTCGGGTTTCCATTTTGTCAAAATAGGTTTTATTTTTAAATTAGTTTGTTAAGTTCAACTTTATAATATACCTATTTGTTTTTGAAAGATGTAATGTATAGGAAATTTTTCCAGTATTATAAAAAATGGAGTATGCGCGAACCGTTTACGTCTATCATGCATATTAAAAATTTCAACTTAGATTGCAAATATCTCGTTTTACAATTGTCGGTCACAAGATTTATTTTAAAAATAAATACAAAACATTTAGATTATTATCATATTTCAATTTTATCAAATTCTTAAGTAAAGTGGGTTTACGTATGATCTACCTTAATGTGTACATGCATTTGATATATTGAAAGTCATTATCTTAAAGTGCAGAATAGACACAGAACTTGGTTGCAGCAACATTGAACTCCGCCTATAAAATATTTTCACCACAGACGCTGCAACCAAAGTTTGGGATCATAAAATTTAATTTTTACTATTTTATGACTCTAGTCATATAAATTCTATCATTTCTCATCATGTCTCTATCTATCTCATTTAATTTGTATAGTTTATTTATATCTTTAGTAATAACTACACAAATAATTTTATACAATATAATATATACAGTGTGTCTACTTAAGTTGGCTCCATATGGAAAACTTTTTTATTATAATGTTTACGAAAAAAAGTTATTCTTTATAAAAATCTCTGCATTCGAAAATATTAATATTCAGCTATTCACTTTTGACATAAAATGTATAGGGTGTCTAAAAATTGAAAAAGTTCGATAGGAATGTGTTGACCACTTCAATTTTAAATTAAATTTTGTTTATTTTTGTTCAAAATGTAGACCATATAGAACAGATTATACGGGAAACGGTTCAAGAAATCACTCCCGAGATATGTAGCAGTGGATTTAAAGAATTTTGTAAAAGGACAATTACATGTATGGAACGCGAAGGTGGATACGTTGAGGCAAAAACGAACTGAAGGTAACTGTTGTTACTTACGTCAACAATAATAATTGTATTTGTAATGTAATGTATGAAAAATAAATGTTCTGTATTCATTATTTTGTTACATATCATTCAAAATGTTTCAAATCAGCAAATAAACATTTGAAGTACGATGACTGGTTAATTAGAATAACAGATAACGTGTTTTATAAGTAGGACTTGCAAAATTTAATTTAAAATTGAAGTGGAAAAAAAATTCCTATCGAACTTTTTCAATTTCTGCACACCCTGTACATTCGATGTCAAAAATAAATAGCGGCATGTTAATATTTTCGAAAGCAGAAATTTTTATAAAGGATAACTTTTTTTCGTAAACCTTTTCCATATGGAGCCAACTTAAGTAGACACACTGTATATATTATATATAATGTAAATTGTAACCAATATAGGTATTTTGTATATGAACATTTAACTCCTCCTACTAAATATCAAATAATTTTTAATGTTGCAGCAACCGATCAAGGTCATGTTTTTGGTTGCTGCAACAAGTCCACACACACAGCAACATGCTAGTTAGTCTTCAATGTTGCTGTTCAATGTTGCACGTTTGTGGAGGCCCTAAGGGGAAAATCAACTTTATAATTTTTTCATTTCGATTTGGCACTTATTTTATTACACATCTAAAAGTATCTAATAATTAATCGAATAAATTTTTGTTGTTTTTGAAAGACAATTTAGATTTTTTGGTATTACCAAAATCTGTTTTCTTATGTATGCGGATGATTTGACCCTGCTATGTGATACCAAGGGTAATTTACAAAAAGCCCTTAACGCTTTAAATTTATACTGTAATGAGAATTGTTTTAGGATTAATACAAATAGCAATTCACAGCGTTAGAAACATGATAGTCAAATCTAAGCTTCAAAGCTGGTACGCTAGAACAAAAATTCTCGATACTATAGTTGCTAAACTTTACTATACGGGACTGAAATCTGATCACTAAGATATCTGAAAAAACTGGAAAAAGTCCAGGGTTTTTATCTTTAAAACTGTATATAACTGGCAAGCACTTACGCCAAGCTACACAATCAGAACCGAGACCGAAAGAAATCATTTGACCGTGCGAGCATTGCAACTAGCTCTGGTTTGGTGGACCAGTATACTGAAAATGTATAGCAAATGCCTGACAAAAATGTATTATAATAGATTAAACGAATTAGATTCTTCAAATAGAACTATGGCAAAGTATAACTGCAATGGGTCAGTCATCTCTGTTATATTCTGAAAGACTACAAAAATCAATGGAAACTTAATGATAAACAAATAATTTTGGAGTCCGGGCTCAAGCCTTTATACCAAAATATGATTACAAATACGCCTGTTGAACCATATCTAGATTTTTATGTAAATCTTTCAAATATGAGATTGATCAACTCAATTAAGAACGGCAGGCTATTTTAACTATGAAAGTTACCGTCGTCAATAACTTATAAACATATAAATGGCCTCAAAATCAAATATGTAATATCTGCAATAGGCAGGAATCAGAAGATATAATTCATTTTACCGTGACTGGCTCGATCAATGACTACTTGAGAAAATACTATTTGAAAAAATATTTAGATGTAAATCGTAATCGGGAAAACTAAATAATAAATATTTTGTCAAATTTAACAAAATACAAAATGAATAATATATATTAGTATATTTGCAACGCAGTAAAAATGAGGTGCTTCATTCAATACGAATAATTTAAATTATAACTTACATCACATAAACTAAGAAAAATTTATTTAGATAGCGAACTTCAGGCCTGGTTACACGGTGTAAGCTAGCGTGTGAGTTGACGAGGCAGTGTAGCAACTTGCACCGTGTGGGGCGAGGTACTGTCATGTACGAGTCGGTCAGTAGCTGGCATATGAGTTACTACAACATTTTTTGTTTTTACTCGCCACTCGCTTTCCCCCACCACGGCACTCGCATGCGACTCGGACGTCAACTCGCACATTTTTAACGCAATGACAGTAGCTCGTACGATCAGGCACACTCCAAGTGCATTCTCTGCTGCTTCACGCGTTTATCTTGTTTCAACAGACAAAATGACAGCGGATAATTGGAATTGCGAGCAAAATTTAAAGTTTGTGGACCTATACAAGGATCAAACCAACTTATGGAATTGTTTGGATCCTAAATATAAGAACTATCTTCATTATATAGCTCTTTAAATATTGTATGTGTTGCTCCTTTCCTATGCATCCAATTCCTGACCCAAATCCTTCCTTTTTTCTTCCTTTTTGTATAGCACTTTCAGCTCGAAGTATTTCAGTGCAAAGTATTTTTGTAACCGCTTTTATTGTGATATGAGCTATGATCAGTCGTGAATTTTGCGACAACATTGCACGGGACAGGATACATGCGAGTATAGAGGTGCAGTAGCTGTCTATTGTCATGCCAGTAGTTCGCTCCGTGTAGCCCGACCTTTAGTCTTAGTATTAATTGATACTAAATTTTTTAGCCACCTGTGAAGCTTAATTGCAGAATGCAGAATAAATGTATTTATTATACCCCATATATAATATGCACCAGGGTATACTAAGTTAAGTTTCGACTTTGTGCCGGTTGAAAATATAGATCGCGGAAAAAAAATTTTTGTATAGGTGTTAATAAAATGACCTAATTAGTCTCTTCCGCATATGTGTCTGTCCGTTTGTCAACACGATAACTCGAAAACGAAACGAGATAATACCTGAAATTTTGTATGTGTATTTTAGGGCTAAAAAGTAAGGTCAAGTTCGTGAATGGGCAAAAGCGGACCATATTTGGGCAAAATTGCCTATCTTGGAAACCGTAAGAGATAGAACAAAAATTTAATAACAAAAAATGTTTCGTTTTTAAAAACAAACAAATTTTGTTTGAAACTTTTTTCATAAATTCAGTATATACCGGGTATTTGAGCAGTCGTTATTTTCACATTTTTTTGTTATTTTGTTTCTTTATAATGTTGATTTACCCTTAAAGTATTTCTATCGCTTTTCTTGTGTCTATAATTTTGTTTTTGAATAGGGTAGATTTTATAGTTACTTGTAATAAAACAGGATTTTGTTGAGTGACAGCTGGGACACAGTACTCAAAAAACAAAACTTAAGTATACCACAATATTTGAAGATTTGACGAAAATTTTCGTGAATTAATTAAGATATTTACAAAACTCTTCGTCAGACTATTTTTTTTTAAATTTTGACGTAATGTACAAGATCTAAAGAAGGTGGAACAGCATTAACGAAAATATATGCGTTCATTCAACATTTGCTATTCACAATATTTTAAAATTCCAATTTTTAATGATTAATTACATGAAAACCCTTCGTCAGATTTTTTTTAATCTATACATTGCCGATTTTACCTATACATGTGTCCGATCAACCTTAAATAAAATAAAATTTAAAGAAGAAGAAAAAATTTATAGATTTTAATATGTACCTTTACGATCAAAAGTGTATTCGGTTATCGAAAAAGTGTTTCGACCAATATTTGTTCCTAATAAAAATACAAACACTTTTAGTTTCGATATTTTTTTGGGACATTAAATAATTGACATGATACATTAAAAAGAAACTTAAGAAATTGTGAAGGGTGGAGGTAGGGGCGTCGTGAGGGTGTTATATGTGGTGTGGTACACCAGGCCCACGAGTATGAGGGGTTCCTAGAGCTTCACACCAAAAAGCTTCGCTTAAAATTCAGATAATACTATTTCGAGAAAAAAAATCGTGTGTAAATATAGTTTTGTAAAACCTATTTTAGAATAGGAGTGGCGATTTTGGATAAGCGACATGCTTATGAAAAAAATCTTATATAATTGTAATAAGTGGACGGTTTTATACCAAGGGTCTATAAAAAAAATTAATAAAATTCATTTATTATTATTTATAATTAAGTCAAAATTTGTTTGTCAAATTCTCTTCAATATGTACTGTATATAAGATTGCATGTTGCCAGAGGGTAAATTAGGGTCATACTTTCTTAAACAAAATTATTGAACCAATTACAACAAACAAATGGAATTTTTTATTCAATACAAATATAAAATATCCCTGGATTGCTATAAATTCAATATTTTTTGAGATATGATTTTTTTTAAGTTTGAGATATCATGATTTTATTTTCTAATTATAAAACCTCAGACTTTTTATGTTTGTATTGAGTCAAAGAAATATGAAACAAATTTGTCCCGTTCAAAAATTCAATTGGTTTGCAAATATGCATATAGATCGATAATTTCGTTTAAGAAATAATATGGCAGTACCAAATTGGCCTCTGTGAATATGCAATCTTATAATCAGTGTTACATATAATGAAAACTGGATAATTAATAATTTGTGATCATAGCTATAATGAAAACTGTGTGGATAATTTTGTGATACCAAAAATCTATAAAAAATATCGGCTATAAAAAGTATATACTCGTATGTACATTCCAAAACATGGGCGCACTCTCCCAGAGTAAATTCGGACGGTTTTTCTTTAGAAAGTCAATTTTCTACAAGAGGGGTCCCCAAGAATTTGTTGCACCGGGGCTTCCAAGAACTGGTGAGAGGGATTAGAAACAACCATAAAATGTAATTACTTAGAATTTTTTCTTTCGGGCAGTTCGTTTTTCTCACGTAAACTTTCAGTTGCTTTCTTGAACACAATCATACCCAACAATGGTTGATAAAAATTTCTTATAAGTTTGCACAACAAACTGCATATTCAATAATTGTTCAATATTTACAAACAAAAACAGAAAATGTACTTACGTGATCACAAACGTAACCGGCATTAAAATAAATAAACTTAATGGTATCACATGTAAATTTCGATATTCGGCCATGTCAGCAGATTAATTCTTAGTATAATATTTTCATTCAAAACCATTAAAATTTATTATATTTATTATTAATAACTAAATAAATTTTATAGAATTCAAACAATATAATTCTTCAAAAATTTTTTGATTATGTCAAACTTATTTATAACAAAAGTTTAAACATTTTTGATTTTGATAAAATATTAATAATTTATAAGCAACTTATTTTCTATTCATTTTAAAACAAATGTAATCATCATATTGTTAAAAAATTACTTATTGTTAGATTCACCGCGTGTTTTTGGTACAAAACATGATTTTCAAATGCGTTTCAAACGGAAATATTTAATAGTAACCACAACACTTAGACAAAATATGTAAATTAATTAAATAAAAAAAACTATATAATAAAAACAAGAGATAAGAAATTGATATTCAGTTGCAAAAAAAATTTATAAATATAAAATGTTGCCTTTAATAAGTAACTTGGACTTGATTCTCAAATAATTTTTATTTGAATATGATTTAGTAAAAGCATTGTTTGGGAAACATTTTCGCAATTGTATGCATGTTTCAATTTTTCGATAAAAAATAAATTTAACAAAGCAAATTAGTCGATTTGTTTTTAATGTGTGCTCTTATTTTATGGCTTTTAAAAAGTTCTTTTTTACCCCTATATAAAGAGTACAACGTTGTATGAAGGTTCGTTTTAATGTAAGCCATGCTGAGGCCCTTGAGCATACTACATAGTTTGGGAGCTCTTTTAGATAGCAAAAAACAACGTGAATGAAACATCAAATGTACTCATGTTTAACCGCGCGCATAGCAGTTTGTTTTCAGAGGTGCATTCGTCTTGGACGCTCACATGCTTTGAGCGCTCACGCTTATAAGCACAAACTATTGGTGTTCATGTTGGCCTACGGACGCTTAGAATCGATCAGAAAATATTGTTCGTTTTGGGCGTTGTGAGCGTTAGTTTGTATCAACATGGTGAATGTGGGAAATTTTTATCAGATAATAAATAATATACGTTTTACTAGATTCTGAATCATTTAAATCAATCGAAAATAATCTGGGTAAATAGTTAGCCATTTTTACTGATTTTTCAACTATTTTAATTTTAAGTACTTTAATAAATATGACAAAAGTTTGGTTAGCTTACGCTCACGTAGCATTCGTTTTGATAAATAGTAAGATTTGGCGCTCACGCTTTTGCTGCCCTACCTCTATGGAGTAAGCGTCTGTGAGCGCGAGATCTACCTTACGAACTCAGCCGCAAGCGTTATTTTTTGACACTCACAGCGCCAAGTCGAGTAGAACTTCAGAACTTTATTTGCACCTAAACAGTTTGGTGTTTCCATCGATTGTTTGAATCCCAGAAAAAATGAACCATATATGGACGAACTATTGTTAAAACTTTAAAAATATAAATATTTAAGACAGAGTTCAGTAATTTATTTGCACCTACAAATTTTCCATCAATTTTTCAAACTTAAGAAAATATTTTAAAATTTTTGGTCGAGTTGGCACTATTCCTCTCCTTCTGAAACATAACCAACCACTTGAATGACTACCAAGTTAAGGTGCAGCAATTGGGCCAAAAATAGCAAATTCACGTTGTTGTTGATTGATACACACAATTCCGTGCACTTGTTAGAGCTTAAATTTCGAATGCCATCCGATTTCAACAATTTTAACTTTTTTTTTATTGTTTTTTGTCGACTTTGAAGGGTTGTTTCTCAGAACAACCCTTCCAAGACTCCAACCCTCCAAAACCAGCCAAGCAGCTGCGCTTGTTCAGGCGTTGTCTCTACTTGGAACTGGGAGGTTACGGGTTCGAATCCCGACACCGGCAGTTTGTCAATTAAAAAAAAACAATTAATGGGGCGGTTGATTGACTAAACTGTCGGCGTATGGACAAGTACCAAGTTACCGGCTATGCTTGTGAAGGTTTTCTGCGGTTTCCCTTCACGAACTCCAGATAAATATCGGCATAGTTCCTATCAAAGTCGGCTGCAGCCGCACAACCTACCAATTCCTAGTCTGCATACGAATTCCTGATCCTCCACTCACATCATAAAAAAATGTAAAGGGTGGCCTCTGTTATAGACCGTTGTCTCAAAAACGGAGGTTAAACCCCATTATTATTTATTCTCAGAAACTGCCCATCAGGATCGGATAGCATTTTTTTTACAATATATAGTGGTACCAACAAATAAGCCTACCAATTTTGGAGCTGTTGCCTCATAACTTTTTTTTTTATTCAAAATTCGTAAGTGCGTATTTCGGATGGCAAAAAAATGTTATTTTATAAATAGCATAGCTATTTATTTATTTATTTTATAATATAGCATAGCAAAATCTATAACATCAAAGGATAAAATGGGTTCCTGTTTAAATAAAATGACAAAATTTTTTTAAAAGTATACAGTCTTTAAATTATTGTCTACTTATTTTGATAAATGGAAAAAAATAGTTTACAGCTGCATTGTCGTAGAGTTGTAATGAGTTATAACTTACAAACTTTCTAGCTGCAATCTATAATACGTTTGTGTAAGTTTAACCAAATTAAACTGTAGAATAATTATTAAAAAATAATGTAGTATTGTCTTTTTGATTATATCTCACCTGTGCATAATATAAAAAAAAATTTTGACAAAATGGAAACCCTACTTCAAAAATCTAATATTCTAAAACAAAAAATGCACTAAAAAGTAAAAAAAGTAATTGCATATTCTTGTGCCAATTTTAGTTCACCTAAGCAAAAATTTTTAAATATATATGTACAATTATTGTTATTTTTGGAGTCGGTGTCAGCATAGAGAAAATCACATAACTTTTGGACACCTCCAAAAATAACAATAATTGTACATACACTATGTTTAATTTACATCTTCGTATCATAGATCCCACGAATATGAGAGAGTACATATGTACATATATATTAAGCAATGTGTATGAGAAGGAGGTCTTATAGGTTTGATAAACAAGCATATTTTTCATAACTGTTCGAGTGGTCACCAACCACTCAAACCTATAAGACCTCCTTCTCATACACATTGCTTAATGTATACATATGTACTCTCTCATACTAGTTATGAATATTATTCACTATTTTGAAAAATATCCTTGTTTATCAAACCTATAAGACCTCCTTCTCATACACATTGCTTAATGTATATGTACATATGTACTCTCTCATACTCGCGGGATCTATGATACGAAGATGTAAACTAAACAGACGGTATATATTTAAAAATTTTTGCTTCGGTGAACAAAAATTGGAACAAGAATATGCAATTATTTTTGTACTTTTTAGTGCATTTTTGGTTTTAGAATATTTGATTTTTGAAGTCGGCTTTCCATTTTGTCCAAAATTTTTTTATTTCTCTTTTTTTAGTGACTTTGAAGTTCTATAACTGATTTTATTTGTCTGTTTTGTTTTGTTTTTTGTAAAAATTTTTTTTTGGGGTCGGTTTTGCTGAAAGTCGGGTTAAAAATAAAATCAATCACTAACAAAAACGTTGCTTTTATTATTTAAATCGATTACAGCAATGAAGGTTTTATACGTATCCTTATACTTGTTCCCAATTGTTGACAGCAAAAATTAGCCAAATTTTATCGCAACATATACCATAAGGTCCCATAAAGTCACACAGAGACACAATTAATGTATCAAGTATTGTACTAGAAAAAGTTTGATCATTGTTTCACAAACGATTCTGCATATGGAGGGACATTTTGGGCTCTGTCTCGTTCTCTGCATTAAAATATGGGTAATTTGAAAAAAAAATAAACAGTGATAATTTGAAAACCATTGAGGTACAATCAACGAGGTACTAATGAGGTACAAACGATTGACATCGGTTTTAACTCGAAATTCGAAGGTGGAGGTGCTGGAATTTCCTCAGCACCCCCAAATGTAAATAGTGATAATTCGTAAACCGTTGAGGTTCAAACGACGGGACTTGAGGTACAATCAGATACTAACGAGGTACAAACGATTGATGTCGGTTTCAACTCGAAATTCGATGGTGGGGGGCTATGGAAATGGACCTTATTAAAATAGTATATAAAGTGTTGAAAACATAACGGCAATATGGCTTCGTTGGTTAAAGCGCCTGTCTAGTGAACAGGAGATCGTGATTTCGAATCTCGCCGGGGCGACTGTAATATTTTATTTAATTAGTTCTCTGAACAAGTCTGAATAACTCTTCTGGTAGAGTCCAAACTATTATATACTTTCTGTATTTAAATCATTTATTAAACATTTATTTTATTTTTTTTAGACTTTTTCAGTGATTTTCAGAAAAATAAGACTTTCAGAAGTCTTATTCAGGAGTTTTAAAGAAATTATTCTCCGTTTTTGAAGAGAATTATTTCCACCAGGGACGTAATAAATCATTCATTTTTCTTTCTGTCTAATGATTAAATATATTCCGTCATCAAGCTAAATGACTGATTAGACTTATATTACTTTTTTTTTAAATTTTATTTAACCTGGGAGCTCGAAACCAAATTTCCGTGTTTCACAAATATGCAATAATGTTAATTGGTGTACATAGCACCAATTTAAATATGTGGTAAAACCATAGGCATAGTTATTTATCTAGGGACGGAATAAAACGATCTACTTCAGACGAATATGGACACTTGCTTCCTTACTTCTCTTCCCGTAACCAACCGCTCATATATACTCGGGCCCTGTAATCTTATGTCTATGTATCTAATGTATCAAATTAAACTGCGAATCGTCCAATAGAATGTGGACACTTACTTCCTTACGACAGCAACCATCCTGCTCAGTTGTACCCCGTCCCTAGATCGTATGTCTACAGGTGTATTCGTTTTGGGCGCTTACAAGCTTTCAGCACCATTAAATAGCTATTTTAGTGTTCAACTTGACGCTATGCATGTAGAAGAAAAAGTGAGCTAATGGTTGAGTTCTAAACGATAGACACCACACTTACAGACACTTTATCCATGGTAGACCAGCAAAAGCGTGAGCGCCAAATCATACTAAATCCCAAAACGAATACTGTACAAGCGTTTCTTTATTTATCAGCCACGTGCACAGTGTAAGCGTTCATGAGCCGGTACGAACGCCAAAAAGTTTCGCTTAGCGCTCAAAGCGTGTAAACACCCAAAACGTATACACTCTATGTCGATAACCTACAACATCATTTGAAATTGGGTTCTTTTTATTGCACTTATTTATTAACCCGACTTCAAAAAGGAGGATGGTTCTCAATTCGTTTATATATATATATATATATATATATATATATATATATATATATATATATATATTTTTTTTTTTATTGTTTGTTACCTCAGAACTCCGTCATTTATTAACCGACTTTGAATTTTTTTTTTGTTTTAAAGAGTTTGATTTCCAATTGGTCCCATTGTCACCAAATCGCATTCTGATGAAGGGATCCCCTGGAAATCGACGAAAACCCTCATTTTATATGTGATAACCGATTTCTGCGATTTTTTTTTTTTTTTTGAAAGGATATACTCATTCATAATGGGAAAATAAGAAAAATTTTTTAAAAACCGACTTCAAAAAAATTTTTTACAAAAAAAAACCGACCCCAAAAAAACAAATTTTTACAAAAAAAAAAACAAAATGCTTGTAAAAAAAATTGAAAATCTGTTATAAAAAAATGCACTTGCACAAAAATTAAAAAAAACGGATAAAAAAAATGTGTTATAAAAAAAATTTCACTAAAAATTAGTTGGTCGTTTAGTAGGTCTACCCATATTTAGACAAATAAAATAAGTTATAGAACTTCAAAGTCACTAAAAAGCGAGAAATAAAACCTATTTTGATAAAATGGAAACCCGACTTGAAAAATCAAATATTCTATAACAAAAAATGCACTAAAAAGTAAAAAAATAATTGCATATTCTTGTGCCAATTTTAGTTCACCGAAGCAAAAATTTTTAAATATATATGTACAATTATTGTTATTTTTGGCGGTGTCCAAAAGTTATGTGAATTTCTCTATGTTGACACCGACTCCAAAAATAACAATAATTGTACATATATATTTAAAAATTTTTGCTTAGGTGAACTAAAATTGGCACAAGAATATGCAATTATTTTTTTACTTTTTAGTACATTTTTTGTTATAGAATATTTGATTTTTGAAGTCGGGTTTCCCTTTTGTCAAAATAGGTTTTATATTAGTTATTGTTGAACTGAAAAATATGAACTTATAAATAATATTTATTTTCATTCTGTATATGTTTCACTAATATATTAGAAAATGTTTTCACAAAATAATTTGGTATGTATTCAAATAGAAACATTTATGTAGTAACACTCATATTACAACATGACGATTAAAACTGTGTTATCTACAACAATTTAATTCAGTTCAAAGATTCTATAATAATGGCAGTAAGTAACTAATAGTTGTGAAATGTTGCGAAACGAAATGATGCCTGTTGTACGAACAACAATATTGAAAATTTATGAGTACCGATAGAAATATAATAATTTTTTTTTAAATATGCAAAATCGACAACACTGTTTCATATACAATGTGTTGTTTTTTACATTATAGTTTTAATTGTGATCTTTGTAAAATTGTAACTAGATAATATATTGTAGATATCAGTTTTTATGATAAATACTAAAACAGCAACGTACAAATATTTCTAATATATCTAGTATTTCTTATACCTTATATTCTAAATTTTATAATTGTTGTTGTCTTTGTAATAATATTATAATTATTATGAATTGTATCACGAATAATGTACATCTTTTAATATTTTCTAATGATTGTACACGTTTTATTAAACTTATCAATTCATAAAATTTAATAGTCAAGATTTTCTTTGTATCTATTCTTAAGTCGCCTAACAAGGTCCGGTTTCTAATAAAGCCCAGTCATGAAAAATGGTTATTGTAATTGTTGGATTAATTCGAAAAATGCAATATACCTACCTATAAGCAGAAAAAAAAAAAAATATATATATATATATATATATATATATTTATATATAATGTCTGTGGACTCTCTGACATAAATCAATTAGAAAAACATACATTTTTAGCTTACAACAGAGGTAATAAGAAAATAAAATAATTTAGAATATAAAAAAAACCGATACAAATCATTTCAGAAAGAAAAGTTACAAAAAGGCAAAATTCAACTAGATTTGAAAGAAATGTGTATAAATATAACAAGTGTACAAAAAGGGTAAAGGTAATTTTTTAGCGAATTTCCTTCTAAGGAAATGCGGCTATTGTTTTTGCACCAATGTTGGAATTTCGTAAAAATTTCTTCAAATGTCCATCGATCCTACCTATTTACTAGATGTTAAAAGCCTATATATATATATATATATATATATATATGTACTTTATATGTCTGTGGACTCTCTAGTGGTCACAGTTTCATTCCGATTGAAATGAAATTTGGTATTTGAGGCGCTTTTGGTATTCTAAAGATCAAGTATTCGGGTAAATGGGTAAAATCGGACAAGGGTAAAGGGGGTTTAGAGGGAGGGGGAGACACAAAAAAAAAGGGGGGGAAAAATCGAAAAATTTACCTGGAGTTAAGTTGTAGGTACTAAGTTTTACTGTAATTTTGTTTCTTATCATTTTTCTGTTACACTAATATTTACAGAAATATTTACAATTAAAGATTGAAAGTTAAAATTCTAAATATCTCTGTTCACATTAGAGTTTGAGAAAAATGATCAAGTAATGAATTGTAGCAAACTTGATTTTCTACCACTTTACTCCTTATACATTTTTCGATTATTCTAATATTAAGAGAGATATTTTAAATTTTGTGTTTATTTGACACAAATACATGAAATATATTTTATTGTAAAAAACTTTTTTTTTTTTAATTCAACCGACTTCAAAAAACACAAAAAGTCACTATATTGAATAGCTAAAAATAACAATTTACAGATTTAATCCAAAAGACAATTCTTGCCCAAACCTATTACGTATAATTTAGTATATATAAATATACAAGGTATATTATCACGACTGTAACGCTTAAAATCAATCGATCTTATTGATCGTAGGCATGAATGTTTGGTATATGTGTTCATAAAATTTGGCCATTTCCGCATGTCCGTCTGTCTGTCTGTGGACACGATAAGCCAAGAACGAAAAGAGATAACGAGCTGAAATGTGTTCTAGAGCAAAAAAGTAAGGTCATGTTCGTTAATGGGCAAAATCGGAGTATATTTGAGCAAAACTGCTTATCTTTGAAACCATTGGAACGTGTTTCCCTTCGAATTGTTGTGCGAAGTACATGAATATTAAAAAAAATATTTATTTTAATGATTATTTAGTGAATTATTTGATAACTTAGGTCTTAGATTTGACCTTTGATTTGACAAAGTTTTTTCATAGGCCTTATTGAGAAACCCGGTTCCTAATTAGTCCCAAAATCGAGGTTTTTAAAATTAACGTTTATTCATGGAAACAAAATAAATTGTGATGATTTGTACTCAAACATCGGATGCAAAAATAATCAATGTTTCTAAATTTCTATTTATTTTTGTTTAATACGCAATTTCACGTTTTTGTAGACATTTTGCAAAACGTGGGCCTTATATATAAGACCAGTACCTTATATATAATTAAGAATGTTGGGTCAATTCGTCATAAACGACAATGTTTACATAATGCAAAAGAAATAAACCAAATTTAGTGTGATTATCTTCTTTACATATAAAAAAGAAAATATCGAATTGTTTGGAGATAACTATAGGAGATAGCGAAAAAAATGATGAGAGAAGATTCTAGAATTTTCTTTACGACTCCAGAAAAACTATTAGAAGCTCAAAATTCCAAACCGTTCCAAAGTTATAGCTGTTTTCTGACCTGAACAAAATTTTGGAAATAAATTATTTGTCAATAAATTTAAAATATAAAAAAATTTAAATTTCAAAGTGTCAAAAGTTATTATTTGGCATAAATAAAAACATAATGGATTACTCTTTCGATTGCACACAATAAACAGCCAATTTTTTAAGCCCCGCCCACAGATTAGTTCTGAATAGACACAAATTTCCTTTCCATATAGATTAAGAGATGTATTGAAAACACGATACATTTCCCATTTAAATAACATATGATTTTTTAATTTTTACATTGAATTTTTCCCTCTTGAACAAGTAAATTTAAAAGAATATTCAATAAATATTTTTGCAGAAAATCGAACGGTCTACAAAAAAATCTTTTGCCAATTTACGATAAAATTACTTGTTTAAAAGATGTTCATGGTCAAAGTTGTGTTCATGGTCAATATGTCTGCTTGTGTACCAAGTTTAAACTAATACAACTCAATCTATTATCTATAATTTAACTAATATACTTATAAACTGAACAATCAACACTAATTTTAAGTGTTACAGAATGCTCTAAATTATGTGAGTTTTACTTTATTATGAATAGTGCTGTCGTGAGAAGCGGCAAATCCTTTAAAATTATTATGACAGGACGATAATATGTCTACGGGACGAAAACTACTTGAGTTAAGAAAATATATCGAGAATCGAGAGATAATTACTAAAATAATTTTGGAATTGGTGAAGCAATTGCGACCTTGCAATACTTTTTTTTTAAATCAACACTTTTGTTAAATCTCATTTGGATCTCTTTGGTTTGCAAATCTGGTTTGCAACTCTCTTGTAAAACGTAGCCAATGTAGTACCCACAAAATAGCTTTGTCTGGATGGCCCTAGTAGGTACTATTGTATACCCATATAGTACTTCCCACTGGAACTCTATATACGTTTTCAAAAGCATTTCAAATAGAGAATCAATGTTAAATAAATAAATAAAATATTAATATAAAACTATACAATACACATACATACAAACATTTGGATAGTGTATGCGTATGGTGTTTGTTTGTCATTTTAGAGTGGGGATTTGTGATGCACATACTAAAGTTAGGAAGTCAATGAACATATTTAACTCACTCTCATTACATGTTTCTGCAGTACTGACTGACTTCACACAGTAAACAGCACACAAACTACAGACTACCCCCACTATTTTTATTTCTTTTTGAAGCAATGTGTTGTTATTATAATAATACATAATATTTAACATTGCTTGTCTATTAGTAATGCTGTGCAACACACAAGGTTTATAGTTTTATATGTAAATATCATATGCTATTATTTGTACTTGTTGTTAGTAGTTTACATACTTGAATTTGTGATGAAGTAAATGTTGTAAAACTGTGATTAAAAAGAGACAATAGAATCAATTGGTAAATTATTAATTGTTAATAATAATGGTTAACTTCTACATTTGACGTAATTGTCCGTCTTCGCCAAAGACCCCTAATCATCGTTTCCCCAAAACCGAATTTCAATTATGGAAAAATTAAACTTTTTAAAATTTATAATAATAAGACTTCTTCATTCGGTTTTCGAAAAAATGCTTCTGATAAAAATTGTTCATTATAAAAAACCCACAGCTACTATTCAACACACTTTCCTATAAACCGAATCAATAAGGTACAAATCAACTAAATCCTTTTGAAAAATAAGCTGTACCTTTGTGGCCCATTTTATTACGAATAAAAGTTGCTAGTATATTTATATTGATCAAATTTAAATCCGAAGCATGTTTTCAAAAATCGAATAAATACAGCCAAAAATAATTATAAAATTTTGAAAAAAAGCGCTACTTCTGTGGCTGTATTAAAGGGCGTTCAAGTAATACATAAGCAAACTTTCTATGATTTGACCCCATCCCTCCTGTATAAGCAAAAATAAGGAAATTGCCAATTTGCCCCTCCCTCAAATGATAAGATCTAAGCATTTTTTCAAAACTTTTATTAAATATTACAGTTAAAATTTAAGAGACTCAAGGCTCAAAACAAAAAAAATATTTAACACCACACGACACTTTTCACTACATGTACTTATTATTCAAAGCTTAGAAATTAATAATATTTAATTAATTATTACTTTTAAATTTCAGAATAAAATTTTTATTTAAACTAAAAAAATAAAACAGTCGCTAGATAATGGGTATGTTCCAAAATTTGCTGCCAGCGCTGTGAGTGTTAACGCCATGAATCACGCTGCGAACAGCATTCCAAAATTGCAAGCGCACTGCTACTGCTACTGCAGCCGTGAAAATTGGAACGCGGTTCACAGCACTTACAGCACACCACCATGTTCATTGCTTTCACTGCTTCACCTTTTCAGCGCCAGCAGTCACAGCACAAAATTCATGACGTCATTTTTTTTCACAGTACTGCTGCAGCGCGCTCGCAGCAAATTTTGGAACATACCCAATATCATAGAGAACAATGCAAGTTATATTTATTTGTTTCAAGCCATCCTAGTACGCCGGGAATTCCCCGAATTGAACGGTATATTTAAAAAACTTTATACTAGTAGTGCAGAGTAAAGTCAATTCTCGGAAAACTCAATTATTTATTTTTAGTAAGAAATATGAAAAGAAATTCGGTATACCATAATAAAATAATAAAAATATCTAGTATTATTAATTTAGATTCTAAATGTTGTTTTAAAAACATTTTCATTATTTTTAATTTCAATATCTTAGGTAAGATTTATGATAAAATCCCCCCCACTCGCTTTGTCTGCAAAAGTCAGAAAAAAATGCACCTCCCGCACCCTAAACCTGCTTACGTAATACTTGAACGCCCCCTTATGTACAATTGAAGCAATGAGGAACAGTTACCTAAAACTTTGATTCAACTTCAATGAGTTCATAAATAACAACAAGATTTAAGCTAATTATTATTACGGATCCTGACTTACATATAAAAAAGAAAAGTAATCAGCAAACAGAGATAGTTTTTTTCAGAAATATCCGAAAATATGAATTTTCATTACAAATTGTACATATAGAGACGATCTAAGTTTAAACTAAAAATATACGAAACAATAAATTTTAAAAAAAATTCTAATATAAAAGTTATCATTATAAAAAAGGATAACTAGGGACGCCAAATAGGTTCGTTACCTAACCTAAAGCCGCCATTAGTTTGCATATAAAGATAAGAAACGGAAACTTCAATACGAAAATAGTGCAACAACCGATTATTAGTATCAATTACTCGAATAATAGGAGTTAAGTTAATAAATAGATAACACAATAGTACTAAATAGTTAATATTTGTACATGCTGTAATTTGAAATTGAATTAATTGATTGAAAAAAAAAGATAACAGTGTATTCGTTTTATACAAACACTTAAATAGAGCGAATCGTAGTATTCAATTACATCACTGAGTCACTGTAGTCAATTTCATAATTAATAAAATTAAATATTTTATTAGTTGTATCCAAAAATGGAACAATGGGTAGGTTCGGTTGCCATTGTTACTGGAGCCAGTGCTGGAATTGGGGAAGAAACGGCTTCTCAATTAGTGAAAAAAGGACTAAAAGTAAGATAACAAATATTAATCTGTTTTGAAATTATAATATTTTCAGAGAGGCTGATACTGATATTACCGTTAATTTTTAAAATAGGTAGTTGGTCTTGCCAGAAGAATTGATCGATTAAACAAACTTAAACAAAAGTTAAATAAAGAAACTGGTGAATTTCATCCAATTCAATGCGATATAACAAAAGAAGAAGACATTTTGTCTGCATTTGAATGGGTCAGAAAAAATTGGGGTGGTGTTGATATAATCGTAAATAATGCTGGAACTACCAAAGCAGCTACGATTACTGGTAAAGGACAATGTAAATTTACCAATTATATGCCAAAATAACTTTTTTAAATACTCTATAGAAGGAGCAACATCGGACTGGAAATTCTTATTAGAGTTGAACGTATTAGGAGTCCTTGTAGCAACTCGTGAAGCAATTAAATCTATGACCGAAAGAAATGTAGCGGGACTTATAATACAAATAAATAGTATTGCAGGACATTTTGTCCCAATTACCTGCCCATCTGGTATTTATCCAGCAACAAAACACGGTGTAACAGCTCTGACTGAAACTGTACGATTGGAATTAGCTGCAAAAAAATCACCAATTAGAGTATCGGTAGTTAATTGACAAATTAATACAATATATGATTTAACCACTGATCTTTGTATAACTGGACAGAGTATCCTTATGGGTCTAAACGTGAAATAACATACACAATTGAAGGATAGGCTTCAACTAGCCGGCGATTCAACTAGCCAAGGTACTAATAACTTTTATGTGATTAAAAACTTTATGTGTAAGTACAAATACATGTAATAGCCACACATACTTATTACACATAAACGCCACGTAGGCGCACTGAAGCAAAATTTAGTACCTTGGCTAAATGAGGAACGCTTCAATTCTGGCTAATAGCGTAACAAGGTATCATCAATCCAGTTATATAAAGGTCAGTGGCATGAAGAATAGATAAATAGGAGATCGAACGACATAGGCAATTCGTCTGTTTTTTCGTCCTCTAAAACGTGTAGAGATCATAGTTATTATTTTCGCCACAAGCGGCAGTGCGAATCTACCCGTACGGAATTATTATTATTAAATATTAAAATCAAGGGTTATTACATCTTACAAATAAAAATTGTAAGTATAAAAATTGTTTAATTTTATAAATGTGAAAAAATGGGACGATGTAGTACAGGGAAAGCATAGATATACTGTTATATATCTATGAGTGAAAGGTTGTTTAAGGTTAGGAATGCGTGTCTGCATTTACGAAAGGAATATGGTCTGTAATTACCGGTTTTGTCATCTTCTTTCTTTATCTAATATATGTCAGTTATTGTAAACATATATTGTATATTATTATTATTAATTGCAAAATTATCACTATGATTCTTCATCTTTTTATTTATGGCAGATTATTAAGAACTCTCTATTCTTAATATTTATTTAATTATTACTTGATAATCGAAAACAATTTTTTATTATATATAAAACTATGATTTCTTACAAACTGAATGTGAAAGTGATTTCTTGGCGCCTACATTTAAACATTTAAATTCCGTACGGCACAGACACCAGTGACCCCTACTGATAAATGATAGTTACACCAATTCGTGGCCGTTTATTTAACATTACGTTCGATCTCCTAATATATCTATTCTTCATGGTCAGTGGATTTAGTTGATATACAATTAAATGTTTTCTCTTGTAGAGTATTAGCCCCGGTGTGGTAGCAACAGATATATTTGAAGTTGCTGGATTCGCACAAGACGAGCATTTCACAGAACTGTTTAAAAAGTGCCCACCTCTAAAACCAATTGATATCGCGAACGCAGTACTTTATTTAATGAGTACACCACCCAACGTCAATGTAAGATGATTTATAATTTATTGCTGATTATCAGAAAATTATTGACCGTAAGTAAATTGTTTAAACATTGATAATTTGTTACAGATTACTGAATTAACGATTCGCCCAACTGGAGAAATCCTCTAAAATATAATTCAGTTTAATTAGAAATTTCATACAGTACCTAAAATAACTTTCTAATATATTTTTATAATATAAATTATATTATAATAGTCTTTGGAAATGTTAGAATTTACCAATAAATGATTTGTTTACTTTATGCGTTTAGTTTTATTAAATGCAGTAACGTTTTAGGAACCAGTCAAGAAGCCGCGCTTGTAAAGGCGTTGTGTGTACTTGGAACTGGGAGGTTATGGGTGTTGGAAATAATAAATTTAATAGTGATTATTCTCACTTAGTGTTATGTCAAATAGTTTTATATACTTATATAGATGGCATAACTAAATATATTTTTAATTGCGCGTTCTTGTGTAAGAACGCATTATTATATTGTATTGAACAAAGTGTTGACTGTTCAATGTGTGATTTTGTAATTAAATGTAATTAATTAAAAGTTATATACACTAATAACTTCCATCAATATCCGTCAGGTTATGAGCCGTTGCACGTTTTATACATATAAAAATTATTAGTGAAAAATGTCTTCAAATAATTTAACCGCCATTGAAAAATTGAAGGGTAGAGATAATTTCAACACGTGGGAGTTTGCGATGAAATCGTTGCTACAATTAGAAGATTTGTGGTCTTGTGTTACTAATACTGATTCAACCTCCGATGTAGACAAGAAGTTAAAAAGAGATGTTCAAGCAAAATCAAAAATAATCCTAAGTGTGGATCCGAGTATATATGTCCATATTCAGAACGCTGATACTTCTAAAGAAGTTTGGGACAAATTAATAACTACATTCCACGATTCTGGTTTAACTCGAAAGGTTAGTTTAATCCGTTCACTTATAACTACAAACCTTGAAAATTGTGAATCTATAGAAGAATATGTTAATAAAATAATGTCAACCGCACAAAAACTAAATGGCATTAAATTCGAAATTTCCGATGAATGGTTGGGAACGTTTCTTTTGGCCGGTTTACCAGAAGATTATAAACCGATGATAATGGCTATAGAAAGTTCAGGTATAAAATTAACTGCTGATTCTGTCAAAACAAAACTTCTACAAGAAATTAAATCAGCAAAATCTAACAATTCAATTGCACTGTATAATAAAACACAACATAAAAAGTTTTCTAATAATCATAAGATTCCGAGATGTTTTAATTGTAATGGTTTTGGTCATATTTCTAAGAATTGTGTCAAGAAAAAAAAAATCATTCAAATAATAACGACAAGAAAACTCTTTTATCAAGCTTTTCTACAAATAAAAACTCTGAAATGAATACTTGGTACGTGGATTCTGGTGCGTCAGCGCATATGTCTTATTTACCTATGGAAAATTTAAGTGTATCTTCTGTAAATGATATAACAGTTGCAAATAATCAAAAAGTTGCAGTCCAAGGTATTGGTAATTGTGAAATCAAAATAAACAATGAAGCTGTCGATGTTAAAAATGTATTATATGTTCCTGATTTGTCAACAAATCTCCTCTCTGTTAGCCAAACAGTCAAACAAGGACATTCTGTGGTTTTTAATGAAAATGGTTGTCAAATTATTAACAAGTTGGGCTCCGTGATTGCGACAGCAAGTTTAATCGACAACATTTATAAATTAAATTGTTCTCCAAAATCTGGTATATCCTTTACTGCTAAATCAAATAATTTAGATTTATGGCACCGTAGGTTAGGACACCTCAATTATGGATATTTAAAAAAACTAAAATGCATCAAAAATATCACAAATAGTCAAAATTCAACAGACAAATGTATAGTTTGTATTAAAGGTAAACAGTCTGTACAACCTTTTAAAAATACTGGAAGCCGAGCGACGAAACTTCTAGAAATTATTCATTCCGACGTCTGTGGACCCATGGAAACTTCATCACTAGGTAATGCTAGATATTTTCTTACATTCATAGACGATTTCTCTCATAAAGTGTTTGTGTACATTTTAAAATCAAAAAATGAAGTAGAAGAAAATTTAAAAAAATTTAAAGCCTATGCAGAACGTTTTACCGGACACAATATAAAAATTTTGCGTACGGATAATGGTGGCGAATTTTGTTCAAATTCTTTAAGACAATTTTTAGAAAATTCTGGTATACAACATCAACTTACTGTTCCATATACTCCGCAGCAAAACGGGCTTGCTGAACGTATGAACCGAACGATAATCGAAAAAGTTAGATGCTTATTGTTAGACTCAGGATTAGGAAAAGAATTTTGGGCTGAAACGGTAGCGACATCAGCTTATTTAATTAATAGGTCACCAACAAAATGTTTAGATAACAAAATTCCGGAAGAAATATGGTATAATAAAAAAATTAGCTTAGAAAATCTGAAAATTTTCGGTTGTAAAGCGATTATGCACATTCCAAAACAATGTCGTAAAAAATTAGACGCTAAGTCTAGAGAATGTATTTTTGTAGGATACAGTTCCGACTCTAAAGGATACCGCTTATTCGATCCTATTACTAAAAATATTCACATAGCTCGAGATGTAGTTTTTCTCGAAGAAGATGCTCTCATATCTTATTCTCAGGATGAAAACTTAGTAAGTCTGGATTTAGTGGGAGATTTAGCTCCGCGTTTCGAAGAAGATAATGAATTAGCTCCGTGTTTCGAAGAAAATAATGAAACAGCTCCGCGTTTCGCAGAAAATAATGAACTAGCTCCGCGAATTGACGAAAATGCACTTGAAGTGGGAGAAGTAGAAAATATTTCTTTAGAATCTGACACGTCAAGCACATTTTCAGAAAATAACTCCAGTGATTCTGATTTTGTAGCTCCGAAGGTTCAAATAGTAGGTAACGAGCGACGATCTGAAAGAACAAGAAAATCTATTCAGATGCCGGATTTTCATTTATATGCGACTAAATCAAACAATAATAATTTTGATCCGATTACTGTCGATGACGCTCTAAACAGGCATGATGCTAAATCTTGGGAAAAAGCCATGAAAGCCGAATATGACTCGCTTATAACAAACCATACATGGGATCTAGTTGACACTCCGAAAAATGCAAATATAATTAAATCTAAATGGGTTTTTAAAACTAAAACGTCAGCTAATGACGAAGTTCAATATAAAGCTCGCTTAGTTGCTAAAGGCTGTTCGCAAAAGCCAGGCATTGACTATGATGAAACTTACTCACCCGTAGTTCGATATAGTTCTATTCGATATCTTTTAGCCTTATCCGTTAAATATGATCTGAATATTGATCAAATGGACGCCGTAAGCGCCTTTTTACAAGGAGACTTAACGGAAGAAATCTATATGACTCAGCCAGAAAAATTGAGTGTAGGTAACAAAGTATGTCGTCTCCGCAAAACTATTTACGGATTAAAACAAGCAAGTAGAGAATGGAATAAAAAATTACATTCTAATTTATTGAAGATAGGTTTAATGAATAGTAAAACTGATCCGTGTATATATTTTAAGATCTCTGAACAAAAAATGACATTTATAGCTGTATATGTCGATGATTTGCTTATATTTTCGAATGATGAAGCTTTTAAAAACAAATTGAAAAATGAACTCAATAATAAATTTAAAATGAAGGATATTGGAGAAGCGAAATTTTGTTTAGGATTTGAAATTAAAAAAACGAAAGGAATACTGTCTATTAATCAGTCGAAATACATTAAAAATATTCTAAACAGGTTTAACATGTCTCAGTGTAACCCCGTTAGTACTCCTTTAGATCCGAATCAAAAATTATCTTAAGATATGTGCCCTAAAAATTCTGAAGAATTACGTGAAATGGAAAACGTTCCATATCAGCAGGCTGTAGGTAGTTTACTTTATGCAGCGCATAGTACTCGACCCGACATAGCTTTCGCTGTAAGTACAGTTTCGAGATTTAACAACAATCCAGGAAAACCCCACTGGAATGCGGTTAAACGCATATTTAGATATTTGAAAGGTACTTCCGAATTTGAGCTTGAATTTACTAAAGATTCAACTAATGGAATTGTAGGATTATGCGATGCAGATTGGGCAGGCGATATAGATAGTAGACGATCCGTGACTGGATACGTTTTTAAGTTTCAAGGTGCTCCGATTACCTGGTGTACCAAGAAACAAGCCACTGTTGCTTTATCCACAGCCGAGGCAGAATACATGGCCTTATCTATGGCTACGCAAGATGCAATGTGGTTGCGCAATCTCAATAATGAGTTTAAAATTGAAAAATCGTGCTCCACCACAATTTATTGTGATAATAAAAGTGCTATTGATCTGGCAAATACTAATATTCACCATGCACGATCGAAACATATTGATATACGACATCATTACGTACGTGAGAAAATTGTGTCAGGTGATATCGTTCTTAAATCAGTGAGTACAGATAATATGATAGCTGATGTTTTGACTAAAGGATTAGTCAGTAAAAAACACTTTAATTGCATAAGTGCGATGGGCTTAAAAATGACAGATAATTAAATTTATAGTGGGAGTGTTGGAAATAATAAATTTAATAGTGATTATTCTCACTTAGTGTTATGTCAAATAGTTTTATATACTTATATAGATGGCATAACTAAATATATTTTTAATTGCGCGTTCTTGTGTAAGAACGCATTATTATATTGTATTGAACAAAGTGTTGACTGTTCAATGTGTGATTTTGTAATTAAATGTAATTAATTAAAAGTTATATACATCTTAATTGTCTACTAATTGTGTTGCCGTTAGACCAACCACTAATAACTTCCATCAATATCCGTCAATGGGTTCGAGTCCCGACATGGGCAGTTTATCAATTATTAAAAAAAAAGGGAGGGCGGTTAATTGACTAAACTGTCGGCGTATGGACAAGAATGAAGTAACCGGTTATGCTTGTGAAGGTTTTCTGCAGTTTCCTTTACGAACTCCAGATGAGTATCGGCTTAGCTCCTATCAAAGTCGGCTGCAGACGCACATCCTACCAATTCCTAGTATACTCACAAAATTTCTTGTTCTCCAATCACAACCTCACATCCTTAGGCATCACAATGGACCTTATGGTCGAAGTGTGTCCCGTCCAGGATAGCCTCTACAATCTATGTAACGTTTTAGGACGTAATCTGCATGCACTATGCGCATTACGTTGTTGAGTGGTAGTAGCCTGGCAAGTCTGGCAAGTAAGCCTTTCTAGACGTTTTTGACTGACCATTAAGCTCATTCCCTCAACATCTTCTATCCTCTACCACACCTGGATAGTTTCGTCTAGCCGTGTGTTTATTGCCAAACTTACCGGTCTTACAGTCAAACTTGTTTTACTTCAGGTGCCCCCATTTTGGTTGAACCGATGGCTAGATATCTCATTCTAGCTCTGTAAAGACACTCTGCCAGAAGGTGGAAGGGCGTATCATCCGCCTCGTTACAGTATGGGCAGATAGCACCGTCCTTCATACTCATGAGAGATAAATACCTCTTGAGCTAGTTTGTCAGTGACCGGTAAGCACCCCAACCAGAAGGATTAAACCCGCGAGTAACAAATTTAGCAATTACAATTTATTGGGTTACAACAGTGAAGATAATAACAATCGAGTAATGGTAACAATCAATACCTGCAATAATAAACAATAGTTTGTACAAAAACACTAGACAATATTCACGCAAATAACACAAAAATATAATTACAATCGCTTTGAATCGTTTGTTATCTTCCTCCAACGTATTACGTTAAAATACATCTTATCTTAACTCCGCCGTCTGAATACTTTATAGATTACTCTGTAGATCTTTCCAGAGCATTGTTGATTTTTCTGTTTCTCAAATGTAATAAATATACGTTGTAGACTACCAGAATAATCTGCAAAAACCAGTGGCAGTCTTCACGCAAATTCGTTACATTACTAATTCGATTTATCGGTAAACACGATTTAAAGTTTTCATCGAAAATAAAACATACGGGTGAAATTATTCTAGTAGGGATATTGTAATGCCTGATACATTAACAGGCTCGTCTCGAGGGTGGTACAGGCGGTCTCCTGAGAACGAAGAGCCCCAAGGGCTCAAGACCAAAAAGTTTCGTTTAAAAATTACAATATCGAGATAAAAATTTGTGTATATGTTTAGTTTTTTAAAACTTATTTTAATATATATTCACTTGTTCGGAAAAATATATATTTTGGGAAAATTAAATATATTTTAGGAAAAATATATTCACTTGTTTGAACTTTTGAAAAAATCTTATATAATTGTAATAGTTGGACGTTTTTATACCTGCAAGGGACCCAGGGTTAATAACAAAATAAAAATAAATTTATTATTATTTATAGTTTAGTCTAGTAAGAATTAGCGCATGAGTACCGGAAACTAGTCGGGTCAAAATTTTTTGTCCAATTCTCTTCAATGTGTAGTACTTATTATGTGATTACATACATATTGCCATACTTTCTTAAACGAAATTTTTGAACCTATTACAACAAATATTGGAAATATTGGTCGATTCAATACAAATATAAAATTGCGACAAATTCAATATTTTTGTTAATATGATTAATATGATTCTGGTTTCTAAGCCTAAAACCTCAAGCCATTTCATATTAAAAATATTTACTATAAAAAGTTTATATTTTGCCATAACCCGTTTTTCGATGGAATGAAATTACGAAATTGTCATGATTCTAACGTCATTTTAAATTTAGGCAATGTTCACTCTCACCAGGGTAATAGTCAAGTACTATTCCAAAACTATAATTAATTTAGTTAATTATTATCGAAAAAAACGATTAAGTAATTGTTAACTAAGGATCGAATCCCGAACGTTGAAGTCACTTTTCTAATAGAACAAATCAACAAATTATTTAGTAAAATAGATTTATTAATTAACTAGGTATAACACATTCTTAATTAGAATAGATTCTGAGTTCTGACCTAGAGATGATAGGCAAGCCTGTTTATACTATTTGAACCATAGACATAATACTAGACTGCGCATTCGATGAAATTTATGTTCCAATATTAGAAAGAAATACAAACACGGTTACAGTAGAGTTATCTCTGTCATTCATTCACAGTGGAACAAAGATAGAAACACTGCAGATCAGAGGCTGTCTGTTTCTAAAGTTGGTACAACTTTTCAATACAGAAAGTATATGAATCGCGCAGTCTAGTATTACTCTGTCTATGATTTGAACCTTAAAAGGGGTTAATCTTATTAGAACATGCGTGCCACCTTTACAATTATTAAGTAAGCCCTTTTCCTGTATTTCTATATTACACCCAACCCTCTCCCCTTAATAAAAAGGATTGTTATATTTTATGGATACAATTATTTTTAAATCTGATTTATCAGAATTATAAATTTTTCATATCTTTTTTACAATTTTTTTCTTATATACAAAATAAAGATGATTAAATTCAAGTGATGCAATTCAAGTTAATAATATTTTATGAATTAATAAAATTATAAAATACAATTTATCTAAAACAAGTAATGTAACAACTAACTGAGTTAATTGTTTGACTACCCAGTATTTACTGAGTTGTATACCAATGGTTGAATTGTTAACAATTCTGCGTATTCGAATTGTTAACAATTCGCTTTCCGAGGAACATTTAATCACAAATTACAAGAAAACTATTGAGTTTATACACAAATTTTTCAAACAAAAGTTGTTTATTTTAAACAAAATTTTATTCTATCTCTTGATGGGGAGGCCATTTATAAAGTGGAGTTTGCCAGTTGCTCCAAGGGGATTGTTTATGAAAGCATTTAAGCCTGCTGCCCTAACCTTCGGTTAGTTTTCTAGGCTCAATGCCTCGCACGTAGCTTGATGTTTGTAACAAAAAAATTACAACGTACGGTAGTTTAGTTGAACATAAACGGAGGCATACCGGGGAAAACCCATACTCATGTGATGTTTGTGATAAAACATTTGTCAATCGGAGGACTTTAGTTGATCATGAGCAAACTCATACTGGGAAAAACCATATTAATGTAATATTTGGTAACAAAAATTTACAACGAACAGCAATTTAGTTAAACATAAACGGAGGAATAACGGGGAAAATCCATATTCATGTCATGTTTATGATACAAATTTTGCCAGTCGAATGAACCTTAGTTGATCATAAGCAAGCTCATACTGAGGAAAACCATATTTATGCAATGTTTGTAACAAAAAATTTACAACGAACAGCAACTTAGTTGAAAATAAACGGAGGAATATCGGGGAAAACCCATATTCATGGGATGTTTGTGATAAAACATTTGCCAGTCGAAGAACTTTAGTTGATCGTAAGCAAACTCATATTGGGGAAAACCATATTCATATGATGTTTGTAACAAAAAGTTTACAACAAACAGCAACTTAGTTCAGCATTAATAGAGGAATACCGGGGAAAACCAATATTCATGTGATGTTTGTGATAGAACATTTGCCAGTCGAATGGACCTACCTTAGTTGATCATAAGCAAACTCATACTGAGGAAAACCATATTTATGCAATGTTTGTAACAAAAAATTTACAACGAACGGCAATTTAGTTAAAAATAAACGGAGGAATACCGGGGAAAACCCATATTCATGTGATGTTTGTGATAAAACATTTGCCAGCCGAAGGACTTTAGTTGATCATAAACAAACTTGTTATATGCTGTAAGTCTATAAGTAAATATTTTATGTCTATGATTGTAATACTTACGTTATCTATGATTATGATACATGCCAGGTCTATGAATTATTGGAGGCAATGTGGATTGATAATCAAGACGAATACGCGATGACATGTTGTAAATTGATTAACTCTTGTTTCTTAATAAATACTTTATAAACTAGTTATTGCATATAGTTTTATTCAAAGTGCTCAAGCTCCCGAAGGCAAAACCCAAATATAACAAAACTCAGACTGTGGAAAACCATATTCATGTGATGACAAAGCATACGAAAAGTAATGGATCTGCCCATATATATATATATATATATATATATATATATATATATATATATATATATATATATATATATATATATATATATATATTCCAAATTTTTAGCCGTATTGTTTGGCTGAAGTATACTTTCAAATTGATTAATATACCTATTTCCCTCACTACCCCCCAATCTCAATTTTTTTTCAAAAACTGTAAAGAGTAAATACAAAACATTAAATTACAAAGTTGTTCCTTTGTAATTTAAATTCGTATATTAACAACTATTATTCGAAAAATTTGTTTGAAAACTAAATGGATTTGAGAGAAAATAATATTTTGCGCTTGTTTCCGTTTAGTTTTTGTGAATGAAATCCCTCCAAGTTGCGTGCTTCTACCGTCAATATAATCATTAATTCACCTACTTTTGATATAATTAACACCTAATTTTAGTAATTCATGACGTCATATTCCAAGCTGGCGGCTTTGTCAGACTAGTTGGCTGAAATTGTTTTATATGCGGATTCCACATAATGTTACCCCGTAATTTCACGTGAAAATTATTAAATTCAAATCATGTTATTTTTGTTTCATATATATATATATCCATATGTTTATATTTAACATTAGAATAAAAATTCATACTTGGTAATAAATAATCGTTTGTTTAAAAATGCGGTAACCACGCTATTGTATTTTTCACTGGTCTCCGTGGTATTTTTGGTTTTTCGATCACGTGGCAATTTAAAAATATTCATCTAACGATCTGCTGTTTTAATTTCTCCATAAATATTTTTTAAATTTATATGACGTTGGCCAAATATAGGAAGTTAATGGAATCGAATAGTGAAGTTGTTATTTGCTCTACTTGAGCATCCATACACACTACAATATGTCCTAACTTTCGTTTGTCTTGGCGAAAACCTCATATCACTTTTCATTTTTATAAAAAAAGATGAGTTTCTCCTGAGGAACAAAAAGCAGTAGTATCAATTAAATTTCCTTTAGGAAACCGATACTGGACATTCACTCGTTAATAAATCTTTTAAGGGCAACGATTATACTGCTTTCTCTAAGATTAATATACATATATTAATTAATCAAATTTTCTAGATAAAAATTCATTTCCTAGATCTAGAATAAAATATCTATTTTATAGGTACCTTGATATTTATTTGAATTAAGTATTCTGTAACAATTTATTTATTTATTTAATATTATTATTATCTTTTTTGTAAAAAAGAATAAAATTATATACATGAAATAATTCTAAACTATTTATTTGATAAAACAGCATAACTATTGTGATTCCTTAGCTAGAAATATGTTTCGCTCTTGAAGAAACCATGAGCCCGGGGCACAATACTTTTTAGCGCCTCCCCCCCATTCGAAAACCATATAATATTATATGTAAAATATACTCGCAAATTAATTAATAAATAAAGTAAAATAAATAAAGTCATAGGCTCAAGCTAGGCTTTAAATTTGAGACAAAAAATGTAGTTGAGAAAACAAGACTAGATTTTGAAATGTAAATGTTTTATTTGATTGTTCCTTTTTTTTCCTTTTTATTTACGAATTAACATTTATTATATTACACTGGCACTAAATTGAAAATATATTTTCCAGAAATCAATTAACAATTTTTTGTTTTGCGGACCATTTGGCGCCCCTTTGTGAGTAGCGCCCGGGACATGATGCCCCCCTTGCCCCCCTCGCTACGCCACTGATTGTACACTCCCCTGCAAAAATATTAACTAGTTGAAACATTCTAAGCGTTACTGCTGTAATATTATACGGTAATTTGAAAAGTTACCACCAAAATATTTTTTTAAATATGCATTTTAGAAAAAAATTTTCTTAGTTTAAAGTAGCCGCGTAGTATAATTTAACATTTAAACGGTGCAAGATAGGTAACATCGTCAAATACAAAAAAAAAATGTTTATCTCATATAAACAAACAACTGTTGTTTGAAACTTTTTTTCATACATGCCGTAATTGGGGTATAAAGATTGTATTTACGCCAGAAATATTGAATGCCTGACAAAAGCTTTCAAACAATAATTGTTGGTTCTATGAGTTCTTATAAAATATTGTTCTTATAAAAAGAACAAACAACTTTTTTCATTTATCCAATATGTCTGACGTAAATACAAAATTTTCGCCGCATTTACACCAAAACTAAGTGATGTATGAAAAAAATTTCAAACAAAAGTGGTTTGTTTTTATGAGATTAACTTTTTTTGCGTTTAAAGATTTTTCCTATCTTGCACCGTTTAAAAGATAATTGGTACCACGTGGACATGGTTTAAAGGAACAAAAATATTGCATTATACTATTGAATTATGATTCCTCCTTGAAACTAAGCAACTTTTGTTCGAAACATTTTTTTCTAAAATGCATATTTCAAAAAATATTAAGCTAGAAACTTTCCAAATGAATACACTGTATATATGCATATATTCAGAAATATTTACTCTTAGAATGTGACTTACAGTTTCAAATATATTGCATTTGAGTGTACATCAATATAGATGTGGTGGAATGGTCGTAACGGCTGTCCTAGATATGGGACACCCTAAGACCGTGAGTCGAGTGTACTTGGGATGTGCAAATAATTACACGTCATGAAATAATGACCCCCCCCCCCCCATTTTAGGGGGTAGAAATTGTCATTTCAAATAGTTTCTTTTCTAATATGTTTTCTACATTACTGTCAGAACAACTTAATATTTTTTTACATGTAGATACATATAGTTCTGTGAAATTCTGTGTGATTCTGCTCTCGACCTTTTTTATCCCCGTATTTCTGAGAATTTTTTTTTTTGTAATTCGGTATCATCAAATATAGTGATGTGAAGAATTTACCATCGATATTGATTTGTTCGGTTTTCGAAAACATATTACGAACAAAAGCAGTAAGTTCATTTTAGAAATAAACATGTGGTAAAAATCAATTTTATTTGGAATCCCATTTTCAATATATCTATATATTCGGAAAATGAAAAAGAAAGAAGTTTTTTGAAAATCCATATCGGTGAACATTAGTCGTGCAAAATTTTTACGTATTACTCTAGAATGCTTGAAGAAGGGGGGTATTTCAAAAAAACTTTTTTTTACATTAAATTAGGTAAATTTTGAGAAAAAACATATTCCACGCTAAAGAACCGTACAATGATTAAAATTTGTATAAATATATTTAAATTAATCTAACGACACATAACTTTAAAACAACCAAAGTTGGAGCAAAATTATACGCACTTATCTGTAGAATCTGATATTAGAAAAGTATACCTTCATCTGTTAGTAGAAATATTATTATATACATAGTGTTTTCCATTTTGGATTTACTCCTGGAAAACTCAATTTTAACCCGACTTCAAAAAAGGAGGATGGTTCTCAATTCGTCTGTTTTTTTTTTTTGTGGCTAAAATCACGTTTTATTGGTTTTGTCTTACCTTTTGGAATTTACTTTAAATTTTTATGTTTAATAAATTTAGGTACAACGCTCACCTTTTTGCGTTTTTATTTTAGCTAATGGCAGGATAAATTTTAGGATGCTCTAATTCGTAAGGGCACTTTTTGTATCTTATTCTATTAACAGATAAAGCTAGATAGAGCTACAAACAATTTATTACAAATATCTGAGTAAACCTAGCTTCAAAAGCTCGACAATTTCCTCCAAATGTTTTTTCTCTTTCGTATATCGGCGTGTCTATAAAAATCTATGTCTTATAACAGAAACTTTACTCTGTCCGCCATCATAAAATAAGAGAGGTGGTAATAAGGTAAAATATTTTGTCCAAATATCTCGTAAACTATGAATTTTATCGCATATTTGGTTAATGAACCAATGTTTGCCACCACCCCTACATTTGGTTAATTTCAAATTGGTACAAACACACTTACATAGAAACTTATAAATAAAGTCATTCAGACTTTTGCGTTTGATATGTGCCGAATATATTAATATTTGTAATAAATACATGATAATAGAGGCTCGATTAAGCAGTTTGAATCTAAATTTTAGTCAAACAATACACCCGAAAATTTTATGTTCGATATCTAAATAAAAACGTGTGAAAAAAAGCCATTTGTTATCGGAGCTCTAAATTATTGAGATAGCTGCTGTAATGGGCTAATGCAGGATGTGCAAAAATTTGTTTTAGGGTGGTGGTAAATGCTATTTAAGTGTACTTAAAGCCAACAGGTTTTCTCCTTTTAAGGAGGATACACTTACACTATAAACTTCATGAATTCCTATACCACCCTCTTGCCCATGGCTGATGTAATGTACTGTGTACTACATCTTGTTTTTCAATATCTAGTCGAATTAAGGCAATACATATTACCTATGTTGCCAGGATACTCTTCATATTCACCAACAATCTTTGGCACATTTTAGGCCAGATTACAATAAACACTACTAAATAACAATAAACATGATTAAAAAGTTTATAAATTACCTTAATTTTATTTAATATTTTTATCCTAGGTTTACGCCTGATGTATACAAGCTGTACTAGGATACCTTTGTACATAACATTTTTTGAGATAGATAGATAGATATACAGATAAATCTTGGGGTATGAAAAGTATTGCACAAGTATTGCAAGTAATTCAGTCTGGCGAGGTTTGTTTCTCCCATATCTTATGGCAATAGTCAGGAACTTGCTTATCAGGTTTTCCTGAAGGTTCATATATTCGGGGTGAGAGGCACCGCATATCTTGTATCTGCTGTAACCGATAGATTCGCAGTTAAAGTAGATATGGTTGGGTGTTTCTTTCACATAAGATCCATTGTGGAGTCCTATTGTGTGTAGATGCTTTCGTAAGTCATAATGTGCGGTGATGATATAGAGAATTAACTTTCGAAAGTTGTATCCTGTTCAGGTTAACTTCATCGAGGGATGCAGTCAACTTTTGGATGACTGCATGTATATTTTCTTAGTGATCACGGTGTTCAACGTCTATCCACTCGTTGTTTTTGGGATTCCTAAAATAGGTTAAAATAACCGGATTTTCGAGATATTTGCCATAGTTTTTTAGATATTTGAAAAAAAACACTATTTTACCCACCTATCACCTTTATTATTTCAATATGGCGAACAAAGTATACTTTTTAAATATATTGATTTTGATTAACTTTATCGACTTATATAGCTATCCTAACTGCAAGTTAATATAGCTATCCTAATAATAACTGCAGGTTTTCAACATTTTACAATGGATTTATGTTGACTTCATTCGATTTGCGAAAAAAATATTAAGAACAAAATTTGCTAGTATTTTTATAAAGAACAACTCTCATTCGATACATTTTTTTGAAAACCAAATGAATTCGACACAAATGGAATACAAAAGTGGAAGCCATTTTGATAGATTCACTCGGATAAAATAACTTATTTCTTTGTGTTGTTTTTTTAAATAAAAAAAAAAAGATATTATAATTAGTATATTTTCTATTGTCAATTATTTAAGTGAGATTATTACATATTTTATTTAATTATTAATATCATAATTTATTTTACATCTTTCGATAATTATTTTTTAATTATTACTATATCAAAATATGTGTCATATTTTAGCTAAAATAAATAAATATATTATAATATTTTAATACAAAATTTATTTAAAATAGTCTTTTGAGGATAATTTTAATATAGTTTTATGTTCAGTAAAATGCCCCGAGATGTTTTCCACTACCACAATGCACTTAAATTGATAGAGTAAATAATTATAACAAGTTACTTATATACTAAAGAAAATAACAAATGTATGTTTTCAGAATTATATTAAATAATATGCCGTAGTTTTCCTTTTTGTTAACATTTTTTTGTAAGTTATAACATGATAATTGAATTTTAAAGTGAGAAATTTACGATTGCTTAACGAATATAATGGACTTACATACATTGACATTTAAAACTTAAAAAAAAACAACAATTTATACTGTCGAATTTTCTCAGAGGAAGTACTTAAGTACAATGAATTTAAATTTAAGTTTCGCAGGCGACATATTTTGATATTCAATAGCCAAAGATTAAAATTGGACATTTTTGTAAACATAAAAGAGGTACAGAAAAAATGATCAAATATAAATTGAGGTCAAATTTATCACACACTAATTTACTCATGTAAAATTTTTCCAATTAACAATAGGAGAGATATTCCACATTTTATTTTCCCCATCCCTCTAAACTCCACTTTCCCCTTGACCGATTTTGCCCATTAACGACATTGGCCTTTCAAATACAGAAAGTACATACCAATTTTCATCCCGACTAAAATTATGGCATCCAGAGCGCACACAGACTCATTTTTGTGAAATTTTTTTAATTGTAATAACATTTTCTTCAAAACTTTGCTAAAAATTCAACTATTGACGACTCACGTCAAATATCGGCGACATCTATTAGTAATTTTTGAAATCAATATTACCAATATACATTTTAACTGACGATTTAAAGTATCACCTTTATCTTAAATAAAATGATTTTATTAAAGAAAGAAAAGAGAATTATCAAATATCCGGATAATTGGATAAATCATTAATTTCTTCCAAAAAGGTTAAATTGTGTATACTGATGAAGGAAGAATTAAGACAAACTGTCGATTTTCTCGACTGAAAGTTTTGCTTTTTCGTAAATAATCGCCCCTGAAAAGCAGTTTCCCAATGATAGCTGTTGCAAAAACCACTTGAATGCGGCCTTTTTTTCCTCAAAACAATGCAGATAGTTCAATTTCTACTGTAGATTATATAAATCGATTAAAATACATGTTAGTGTCACGGTTTGATGTCTGTATTTTCAGCTTTGCATTAGCTCGTCTTTGATAAAAATTTTCCATTTTTATACATTTTTCTCAGTATCTTATATGAGTTTTCATGCAAATTTGAATGAAAAAATCGAGTATTTGAACAGATTCATTCTAGAAAACATTCCAATTTTAATAAATGACCCGACGCCAACTGTTTTACGTGTTGTAGAAAATTGCTTTGGCTTCGGTTTGCTCCAACCCAATCTCATGCATACTAATCGTATATTTACTTTTCATTATTATTTTTATACACAGTTCACAGACTATAAATAGCGCGTAAGTAAGAGGTTATGTGTTCGATGTTCATTAATGTTGTGTTTTCACCGGATTTGTAATTTTGAGGTTTCCAGATGTACTTTTGGTCCTTTATAATCACCATTTCTTGAGAACGAAAAGCGCTAAGACATACAAACTTTCATATTTCAGTTTTCTTCACTAGAAGTAGCAAATATAAACTTTTGGACGAAGTGGCTTCATTACTTGGCCCAATCGATTTTTCCTCTTGAAATGAAAATGTGGGTGGCGAATAATGCCAGCTCAATACTATTATTTTAAACTTGCATAGGTTAAAAATATTTTGGTGTGAACCTGCCATGTAACCTCTCTCTATACACTGGGTTTGTATATAGAAGTTTTGTGACTGCTCACATCCATGTTTTTATTACTACCTCACTTCATATTTTCTATATTTTTATAGTAGTGACATTGGTATATGGTGTCTGTTGTCGATTAGTTTTAGAAGTCAGTAGAGTATAGAAAAAAGGATAATGAAAACTTGAACATCGGAACTGGGATGCAAAATAGGCTTGGGTAAAAAATATCGATATATCAAAATATCGATATTTTTTGAGAAAATAATCGATATATATCGTCGATATTTTAAATCTCAAAATATCGATATTCGATAATTATTTCCGAGTATCAAATTTGTATCAAATTCGATATTTTTTTAAGAGCACAGTACATACATACGTACTCAAAACAACAAAATCCGGCAATGAAACTGATGATGCTGCGTATTTTAATAAAAATAAAACTAATAAAACTGCCAGGATGTGTTTATTTTTTTCACTCTTGAATATTTTGACAGTACTTTTAGGTAACCATCACTTGGGGTAAAAATATCGATTTATCGAAATATCGATATTTTTTACTCTACATATATCGATATCTTGTAAAAATATCGATACGATATATATCGATATATTTTTTTTTTTTGCCCGTCCCTAATGCAAAAAAAATGATACTTTTGAATGAATACATAGTTTGATGAATGAAAAATGCGTCTCGCGATGCAGATACCATTAAAACCGACACTATCAACAATATGAATGTGCAGTATTTTCTTTAGCGTGTTCTGTTGAAGATCTGTGCAAGAAAATCATGGATAAAGTACATGTTTTAAATTCTTCAAAATACATTTTTATTTTCTTTGATTATATTATTTATTTTCTTTAAAACTAAACATATGTGGCAGTGATTAATTTAATTTTTAAAATTGGCTTGAACACAAAAATAAAATATACATATAAGTTCTATAATAGATTAAAATTTATTTATTTTTTTAATTTCAAGTACACTTCAAATATTGTTAACAATAAATTTTGATCAACGATGGCAATTTTACAAAAAAACAAAATTAATAATATATTTCTTAAATATTTTGAAAACGAATCAAAATAATTGAAAGTAGGACATAGGAACAAAGTAAAATTGAATCAGTGTTGTCAAACAGTTTATCGTAATCTCAAAGAATTTTTCTAGACTATTTGTAGTGAAACCACAAAATAAAGTGTACCCACGGCTGGCAATCGGTATTAGTCGACGAGAAATGTGAAACGTATTTGGCTGATTTTTTTATTGTTACCATACTATGACGAAACTAAGATTTTAAGAATCCAAATGTATACCACACCCAGTGGCGTCGCAAGTCTAATTCGGGTGGGTCAGTATTGGACTCATTTAAGGTGGTATTCAACAAAAAGTCTACCGGCTCACTATAATGAGAATAATATACAAATTAAACATCTACTCTTCTGTGCGGTATCATTAAGGTAAATATGCTGTAACATATTGTACATAGCCACAAAAATGGCGCGCATTTTTCAAAATTTCCACTATTATAAAATAATTGTTTAATCGACTTAAGCATGAAAATTCCTTGTACAGTAGTTTTAGGTGGGCCTTTGCCCACTCTCTGCTGACGCCTTTGATCACAGTCTGCTTGCTGCTGAATAAACATTAGTGGGCATGGATCGAGTATACATCCAAGATGTGTCCACATATACGCGCCACGAACCCCAAGCGGTGCGCGCGCGTTTGGTTCGTTGGAATTGTTGATTTCAACGAACCTCCAGTGATCCATAGGAAACCCACGACCGTATATTCATATTGCAGTGAAGTTGAATCAATCACAAAAACCCGTTATTTGCCTGAAAATAATCTAAAGATATTAATTAAAATGTACATTTTAGTTCAGCTTGAAAAATGTTCAAGTTGAACTAAAATACTCCATTTCAATTAATATTAAAAAAAACAATAATCACATGCGCGCTAAAATCGACGAACCTTTCACGAACAAGTCCAAATATGAACAGCGAACATACAAAGTGTTCGTTGAAAAAACCGAGTTCAAAAACCCCATGCGAGCATCGTCCAAATATGACTAATTTGATGCGCACGAGTGGCGCGCGTACCGCGCAGCGCGCATATGTATACGCACTACAACATTCTTATATCTCATAAGCAACTAAGCGGTAATTACGTTTTTGGTTTGATCAACCAACACTGAATAAGATATTTGCTTGTCACTTTTAGAAATTATCTTAAACTGTTTATAAGTTAATATTAATCGATAGATTTTTATTTATTAAATTAAACAAATATTTGAAATTTTCGTAAAATCATTTTATATGACTAGTGTCAGAACACAGTTCCCTTCTCAGAAATAAAAAATGAAATGAATGAATGATAAATTTAAACGTTAAACAATGTTTCCCGTTTAATTGAAATGTTTTCCGTTAAACAATCATTCATTCATTTCATTTTTTATTTCTGAGGAAGGAACTGTATCCCGAAACTAGTCAAATAAAGTGATTTTACGACAATTTCAAATATTTGTTTTATTTAATAACTATAATGGATTTTCGTCAAGTAACGACCCATTTAATACAAAATATACATTTTTGTTTTGTTTTAATTAAATGAGGCGACTGTGAAACTGGAAACAGCCTCTAAAATTCAAATATTTAATTTGAATGACTTGCAACGCCAGCAAGTGTATATATGGACTGCCTTTCAAAACTTTATCCTTGTACTTGGGGAGAGTATAAGTTAGACAACTTCATTTACTCTTAGTTTTGAACAACTGCATTTACTCTTTGAAACGGTAAGAATAAAACAGTAGAATAAACTCAGCATACGAAAGGATGGTTTTGTGTTTATATACGATATGATGTGCTCGTCATGGCGAACGTGCCTTTCATGGCACTTCTTCGTGCCCGGGTCGTGATAATACATATCACATAACGTTTCCAAAATGTTGACAATCTCATTTTCACATCTCTCGTAAATACAAGTCAATTATTTTGGAGTCAACTCACGGGATATTTTATTTCTATTGATTGACAACACTGCATCAATTGAATATATTTAACAGATTTTGAAGTATAATATTTAACGATATATAAAATTATACATAATCTAATTAGCATACGAAATAAAGCGCACTCGAATATTCACAGTTATTTCGGAACAATATCTATAAATATTAAAAAAAAAAAGAGATAATTATAACCAATTTACAAAAGTCATTAAACTGATGCTTCATCTATAACAGTTATTGTACGCTGTTGAATAAAATTTGATTTTTCTGTTGCATTAGTGTTCGATGGTTTATTAGTCCATTTGGCATTACAACTTGTTCGTCCACTATTTATCGGTGGTTGATGTTGTTGATGCATTGTAACAACGGACGTTTCATTTTGATCATCAACCTCAATTTCTTCCGGTATACCAGGTGCATTGCCAATTTGAGTATTTTGCCTAGACTTGGCAATAGACCATCTACGTCCTTTACGATCCAATATCACTGGCATTTCCGCAATTAAATTATTTTCAAATTCACTTAACATTAAATAATTTTCAACTTTATTACATGACGTGATACAATCTCCGATATAGTCTAAGTCATCTAATATATTATCCGGCAGATCCATATCGGCAATACCCTCTTCTGATATACATGTTAGTTCAGGTTTATCAGTAATTGCAATTGTATCAATGTACCCATCTGCGGGTCCATGATGTCCGTCTAAATCATTACCAACAATCAAAGCAGCTGCAGCTGCTCCCGGCGCACCAGCCAAACCATCATTATCTGGCTCTTGAGTGAACGATAATCGACGTCGTTGTGGACAATTATCTGATACACATAAATGCTTAGTACCATTTGCACGTGTGTGTTTATGACGTGATAAATTACGACGATGTAAGTCAATCAAAAATAACGCTAAGCTTCCAACTAAAACACAAGTTGAACTAAAATAGTATCCAGCTTTACCGCCGCAACCAACATTTATGTAACCTATAAAAGGATAGAAATAGGTATATTTTTTGTAATTGAGTATATAGTGTGTTTTTTTGTCTACCTGATATTGGAACACCGATTGCAATTGGTATAGCTTGAGAACATTGTACAAAACCCCATGTTCTTGCAAAATTTCTGGCACGAACTCTCTCATACGTATACATTTTCAATGAATAATGATATCCTCCACAAAATATCCCTGGAAAATAAAACACAAATATCATTGATGTTGGAGATAATGACTAATGTATGATTGGCAGTGCCACAGAGTTCCGAATGACTCGCCATGTATTGTCTCATTCAGAGTTCAATTTTAAGAGGGTTCAACCGCGCTACGAGGATTTCAAATTTTAATTAATTTTTGTAATAGAGAGTAAAAGTTGAATAAATATTTTTTAATAAATTCAAATTTTATCCTGTTAGAAGAGTTAAACAATTTTTAAAATACAAATTTATGGAAATATAAAACTATATATTTCAGAGTTAGACAAATTAGTATAATAATATTTTATAATCAGAAGTATGTTTTGGTTTATTATAATATAATATAAAATAATAAACTCGTACCAAAAAATTTAATTCCCCTCAATATTTAGGGTTTTTTTGTTTTAAAAGACGTACAATCCGAAAATCGAATAACCACCGTTTTTCTCGAAAACTATCGGTCCGATTTCAAACAAAATTTGTTGACTGCTTAAGGTGAGACTATCGATGTTTTTATTAGTGGCCGATCCAATTTTTTAATGTGAGGCCGTTCACATCACGTCTGACGATAGGGGGAGGTTTACGAAAATGTGACTAATTGTGGCATGATGAAGGTGGGGGTTTCTATTATTGTGATGTCACAATTTAATTTTTCAAAATTAATTTTTGTCTAGTGTAGTTTATCGACATAATGTATTAAGTAGTTGTCTTTAATATTTAATTATGTTTTGTATAGATGGCAACACACACATTAAAATCTGACAGCTGTGTTATATATTTTGTTTTTGAAGTAGTAAATACATTAATTGAGAATGAACTTTTGATATAATAATCAGTGACTATAATATATTAAAAAAAATTTTTTTTAAGTAAATGTTTTATTATAAGGGAGAAGAAATAGTCCTTCGTTGTGACATATAATACTTGGGGGGCGTTTGTAAATGTGTGACTAAGTGTGAAAAGTGGGAGGAGGGGGTAAAATATTGTCCAAAAAGGTGTGACGTAATATGTAAACGTCCTCTGTGGTGGAAAGGTGACCATGGCCAAAATCGATATGAAAGTTTCCATTTTTTCCTCGAAAATTATCGATTTGGAAATTCTGGCAGTCCAATCAAATTATTTTCAAGAGAAGTGGAAAAAAATTTCGAGCTAGGAGTCCGTTTTTAGGATTGTTTACGTTTCACAAATAATTATCTCTTTTATACTTCAAAATGTAATAAAAAAATATAAACAATTTGGGAACATCTAGTTCCATATTTTTATAGACTTACCATAAATCCATGCGAACATCACATAACCATGATAGTTTCCCTTAACAGCAGTTAATGCTAATATACTTAAACCACACATAAATACAGCTGCTTGGCATAAGTATTGTCTAGCAATTCGGCATTCGACATTATTATGAACAACCAAAATACCAAATGCTGCACATCCCAGAGTCCATGCTAATCCTAAATACGTTTGTAATAGTACCGCTGTATCACCTAATCCTTCCTCTTCGGCTTGATGTGCCAAATAAAATATTGGTGTATTAATACCAAATGCACTGATACCAGTTGACATTAATAATATTCGTACAGTTTTACTACGCAACGTACTAAAATCAAAGAATGGTGGTCGGTCATCAACCTTATTCTTATCTTTAATTTTACGTTTTTGATTTTTTAAATGTAATATTGCACGTCGTTGTGGATGATACAATGATGCGGAACGATAAAATGTTCCCAGAAAAAACGTAAAGAATACAGCCACTGTTATTACTTGTAAACCAAATCGCCAACCAATTGCACTGTAAAATAAAAAAAATGTAGATTTCAATAAATGATAATAAACATAAATAAAACTCTTAGAGATCTTTCATATCCAGATGGGTGTATATCGTTTGAACAATCCAGTATTATAAGTTTAAAGAAAAATTTGTGTATGATAACTTAATTTAATTTCAACAGCCCTTCCCTGTTGAAATTCTGGAGGGATTCTCTAGCCGAAATATAATGAGAATGGGACATACTCGCGCGATTCCAATAAATATTTACTTATTGGAAATGATGCATTTCGGTAAGAAATATTGTGTCGGAATTGTGAAATACGATAGTGAGGAGACTAAACTGAGTGAGATAATGATAAAATTATCCTTTAATTTTGCAAGTTTATACCAAACTTGCCATTAAAAAAAAGAATTACATAAAACGGAAACATGCTGTGAGGATTAGTAGAATAGTTGGCATTGGTATAATCAGCTGCAAAAGTATCATTCTTTCAAAAACCGAATAAATAAGACACAAATCAACTAAAAATTTTGAAAAATTAGCTGTGGAGTTGAGGAGTGTACACTTGAAATAGTACAGTGAAATTGTACAAAAACATGAAGTTTCCTCTCAAAAAATAAAAGTGGAGATTTTCCAACGGAATCCTTTTCGCTTTTGCACTATGAAAATATAGCAAAAAACTCGAAACGACATCGCTATTGCAAAAAAAATTATTAAAAGTCAAAGGTCACGAAAATCAGTTTGTCTCAAATATTTCGTAGACTATTGGTTTTACGTTAACAGATACCATTATTCAATTTATTTCTAAGCTAATTCTCCACAAAAAACGATCCTGTACAAAATATACAAAAGGACAAATAAAGTTCTCGAGATTTAAGGCTTAGACAAGTTGTGTGTAACGATCCATTACAGTGTTAAACTGAGTTTTAAAAGGGGCAAAATGTGTCATCCAATACATTCAGGATTATGGCGACTCGTAAGACAACAATATAATGTTAGACAGTCCATTTTCCCCTTTTAAATCTCTGTTTAACAGTTTCATGCCCAACCCAAGCCGTATATCTAGAGAACTTTGGCCTTGTGTAAATTTTATAGGACCTTTGCACAATTAGCTAAGGAGTAAATTTGATAATGACTTCTATTAACGTAAATGACCCATGTTCGAGAAAAACTGATTTTCAAGACCTTTGCCTCCAATATATTTTTTTGCAAGCAAGATTTCGTTATGGATTTTTTACTATGTTTTCATAGTGCCAAATCGAAGAGAATTCCGTTGGAAAATTCCCACTTAGATTTTTTAAAACGTAAAAGTATTTTTTGACTGGCTAATAGTAAAAAATCGTTTATGTCAGTTTGATTGTCCATTACATTTCTGATTCAAATAACATTGAATAACAGTAAAAACATCTTGTAAAGGTAAATTAAGTTCTCAACGAAAAATATTTAAGATGAATATTTTAGATGAACATGTCAAAAGAAAATAATCTCGTCTTATCACAGTTCACCTGTATGTCCGATACGAATAATCGAAACAACAAAAATAGTATACGGCCCAATTCAACACGGTTCCAAATATCTTACATGTATGTATTGTAGATCTAGATAATTCTATGGAAGTCTGAATATAGTTTATGGATAGTAAAGGTATACTTGCATAGTCTTTCAATTATTTGGCTCGATTTAAGCTCGAACGACTCAATGTTTCCTTCCTTCCCAATTCGTTGGCTTAGAATAAGTTTCTCTATCTATTATACACGCATTATTGACAGTAGTTTGAAATAATTAAAAAAAAAGAAGTTTATTTACTCACCTAATAGCACCTTTAATAAAAGCAGACATAATCGCAATTCCCAAACCACTCCCAGACACAATAAAAATTTCAACAAATTCTCGACGTCGTTTAAAATATTGAGCTACCATTAATGTTGAACAATCACGTGTCATTCCAACACCCACACCAACAACTGTTCCATAACTGAAGAATAATTGATGGAATTGTGATGCAAATGATGTAAATAAACATCCAAGTGCAGTTACAAGTCCCCCCATAACTGCTGTTAGTCTTGTTGATTTACGTCGACAAAATGCAATTGTTACTGGTGACACTAATAATGCAACGCCTGTAGATAATGCACCTAGCCATCCTGAAAAGAAACAAAAAAATACAGTTGAGTTATCAATTTAAGTGTTTTATTTTTTGTAACTATAACGGGAGGGAGCATTGATTTTTGCCGTTTGTTACGCCTAGGTTTGTGTTGTAGCAAAAACGGTAAACGATAAGAGGGGCGATTGGATGCACAGTTGCATATGAGCAACTGTGCATCATAGCTCTTATACTTTGTTTTTCTTTCAACATAATCCTAAGGAATATAGTTATTTACATGGGATTGTGCACATAATGCCGATTTAAAAACGGCTGACAATACTTAAAAAGGAAACGTATGTTGTGTTCATTAGGCTTTAGCTCAACATATCGCACGGTGGTTCGTTTGGAAGATTTAGTTGGATTGTATTATTTATTGTGCGTTGAACTTTGGAGTGTTCAAATTAGGTTTAGTATTTGACGCCTCCTGTAGCCAAAAAGTATAGATACAAAATTGTCTAACTGCTTCAGGATAAAGTCAGAAGGCTTTGAGTACACAATTCAGGTTATGTAATGTCCGAAAACAAGAAATATATCGTCGATTTTTATAAACACTCATTCATCTCACTTAAATTTTCAATTCTAATAGATTTAGATGTTTTTGGTGAAAGAGGACACTCTTAGTCGTAGAACAGCCAGAATGTTTGGAAAGTTTCAACCGCCTGACATAGATATTTCTTCCAGGAGTAGAGCGTTTATATCTTACCAATGCATATGTGAAAGTTGCTAGCCTACGTATCACATTGTACGGTATAAAGATAATTTATAGCCTTTGGTTTTGCAGGTTGATGAAGACTGGAAAATTGTATATGCATGATGACTGATATATAATTTTGAAAAAATCGATAATGTGCTCCAGCTACTACTACTACTGATAACATATTGCTGTAGGCCAGTAATCAGGTCGTGATAAATTACGATTACCTGACTAAAGGTCATGAAGTTCTGGATTCTGGGGTATAAGCTACGTAGTTTTTTACCATGGTAAAAATACATTTATTTTCTAATAGCGCAATAATTCGAAATAGAAGCTAACAAACCGCAGACCATGACCCGTACACTCCACCCACGATTTATGTGCGCGTTGCAGTGCTTTATTTTTCTTCAATGACTGAAGTCGAAGCGAGTACAAATTCAGTGTCAGCCACGTGTGTGTGGTTGTCTCACCAAATTAGTAACGAATGACATATCTTCGATTCCATATCCTGGAGATAATTACGATTAGATAATTCATACTGATGATGATTACTTTGTAGTCGAAATACTACAAAGTAAGTAATTACAAAGTATTTATAAAATACAAATAAATGATCTGGGAATTGGGGCAAATTTTTAAATTTAAACCCAAAAACCTGGAGTTCTCTTTGATTTTCTTCGATAATTTTTTATTATCTCACACTATTCTTCTGTGAGAAATGTGGCAATTGGAATGATATTACAAATATTTTATTATTGGCTTTTGGTTAATAAGTCATTTAATCTACATAACTGTTTCTATTTTCGGCAACTTCATTTACATCAAAGTAGTAGTTTTTGCATATATGTAGTGATATTTGATAAATAATATTAAGAATTAAGTTTCGTCTACATAATTATTTGTATTATATATAAACATGTGTGTAACTTAATCATTTTATTACTGAAGTACACTTTGCTGTGAAATAATCTTTGATCTTAGAGGGTAGATACGTTTAATTATCAATAGTTTGCCAACTGTTGCCCGTTCCTTCGCACATTCAAGTTTTTTTGTATGCCACCCTTATCGCATTACAATCGAGAAAAATAATAACTATTTACATCAAATTTCAAATAAAGGGGAATAAATAAAAAATCGCAGAGCTTCTAGGTTTGTAGATAGGTCTAGACTTACCATTATGGCATACGTTATTTGCCGTATTTGTTGTTTTAGTTTTACCTGAGAATCTACGACATAAAGTTGCTCTCTGTGTAACTTCGTCAACATGATGATTCTAGGGTTACCTTCGATATATTATGTTAATCGATTTTGAGGGTATCTTTTTCAGGAATGATGTAATAGTCCGGGAGACCAAAGGGTTTTTCAGGATGATGAGCATCAAGCGGTTACTTTGTAAGTAGCTTCGTTTTGACAAGACGCTCAACTTTTTGAATTATAAAATTTTGGGGAACAATATCGAAATTTTCTGGAAGCCGTTGAACATTGAGGATTGGAGACTCGGAGTTCATTCCATTGAATTTGTAGGACGAAAATTTTTCCTCGTTCTTGATTATCTTACAATTAAACTTAAAAATAACTTGATGCCCGCAAACTTTGGATGAACGGTCAAATCGACATGTTCAACGGCTTCCAGAAAATTTTGATACCGTTTTTACTAACAAAGTATCAGCTTGATGCTCATCATCCTGAAAACCCTTTGGTCTCCCGGAACATAAATATCTTACTGACATTTAATTTTTCCATTTACATAAAATGCATCATCAATGATGAGCAGGGGCACATGAGCGTTGAATAATACGTCCATCACAACGCACGATTAAAGAAATATTTTGTTCAAGATAGGTTTGACGTGGGTCATTTTTAACGCTTCTGCGCCCCTTGTCAATCTTGAACAATATATTTCTATTAACGTGCTTTCTTACGGGCCTGTTTTAATGCTCGTGTGTCTAAATAGCCTCTTTAGTCTTAATAGTCTATTTAGCCTAAAGTATTCATAGTGATGATATTTAAAATAAATTGATATTGAAATTTGGTATTTTTTCCGTCTTAAATGATTAAGAGACGTCGGGAAGAGGATGGCATCCTGAATAGCCACTGCCCCCTTTTAATGAAAATTTGTGCTTGATGATGACAAGACATAAGTGTTTTGAATATATATGAACATAATATAGAATAGTAATAAAACGGTGGACAAAGCAACGGAGAAGTAGATAGATATAGATAGATTGTAGTGGCTGTTCTGGACCGGACGCACTTCGTCCGGTCCAAAGGTCCATTGTGATGCCTAAGGATGTGAGGATGTGAGTGGAGTGGAAGGAATTTTGTGTGTAGACAAGGAATTTGTAGGTTGTGCGGCTGAAGCCGACTTTTGATAGGAACTATGCCGGTATTCATCTGGAGTTCATGAAGGAAATTGCAGAAAACATTTACAAGCATAGCCGGTTACTTCATTCTTGTCCATACGCCGACAGTTTAGTCAGTTAACCACCCTTTTTTCTTTTTCTCCAGTAGATATACCTCCCAGCCCCCAAGTAGATATACCGCGTTAGAGCGCTCGGGTACTTGGCTGGTAGAAACGGAGAAGTAACATAATATTTAAAAAAATTAAATAAAGTATTATTTATTAAGTCTACGTCATATATACTTGATAGAAATGTTAAAAAAATTTTATTTTGGGTTAATTAAACTAATTTTAAAATCTAATAAATTAAAAGAAGTTGATGTAATTTTGAAATAAAATACTTCTATCTTACGCACATTTATCTTATGAATAATATATTGTAGTAAAATATCAGTTCAGAAAAAAATTAGATAGATTTACGATAGAACGTTTATCATGTTAGTGTAGCGTTAAAATGTTGTAGTCACGCATATTGTGCCAAATAAATGTCTTAAATAAATTGTCTTTATAATAACTAAATGAGAGTGTTTTTTTTTGGTTGTTTGTAAGATTTATATGATTTTTATTAAAATAATTACATGCGTTTTTAGAACAGCTAGTGTAAGTATAAAGTCTTTTTTTATATCTTTCGATGATATTTCTTATCCGGTCAACTATTGTGGTCCATTTCAAGCAAATAGATAGACATAGTTAGTTCTATTTAACTATTGAATGTACTATAAGCCACAAAAGAAGCATCACTTTTTGATCAGTTTTTGTATTATAAATACGTATTTCGACTACAAAGTAGTCATCATCAGTATAAATTAGCTAGTCGAAATTTACTCTTTGACAAGTAAAATTGATAGAAAATAAAAAATTAAACAAAATAAATTTTATTGAAATTACTCTTGTTAAAATTACTCTCATTCAATTTACTCTTGTTAACATCACTCTTATTAAAATTATTCTTTTACTGTGTCAGGATATGTTATTCGTGTTAATTTGGTGATAGTTTCACAGTGAAACTGTGACAGAATTCTGAGACAGTATACGAGTAATTTTAATAAGAGTGATGTTAACAAGAGTAAATAGAATGAAAGTAATTTTAACAAGAGTAATTTCAATAAAATTTATTTTGTTTAATTTTTTATTTATTATTATTTTTGTCTATTGATTACGATTTTCTATTTATTTCTAATTGTCAAAGAGTAAATTACGACAAGCTAATTTATACCGATGATGAGTACTTTGTAGTCGAAATATGTATTAATACTACAAAAACTGATCTAGGTATTGGGGCGAATTTGAAATTTTATCACAAAAGAAGCGATTATTTATAAAAAATTTATAATTGACTTGTGTCATTCGAAAATGTTTCAATATTTATAATGAAAAACTTTTATCCGAAGCATTTTTTCGAAACCTAAATGAATATTTATATAACAAGCAACTTTAATTCTAGAAAATTTTTTCATTATCTAAATGAGCACAAATAAATTATTAAATTTTGAAAAATAAGCGCCAGCTTTGTGTCCCATATGGGACACAAAAGTCGAGTTCTTTTTTACTTGATTTGGGTCCATTTAGTTATTGAAAATATTTCGAGAATAAAAGTTGCTCGTCATAAAAATATTAGAAACTTTTTACGCCAGTTTATGTGTGTAACGGAATCTTTGAATGTGATTTTCATCCACTTCAAGACATCAGATTAAATTGAAACTTTGTTTGTATATGTAGCTTGGATGATAATGCATTTTTATGGTAAGCATGACTGGAATCGGCAAGGGGAGCCTAGAGGGAGGGGATACACATAATTTGGTATATATCTCTTAATATTGAAAAAATTGAAAAACACATAAGAAGTAAAGTTGTAGAAAATTAGTTTTACTATAATTAAGTTCCGTATTATTTTTTCTTTTTCTCTAATATTTACAGAGATATTGACGGTCTAAGATTGAAAATTTATATCCTTAATATCTCTGTACACATTCGAGTTGTAGAAAAAATGATGAGGTTATGAATTGTAGTAAACATCATGATTTTCTACAGCTTATCTCCTTACACATTTTTCAATTTTTGACACACTTAACACGCTTTTATTAGCTTCGGCTATATGTATCTATGTATGTAATGGTAGAAAAAATATAGTAATAATAACGGTTAATATTATCCGAAGACACGGTAGTCTCTTTAGTATTTCATGGTAGAACTTTTTTAGTCTTTATCAAGACTAAAAAAATTAAAAAACACGCTTTTATAGCCAGCCGAACTAAAAAGTAGAAAATAATTTTTAAATATGGATATATGCCGCATTTTTAAAGTTTCAACCCCACACTTTTTAACCCGACTTCAAAAAGGAGGATGGTTTTCAATTCGTCTGTATTTTTTTTATGTGTCACATCAGAACTCCGTCATTTATGAACCGATTTTGAATTTTTTTGTTTTAGAGGGTTTGGTTTCACATTGGTCCCATTGGCACCAAATCGCATTCTGATGAGGGGATTCCCGGGAAATCGAGGAAAATCCTCATTTTATATGTGATAACCGGTTTCTGCGGAATTTTTTTTTTTTGAAAGGGTATACTCATTCATAATGAGAAAATAAGAAAATATTTTTAAAAACCGACTTCAAAAAAAATTTTTACAAAAAAAAACCGACCCAAAAAAAAAATTTTTACAAAAAAAAAATAAAATGCATGTAAAAAAAACTGAAAATCTGTTATGAAAAAATGCACTAAAAATTTAAAAAAAAAAAAAAACGGATAAAAAAAAATGTGTTATAAAAAACAGCAAAATTTTTTAAATATGTATGTATTTAAATTATTTGTAATTATTGTATTTGTAATTATTGTTATTTTTGGAGGCAGTGTCCAAAACTTATATGTCAATTTCTCTATGCTGAATAATTGTACATATATATTTAAAAAATTTTGCTTAGGTGAACTAAAATTGGCACAAGAATATGCAATTATTTTTTACTTTCTAGTGCATTTTTTGTTTTAGAATATTTGATTTTTGAAGTCAGGTTTCCATTTTGTCAAAATATTTTTTATTTACAATCAAATTAATTATATCTGTATTTAAAAATTATTACGTTTTAGTTCGGCTAGCTATCAAAACGAGTTTTTTTGTTTTTTTAAACTATTATTTGTGCCGGATCAATTTAGTTTTCTAAAAAAATGTTTAAACGACAAAAGTTGTTAATTGCTTAAATACCCGGTATATACTGAGCTTATGAAAAAAGTTTCAAATAAAAGTTGTTTATTTAAAAAAAAAGAAAATTTGATATTCCAACACCCCCTGACGCGGAGTTAAGGTCGTTTACTATAAATGAAGGATTGAGACTAAGGTTGACAAATTCCAGATCTAGGAAGGCAAAGTTTGAAGGCCGATTAAAAGGATTAAACATCGATTAACTTTTTTGGTGATTGTATAAAAATGTGTTTTTCATAAATATATATCAATAAAAAGACATTCTCTTTATTTTCATTACTTAATTAATATATCTCCAATATTGAAATTTGAGACTATAAAATATTGTTGTATTCCTTATGTGAAAATTTTAAAATCGAATATTTAATGATACAACACCGGTTAAGGCTACAAGTTAAGTTAAAGCATATGGGGAATTCAATATCCAATATTTTACGAACTATTTATGTGGTTATGTTCAACTCAACTCTTGGAGTGAAATAAGTAATTATAATAAATCGATTTTAAATCGTTGTGTTTTTGTTTGGATCAATTGAAAACAAACAACGCCTACTTATCTCCTTATAAGTATTAGCTATTTATAAATAACTAACATGTGTGAAAATATGGTAAATATTTACAAGTGGGCCTCTAGACAAAACTCGCTCTAAAAAATTATTGGACCCCTTGGAGACTATTTTATAGGGTAGAAATAGATGTTTTAAGGTGGGGGAGACACTTTTCTTCGGTTATACTCCGAGTTGGTCGGGTTTGCGTGTTTTTGGGCCCCCACACGAAAAGTCGTTCTATATATTTCAAATATTGTGGCAAAAACTATAATACCCGGTTGGAATAGTAAACTTTTAGTGCGGGGGCCCCTAAAACACGCAAATCTGTCCAACTCTGGTTATGACCGATGAATTGAAAGATTGTAGTACTCGGTTGGAATAGTCATCGACCATAATATAAAAAATATATCATAATATAAAAAATAATATTATAATAATACAGACCTTTTCTGCACAGTTTTTCGTCTTTTTGTAAATAAACAATTGAAAATGTCACTTTCCGCTTAAAAAAAAAGTGTCCCCACCACCTTAAAACAAGTATTTCTACCTTAGAGAATAGTCTCCAGGGGGTGGAAAACTTTTTAGAGCGAGTTTTGTCTGAAGCCCCACTTCTAAATAATTACCGAAAATACAAATATATAAATTTTTATTCCTGGTAAAATATCTCAATCTAATATCTTTTCAAATATTTTTATAAATTATACGTTCTACCTTAGATAGATAGATACATCTTGGAGTCTAAAAAGTATTGCACTTCGACCTTATTTTGCAGTCCGACGAGATTCGCTTCTCCCATATGTTGGCAATAACCCGGAGCTTGCTTCTCAGGCCTTCCTGAAGGGTCATGTATTCAGGGTGAGATGCACCGAATATCCTATATCTGCTGTAACCTAGAGGTTCGCAGTCTAAAATAATGTGGCTGGATGTTTCTTCCTCCACGCGCCACAATCTGCACATAATGGACCCATTATGGAGTCACATTGTGTGCAGATGCTTCTGCAGGGGAAAATGCCCGGTAATGTATCCGGTAACTCTCCGGTAATGTTCTACCTTAAAGAATATTCTAAACTTGTTAATACGATTAATAAATATTTTGAAATAATTTTAGTATGATCTGAAAACCTATGGCACCAATTCTTTGTTCTTTGTCCAAAATCATCTATAAATGACGATGAGTTCATTTCATTTTCGATTAGACAAATAATATGGTATGTTATATACTATGGACCAAAAAAGTATTTAATATTTTATCTTGGCAAGTTTTGTTTTTTTGTTTCAAATATTTTCAAATCTTTAAAACTGGCCAAGATAAAATATTAAATACTTTTGTGGCTCATAGTACATAACTTACTACTTTATTTTTATTTCAGCTAACTCTTTATTGAATATTTATATTTTTTAGGTTTTACCAATATTTCTTTGTTTTCATTCATACAATGCTTTATTATACAGTTTATTTAAGCATCTAAATCATAGGTGGGCAGGGTTTGACTTTACAAGCTCTGAGTGAGAGGTAGGAAGAGATATAGAGTAAATACAGGGGACCTATCAATTATTATTATTTTCTTTTTTTAATTAAAACATTTTCTGAAAAAAATATAATAATACCAACCCTTTTTTATCGTCACTATCTATTAAATTATACAAAGTAGACACTATTGACTACATAATACATACAATACATTGAATACATACTCTGGAATTTTAGCCATAAAATGTACCTTTTTAATATATTTGTGTATGAATAAAAGATAAATCTTTTGATCTTTTACGATTACCGCTTGACAATTGTAAACCGCTTGTAAATTTTTTGATGGTTTAGCTTCAGTTTAGATTTTAGAATTAGGTTTTCGGAAATTCCGAATAATTTGCGAAAAGTATTCATATCGGAGAACTAATAAACAATTATTTACCTGATTTAATTATTTTGTCTTAGTAGAGGGTATAGTGTCATGAGAATTTGATAACACTGGATACAATAAACATGCCAATGATAAAGCTGGATGCGTGGGGGTTAATTTGTTACTAATTTCTAAATGGTTAAATTTTACATAAAGTGGGAATTTTATGATAGCTTACTCAACCTGACTGAGTTGTTTTGATTTAGTCTACTTTGAGTTAAAAAAGTGAAAAGTACTATTCGTGCTATTGAAAATTATTTTTCGCATAATTTCTTTAAAAAAAATTAAAATAAAAGTAGTGATTTTAATAAGTGAGAATACATCGCAAGCAGTCTTGGATAAGTTCAGCACTGGAGGTGCGGCGGCGTCTGCGAAGAAAAGGAGGATATTTTTTGGCATCAACGAGTGGGAGCATCGTTTTGGTATATTTAACAAAACTGATAAAGAGGTAATTTGCCTATTTTGTGGTAAAACGTTTATTTGTTTAAAAAGAAGTAATTTCCAACGTCAATATACTGCGAAACATTCTGCCGAGTTTGATAAATTCGAAATAGGGACAGCAGAACGCGATCGCGTAATTGCTGTTTTTAAAAATAATTATTTTGAATCATCGTCCGCCAAATAATTATATATTAATAATGATGCATTGGTAGGACAACCTGTATTGAAACATCATTCTGTCTTACTTCAAAACATACTTTGCTTAGTTACTCGTACTTTCTTATGGGGAGCCCCATGGCTCCGAAGAACCGTCTACACCCACCTCTGAATTCTTAATATGTTTACTTTTTTGTTTAAATTTGTATACTTTTATTATCATATAGTTTCTGATGAAGGAACTGTGTTCCGAAACTTGACAAAATAAAATTATTGTTACGAAAATTAGATAATTATTTCATTTCTATTAAAGAGTAACAAAATTAAAAAACAAGCTAAGCGACAAGTGACAAGGAAAAAAAGATACTTCGTTGAGTACTGGCAATATGTAGGTTTTGAATTTATATTTTGAATTTGTTCATGAATAGACGGCAAAATTAACATTCAAACATATTCTCATTCACTGTTTTAATACTTAATAAAGAGATGTGTCACATTCGACTTGATACCAATCAAACACTGAATTAGTGTATCTTTATTTAAATAACTTGTTTAAAATTCTGAACGCTTCAAGGTATTATCATTTATGGATGTAATAAAGAAATCAAAAATGAAAATAATTGATAAAATTTATTTTAATCCAAAACAAAAATCTGTGGGCATTATTTAATGGGAATGAGAATTTGATCATAAAAACAAGTAATGCCACAACTAACTGAGTTAATTGTATGAATACCCAGTATATATTGATTTGTATATCAATGATTGAATTGTTAACAGTTCTGCGTATTCGAATTGTTAACAATTCGCTTTTCGAGGAATATTTAATCACAATTTATGAGAAAAATATAGAGTTCATGAAAAAAGTTTTCAAACAAAACTTGTTTATTTTATTTTAAAGAGAAGAAGATATTTTGTCATCAAACTTTTGTTATTTTTTTCTACGGTTTCGATGATAGGCACTTTTGCCCATTGTTCCCAAACATGGTCCGATTTTGCTCATTAACGAACTTGGCCTTAGTTTTTTGCTCTAGAACACAGAAAAAAATTTTCAGTTCGTTATCTCTTTTCGTTCTTGAGTTAACGTGTTCACAGATGGACAGACAGACGGACATGCGAAAATGAACTAATTAGGCAATTTTATGAACACCTATAACAAAAATTTTGTTCTGCGATCAATAGTTTCAAGCGTTACAAAGTCGAAACTAAACTTAATATACCTTGTATATTTACAAAATACTGCGTATAATGAGACATGTGTAGCACAAGATTTTATTGTATTCAAAGTAGTTATTCGAATTTATGTAGTTTGTATAACAGAATGGCAGCTGACTTAAATACTCGGAATATACAGAAAATCCTTACCAATGCGTGGACTCTTTGTTTTAGTTTTTGAGCTGAAATTGTGGCAAAAATGCAGTTTATGAAAAAAATTTCAAACATAATTGTTTTTTGTAAAAACAGAAATAATTTTTGCCTATAAACTTTTCTTCTTTGAATCTCTTACGGTTTCAAAGATATATATTTTCTTCCTGCCTTTCTAAAATATACACACACAAAATTTCAGCTAGTTATCACTTTTAGTTTTTGAGTTATAGTATCAGACAGACAAACAGATGGACATGCACCAACTAGGTCATTTAAATATAAACAACTATACCATGAATTTACAAAGCCGGGACTAAACTTAATATATTTGTATGTATTATATATATATATATATATATATATATATATATATATATATATATATATATATATATATATATATATATATCTAATTCCCGCGTCTTCGTCCGCATTTATATGAAAGCTAAATATATATGCATTGAAAATAATAATAATCTTATAGTGTGCTATTACAGTTTATAGTTACTATAGAAACGACAATCAAAGTTGACATTTCAAAATTGAAACAAAATTTTAATAGTTATTATTTTTATTTTTCATTTTATAGTTATTTTTAGAAGTATAGTTTCTTTTTGTTTTGTTTCTTTTGTTGACAAAATCAACAAAAATTTTAACCGACTCCAAAAAAGGAGAAGATTCTATGTTCGACTGTATGTATTTTTTTTTAATGTTCACCCCCTTCAAGATTATTTTTGAGACAAAAGCCTATGTCCTATATAGCCTATGTCCTTCTATAGGATATAATCTATCTCTTTGCCAAATTTCACTACGATCCGTTCATCCCTTTAGTCGTGATGAGGTAACAAACAGAGATTCTTTCCCATTTATATAGTAGTATGGATATATATGTATACAGGATGTTCTGAAATTCATTCAAGAAAACTAACTATACCACGATGTAGAGCTGCGAACAACAAACAAACAAGTTTAATAAAGTTTTTCGATTTGACGCTTATTTTTTAAGATATAACACTGTGGTATAGTTTTCTTGAATGCATTTGAAATATAAGATACAAAGAATTTTACTAAGTCCGATCGATTCGAAATACGACTCTCCGTAAGATATCGCCTCCTAAGCATCTATGCAACTTAGTTTTAGAGAACAAGAAAATATTATAAGGGGTGGAATTTCAGAGTGTGATCAGGTTAGTGACTAAAGGTAAAAGAACAAACCTTGACCATTTTTCTCAAAAACTACTGGACCGATTTGAATGCGGTTTATTGTATTTTAATAGGTATCACCTAAATACTGATTATTTGTCTTGTTTTATGGTTATAGGTCACCAAAGAGCGCTGTAGTAAATATGTTTCTGGATCGATTTTAATGCGGTTTATTGTATTACATAGGTATCACCATAGAGCAGGTTCTTTGTGATGTTTATTCAACTTCGTCGTGGATGTTTTAAATTTTTTAACTTTTCACTTGTTGATAAAATGCCTCAAAATACTATTCGATATATTGTCTACTTTCAAAGATTTTTAAAGAAATACCAAAGTAAAAGTATATAAGTTGTTTTTGGGTGGTTAGTACACAGTTTTGTTCGTAATCACACTGTACGCTACCGATAAAAAACTTTCTTAAAATATTATAAAATTTTAATTTTTTAGATTCCAAAATTTGGGCCAATTATACTTCATTTATTTTCTCACTAGCTTTTAATACTTAATCTAATTGAATAGATAGTTTTACTTTTATAATATTATATGCAAATTCAAATGTAATCTAAAAATATTGGTAATAAAATAAAAGATATGAAAGATATTATTTATTATTCATAGTAAATAATATTTATTATTATTTCTATTATTTACAAGTTTTTGAGAATTTAATAAAATTTACAATATATTTCATTAGCTGTTTTAAGATAAGTTCTGTGAGCTGAGTACCTACCCGAATCAATATTTACGAAAAAGCATAAAAATCTGCATAATTTTGCTTAGTTGGCGTTTCCAAAAATCTTCCCGAACTATGTTTGCGCATCTTTTTGTTTTTGTATAATTAAATAATCAAATCCGGCTACTGGGATTTTTTCATTTAGATTTTTAACAATCAAAATACTAATTTTATGTCTTTTAAAGTTCACTATTCAATTTCGCTTCATTTGTGCTTGCGATTTAGCTATTTGTTTAATGGACATAATGGATTTTTTTTTTTGGGTGAAATTGTAGGGTTACCAACTCTCCAGTTTTAGAACGGAAAAATTAAGTTTTCTCCGGACTCCAGATTAAAAAAATAATCTCCGAATTTTTTCATTCTTATGAAAAGGAAATACTAATTCTTTATGAATAATTATTTAATTTATTATTGCGAGAAATTTATTTTTGTTTATAATGTTCTCACTATTGAAAGTTACTCATAATATACTCGTAGTTACAATACTAACTTTTTACACACATTGAGCTACCGAGCGTTATTTTGAATGTTTACACTTGCGCATACGTATATAAATAGCTAATTAGTTTGTCTGATTTTTTTAAATAACCTCATCGAATGAGTTTTTTTTAAAATAGTAATTACGTACGTCAGACATATCTCCGGACTGATGAGAACAATCTCCGGATTTTCTAAAATTTTGAGTTGGTAACCCTATGAAATTGTTATTCAAAGGTTTTTGAGGATAGCTAAACTGTTGTTGTTTATACTGTTATATTGGGTTATTGCAGTTTAATTATTAGACTTGTGTACAAATACGTCTCAAAAAGATTTTGAAAGCACAAATTAAGCAGAACTATTTTGATTTTTGCAGATATTCAAACGGGTACCCAAGGACGGATTATCTTAAAACGCTCTTATGCACGTATTTATTTGTTTATTTATAATTTATAGGCTAAATATCAATTTTCATGTCTCTAATTTTAAAATACTGAACTTCTATACAAACACTCACCACGTGTTTAATCCCCTTGAGGGTACAAATTTAAAAAAAATTGGAAGCACGTATTTTATGATGTATAATTGAAATAATAGCTTCATGTCTCTTCAAAAAAACGAAAATCTGACTCCCTATTTTACCCTCTTGAGGGTTGATTTTCGAAAAACGTTGAAACATGTTTTTCTTTATTAAATTTCGATTTTTGCCCCAATTTCCTAGATCAAAATTTTTGTATTTTATAAATACGTGTTTCGACTACAAAGTAGTCATCATCAGTATGAATTATATTATGGAGAAATATTATGTTACTCAGGTAATCTATGAATGCTTCGAGGAGCTGAACCACTTGGCACTGAGTAACACAGTCAGACACAATCCGGGTACCGGGTCACTCTGGCGTTAGGGGGAACGAAGTATCGGACTCGTTGGCACGAGAAAGGTAATCTCAAGCGCCCCTTTCACCTGAGCCTATCATTCCCATAGCAAGATGCTCCGTAATTTACCGAATCAAGAGGTGCTGCGACAGGCTAATCTCGATTACTGGGACTTTGCGCAGGGCATGCGACAGACAAAGTTGTGCATAAGCACAGCTAAACCATTCGACTGTGCTCGGTTAAGGCTCAATATAATGCAGTTGAGAAGGGTGGTGGCGCTCTTGACAGGACACTGTCGATTACATTACCACCTTCATACCTTGGGGATCTCTGATGATCCCACTTGTAGGAGCTGTATGGAGGACGATGAAACCTCCATACATGTTATATGCACCTGCAAAAGCCTGCAGGGTGTCAGATATAGAATGTTTGGGTCCGAAACTTTGGATCCATCAATCCTGGCAGCAATCCCGGCGGAGAAGTTGTGGGCCTTCTGTGTGGCGTCTGGCCTCGGCAGAATCCTATAGCTTCAACTGCATAAAATAGCACCTCTTACCCGGAGGCGTCTCGCCTTCGAGTGACAGATTGTTATCAAGGAGGACACAGAGGACCCCTTAGTCTAGGTGGTAGGGACCCGTTTGCGGTACCTCTCTTTCTAATTATTATTGTTATTATTGAGCTGTACAAGCCGGGCGAAACCACAACGGGTAATGCTAGTGGAAAATAAAGTTAAGTAAACTGGTTTTATGGAAACCGCATGTTTTAATACTAATTCCCAGTTTCCATTAACTAGTCAATATAATATTTTGGGTACGCTTATGATTACAGTGTCACTGTATAATAAATGTATCACAAAAATTTGTTTTTCTAAATATCTGTAAAATGTTTAACAAAACAGATGCTAGCAATTATTCTAATTAATTTGTATATATAGAATTAAAAATAGTTTACATGTATATATTTAGGTACTACTAGAAATTGTTTGTAAACAAAATGAGAATTTATAGATTTGATGATAACAATTTTGAAATCATCAGACGCAATTGTTGATGTTTTATATTTTAAAAATTATTTAGTTTTATATGAGCACGGATGATACAGACAATTAACATGGGGAACTGTAGATGAAAGTTTGAAGCTTTGTACAGTTAGTCTTCACTCCTTGCTAAAAAAATTTCGAAGATGGATACTCCTGAGTTCCACGACAGTATCGTGTTACCCCCCCCCCCCTTCCCAAAATTTATATCTTTGAAACCGTAAGACAAAAAAAAAAATTTGTTGGCAAAAAATCTTTTTCTCTTTAAAATAAACAACTTTTGTTTGAAAATTTTTTTCATAAACTCAATAGTTTTCTCATAATTTGTGCTCAAAGTTGAAAAAGAGAAATACAATTGATAGGTCGAAGGAATGCATGTATACATATACATAGCATCCATACATACTATTTTTATACCCAGTATATTTGTAAATTATACAAGGTATATTAAGTTTAGTTCCGACTTTGTAACGCTTGAAAATATTGATCGTAGAAAAAAAAATCATATCTTATACACTTTGAATTTGAAGAATTGTTCAAACATTGATATACAAACTCAGTATACTGGGTATTCAAACAATAAACTCAGTTAGTTTTTACATTACTTTTTAGCTCTAGAATAGACACACAAAGTTTCAGTTCGTTAGCTCTAATCGTTTTCGAGTTATCGTGCTCACGAATGAATGGACAAATACCACCTATTGGTAAAGTTGCTTATGACTGATATTCCAAAATGGCGGCTTTAGTTAAGCTACAGTAAAACAATTAGCTATATTTTTCATAAAAAAAAAATATTTTCATTAACAAAATCGTAATTTTTTGTTTTTTTTATTAACGTAATCCTAGTAACGCATATGTAACTATCACAGTTGAGCCTGACTACTCTATTTCTAGCTATTGTCACCAGATGTGACAGTCCTAAGGAATAAGTAGAGTATTAGAAGTAGCGGAGGGGGAGGTCGAAGCCTGGTAAGTAAGCCTTTGGAGGCCTTTTTTACCGACCCCTAAATAAAAACGAGATATTTGTAAGTAGACTAGGAATTGGAAGGTTGTGCGACTGCAGCCAGCTTTGATAGGAGCTATGCCGATATTCATCTGGAGTTTGTGGAAGGAAACTGCAGAAAACCTATACAAGCATAGGCGGTTACTTCGTTCTCGTCCATACGCCGACAGTTTGGTCAATTAACTGTCCCATTAATTTCTGAGTGTCTGAAACAACTGAACCACTCAGATTGGCCATAAGGAACAAACACCAAAACAAAAAATTTTGTTTTGCGATCAATTTTTCATCCGTTTCAAAGTCGGGACTAAAATCTACTCTTGTAACAATGTGTTTATTAAATATACCCCCTTAATATTTAAGCAATATGACTAGAGCAATACGAGGCCATTCTTATTCAAAATTTAATGTTGATGATTTAACAAAGTTTGCGATAAACCTCATAGTTTCTTGACAGAAGATTTACCCAAATATTGATCTCTCTTTAAAAATTATTAAGTAGAATAGAGGTAGGGGTAGATTGTAAAGGCTGCCCTGGACGGGCTACACTTCGACCATAAGGTCCATTAAGTAGAATAAAACGGTACTATAAATTTCAAATGTGGCGTTATTTTTTTAAAATTGTACAGTTGATTTGTGCTGAATTCATTCGGTTTTCCAAAACATGTTTGGAGTATAAGGTTTTTATTCAAAGTATTTTTATTCTAGTAGTTGTTAGTATTTTTGTAACGAAAAACTTTCGTTCGAAACATTTTTTCGAAAATCAAATGGATTCGACCCAAATCGACTGAAACATTTTGAAAAAAAAATGCTATAGCCTGAGTATGCATAATCTCATACTTTTATCTCAAGATGCAAAGTTACCCATGTTATTTATCTAAAATATCCGCACTATATCTAATTGTCATTAATTAAACGTCGTTGACAATTTAAATCTTTTATTTTTAGGTTATTAGTTTTATTTGCTTGTTCATATATCCCTCATCTATGAACAAAGTTGTCTTATAAACGACTAGAAAATGTTAAAAATGTGAGTTTTGGTTTTTGTTTAAAATCGCTGCTTCCGTTCTTGTACTTTTTCAAAACTAATCAATGGCAAAATGCTCGTGGAACGAATGATTATCATACAATGAGGGCATAGGATTTAAAAAAAAATATTTTCAGCGTGTTGTCGAGAAATAAAATATTATTTGAAATACATTTCATATTTTTGTAGAAATATTTGGATGATTATTGTTTAAAAAAAATATGTTTAAGGTTGATCGGACACATGTATAGGTAAAATCAGCAATGTATAGATACAAATCTGAATTTTTGATTTGATGTTATTAATTGCTAACTCACACGTATAAAATAATTTTTTGAAAAAAATCTGACGAAGGGTTTTCATGCAATTAATCATTTAAAATTGAAATTTTAACATGTTGTGAATAGCAAATGTTGAATGAACGAATACATTTTCGATAATGTTGCTCTACCTTCTATAGGTTAAAAAATAAAAAACTTCTACTTTTATAAATTCAATCTCCTACATTACGTTAAAATTAAAACAAAAATAGTCTGACGAAGAGTTTTGTAAATATCTTAATTAAAATGAAAAAATATTCACGAAAATTTTCGTCAAATCGTCAAAAGACTGATTGTTTATTATTTTTAGTAATTAAATAATTACACAAATCCGATTACTAGTGATGGTAGATGCTATTTAAATTTAAATAATTAATTTACAGATTAAAATTTTTAATTTCTGTTAAAAAGAATGTTTCTGTTTATTATGAAATATACTGTACTGTCCGGCCAACCTAAACTACTATATGAATTTTGTTAATATTCCATCCAATATACTAGGCGGACTTCATATGCAGACTGTGTTGGAAAGCTTTTCCAATGGAAAATCAACGTTAAATATTAATTATTAGTGGCTGGCCGTATGGTTACTGTGTGGAGTCAGTCAGTACACATGTAATGAGTGTGAGTTAAATATGTTCATTGAATTCTTAACTTTAGTATGTGCATCACAAAATTCCCACTCTTAAATGACAAACAAACTACCATACGCATAGAGTATGTCTATACACTATCCAGATGTTTGTATGTATGAGATGACTCTCATTACATGTGTACTGACTGACTCCACTCAGTAACCACACTGCCAGCTAGTAATAAATAATATTTAACATTGATCCTCTTTTGGAAAATATTTCCAACACAGTCTATATAATTATAAATATATATATACATTAAAATTGTATATGGCGCAGTATTAGGCAAACTGTCTGGCACCCAAAATTTTATATTGCAAAAAGGATCAAAATTATGAAAAATAAATTCTTTTAAAATGATTTCATAATCCGCAATTTTACCTATATATTGTCGCCCTACCAAACTTCCTAAGAAAGGAAATATAAAAAAACCAGCCAACCTAAAAATTATTTTTAGCGACGTTGCTAGCTCTTATACTATAAATGTTATAGCTCTAAATATGTTGTAGAAACTAGATACAATCAATAGATATAGCTTGTAATAAGTATGTTTATACTGTCATACTGTCTTTTATACTTTTTCTCCTGACTCTTAGGAGCGCACTACCTTAAACTATATTCTAAAATCCATTTGATTACATCTACAAAAATTACTTTTAATAAAAAGTACATATAAATACATGTACGGATTTTCATTTTCAGTAAAGCCAAAAAATTATACAAACGCTCCACAATCTCTATATCCAAACTAAAGTTCGTAGATACCAGTTGCCTTTTTGCTCACACCAAATTTTTTTCCATATGTATACCTGCATAATAATGTCTCGGTATCTTGGCTCTCTTTTTAACTTGAAAAAGAGGAGCACTGTCGAATCTATACAGACTCTAATACTCGAAACAAAAAAAATAAACAAAATGTTTAATTTTTATCAACAATTTTTTTATTCAAACAATACTAATTTTTAACAATGATCAATTCAACTATGGTAACTTCAAACCGTATTACTGTTCCTTTCGGACTGAATTTAACACCTGACTTGCAAATCAAAGAATAATTAATCAAATAGTTATTGAATATTGATTTTAAATTTTTAATAAAATCAAAGATAAAAATTATTATTTTTGGAAAAAAATATATATAAAATTTATTTACACAAATAAAATAATTTTTATACATAACAGTTAAAATGTTGTAAATAAGTAAATAATTTTTTTTTATGTAACCAAATTCACACAAGCAAGTTACGAATACAAATTGGATTGGTAAGCTAGAATGATAAGCTAATTATTCGTTTTAACATGTCTGAATTTTGGCTGTATATAAAGACCCGATTCTACCAATCCAGAAGTCAGTTCTTAAATTCAGTCCGAAAGGAACAGTAGAACGGTTTGAAGTTACCATTGTTGAATTGATCATTGTTAAAAATTAGAAAAAATAATAATAAAAAACAAGTGAAAATTACAACTGACTTATACATACTGAGTTTATAGAAAAAGTTTAAGACAAAAAATGTTTATTTTAAAAAAATGAAAATTTTTTGCCTTTAAATTTTTGATCTATTTCTTATACGGTTTCAAAGATGGATATTTTCAGGGACACGTGGTCTGATTTTTCCCATTCACGAACTTGACATTACTTTTTTGCTCTAGTGTCCACGGACAGACGAACAGATGGGCGGACATATGGAAATATCTACTATTTAGTCATTTTATGAACTCAAAATTTTTTTCTACTTTCATTATTTTCAACTGTTTTAAAGTCGGAACTAAACGATTAATACCCTTGTATCATAGTTGTATATATCGGGTATAATAAAAGTAAAAAAGTGTTTAGTTTTCGATTTAAGTTCATGTTTTCTATCATACAAAATTTATGTTCTTGGGCAAAAAATACAAGTAACTTCAAAATTCTGTAACAAATTCAATTATTTTCAACAAATTAAAGGTTATATCAAATTAATTGTTTTATTATTATAATTTTCCATGAAAACGACTACAACTCCTTAACTTTTGCTTGTTTTCCAATCGCTCTCCATGCTACTTGCATATAGAGGTAAAAGCTAAAACATATTTACAATCATGTATATAAGCTTTATAAATAGTGATTCAATTTACAGTATAGTTATCTAATTAGTTGATAAAACATGACAAGTTAAGTATACTGTATTACTGATAGAACCAACTTCACTGTAAAATACAGATAGAGCGCACTTGTTTTTCTTGTCTTTGTGAAGTTTGTGTATTATTGCAATTTATTTTACACATGTTGCACTTGGAAAATACAACAATATCTTGTACAAAAATCGTTATTTAGATAAAACATTTATTCACGTCATCGGTATGATTTATGTTATACATGCTAGGTGTTGGGATATACGCAATCTGTGTAAAATTCTTACACAAATTCAAATTTTGATTTGTTTCTGAGATATATAGCACAAAAAATGTAACAAATTTATCTGAAACATGACTTTTTTTTACTCATAATAATATTACGTAATTATTATGAAACACAAAATAATTATTATACAATGTTTGCAGTATTTAAAACTATGTGACATACTATATACCGTCTGTTTAGTTTACATCTTCGTATCATAGATCCCACGAGTATGAGAGAGTACATATGTACATATACATTAAGCAATGTGTATGAGAAGGAGGTCTTATAGGTTTGACAAACAAGCATATTTTTCAAAATACTGAATAATATTCATAAGGAGTATGAGAGAATACATATGTATACATTAAGCAATGTGTATGAGAAGGAGGTCTTATAGGTTTGAGTGGTTGGTGACCACTCGAACAGTTATGAAAAATATGCTTGTTTATCAAACCTATAAGACCTCCTTCTCATACGCATTGCTTAATGTACATGTACATATGTACTCTCTCATACTCATGGGATCTATGATACGAAGATGTAAATTAAACATAGTGTATACTATACAATTCACATCTATCGCTCCTCAGAACGGACTAGTCAGTAAGTTTTATTCAATGATATATGTAAATACGGCGAAAACTTCGTCTTTTAAATAACAGCATGTTAGTTACGAAATTTTAATTTAATCGGACTAAAATTGTGAACGCTAAAGAGTATACAAATATATGGAAAATACAATTACTTATATATATCTGTCCGTAGCCACTCTAGCGGTCACAGGTCGCCATGAAAATTAATTAAATAAAAGTTAATTAAGAGATTTATATCCAAAAGAGATTTATTATGAGGAAATTCACTAAGTTGACACGGTTCCTGGGTAACGAATCTTTTTTCTGTTTAATTTTCTTTATCATTTTTCTGAAAAAACTTCAACATTGCTGTTCCTTAGCGTATCTCCAAAAATATATTGCTGAGGTATCAATTGTTTTAATCAGTTTACTTTAAAAAGGTTCAAAAATCACTTTTTTACAGATTTTAATGTAGAGCTTGCGTGGGCAGGGCCTGATTGAAGATCTTTAGGCCTAAGATTAACTTCTAATTTTATGACTACTACGAAAACTGTAATAATCTAAATTTTAAAATTGTACTAATGCAACGATTTTAATATTTTAGCGGGAAAATAATATTCTTTAGTTGAGATATTAATGAAATTTATTTGTCATCATTAAGGGCCAATAACAACTTTATAACAAAAAATTAAACCTTCGAAAAAAGAAAGAAAAAAATAAAAAAGTAACTATTTAGTCCTACACTAATGTAAATACTTAAATAATTTCGTCGCCAAACAAACAAAATATTACAAAATGTAACATTTTGTAACATATTTACTTTTAACCGAAAATCGGATTAATCCTTCGCCCATTTCGATGGAGATTTTTTGGTGCTGACTCAAAATTTACTTAGGTATTTACATTAGTGTAAGACTTAGTTCGACTAAAAAGTTACTTTTTATTTTTTGCTTTCTTTTTTTGAAGGTTTAATTTTTTGTTACAAAGTTGTAATTTTTTTGCTTTTCAGTTACTTTCATCTTTCGTCGGTTCTATTTTTTGTAAAAAAGTTTTTATTTTCTTGTGGCTTATAGTGTCTTAGAGCTACATATGTAGTTTGAACAAAATCGGTTCACAGATGAAAATTCGGTGGTGAACAATAAATCATTCCCTATTTTTCTACCCTTAGGGGCGAATTTTTTTTTCAAATTTATATAGTATCAATTTCGAAGTATACCCAATCCAATAAAAAATGAATTATCGAAATCGGTCTATTCTGTAAAAAGTTATGTGTGGTCGCACATTAAAAAAAATATAAGGGTTGACTTGAGAATCTCTTTCGTTTTTTTCGTCGGTTAGAAAAACATTCAAATTGCGCAAAGATATTGAGTGCTTTCAAATAGGGTTTACACACAGAACATGTAGATATAATCGATTATGATATTTTTCTTAAGCGGAAGCGCTGGGAAGTCTTATTTTTTATTTTTTTGTGGCTAAAATTTGAATTTTTTTTCAAATTTATATGGAAACAACTTTGAAGTATACTCTATCCAACAAAAAAAGAATTATCAAAATAGGACTACTCTGTAAAACGTTATGCGTGATCATACATTTAAAAAAAATATACAGGTTGAATTAATTACCTCCTTCTTTCGTCGGTAAAAATTGAAGGCCTATAGCTAATATGCTTTTTAGCCTTATGGTTAATGCGGTCATTTATAGCTCTATTGTGGCATTCACGCTATAGTTTTTCAATCGTATCATTTAACTTTTGATAATTTGTATTTCCTGTAAAATTATGACGAAACTTTTGATTTAAATAAATAGAACTACTTAATTCAGACAAAATATGTGGCTGCATGCAATCCCATATCAATGAAGCTATCATGCATGTATATGCATCTATCTTGCTTTCCTACAAAAATACATACATGCATATATAAGCTGTAAGCTTGCACGTAAAATAATATTATAAAAGCACGGTTTCATTACAGTATAAGATTTTCCGACAGTAATCTGAATTTTATATGGCAAATATAATTATATACGAAACATTTTCGTATTATGAAAAAAGTTCTTCTCTTGACACTTAAAATCTAAATAATGTCAGATAATGCTATTAAAAATTAAAACATCTCAACGTAGTACAGTGTGCATAGAGTCGCAATCGCTACGGTAAATTTTTTAATTGTAATACTGTTCACAATTCCTGAATATTGTTTGCACTATGGGCTCCCCACAAGTTGTAGGTAATTAGTTTTACTATAATTTTTAATCCGACTTCAAAAAGGAGGATGGTTCTCAATTCGTCTGTATTTTTTTTTTATGTGTAACCTCAGAACTCCGTCATTTATGAACCGATTTTGAATTTTTTTGTTTTAAAGGGTTTGGTTTCCCATTGGTCCCATTGTCACCAAACCCCATTCTGATGAGGGGATCCTCGGGAAATCGAGGAAAATCCTCATTTTATATGTAATAACCGATTTCTGCGAAATTTTTTTTTTTTTGAAAGGGTATACTCATTCATAATGGGAAAATAAGAAAAATTTTTTTTTTAAAACCGACTTCAAAAACATTTTTTACAAAAAAAAACCGACCCCAAAAAAACAAATTTTTACAAAAAAAAAACAAAATGAATGTATAAAAAACTGAAAATCTGTTCAATCTGATCAAATAGAAATTAAAAAAAACGGATAAAAAAAATGTGTTATAAAAAAAAATCTACTAAAAATTAGTAGGACGTTTAGTACGTCTATCTTTATTTAGACAAATAAAATCAGTTATAGAACTTCAAAGTCACTAAAAAGCGAGAAATAAACCATATTTAGACAAAATGGAAACCCGACTTCAAAAATCAAATATTCTAAAACAAAAAATGCACTAAAAAGTAAAAAAATAATTTCATATTCTTGTGCAAATTTTAGTTCACCTAAGCAAAAATTTTTAAATATATATGTACAATTATTGTTATTTTTGGAGGCGGTGTCAGCATAGAGAAATTCACATAACTTTTGGACACCGCCTCCAAAAATAACAATAATTGTACATATATAATAAAAAATTTTTGCTTAGGTGAACTAAAATTGGCACAAGAATATGAAATTTTTTTTTACTTTTTAGTGCATTTTTTGTTATAGAATATTTGATTTTTGAAGTCGGGTTTCCATTTTGTCAAAATATGGTTTATGTTTCTTATCATTTTTCTGTTACACTAATATTTACAGCAATGTTTACAATTTAAGATTGAAAGTTAAAACTCTTAATATGTCTGTTCACTATAGTTTGATTAAAATGATTGGGAAGTGAATTGTATCAAATATAATTTTCTACAACTTTACTCCGTATACATTTTTCGATTGTTCTAATATTTAGAGACATATTTTATATTTTGTGTTTTCTTCTTTCTCTATGCCTCCCTTTCCCCTTGACCTATGCCATTTAGTAATAAAATTTGCCTTGCAAATACTAAAATCATATCAGATATGATATTTCATTTTGATCTGACTCAAATTATGACCGCTAGAGAGTGATTAATGCATTCTATGGAAATTCGCTTAGTTGAAGCAGCTCCAGCGTTTTTTTAACTTTCGTGGTAAGTACAGATGGCCATAAATCTAGCGCTCATTTTTCAAAATTTTGTATTCGTTAATGGGTAAAATCGAGCCATATTTGGGCAAAATGGGCAAAAATGCTTATCTTTGAAACCCTAAGAGATATAACAAAAATTGTGTAACAAAAACTTTTCTTCTTTTTAAAATAAACAACTTTTGTTTGAAAATTTTTTTCATAAAGTCAGTATATACTGGGTATTCAAACACTTAACTCAGTTAGTTGTTACATTACTTGTTTTATACATATGTTCGTGTGAAAAAAGTAAAAAAAAACAGTTCACGCATTGGCAATACACTTAGTAATACAGGATATTTAAACAATTAATTCAGTTAGTTGTTATTCTCATTTATGATAAAATTGATTTATGAAGATAAAACCTATTTTGAAAAAATGGAAACCCGACTTCTAAAATCAAATATTCTATAACAAAAGATGCACTAAAAAGTAAAAAAATAATTGCATATTCTTGTGCCAATTTTAGTTCACCAAAGCAAAAATTTTTAAATATATATGTACAATTATTGTTATTTTTGGAGGCGGTGTCAACATAGAGAAATTCACATAACTTTTGGACACCGCCTCCAAAAATAAAAATTCAAAATCGGTTCATAAATGACGGAGTTCTGAGGTAACAAACATTAAAAAAAAAAAAAAAAAAAATACAGACGAATTGAGAACCATCCTCCTTTTTTGAAGTCTGGTTAAAAATATAAATAGTAGCCGCCACTCAACCGATATTCAAGAATGTTCTCTTAGGCTTATAAAGGTTGGGGCCTCCTGAATCTATGGTAACTACTAATATTTTTTCTGCCTGCAACGGCTCCGCACTGAAAAAATGTTTCATACAAAAGTTAATTGTTTGTATCGCTATGAACCATCGTGTCAATAAAACAAATGTTTTCTGTGTGAATATGACCTACATCCATATATTTAGGTAGTATTAAATATATGCCTACCTCGGTCAAGTCGTTCAAAAGTTACACGATCACTAACAGACGCACCAACGATTATAACTAAAAACTATAAAAACTATTAGGTACCTAATGATAGGTACTTAATAAATTAGGTACTTAATAAATTTCGCCGTGTATATGAGATAAAACGCGATAACGGTGTTTAAAAAATATATTACTTTAGTTTTTATCCCCTATTTTGTAACGCTAGAGAATGTTTTAATTATTTAACGTACTGTATATGGTTCACTTCACAATGCCTTCCTAAACAAATACAGATGACCAACTGGGACTTCAGCTCATCGAAAATTCTGATAACAACATTGTAGGTATCAACATTGTAGGCTATTATTTTATGTGTACTATGCGCTTCATAAGTAGCGCATATTACATTTTATTAAATTTATAATATTATTATTAAATTTATTAAATTTTTGCAGTCGATCTGTGCTCTGAGCATTTGGTTTATGAAATAATGTTTCGAACAAAAGTTGTTCGTTATCCAAATACTAAAAAATTTTGTTCTAAAAATTCTTTAAAAAAAAGAATGAAAATGGTACAACTGAAACATTTTGAAAAAAGAACACCACTTATGAAGCCTATAGTATAATAATAATATTTTGAATGAATTCAATTATACAGATAAAAATCACATTAAAACATACTTAAATTATATTCCACTAAAGATTTTATTCCGTAATAATAATAATAATATTATTACAGTCAAGAAATCCTTTAACCGACATCAAAAAACGAAGAAGCATATATATATATATATATATATATATATATATATTCATTTATAAAGAAGTATATATTTTCATAGTTACGTGATTGTAAATGTATGGGCTATTTTACACATGTAACTTTTCATGCAACTATTCATAACGCATACTTTGGTGAGCAAGCGCAGTAGTATTTTTTGATGAAACTATGCTGCTATAATATAAAAGACCTGGCGTCTATTTCGGTGCAATCTTATATGTAACTTCAGATGTAAGAATAGGGTAATTAGTTTACTTCCTTATGATTGGTTGACTATGATCATGTGACTGAAGTGGTTGACAAAGAAAGAAATATTTAACAAGACGAGAGTTATAGCTATTAACAAAACATGCGAATGATATATTTTTGCATGTATATAAAGATGTAAGTCTCATTATATCACATACATTTATTGCGATTAAAAACGGACAATTTCACAAATAGTTTGTGATAACCACAGAACTACTCGATTCTGTGGTTGTTAACTACAGACTATCTGTGCGAAGATGTTATCTCTCTGCGGAGATCGTCTACAGGCAACGTTATAGCACCCATCACAGGACAGTGGCTGGGCGGCAGACATACAGAATGTCCAAGATTGCCAGTGCACTACGACTAATGCAGGAGGCCGGAGCTGCACTTTGAAGAGGAGGAAGAGACGATGACTCACCTGCTCACTTCCCAGCTCTTACTATGAAGAGATTCACCCTTTTAGGTCCAACATACTTTGACGATCGCTCGAAGCTAAAATCTACCAGCATCAAAGCCCTATTGCTGTATCTGAACACCTCCAAATGGTTTAAGAAGTAGTAGTCAGGATGAGTTATTTCGATTACAATGAACCTCACGGTCTAAGTGTGTCCCATTCAGGACAGCAGCTACAACCTAATTTAATCAAACTTCACTCTTCTCAGAGCAAAGAACCATAATGAAATTAAGTAATCATGGCGATACTTCTCATATTAATTATAAATATTAATATTATAATATTTCTGTAAATATTAGAGTTACAGAATATAGGATAGAGATAGGTTGTAGAGGCTGCCTTGGACAGACTACACTTCGACCACAAGGTCCATTGTGATGCCTAAGGATGGTGAGGATGTGAGTGGAGTGGAAGAAATTTTTGTGTATAGACTAGGAATTGGTAGGATATGCGGCTGCAGCCGACTATGATAGGAAATATGCCGACATTCATCTGGAGTTCGTGAAGGAAACTGCAGAAAACCTTCTCAAGCATAGCTGGTTACTTCGTTCTTGTACGCTGACAGTTTAGTCAATTAACCGCCCTCTTTTTTTCTTAATAATTGACAAACTGCCAATGTCGGGATTCGAACCCATAACCTCCCAGTTTCTAGCTAGACATGCTGCACAGACATAACGCCTTAGACAGTTCAGCCCTTGGACTGATGGCCAAGGTACAGAACATATGGTCACATGACGAATTGTTTCCAATTGTTGTTCCCATTAAGGAATCCAGTGAGAACGAGAACATCATTATTAGTGACGGTCATTCAGTAGATATATTCGACCGAACATTTGAAGAAAATTTTCATAAAAATTTAAACATTAAAACATAAAAATACTGCTACTCGGCCACCAATGGTTAATTAAAAATAATAAATAAATTTGGGATCTATGACAATGGATTTTAATATAAAATAAGTTTTTTTTATCGATTACTTACCATATATGTGTACGTCATCAAGATCTAACATTATGCCAAAGTTCAAATTCTTACGTTACATAGTTTTCGAGAAACTCTGTGACAAATTACTCTGGGCTGAGTACATTATTTTTATTCTAAAAACGAGACTATATCAGAAAGTTTCGTATACTTATGTTGTTCATTTGTTGAAAATGATCTAATCGATTTGTTGGTCTATTAGGGTTAGAACTTTATCAAATTAATATCTAAGCCTAAATACTTGAATAGGTACTATGGGCATTTTAGTTGATTCACACTTTTTAGTTGATTCGTACCTAAATTACTCGGTTTCTAGGGAAATGTTTCGAATAAAATTTCGAAAATCGCGAAATTTCGAAAATGGATAAGACAAATTAGGTATAAACTTTTGAAAAATGAACGCACTTTTGTGGCTTTTAGTACATTATGTAAATAAAATTTAATTTAATGAGTGATTATGATCCAAATTATTGATGGACAAAATTTTACTGTCGCGATACGCACTACTTTTGGGATTATTATTTTCAAGTCGGTTCTATTTTTTTATCAAAGTTTGTTCACTGTATTTTTAGTACTAAGGCTTTTTTTATATTTTCCTATTTATAGATATAAAATTTGAAGCAATAGAAAGAATGAATTTTTTTATTGGCTATGAAAAGACAAAACCTACTGCAGTGGATAGACAACTAGAACTATTCGATGTGGTCATAATGATATATTATTATAGGTTTATTTATGAGGTTATTAAATACTAATAAAATTATATAACTTGTATCAAAATTCATTCACTCTTAGACCGTATAATAGAATAACTCATAAGACATTTTAGTTTGTTTTATATGTACATCTGTACTAATACCGTACGTTTAGTTTAGTTTAGTTTTACATCTTCGCATAGCAGATCTTCCACGAGTATGACAGAGTACATATGTATACATTAAGCAATGTGTATGAGAAGGAGGTCTTATAGGTTTGATAAACAAGCATATTTTTCAATACAGTGAAAATAATATTCATAACTGTTGAAGTGGTTGATGATTGTCTACCTTCAAATGCCACAATAAATAAATTGACACATTCCTGTGCGTAATGTCCGGAAAAGTACCATTTAACAATTTGTACTTTTTCTTCTTTTGTGTAATAATAACCCATTGTTGTAATAATACCAATAAATAAAATACACAAACATGTATTTTCCAAAAGCATTCACATATTAATGATTGAATATTATCAAATCAATTAATAATATTTGTATTCAACAAAAATCCCCACTCTCTAAAATTTATACAGGCACATACAACACAACAGTAACAAAACAAACCTATAAGACCTCCTTCTCATACACATTGCTTAATGTATACATATGTACTCTCTCACATTCGTGGGAGATCTGCTATGCGAAGATGTAAACTAAACGTACGGTATATAAAGAGGTAAAATTTGTTTGTTTGTATGTTTGTATAGGTAATCTCTAGAACAACTGCACCGATTCCAAAGATTCTTTCAATGCTACAAAGCTACACTATTCCCGAGTGCTATAGGCTTAAAAAATAATAAATTAAGTTCGTTTTTGAGTTATCGTGTGCACACGGACGGGCGGACGGACCTGCGGTATTGGACTAATAAGGTCATTTTATGAACACCTATAATAATGTTTTTTTCTGCGATCAATATTTTCAACCGTTGCAAAACCGGTGCTAAACTTAATATACCTTATATATTAGACCGTGGTGTCTCAGAAACGGAGGTAAAAACCCAATTATTATTATATACCTTATATATATATTTTTTTTTTGGGTATAAAAACACTTTTTATACCCGGTATTTATAATATATACCAGGGTATATTCAGTTTCGTCTCGACTTTGTTGAAAAAATTACTCGCAGAAAAAAATCTACTACGGGGGTTCATAAAATGACCTTAGGGGACATCCATTAATTACGTGAGCTGTTTTTCTTTTAATTTGGACTCCTCCCTCCCCCTTGGTGAGATTTACTGAGATTTGGTGAGACCCCCGCCCCCTTACGTGAGATTTACACTCTAATTGTTAAATTTATTTTCAGAAAGCAGAAAAATCATACAATATTAAGGTGTCTTAAAATGAATTTATTTAAATTTCAAAAAATTTTAAGTAATTTCAAAGTTGACGTTAGATTTTCAAATATGACCCCCCCAGTTTAAATGAGATTTGATGAGATTTTACTGGACCCCTCCCCCCCCCCTATTTAGAGCTCACGTAATTAATGGCTGTCCCCTTATTAGACCAATAAAAACGAAAACGTGTTAGTTCAAGAGCTTAAAAGTAACTTCAAGCAAAACCACACCATGCTTCCCTCTGCCAGGGGGTGAGGGAATTATCCATCTTTAAAACCGTAAGAGATAGAAAAAAATCTAAAAAGAAAAAATGTTCCTTTTTTTAAAAATAAACAACTTTTGTTTAAAACTTTTTTCATAAACTCACTTTATACCCGGTATTTAAGCAGTTAACTCAGTTTGTTCTTATTTTCATTTTTCACTTGTTATCAATTGAAAATCGTTTTATATTAAATATTTGAGTTTTTATTACCGTTTTCGAATCGTTTACCGAACCTTGTCTGACAATATATATCGTACTGTTTTGACGAAAAAAAAGTTAAATGATGCGCACGATGGTCATTGATACGTCATTCTTATAAAATAATAGCTGTACCCGGTATGCGTTGCAACGTTTCTTTTTCCTTTTCCTTTTACTACTTACACACATGCAAAGCTGACCGCTTCACGTTTAAATTATATCAAATCTAAATTTTTAGAAATAATTTATTTCCAAAATTTTGTTAATGCGTTTCTATAGAAACTATAAACTATATTAGAGGTCTGTATCACCTATAACTTTGGAACGATCAAAAAACGGCTACAACTTTGGAACGGTTTGGAATTTTGAATTTTTTTGGGCATATCTTCGTTGTTGCGCCTACAACAACTCACAAAAATTGTATTGTAATCGGATAAATGGTATAGAAACGCATAGAGGACGAACGTATGCACGAAAAATATTCATTTTTATATCCTTACATATTATAAAACAAAGTCCTCCGCCGCGTTTGTCTGTCCGTCTGTTCGCGATAAACTCAAAAACTACTGCACCGATTTTCATGCTGTTTTCACCAATGGATAGAGTGGTTCTCGAGGAAGGCTTTAGTATATAATTTGTCAAGTTTTTGTACACATTGGTCCTTACATATTATAAAAATGATTCATGAGGAAGGTATAGTTGTATAATTTATTGATGTATAGGTGTATAATTTAACAGTCCTTGACGGGAGAAAATATTATGTTACTTGGTTATAAGGGCATTACAAAATTTTTGCGGGCGAAGCCACAACGGGTAATAGATAAGTTTATTTATGTTTTAGAATAACATAACTAATTTCATTAACTATAAAGATATTTGGTAGCTTGGATAAAAATAGGGTTTCACCGAGGTGCCTCGTAACCGAGGACTGAGGCGAGGTTCAAAATTTTAATCCTCGTTACTAACCGAGGCGAGGCGAGGTATATCGTCACAAAAACCTCGCCTCGGCCGAGGCAAATTTACAAAATAAAATTTTTTTATTTATATATGCAGTGTCAGTGACAGTGTAAGCATTTAAAAAATATATGTAATGTTCATACATGTTAAGTGTTATATCTTACTCTTACGTATAAAAATAAAATAAAATGTTGTATCTATAAAAAACATTTACTACAATAATCAAAATTTTGAGGGTCTGTTCATTTTGTATATAATACTGTAATACTATATTATATAACGTATGTTTTCATTATTGTTATTTCAATGAATAAATATATAATTAAATTAATAAATTTAAAAGAATTGTAAATAGTTTAATTTCCTTTATACTTACAGTAACTTGTATATGGGTTTCGCATTGGAAATCGTGGAAGCATTTTGAAGAACTTCTTATATAGTTCTTAAAACATCACGGGATTTCATCTTTTCATAATATTTTTTTAGGCCAAATTTTTTTGAATTTACTGTTTTCATTCGAGAAGTCATAAAAATTTAGAGACTAAGCAACTTATATTATGTGTTTTAAAGTCATTTATTTTCTAACAAGTTTTTTTAACCATATTATGTACATTCATGCAAAATAAGTCAAATTTAGTAAAAATTTTACCTCGGGCGAGGTGAGGCGAGGATGATAGCCCAACCGAAGCGAGGCGAGGCTGGTCAACATTCTACCGAGGCCGAGGCCGAGGCGAGGCGAGGTTGATATTTAAAAAAGCGAGGCGAGGCGATACCAAAACCTGGCCTCGCTCGTGAAACACTAGATAAAAACAAATTTCTGTGCAGTATTGCCACGTCTATGTCTCGGAATTGTGTAAATCGAGATATTATTCCGTTTTAACATATTTTAAAAATTTAGACATTATGTTGAAAGCATTTCAACTCAAAGCATCCACATTTAATTTGAGTTCTAGGAAATTCTGATCCGTATATTATATTATATAGTCTCTACCTAGACTTTTTCTTAGACTTCATTTTTTTCATACTCTTTTTCGCGGTAGATAAAATTTTGTTCATATTTTGCTAATCCTCCACAAAAGTTTTTATGTCTATTGTATACTTTTTTTCACAACTTTGTTACCATGTCAGAGTTTGATTCAACTCCCTAAACGTTGCTGCACATTAAAGACGTTTTAAAATTGGTATGACATTGTCTTAAACATAAACGAAAGAAATTAATGTTTCACACATAGTACAATCGAAGAAGGCAAAAAATAGAATGAAGCTCGGAAAATGAGGTAATAAGGTGAAAACTTGCATAGTCCTTTCTCTTTTTCACCCGACTTCAAAAAGGAGGATGGTTCTCAATTAGTCTGTATTTTTATTTTTATTTTATTTTATTTTTTTTAATGTTTGTCACCTCAGAACTCCGTCATTTATGAACCGATTTTGAATTTTTTGTCTTAAAGGGTTTGATTCAAGGTAGGTCCCATTGTCACCAAATCGTATTCTGATGAGAGGATCCTTGGGAAATCGAGGAAAATCCTCATTTTTTAAGTGATAACCGATTTCTGCGAATTTTTTTTTTTTGTAAGGGTATACTCATTCATAATGGGAAAATAAAAAAAAATTTTTAAAAACCGACTTCAAAAAAATTTTTTACAAAAAAAACCGACCCCAAAAAAAAAAATTATGTCTTTCTAAATACTGACTGTTGAATCCTTAATCGACTGGGGTAGCATAAATATAGAGATAAAATAACTAATATTTCTTGGGTAGCTGGAAACTTGATTAACATAAAACTTTTGATATTAAATCCAGAAGTCTAGGTTCGATTTATTGTGTATGAGTTAATTTATTCATATCAATATAGTAAGAGAATCTCGTTACTCTTGTCCGCATTGCATTATAATACAGGAGTAATTTAAAAAAAAATTAGGTTCAGTATCACGTACTGAATGTAAATGAACAAGATCCTTACAAATTTCGACCCCGGAAGTGCTGCCATTTTGAGAAAAACTGTATAAAACTGTCCAGGCCAATATCTCCATTACCGTGCACTTAAGGCCAAAAATGATAATAACCTCTCTTGTAGATAATTGGATTTCCTATTTTTTTGTTTACTAATTTCTGTTGTTCCACTTTCAAAAAAAAAGCTTAATAAACAGTTATTAGCAGAGATATCGGTCAGAAAGTCAATAAATAAATAGTAATAGTCGTATAAGTCGTATACGGTAAGTGATACAAAAAATAATAATTTATAAAATAAAAAGGAAATTCAATTATCTATAAGAAAGGTTATTACCATTTTTGGTCCAAAAAGCACGGTAATGGAAATATAGGCCGATATAGTTTTTCTCAAAATGGCGGCACTTCCGGGGTCGAAGTTTGTAAGGATATTGTTCGCTTTTATTCAGTACGTGATACTGAACCTAATTTAAAAAAAAAATAACTCGTGTAATATAATGCATTGCAATATTCTCTATTGATTGTACTAATATTATAATATTAAATCAAAAATTAAATGACATGTTTGTCTATATAGTATACGCTTGTTCTTTCATACTATGTATTACGTAAACTGTATTGTGACGCCTAAGTGTACACAAATATGTGGAATAATTCTCAAATTTCTTTCAATTTCATTTAGAGACATACTTTTACAATCATTATTTCTACGAATTGTATGCATTAATTTTTTCCAAAAAAAATACAAGTTAATTAATTAATTTCCATGTAGATATATTCTATTTTTACAATGGTATATAATTTGTAAAATTTATATTACAAAAATATTACAAACTAATGTATAAATCCCTTAAGCTATAAATTAATCACATAACTTCTAAGAGAACTAAACTAGAAGAAACTAAATTAAATAATAAAGTTTATTTGGTCTTTGTTGAGTATAAAATATTATACGTCTTTAGAAAATACACATTTAAAAAGTTAGTTATTGATTTTGCCTTACTTATTTTCGAATATAATCTTGTAATACCATACCTGTAACAGAATTAGAAAAATAATATTAATAATCAGAAAATTAAAATTATGATTATAAAATTTTTCAAAAATAGAACGAGACGAATATTTAAAAAGTTCAACTTCCATAATAATATAGATTAGATAGATTGTAGTGGCTGGCCTAGGCGGAACACACTTCGACCATAAGGTCAATTGTGATGCCTAAGGATGTGATGATGTGAGTGTAGTGGTAGGAATTTTTTGTGTAGACTAGTAATTGGTAGGTTGTGCGGCTGTAGCGAACTTTGATAGAAACTATGCCGATACTCAACTGGAGTTCGTGAAGGAAAACTGCAGAAAACGTTCACACGCATAGCCAGTTACTTCGTTCTTGTCCATACGCCGACAGTTTAGTCAATTAACCCCCCCTTTTTTTTTCCTTTTTTTTAAAAATAATTGACAAACTACCTATGTCAGGATTCGAACCAATAACCTCCCAGTCCCAATAAAGACAGAGCGCGTTAGACCGCTTGCCTACTTGGCTGGTTTCCATAATAATATTCGTGAATCGTATTTAAATTTCGTTAACCATACAGTAGTGGCGTACGAATTTCAGACACCTGTGGTCGCGCGTGGATTGACGAACCGCATTTTTTTTAAATAATGTATAGTTTAAATTTTTAATTAAATTAAACATTAATAACAACAATTTATAATTATAATCTGTTTCGTAGAATGAAATAAAAAAGAAACAACTTTATAATTATATAATAGTAAATATACAATTATTCTTTTTTAAATGGACTGACAAAATTTATATCAATATGTATACACTTCTGCCCCCACCTTTATCACCAAGGGTAGTCCAAAACGCTGAGGAAAGTCTTTTTTTAGTGAATATATATCTGAAGGAAGACCTATATGTATATATATATATATGTATATATAAATATATATATATATATATATATATATATATATATATATATATATATATATATATATATATATAAATATATATATATATATAAATAAATTTATATATATATATAAATGTCTGTAGTCACTCTAGCGGTCACAGTTTTCATTTGATCAGAATGAAATTTGGTAAGTGACGTGCATTTGGTATTTGAAAGGCCAAGTTCGCTAATGGGCAAAATCGGACGAGGGAAAGGGTAAATACAAAATTTGGCATATCTCCCTTAATATTGGAAAAATCGAAAAATACATAGGAAGTAAAGTTGTGGAAAGTTAGTTTGACTATAATTTTGTTTCTTGTCATTTTTTCTGTTACACTAATATTTACAATTTAAGATTAAAAGTTAAAATTCGAAATATCTTTGTACACATTAAAGTTTGAGAAAAAATGATCAGGTAATGAATTGTAGCAAACATGATTTTTTACAACTTTACTCCTCATACATTTTTCGATTGTTACAATTTAAAGATAATAACTTGAAAATACCAAAATCATATCAAATACAACATTTTATTTTGATCAGACTAAAATTGTCGACCACTAGAGAGATTTATGTATTCTAAGGAAATTCCAAAAGTTGACGCAGCTCCTACGTAACGAATTTTTTTTCTATGAGTAATTTTTTTGATTTTTAATCCAAAATTCATCGATAATTTTAGTAAAATTCTTTTGAAATTTGTTTGCAGATAATTATTTCCAGTTTAAAACTTGTTTCCACAAACAGGTTTTTATGGTGTAAATTAAAATAATTTTAGCATTTACTAATTGCAGCATTTGGCAATTAAAATCTAAAATTGAACAAAAGTAAAAAGAAGTAGATACAATAATCCAATTAATGAATTTTAATATATCCATGATAATCTGAACGGCAGATTTCTTGGCAAAATATATTAAGCTATAATAGACAATATAAATATGGTAATGAATATGTGATTCTAATAAATAAATGTTACGCAGATTAAATGTACGGTTTTTTACGAGTTGGGCGTAATTTTTCCATGTTAACAGTTTACAAAAAATTTTGATGGCAAAAATGCTTTTGTAATGTATTGTTGAAGTTTGAGTAAAATTATGTCTATAAGAGAAAGTGTTCAAAATGAGCACTTTAACATGAGCTTGAATTTAAAAAAAATGTTGATATACAAATATATGTTGATATACAAATTATCTATCACCCAAGTGGCCGAGCGGTCTAAGGCGTATGCCCGAGGCGTGATGTCTACTTGGAACTGGGAGGTTATAGTTTCGAATCCCGACATCGGCAGTTTGTCAATTATTAAGAATAAAAAAGGGGCGGTTAATTGACTAAACTGTCGGCGTATGGACAAGAACGAAGTAACCGGCTATGCTTGTGAAGGTTTTCTGCAGTTTCCTTCACGAACTCCAGATGAATCTTGGTATAGTTCCTATCAGATTTAGTCTACAAACAAAAATTCCTTCCACTCCACTCACATCCTCACATTCTTAGGCATCACAATGGACCTTATGGTCGAAGTGTAGCCCGGCCAGGACAGCTGCTAAGGGCATTCGTCTTCAAAGTCGTATCTACAGTTTTCTTGATATTAATATTTTAAGGTATGAATATACGGTTTCACAATAATTAGAGTGGTATTGTTCTCGGAAAAAGAGTCAATAATAGTAACTTATTATACGTAAGACGTATTATATTAGAGCTTTCTATTACAGATATTACTTCGGTAAAATCAAAGAAAAAAATAATATTTTTTTAAAATATTGAATACTGTTGACATTTGTTAGCAACAAATTTTTCTTCTATAACAGAATCTATCGGTTCTATTTTTCTAATGTCATTTTTCTCAGCCTAGGATAATTCCTTACCCTAAAGCATGGTTTTTTCTTCTAAAACTGAAAATATCGCTTCTGTTTTTCTTAGGCTAGGATAATTCCTACATAGAAACATCCTTGACGTTAAGGTAGTTTGTTTTAAAATTTGTATACACACATTTATTGCTTCTATTTATGAACATAAATATTGTATTTATAAAACTCAAGGTATAGTAAACAAACTATAAATAATGTTATTCTCTAAATTATATTTTACGATTATTTCAATCACAATAATCATTATTACGTATTATATGAATAACTTTGTTGTGAAGTGTTGTAAACATAAATAATATCTTTAGTAAAGTAATAATATTATAACGAACGTCTTTATCTTACTAAAGGCGCCAAATCTTTTGACTGAGCACACTGCAGGAACAGGATATGTTTCTAATGTTCTTGAATTTGAATGAATAAAATTTAACTCTACTTGTATGGATAAAATATAACCAAGTTGATATATAATATTTATGATTTTAATGAAATTGTGTTCTCCGTTTTTATGACGATAATTTAGGTTAATATAATATTCTCAAAATTTATTACAAAATTATTACTTTAGTTTTATGTATATTTTTGTGAATAATATTTATTAGTTTTCAATCAAGATTTTAGGTAATAACAACAATAAATCGTCGTGTGGAAAACTGATGCCTCTATAAACAGATAAAATACAATTTCTCCAAACATCTTACTAGATGTTTAGAAGATTTTGAGAAGCACAATATTAATATATTCTTTAAAACCGCTTAAACTACTTTAGTGCGACTAGTATATACAAATATCACCTCAGAGGACCACCGTAATTTCTAGGGAAAAGAGTAAAATTTGTATCTTTTAATTTGTCCTCATTTAAAACTTATCTATTTCATTCCCGGATCTAATCTAGATCCTTTCTTCCCTAAAGAATCCGCAAAATATATGTTTTTGGATATGATTATACTTTTGTGAAAACTGTACAGTGATGTGGCGTTCAGATAGTAGAGCCTTTTTATTGCCTTTTTTGAGTACCTTTTTTTTGATTTTTAGTACCTATTGAGAACTGACTTGAGGGTGGGGCATAAAAAACATGGCTGACGTGTATAACGAAAAAATTTGCAAACATCAATTTTTTTATATTTTAAATTTATTGAATTTTGTTAATGCAGGTACTTCTATAAAAACTATAAACTATTTTAGAGATCTGGGTCGGTTATAACTTTGGCATGGTCAAATCAGCTATAATTTTGGAACGGTCAGAAAACAGCTATAATTTTGGAGTGGTTTGGAATTTTGAACTTATGATAGTTTTTGAGTCGTAAGACAACTTTATCCAAGGGTTTCTCTCATCATTATTTTGCTATCTTCTATAGTTTTCTCCAAACAATTCGGACAAACACACAACATATTTCCCTTTTATATATAGAAGATTATGCTACCCACTAAACTTGGTTTCTTTTTAACCCGACTTCAAAAAGGAGGATGTTTCTCAATTCGTCTGTATTTTTTTTTTTTTTTTTTAATGTTTGTCACCTCAGAACTCCGTCATTTATGAACCGATTTTGAATTTTTTTTTTTTGTCTTAAAGGGTTTGATTCAAGGTAGGTCTCATTGTTACCAAATCGCATTCTGATGAGAGGATCCCCGGGAAATCGAGGAAAATCCTCATTTTTTATGTGATTACCGATTTCTGCGAAATTTTTTTTTTTTTTAAAGGGTATACTCATTCATAATGGGAAAATAAAAAAAAATTTTAAAAACCGACTTCAAAAAAATTTTTTACAAAAAAAAAACCGACCCCAAAAAAAAAAATTTTTACAAAAAAAAACCCAATTCCTTGTAAAAAAAACTGAAAATCTGTTATGAAAAAATGCACTAAAAATTTAAAAAAAAAAAAAAAAAAATCGGGTAAAAAAAAATGCACTAAAAATTAGTAGGTCGTTTATAGGTCTACCCATATTTAGACAAATAAAATCAGTTTTAGAACTTCAAAGTCACTAAAAAGCGAGAAATAAACCATATTTTGACAAAATGGAAACCCGACTACAAAAATTAAATATTCTATAACAAAAAATGCACTGAAAAGTAAAAAAATAATTGCATATTCTTGTGCCAATTTTAGTTCTACTAAGCAAAAATTTTTAAATATATTTGTACAATTATTGTTATTTTTGGAGGCGGTGTCCAAAAGTTATGTGAATTTCTCTATGCTGACACCGCCTCCAAAAATAACAATAATTGTACAAATATATTTAAAAATTTTTGCTTAGTAGAACTAAAATTGGCACAAGAATATGCAATTATTTTTTTACTTTTTAGTGCATTTTTTGTTATAGAATATTTAATTTTTGTAGTCGGGTTTCCATTTTGTCAAAATATGGTTTATTTTGGTCACCAAACGTCGTGACCAGTTTGATCAGTTATCAATAGTACGCTCTTTAGTTTGTAGCGGTGTCGCTTCATCATTAAATTATTATTATAATTTTGTTCTTCATTTTTATCTGTTGCATTTCAATTATAACCTCCCTCTATTATCACGGTTGCTTTGAATGTTAACAACCTTAGTAATTTACATATTAAAACAATAACATTTCATAAATCAAATTAAAAATATCAATTTCAATTAATAAAGATCAATTATATCTTTTACATATATTTATTATTTATTTAAATAATAATTATTTAATATAACAAACATTTACATTACAAGTTATAACCAATCATGACTTAACGTTTTGCCATAATAGTTTATCGGAGAAACGATACAAATCGCCTAAGAATTTTGTAACAAAAACATCTTAAAAAAGAAACCTGTATTGCATGGCTTTATACAAAATTTTAAATAAAGCAATTATATCTATCTATAACTTATCTTTGTTGCATTATTGCTTATCATTCATTTCTCTCCAAGTATTAAACGCAGAATACAACGAACGCAATCACAACTCAAAATATATTACATTTCGAATGTTATTCATTTTATTTTATTTTTCATTTCAACATTTATTTCCCAGTATATGTAGTTAGAGTCGATTATAATGACATCAAAAGAATTGAAAATGTTTGATGCTATGTCTAAGAAGCCATCAAATACACGCGTCACGCAAAATTCAAGCATTTTGAACCCGTCCCTCTTCGGTTGTGTCTAAATAAATTATAATAATTAATATCAGTACCCGAGAGGTGAACTGTCGTAATTCCAATTGTGTTAATATCACCTGTAAAACTACACTCTTTTATTTGTTTTGGTGATTTTGTCCAGGATAACTGGAAGTACCGTAGAGGTTTTGATGATAAGTGACTGGGTCAGTTAGTCAGTGAGAGACCAAAGCGTCTTTAGGGTTAAATATCATAGAAACTACTAAGGCGGTAATATTAGGTAGATAGACATATCTTGAGGTCTAAAAAGTATTGCACTTCGACCTTATGATCCATTGTCCTGCCCCTTATACTTCAGTCTGACGAGATTCGTTTCTCCCATATGTTGGCAATGGTCAGGAGCTTGCTTATCAGGTCTTCCTGAAGGTTCATATATTCGGGGTGAGATGCCCCGAATATCTTGTTTCTGCTGTAACCCAGTGGTTCGCAAGATAATGTGGTTGGATGATTCTTCCTCTGCGCCACACATTCTGCACACAATGGACCCGTTATGGAGTCCCATTGTGTGTAGATGCTTCCGCAGGGGATAATGCCCGGTAATGCATCCGGTAACCTTCCGCAATCGCATCTTGTTTAGTTTCAGTGCACCGAGAGCCTCTTGGTTGCACTCCAAAGCAGTATTTTCCCAGTAATCACGATGTTTTGCATTTATCTACTCGTTGATCACCTGTTTACATGCAGTGCTTGGAATTTCTAAAATAGGCTCTTGGACTATGAAAGGTATTCCATCTCCCTCCTTTGCTAAGATATCTGCTTTTTCGTTTCCTTCGAAATCATTGTGACCCGGCAACAGATCAATTTAACATTTTTACAAATGATGGCACACTTTCTAATTTTAGCTTAGTATTTTTTTTGTTCCAGAGATACTGAAGCCTCAAAACCCCTCGTAATCCTTCCTGTAAAATATAAACGGTGTGTTCTGCTTATATACATATAGGCAATTTGTGTATACTAGATCTCGCTTAGTTTAATTTCGGATATAGCTTAATTGTACGTTCTATGTAACGTTTTTCATTATATATAGCTTTATGCCGAAAAGAACGAAATAATTGACTTTCACTGTATACATAGGGAACTGAATTTTATTATATATATATATATGAATTGAAACACATATGAATCACATACGCACTATATAATACTTTTCACATGGTAAAACGCACTTTATACTTAATGTATATAAACATTTTTATTGCGCGTAAAAAGAAAATATAATACCAAACACAAAACTGGAAAGAAAAAAAAGAAGATTGATACTTGTTTTCTTTGAAGAAAAAAAAATCACATCTTTTCATAAAATTGAAAATTGTTGTTTTATGCGAATTTTCATATTAAATAATTATTTCTTTGCTTTTCTCTTTTCTCTTATTTAAGATAATGAATTTTAATTTTATTCTTTTTATAAAGAAAATCAGGTAAGAAAATTATAATTTTTTTTTAATTTAATAAAAATTGGTTACATTTTTTAAGAAAGTTTGTTTATAATTCCATTATTTTCTGTACTCCTCTTCAATGGAGCCCAAAAACAATAGGTGGTTATTCTGGAACCTGCAAAGCAATTGCGTTACACACCTATGTAGCACCATACACCTATTTTTGTCAAAAGAGGTGTATGAACATGGCTAAAACGTGCAGATCGTGATCAAACGAAGAGGCGAAAATAAAAACTGAATCAAAAATATGTATATAATCTAGTGCACATGCGCGAGATTTCGATTAACATACAGAGTCGGTCCTCAACAAACACTGTTATTTTTTAGATAATATCGATGTAATATAGATTAACCGGATCTCTCAATATGGATGTTTTTCTAAAAGAGTGTGATTTTTCTCAAAATATCAATATATATTTACCATCTCTACTGACAAAGTTTAAATAATCCTTTCGTGTGATTAATACTCAATCTAAGTGAGAATTATAGCAAGAAAGAAATTGTTGCTGTCACAAACATGCGATTGATACCTTTCATCCGTGAGCAGCTATGTACTTTTTGATATATCAACTGTCTTTGATAGTTGTTTTACAGTAATCGTTTAAAAAAGTTTCAGCTCAGAACACAAATCAATTATATGAATAGACTCAGATTGTCTACTATACTTTTTTGACTTGAATGTACCTTGTATGCTTGTTCGCTTGGATTACGTATATAAAAATGTCAAGATTTTAGTTAATCTATCACCATAATTAAACGGTCAATAATTTTTCTTCTTCCAAATATAAATATAACATGATTTACACTTTCCTAATTTTTTAGCCAAATCACTCGACGCGTTTTTTAAATAAAATTAAAAGTGTGGTGAAATCACTTCTTTTGTAGATACCTGTAATGTTAATCGTACAATTTTTGAGAGTGATTTTTATCAAAACTAAACGGTAAATAATTTTGAAATTCCAAACGAAGTTAGATATTTTTTAATTTTGAATTATTTATAAAAAATTCTGCCCATTTCTTCGACAACGCGTTTTACACTAAAAATACCTAAAAATTACACGAGGGGCCTGCTGAGCGTTAGTAATAGAACATGTTTAGAAATAATGTTCATATGATTGACAAATAAGAATTTTGTTTGATTGAAATAAATTCATTAAATGTTATTGGCAGATTTTCATGTGTTTTTAAATTTAGAAAAAAAATATCATAGGGCTGTTCCATACAAACGGCATTACATTGTTGAATCTTTCTAAAGTGAATTATTATACCAATATTTATTAAGTTTAAGTTAATTAAGGTATTTATTTTATTGTAACGACACAACGGAATATTGAATGCACTCGCACCGTTAGAGCAAAATAAAAAAAAGTGTACGTTCTCTAAAATGCACAAATATAGATTCCTCATCGAGTATACGGTGAGGAATATGAATCCTGCGAGGAATTGAATGGGAAGGTTTAAAATGGTTGTAAAACGGTTTTGTTGAAGCATTTGTGTTAAGTTCAATGTCATTATGAAATTCGTCTCTATTTATCCTACAGTATTTGTATAGATAATTTTTCAGTTAAAGCCTTTCAAGAAAATCTATATATAATATTTTTACATGAACGTATGTGATAGCCCTAAGAAACAATTATTTAAACATGATAATAATATTTGTAATTTTATTTATTTTATGTATGTTTAACATGTCAATAATGTATAAAAATATGACATTAAAACACGACATGTTGTCTATTATTTATCAATTAATTTTAATAACACAATACAGCCTGTTTCAAAAGTCCCGATTAAAAACATCTGTGGCACTTATAGGTCGAGAATGATTGAAAATTTTGTTTATCTGAAAAATTTTGGTACAAAGTAATTTGGGGTGCCGGATGGAAGACTGTTGACTGATATTTTTGTGAAAAATGCTTAAAATTTATAGGTTTGGGACACCTGCCTCCAAATCGATAGATTACTTGGGTCAAGGAGAAATCGAAACCAGGGGCTAAAGTACCAAAATGTGCTATGTACACTCCCGTTCAAAATAAAATGAACCAATCTGAACCGATTCAGTCTCTCAAAATTTTGATTACTCTTTTACTAAATGTTTTTACAGATACAACATATTATTGAATTTGTATATGTAAGAAGAAGATATAAAACCTTAAATACATTTACTTTACATATATTTTTATGGGCTTACTTTGTATACCACTCACACGATATAAAATTTATGTTCTCTAAAAAAATATAAATGCAAGTTTTATAATTTCATTTCTTTTTACACTCTGAAAAAATATACTTATCTTTGTTATATAAATATAACACAAAAATAAACATCAAAATTTTGAAATATATATTTCATATTCATTCATATTTTGAGATTTATACAGAATGCTGATTTTAAACATGGCACCTGAATATTTCTTCAAGAAAATTTTAATTTCGTTTTTAGAAAATATTCTGCATGAACTTTCAACTTAACCATGTCCTTCAAGGTTATTTGAAAATCAACTTGTGGTTTTCAAAGGTGAGCCCTTTTTTGACAAAATCGGATAGCTGACGAAAACAGAACACATTAAAACTGGTCAGTTAAGTATAAAAAAATATGTTTCGAGTCCTCAAAAGTAGTTTTTTAAAACAATACCCTATGCGTATCCCTGTTAAAAATAGAAAACTAAAAAAATTTAGAGTCTTTAAATTTTGATGTAATACACCGTCATCCGATATACCAATATCCGATATACCCAGTAGCGGATTTAGGCTTAGGCCCGTGAGGCCCGGGCCTAGGGCGGCAAATTTTAAGGGGCGCCAAAATTTTTAAGACGACTAAAATTAAAAATCGGGTTTTCTGTAAACTGTAAGACCAAATTTTAAAGTTTATTTTATTGCGCTCTTACTATCTAAACAGTAGCACCATTTTGAGGATAGAATTTCTTTGTTAAAATAATTAATCAGGCAAGTACTAAAATTTGTAATATCGAACAAAAAGATTTTTAAAAACTTTTTTTTAATGCTAGCATATTATTTATTTACGAAATTAGATTTTTTTTTCGTATTTTTCATTCAAAATTTCATTGTAACATTTGTTTGCTCAGAGCCCCTGCTTATATATATATATAAACTGTGTTGGACAACTTTTCCTATAGTAAATCAATGTTAAATATTATTTATTACTAGCTGTCCGTCTGGTACTGTATGAAGTCAGTCAGTACACATATAAATAAAGTCAGTCAGTTATCTCATAGCTATACTGTATGCGTATGGTTGTTTGTTTATCATTAAAGAGTGGGGATTTTTTTATGCACAATGCACATACTAAAGTGGACTTTCGTCACATGTGTACTGACTGACTTCATACAGTACCAGACGGACAGCTAGTAATAAATAATATATATATATATATATATATATATACTGTTACGAAAGAAAAAGGGCGCCATATCGTCTCGGGCCTAGGGCGCCCTCAAACCTAAATCCGCTACTGGATATACCAATTCAGTAAACACATCAGTTGACTGACTGTAAACTCTATTTGTATGTATGTTTATTTATGTCTTTCCTCTGGCTTGCTTTATTTATATTAGTCGATTGTTGGCCCTATAAGTTTCCAATAAAAATGGTTAGTATGTATATTAAAAATTATAACATTTATCCGAAATATTTTCCCAAAAATCGAATGAATAAAGCACAAAATAACTATACAATTTTGAAGAAAAGATACTAATTCTGTGTTCCACTATTTCTGTAAGAGTATACACACTCGTTTGATTGTGATACATTCAAATTTGTGATTATAGATGCGTATGCAAAAAAGTTTGATTTCTATTACATATTTCTATCAAAAAAATTATTTGATGAAAGTTTAATGTACAAATAAAAATGTTCTTCTCAAACATTTCCTAAATTTAGTGAAAGAAATTGTGATAACATTTTCGACAAATACATATAAAAAAAACGGAGTAAATAAGTGAAAAAGAAAAACATCAAGATAATAATGATTATTACTATACGATTGTAAAAAAAAGAGGGAAAAATCTGAATTAAATGTATCGAAAATCTATTATTATATCGATATACGTTAAAGAATATACAAACCAATAAGATATTTATTTTTGTTTGAATGTAATAAAAATGGTTTAGTTCATTGAATACGTTATTACTACTGAAAAATTAAGTATATTTGTGTCTTCTTAACGACTTTCCCCAAGTAAATAAATAAAAACTGTAACGAATATTGATTTGGACTTATTATCGTCATAATATTGTGGAAAAAAAAAACATTCTGCACTCCTTGAAATATATTGTAGAATATAAAATTTTAATCGCTTATATACCTTTATTTTGGTCTTTAGAAATTGTAGTGCGAAACAGATAAAGTGGGACGGCAAAAAAAAATTTTTTTTTTAAATAAAAACTTTGAGAAGTTTTATTTAAGAAGATAACTGTTTCAATTAAAATATGATTTGCTTAGTATGTGTCGTACATTTCTATATTACCTATTATTAAGGTTGTTATGAAACTGGAAGGTTGTTATGATAAGTTAGGGTGGAGATTTTGTCCTATGCTAAATGCATTGATACCTCATCCATTGGTTAAAAATTAAATCCTAAATTTCATTTTTTCGAAGAGTTTTATAATTAAAAATATGTTTTTATGGATTTAAAAAAGTTGCATTGTGACATAAAGTACGGCAACGTTATAAATAATATAAAACTAGATAAAACTAAAAATAAAACTAGATTTAGTACATTTTTCGATCTACAAGTTTATTTATCTCAGAAACTAAAAACAGGATTATTTTAAAATTTGGTAAATGTATCTATAAGACAATTATTATGATAATTTTTCATAAAACTGATATTTCAGGTTGTCGAGATATAAATTTTTATATCACTGTGATTACCAACAAGTCCATTTAACCCTATGTACAACCTTACTTCAAAACTGTAACTTTAACATTTTTTTACTCAAAAACGAAAAACAAGATCTAATTCAAACTTCGACAGGGTTTTCTTTATTGTTGAAATAATAAGCTGTCAAATTTTGAAGAACCTGGCATTAAATCGAATTTTCTTCATAACAAATTTAAATAAAACAAATATTTCATTTCATTTCGTAATAATATTTTTATTTTGACTATAATTTCGGAAACACCGTTTCCTTCTTCAGGAAATATATGTCTTATATATTTACTGAAGAAGGCACTGTGTTTCAGTAACTGTAGTCAGAACAAAAATATTTTTAATATTTTTCTCAAATATTTTAAGGATTTTAACTGTTTGTAAACTAACGTCTATATATTTATCCATTCGGTTATATTATACCAACGGAACTGACTATCGTTTATTTGATTTGACATTTAAGTAATATGTCTGAACATTGATAACATTCTCTAAGAAAACGCAATTCACTTCCGATGGTATAATAAAACCGAAAGGCAACCATCCTAACAATGGCTAAATAGACGCTAGTATACAAAAAAAAAAAACAATTAAAAAATATGTAACTACTAAATAAACAAATTAATAATACATCGACATCAAAGAATTGAAAGATCATATGCATTACACTACCATAACATCTCATGTAGCTCAGAGGCAAAGCGTTGCTCTAGAATGCTGGAGGTCATGGGTTCATTTGATGTCAAAGAATGTTTTCAAATAATTATAATGGCTCGTTTCATACACAATCTTTGACATATATTTATAACGGATATACACAATATACACAAAGGTTTATTAAGCTTAGTCCTGATTTTGTAAGGGTTGAAAATATTGATCGCTAAAGTACATTTGGTATAAGGACTAATAACGTTCATAAAATAACCTTATTAGTCTATTTCCGCACATCCGTCCGAGTGTCCTTATGCATGATAACTCGAAAACTAACTAGATAACGAGATAATTAACTGGAATTTTGTGTATGTATGGGAAAAATCGAACATTCAATTCCTCCGTGAGGTAACGTAAGAAAGTTTACTGCAAAGAGTAAGTCGTGATGTTATATTTCTACAACAGTTCATAGTATGTTAAAATTGACGAGAATTTAAATTGTGAATAAAAAATTTCGTAAAAAAACTTTGAATATCTAACGCACTAAATTGATTTTCCAACGTGGGGATCTTTTTTAAATCCTTCAAAGAATAGCTCCCAGAAAAAAAAAATTATTAAGACTTTTAATTTAAAAATAATCGGGGCTATCCAGATTGGAAAAATTTTTTAATTGACAAAATCATAGTTATGGGTTAAATTGGGGTAAACATTTTTTGTCGACGGATTATTGTTTGTTTAAATATCCAGTAAGTACCTGAATTTTTTCTTTCCTTAATATTCATATTTAATGGATTACAAAAATTTTTTTGTTCAAGTTTCAAAATCAAGCGGAGCCGAATCACCCGTTTTAAGTCTTATTTTCATCTCTCAACTAAAATTATAAATATAAGTGGTACAGTTCCGGGACTTTTTTTTAGGAAATTTCCTGCTCTTTAAGAATCTTTTTTTTTTGGATTTCCGATATCCATAATATTTTCTAAGATATTTACAAAAAAAACCATACCCCCTCCTTTTTTTTAATAAATTGTTTATAACTTTTATAATTTTTGCAATTGTTTATATGCGGGTTTGAAATTTTTGCACATTTTTTTAGACGTCATAACGAGTTCAACAAGTTATCGAACGTATTTTAACTCGCAGTAGCAAGAATTGACACGTTTTTCAACTTGTTAACCAGACTATTTATTATACGCATGTAAAATTTTATCCACAAAGTTATTTACGTCGTTGTTTTATGTAAAAATATCAAATCGCCTGACATGATTTAATATTCCTTGTAATCATTCCGTGATCAAATGTCAAAAGATATTGTCATTGTCAAGACCATATATCCCTCTGTCTTTTTTTTATGCATCTCCATTCCACAGAAGCATAGCTGCTGGCCAAGGATGTGCAGAGGATGTAGCATGAAAACTAATAAGATGCCAATAAAATTGTGTCTAATTAACTTATAATTATGTACCGTTTGTTTCAAAGACTACAACGAATGCATTCACATAAAGTGGATGCATTCATAAAGTGGGTTGTTAGGGAATGTTAGAGGAATGCGGAGTACAGTGACGGTGATCGTCACTGATCGGGTCATAGTCTTTTTTAAAACTTTCAGAGAACACCTAGCTCTATCTAGCCGGGTTTATTTGAAAGTCCCACAATCTGAGTCCACATTTATTGAGCTTAAAATATTTCTGGACAATAAAAGGATAAATAAAAAATTACCAGTGCAGTTTCTCAAAGTGTACGTTTGGTCGACTCTTTTGTATGCATGTGTTAAAAACGAATAAACGCTTTTTAACTCTGATGCTACCTACCGAAAAATGCTAAAAATTAAATGGAGTGATTTTGTCTCAAACGAACGTGTACTAGCTCTTGTTGAAGAGCAGACGTCGTTATTAAACACAGCAAAAAAAACAGGTTTCATACTTTGGGCATCTAATGGGATCATAAAAGTTTCATGTGCAGAAATTTGATTTAATGAGCAAACTATAGTACAAAACGAGCCAATATAAAGAATTGCTTGCCGGTCTGTCGAAGGCAGAGATACATAGAAACAAGCGGTCTCCTCTACGGGATATGGAACTAGATCGTTATCAATCACAAGCTGAGATTATACCAATATTTCCTTACGCAGATATGTACATTATTTACATTATCAAACAAAATGATAAAAATTGACGAACTGAAAAACTTATCTCAAGCATCATCATGCGTTAAAATATTGTAGCAGAATCTATGTTACTGAATTCTTCTTTACATCATTTCTTTGAGGAAACAATTCGAGAGCTATTTAACCTACTTATTTGTTAATGTGTGTAGTATTCACCCTACTATTTCTATGTTATTATATAAACCAATAGATATTTGTTGATAAAAAGTTTTCTCTCAAAAACTATTTCCATCAGTCGAAAAACTGATACAAAAAAGTCATTTTAAAATAATAACTATATATTTTTCTTACGAACAAACATACAAAAAGAAACATAGATTTTACACAAAATAATGTGTAGAAAACAAATATATAAGTTTGCTACAATATACTTCCAATTTAATTTATTCACACTTGTTTTGATATTCTTTTTTAGTTCGGTTCAATTGAAGAGAGATTACAAACACGATTCGGAAATAATAGGCTAGTTGACACATTTTTGAAATGGACATATATTGTTAGTAATGTGCTAATAAGATATTAAATATTCAATATGATGCAGTACTTTTAAAGGCCAAAAAAATTATTTTTATATTTAGGTAACGCAATATATCGCTGCCTTGCCATGATAGTTTAAGACGTGACGTAACTCTCATGAAAGCAATATCAACTGTCATCGTAGCACTATGACCATAGACTACACTCGTAATTTTCAAATTATATTTCCTGATATATTACCAGCCAAGTAGCCGAGCGGTCTAAGGCGTCATGTCTGCGCAGTGTGCAGTACTTGGAAACTGGGAGTTTATGGGTTCGAATCCCGACATCGGCAGTTTGTCAATTGTAAAAATAAAAAAAAGGGGCGGTTAATTGACTAAACTGTCGGCGTATGGACAAGAACGAAGTAACCGGCTGTGCATCAGAAGGTTTTCTGCAGTTTCCTTCACGAACTCCAGATTAATATCGGCATAGTTCCTATCATAGTTGGCTGCAGCCTCATATCCTACCAATTCCTAGTCTACTCATAAATTCCTTCCACTCCACTCACATCCTCACATCCTTAGGCATCACAATGGACCTTATGGTTGAAGTGTAGCCCGTCCAGGGCAGCCTTTACAGTCTACCTCTCTCCTGATATATTTGTACTCATTATCGCAAAAACTGTCGTTATTTACATTACTTTACTCCTGATTTTTTATTCATATAGCACGGCAGTGCTTATGGTAAAGTTTAAGGGGCGTGACCATACGTTCCGTTGTATGCTATATACACAGAAAATATTACGTCAAAAGTTACCCCCCTGTAATTTTTGAAAAAAAAAGATCTATAGAGCTGAATTTTTGAATATAGAAAGATTACATTATTTTAAGACACCGTTCTCATCGTTAAGGAATAATAGTTATAAAGATTTAAAAACGCGACGTAAAATCGTACTTCCCGATATCTTTTGAAGTGGAAATTTGACATATAGTTCTGTGTAGTGCCCAAATCAAAAGGAAAAGTATAAAAACCCGAATGTTTTGTTTGGTGACATTAACATAGTAATACTTATAGTTATGTATGTTGAAATGTGATTGGTTGACAATAAATTGCTATTGGTCAATGTTAAGAGATCGTAAATGCATAGTTTCCTTACCTTTATTTGATAGGCATTTTGTTTCATTACTTCAATGAAGTAAGACTAAAAATAAGATTAATAAGGACCAAATTTTCGGGGCAATTAATCTATAAACAGAATAAGGCGATGTAAAAATAGGTTTGCAAAGAGGTATGAAATCCGATCATAAATGTAAAAAAAGGACCCAGTTTTCGATATGAACGAGAAGGACGTTATTTACCAAATGTAAGAAAATGAGTATATTTTTAGTATGTATTTAATATTTTATCTTGACAAAGTTTTTTTTCTGTTTCAAATCTGTTTTGAATCTTTAAACTTGCCAAGATAAAATATGAAATTCTTTCTAAATTTGCATTCATTTTCTTGGTAAATAACTTGGTCCTCTCTTCCATATCACTACTATTTAAGAAGCAAATATTATATTTAAAAGAATTTTCCGAAAACTTCCTTTATTACATCTATTTTAACATCCCTTTTTTACATCTATTTGATTTTGTCTTGACTAGTTTTGGAACACCGTTCCTTCATCAGAAAATACAAGTATTATCATAATCATTTATTTTATGATGAAGGAACTGTGTTTCGAAACTAGTCAAAATAAAATAAACTTATTGTTACGAAAATCACAAATATTTGTTTTATTTAATAATGATATTGGATTTTCGTCAAATAACGACCCATTCAATACACATAATTATTAATTAATGATGATTTCGAATAAATGTAGTAACTACCGTTACCTACTGTATCGTGCGTGAATGTAAAAATCTACAAAGATCGTGTAATTCATATGCAAAATACTTAGTTAAAACTTGAAAGAAGAGATCCTTCAATTTTCAAGGGAAGCTTAACTGAATGAATTTTTTTGAAGATCTTTTCGATTTGAGTACAATTAATATTAAGTGTGGATTGGGATAAAGTTTGTTATTTGAATAAAAGCAAATTGATAATGTAGCTATGCTAATATTATTTACGTTTCAGTTGGAAAATATCATGGAAAATTATATAAACTATAAAGTAATGGGTTAGTTAAAATGATCAATTGACCATATCAATTCTTGGCAGATTCGGCTTTTACGAATTCGTCTTCCATGATTAGTTTCTCACAAATATTACTAATTTTCACGTAATAATGATTAATGACTATACTGTATGTATAAATATAACCAATATAATATAAAGTATATAGAGTTTGGTGAATTTGATTACAGTGGCGACACGGATTAATTTAAATTGTCATAATTTTCAACAATGTGAATGACAGATAAAAAAATGATTTTCTTAATTCAGTTTTAGCAATAATTTTTTATTTTTAGATGTCTATTAGCTTATTCTTTGTATTGATTTTATCTCTTCAATCACTTCAATTTCAGGCGGAGTTCTGCCATTAAATTTGGGGAGGGGAAAACCATAATTTGAGGTCCGAAGCTAGGCAAATGAGACTATCTAAATCTTTTTGCCAAAATATATACCAGAGGTTCATACAAAATATACATAATTCTGGACAAGGTTAACGAAATTAGAAAACAAAATATAGTTTCAGGTAAAAAAAGGTAATATTGTAAAATTTTAAAAGTGATATATCCGCAACGAAAGTTGAAACTTTTATATTGCGGATTTAAATAAATTCGACACGTAGGAGCTACGTAGGCTAAGAGCATATTCTCAGAGACAGGATTTATAATGAAAATAAAATTAAGTTACCTTGGCGACAAGGAACCGGCGCAGATGTATATGAACCAAGGGTCAATATATCAGGCCTAAATACTGCTTTTGGAAAGATGCACCCAATTTAATCTAGATAGAAACTATCGGAGTCGTAATATAGTGATCTTCAGCGGCCCTCAAAACGCTGAGTTCTTCAGCTCTAAGATGGTACGGGAGTGCCTAGAGAAACTGAACAATCAAGGAAAGAATAACAAAGTCTCCCTACACTGAGTCCCAGGACATGTGAGAATAGAGGGGAATGAGACAGCGGATGGTCTGGCAAGACATCCCTTCTGGACCGGAGCCATTCTGCAGACTGGGTGATCACTTCTATCGAGAGGAGATCAGAAACGAAGAAGACACCAAAGGAGTCACACTCTGTAGGAAAGATTCAAAACATTCATTGACCTGAACAAAAATAGACGGCGGCTTCTAACAAGGTTTCTTACGGAGCATTGCAGACTCAGGGACACCTTAGGAAGCTAGGCTTGGGAAACGAGGGCTACTGCAGGTTTTATGGAGAAATGTAGGAAACTCCGGAACACCTCCTTATATACTGTGATACCCTCACACACAAAATAATAAAATGTCTGCTAGTCTACCAGATTCGTGCAGGGGAGCTACAATCCGTAGACCCAATCTAGATTCTGTACTTCCAGAAGGAAAAAGGGCTGGACGAGGTGCTCTAAGACGTGACCACTCCTCGTTAGGCACCAGATGGGGGAGCACAACAGATCTTATAGTGCGTCCCCCCATTATTATTCATTAATACTTCGGCGACCATTTAATAATAATATTAATATTAAATTAAAATCGTAAATATTTTTGAAAATATTACAGTTACAGAAAAAATGGTCAGCTTATAATTTAAGTGTCCTTCACGAACCCTTGAATTTAATGGATTATTTTAAATAATCTTTAAAAAACCCACTTCGGGTTACATCTTCAACCTAGCAACCGACACTTACTTCTGCAAACGAAAACCTTGGACAGTCATATTGGACTTAAATAACAAAAGTAGTTAAAAAAATAAATTATCTACTATAAACATACTATATGTACACCCTCGTTCAATAAAATTGAACCAACCTGAAATTTTCTTACATTTCATAAAACTCCTCACTTTTGTAACTCTCTGCATATAATTTGTTTATAAACAAAGATAAGTAGTATATTTTTTAAATGTGCAAAAAGAAATGGAAGTTTCATGTTTTTTCTTTATGTAAACAAGTCAGTGATAGAGTAAGAATATGTAATGTAAATACATGTTAAGTGTTATATCGCCCTTTTACGTATAAAAATAAAATAAAATGTTGTATCTGTCAAAAACATTTACTACAAGAATAATCAAAATTTTGAGAGACTGATTCGGTTCAGGTCGGTTCAATTTTATTGAACGGAACGGTTTAATTTTATTGTACTTACTAATATATGTGCAAGTACTACATGTATAATAAATTCTGCATGAATTATTTCCGAATTGAAATATCCAGTTTATGACCAATCGAATATATACAGAAATTTCTTTGTAATGATTCGAACAAATGTTACTATAAATTTTGATGTACTCTGCACTAATCGATAAACTTTAACATATTTATTCATCATTCGTGTATTCGCATTATTTTATACAACATGCTCTTGTTAGTTATTGATTTAGTATCTAATTATTTTATAAGTAAGTATAATGGTTATATTATCGCCTTAAGGTAGTTGATATAATAATATTATTAGATTCACAAAATTCAAAATAATACTTTATATGGAAAACGCACCTTAAAAATAAAAATAAAATAATATAATTTAACAAAATAACTTAATAATAAAAAATTATAAGATCGAAATTTTTGGCTAACGAAATTTGCACCAATTAACGAACTTAATCTTTTAAAAAGCATGGCACACATCAGATTCATTAAACTCAGACTACAATATTGTGGAATACTATCGCTAAAATTTTTATATATGAACATATATACATATATATATATATATATATTTATATATATTTATATATATATATATATACATATATATATATATATATATATATATATATATATATATATATATATATATATATATATATATATATATATATATATATATGGGCCCCTAAATTTCGGTTCTAATTTAGTTTGGTTTCTTTCTTCTCTTTTTAACAATACAAAATCACCAATATTGAATTTAATTATTTTTGCTTTAGTTTTATCGAATCTTTTTTTTTTTTATCGTATCTAGCATTAGCTTTTATATTATCTACGGCCTGCTGTGTCACCTTGGAGATATCGTGAGGTCTCGCTACATTACGAATTTATAACTCTAAAGGACTGGATTTAGTTACACGATTGATAGTACTATTAAAACCCAATTGTGTTTCTCCTATCGCGTCTTTCTACGACCGTGCAATGGTTTATACAGATATTTCGCCATTCCTTCAAATCAAAATTACTCATAAAGCCCCTCAAGCGCTTTATCCCAGTCCAAGTGCATAATTGACTGATGCACACCCTAATAACGGACCATCTAAACCCCTTGAAGCGATGGCAAACAATAAGCTTTTTACATTTCTCCGAGTTTTGCGGAAAAGGATACAAGATCGCAACTCGTATGTTTTTCGCGATGTCTTCCGCAATCACATCGTTCTGTAACCCGGTAACAATTTTCTAGATTTGACGATCGCGACGTTGTTCGGTTAATAACGAATCTTCCGACTCTCAGCTAGATTAATTTCCTTTTCTTTTCTTTTATTTACTATTTTATTATTAACATCTATTGGATTTCGTCAAAGGAAATCTACAAGAGTCATTCGTTTACCCGCACGATATATAATTTCAAAAGTAAAGGACTACAAGAAAGCCCATTATCTGTGGACTTGATCATTTAAATTTGCTATATTTTGAGATACTTTTAATGAGTTACAATCTCTAATGACCACAAATTTCCGCCCGTGTAAATAATGTCGAAAATGTTTTAATGAGTTTACTACAGCTAAAGTTTATAGTTCATAAGAATGATCTTTACTTCGATCTTTTGCCTTAACATAGCCCTAAACCCATTATAGCTAGCGTCAGTATGGAACTTAATAGGGTAATTAGAATCAAAGATAATTGATACGAGTTCTTTTGTTAGAACAGATATTACTTTTGGCGTATTTTCTCATGTTTATCTTGCAATGATATACCAGGCACTGATCCCACTTCTGATGTCGGAAATTTATAATTGGGAGCATGGTCGTTTGAACCAGTATATATGTTGTCAGGCATTGTTGTTTTTATAAAATACAAACACTTACCAATTTACAATAGCACACTGAAAACTGCATTTTCACAAACACGCACTAGTCTACAATAATACCCGGTGTCCCGAACTTTCACAATCAGTAATCACAAATAGTTCAACCTACGACACAGTAAGTTGGCTCCAGTTAACAATACAGATACAACACGAATAATACTAACAAATGCCATACCACGGTTATCTCATCAATAAACATAATTAATTATACTAGTCCAAAAGGGCTACCAACAATCCAAACGCTATTTCCATGTGATGCTATTTTCATGTAACTTTCAGCAGAGTTCAGTTGATACTAATACGCAACTGCACGATACGGTCTGTACTCGGGTGCTGTCCTCTCAGAACTGACTTTCCTGCTTCCTTTTTGAAACTCACCCCCCTTCCTTGATGTTTGTAAAAATATTGGAAAGGGGTCATTCTATTACTACATTATATTTATGTACCATCTCTGGTATATCACAAAAATAGGTTTATTAACATCCGTACCGTACAATTTGCGTCTAAGTAGAGAGCCGCACGTGCTCCCTTCGACCGAACCCTTACTTACTGTGTTAATTGATAATCTTAAAGCAATTATTCTTTATTGCACTTTTAGACAATTTATTTTATTCTAAGAATATATAAGTATTGATAATATCTAATTTCCGGACCTCTATGTCTGCAGGATCCTTTATGTCGGACATACTGTAATAAAATAAACCTTTTCTTAAAAAAATAGTTTCTTTGTACTTATAAATGTAAGTGTTTAAAATCTCCAAATGTGAATTTGTCCTTTGCACAAATTCAACATCCGACACGGCCATTCTGACGATCACACGTCCCCGTGTGTATCCAAAACTTTAGCGTTGTTTGGCGTTAGACTCGATATTATAGATACTACATTTCACTTAAATCATAATCCATAAACTTAGTAGTCCAGTCCAGCAGCCGAGGATGATAGATAGAATTTGTTTAATGAAACTAATTTTTATTTTATTTTTTATTTTTATTATCTCAAGTGCCAGTTACATCCTATGAGCTATCAATCTAATGTAATGAAACTGTTACTCTCATGCTTACACATAATCACATCTAAATTTCTTTAGACCCCGTTACTGAATACTTCGTGTAAGGCTTAATTCATTTTACAAAATGCTTACACATAATCACATCTAAATTTCTTTAGACCCCGTTACTGAATACTTCGTGTAAGGCTTAATTCATTTTACAAAATGCTTACACATAATCACATCTAAATTTCTTTAGACCCCGTTACCATATGTATGGTGTGTGGGAAAATCATGGGAACCCCATTACTGAATACATCGTGTAAGGCTTAATTCATTTTACAAAACGCTTACACATAATCACATCTAAATTTCTTTAGACCCCGTTACCATATGTATGGTGTGTGGGAAAATCATGGTAACCCCATTACTGAATACGTCGTGTAAGGCTTAATTCATTTTACAAAATGCTTACACATAATCACATCTAAATTTCTTTAGACCCCGTTACCATATGTATGGTGTGTGGGAAAATCATGGTAACCGTGTAAGGCTTAATTCATTTTACAAAACGCTTACACATAATCACATCTAAATTTCTTTAGACCCCGTTACCATATGTATGGTGTGTGGGAAAATCATGGTAACCGTGTAAGGCTTAATTCATTTTACAAAACGATTGTCAGTGCTCATCAGAGCTCTCTACTGAATCGTTTTCAACATCGTTATCAGAATCACAGACATCTAACTCTCTAGGAATGTAACCCTCCGGCATGCATCTCAATTTATCATGACTGTATTTGTAAGTCCTTTTACCTTTTACTGTTTTTTTAAAGTGTATCTATCTCCTTCTAAAACCTCTGCCACTACCGACATATATATATATATATATATATATATATATATATATATATACAACATATGTACTTTTTTAAAATGCCTGTGCACTCTCTAGTGGTCACAGTTTTATTCCGATTGGAATCAAATTGGGTATTTGGGTCGCTTTTGGTATTCTAAAGGTCAAGTTCGTTAATGGGTAAAATCGGACGAGGGGAAATGGGGTTTAGAGGGAGGGGAAAAAACAAAATTTGACTATCTCCCTTAATATTCGAAAAATCGGAAAATTTATCAGGAGTTAAGTTGTAGGTACTAAGTTTTACTGTAATTTTGTTTCTTATCATTTTTCTGTTACTCTAATATTTACAGAAATATTTACAATTAAAGATTGAAAGTTATAATTCTAAATATCTCTGTTCACATTAGAGTTTGAGAAAAATGATCAAGTAATGAATTGTAGCAAACTTGATTTTCTACAACTTTACTCCTTATACATTTTTCGATTATTCTAATATTAAGAGAGATATTATTTATTTTGTGTGTTTGACACAAATACATGAAATATATTTTATTGTAAATAATTTTGATTGTCGTTTCCACAGTAACTATAAACTATAATCGTTATACATCGATTTATTTTGGCTATTAATAAATTTAATAGCGAATTTCCTCCAAAGGAAATGCAGCTATTGTTGCAAATATTAAAGTCATATCAGATATTATATTTCATTTTGATCACACTAAAATTATGACCGCTAGAGAGTGATTTATGTATTCTTAGGAAATTCGCTAAGTTGACCCAGCTCCTGCGTAACGAATTTTTTATAATTAAATAATTTTAAATTTAGAATACTTCTTTTAATGTAATATAATACTCTTATTAACTAATATTAACAAATTATTGGACAATATAAACAATAAATTATATTAAATATTATAAACAAATTTTAATGCAAACGGTGACATCTACTAGGTAGAATCGATGGACATTTGAAGAAATTTTTGCGAAATCAAATCAAATTTCAAAATTTCGAAATCAAACTAAACGCCAGATTGATTAACATTAAATATTGATATGAAAAAATTAACTCGTCAACCAGGAATCGAACCTCGGCCTTCGGGATATCTAGTCCAGCGTGCTTACCGCCACACCAAAAACGACTCTGACGTAAGAGCCAACTTTTTCATATCATTGACAATATTAATTTTGTTGTCAAATATCAACATTATTATTCAAATATTTATTATATTTGCGCATACTTTGGCGTGAAGAAAATCCTGCAGGACCATTTCCTCTTACAAGCTCTAACTGGATTAGGACAAAATACTAGTTTAACTATCTTCCAAAGGTTATACCATTATGAGAAAGGAGTCAGATACTTGCAAATGTCTAGGGATGTAAGACGAATATTGGCAAAGATTATAATGTATACGTTTGGATGGGATTGAAACTATTGAACATCGTGTTGGAGCTTGCCAAGGTACAAACTTTGAGGAAAGGCTGAAAATAAATGAGTTCGGTCTGGAGACGGCACTGAATATGCTTAATTTCGATAAGAAAGATGAGCTATCTCTGGTCCGAGATTATTTTAACAAAATCCTGATCAAAAGGAGCGAAAGACTGCATAGCGTTGTGCCCATGGTGTCTGCCCGAATTGCCAGCCTATATTGCTATTTATACTTTTTACTGCTATAATTTTTACTGTTACATGTTACATTATATATATTTTTACTGATGGTGGATGCCACCCAATTTCGCTATCGAAAATATTTACATTCAAAATGACCCCATTAATTGATAGAATAATTAATTTTAAGCAGAAAATTTTCTGTACAGTTTTTCTGCAAAGTTTATAGCTTCTGAGTTAGTTACAGTTGAGTTTGCCAATTTTTCGTTAAAAAAAAGCATATTTAGCAACAATTTTCCGAAAAATATTTCGAAAACCTCTAATTTAATCGGAAGATTGTAAAAAAACGAACAATTTGGTATTTTTACGTTTTCGTTCGAGTAATAATAACCGAGTTATAGCTAACGAAATGTTACTCTTTGTTGACCGAAAATCTATGTGCAAGCTTCCATCTCTGAATAACGGAAAAATTGAAACTTATTCAGAAAGTTACTTAAAGTACGTTAATAGAACTTCAAAACGTTTTTTTGTTCGGCTCTCTAGCGTAAGAGTTGGCGAAGTTACAACATAAACAAAACTAATTACTCGCACGTTTGAAGCAATTGGCTTTTTATCATATCTCATTTAATTTTCAAAATATCAAGCCGCTTAAAAATTCATTTTGTTCGAAATTTTAAGAACTACAAGTCATTTCTTGAAGTTAAACGCGCTAGAAATAGTTTTTGACATATTTAATATTACAATGACCTTTAAATGACCTTTAGTTGTGCAGGTACTTTAGATGTAAACAAACAAAGAAAAACGTCAAATTGTTAAATGTAAACTCCATGTGCCCGCCCCACTGGTTAATTGATGTTTTCATTCTGCTTACAAGCCGAATTTGCTTGTTTGTTAAATTACCATTCGAAAAATTTGATTCCGACCGCTGGAATATTTCTGATATCAAATAGTAGGGTATAAGAAATATTTTTTAAAAAGTTTCAACAAAATCGGAACGGTTTCTGAGGATTCCGAACATTCAATAATTTATAAACTTTATTGACTCCACCATAAGCTTTATTGACTCCACTATATAGTACCATAGCAATTATGTATGTATATAATTTTTTTATGTAACGCAACCTCGTATTTCACTTCGTCTCGCGGATATAATTAATATTTTCTAACGTCTCTAAACTAACGATCAACACTAATTACTATGCATAAGGTATATGCAAGCTACGATAAAAATTAATTATATCCTTTGAATATTACCCATACCTACAAAAGATAAGCGAGTTAATAATGTTTTTTAACATTTAAATTACGTTTTTGAATAATAATAGGACAGAGGCTATGTTAACTGAACACGATGCGCTTTAAAGTACGTCGACGCGCATTGTGTTTTTCTGTCTAGCGAATGCACGTTGATTGAGTATTTCATGTTCGCAGCGCGTTTAGACGGTATATGAAAGCCTCGACGCGGTTTAAAGAGCATCGTGTTCTGAAAACAGCCAGTGTATGTGGAATTTGTTTATTTATTTAGATCAAACGCGCAAAAATTGATAATATAAATTTTTTGTACGATGCATCCTTTCTGTATGGGGATAATCCATATTTTAAACGGTGCCAGATAGGAATAATAATTAATGAACAAAAATATTTATATTCTAAAGTAATTTTCTGAAGTGCGCGGGTAATTAAACCACCTTTCCGTTTATTTTCGGTATTTATTCTTTTATGAACCCTCATCAAAAATATAGCTCGATTGAAATGTATTTAGGGATCGCCCACAAATATTGAAAATTTAAAAAATGGTCAAAATTTGAGTTATTTATTTATTTTTTAAATTTTTTCCCTAAGGAATGAGGGAACATCTTCTGCTTATATATCTATATACCTCTCAAACGGTTAAAGCTAGAAAAAAACTTTTTATACGTTTTTTGTAGGAAATCCAATGAAAAAGTTTACAGTTTTCGAGATATTGAGGAAAAACCAAAAAGAGACCTAAAATTCAAAATGGCGGCCTGTTGTGCACATCCTCCTCTCCATATGGGGTTTTTGGATATGTTCAAGAGGAAGGACCAAAGAACATTTTGGCCAATTTTCAAAACTATAAGTTTTTTTATTTTTATTTTATCTAGATTGACTGGGCTGTATGTAATATAATTTAAATTAAATATTATACATGTTTCCCTAATCTTTCAAACCGTATATTTGTTGCCCACCGGTGCTTAGGTTCCCGGATTTGATTATTTTGAATTTGGAAAGGAGCCCACCCGCTTTATTTTTGCGCGCACATTGTTTTGAGTGCTTTGGTTGTGGCTTTTATCATGTCTTTGTTTGGTCTTCGTTTTGTTATAATGTAATGTCAATTTATCGATTTCTATTGGATGTTGTTGAAAAATGGGAGAATCGTGGAAGGAAGTGTAGGTGTGTGCTATTATCCACCGGATTCGACTCACCCTGTATATGGGTGACCCTCAGCTGTAGAGTATTTTACGAAAGTTAAAATTGAGACAGCAACTTGTAATAAGTGTGTAAATCTTAGCGCACAATAATAATTAAAGAGAAAAATCCAGATTTAAATAACCATGACCTATGAAGAACAATCACTATAAAGTCGCCACAAGTTAAGGGCAGAAATTAACTAAACATTCAAATTACAGTTGTACATATCCTAATTTAAGTGTATATCCTTAAGTTTAATGCTCCGAACAAGCTCAATATTATGATTGTACGAAAAATGATGTAAATATATCAACTCAGTTCACCACCCGACGACAATTTACATGAAAATTATATAAAGTTTATTTTTTTGGCGAAACAAAATAATAAAATAACGAAAATGTTTTTTATCATCATCAACTACGAATCTTGATAAAAATAGGCGGTAATAAATTATAAAAGTAAAGTTACAGTACACAAAAAATGACTTTCATTTACAAAAAAAAAAAAAATTATTCGTATGGGATATTTGTAAGACTGACTACATTTCTGTGTGCGCCTATATATGTCATTTAAAACAATTTACATAAATTTTATTTTACTCTATAAACTAAATAAAAAATTTCATCAGATAATTAAAAATGTTATCAAAGTTGTCACATAAAAAAATGATTTAAAACCATTCTGCCTTTTATTATTACATTTTTGAACCAACTTCAAACGACGAGATGGTTCTTTATTCGTCTGTATCTATTTTGTTTATTGTACAGAGAATCTGCGTGACCATTATGATTCGACACTTGCTATCATGGTGGCGAAAATTAGCATTTCTTTTGTGAGAATCTATAACTTGGCGCTATTTAAAATAAATAGTACATATACTATAAATATTCTTAAAATAATCAAAGAGAACTCTAGGTTTTTTGAAATTAAATTTCAAATTTTGCCCCAATTCCTAGAACAATTATTTGTATATTATAAATACGTATTTCCACTACAAAGTAGTCATCATCAGTATGAATTTGCTAATCGTTACAATCTCTGGGATATGGAGTCAGAGATATGTTGCTCTGACTCCATATCACAGGATAGTTACGATTAGCTAATTCATAATGATGATGACTACCTTGTAGTCAAAATATGTACTTATAAAATAAAAATCATTGTTCTAGGAATTGGGGCAAAATTTTAAATTTGTACATATAATGATTTTATGAAAATTTATTAATAAATGTCTGTTTTCAAAAAATTATTGTCACCGATTTACGACTGTCATTTGACAAAAGTTATAGAAGTATAATAATTTGTAAAGAAGCCTCGAATATCGTCACAGTTTGAGTGGATCAGTCTATTTTCAAAATGACGGGGAGGAAACATATATTTAATACTAAGTATTAAATATATGATTAAAATATGGTTGAAATAAGTTGCCCTTCTACTTTTAAATAAGTTCCCCTTACGCGCATGTAATAGTCAAAACAAAATAATTCATCTCTAATTTATGTTTAAGTAAACCGAAACTTGTGTAAACTGTTGAAGAGTAAATTTGAGCATGATAGTTTGATAAAAGTCAACGTTATTCGTCAAACTTACAATTGTTAAGCAACATTTTGATGTTATGATTGACTATTATTAAAGTTATTATCAAATTATTATAATGATTATTATTTATAGACCAAATAAAGAATTATAATAAAGTTGTTTAAATGTTTTAAGTTTACATCAATTGAAACGTTGTTGATACGAATATGTAATTGTCGATCTGCAGCTATAATCCAGTCATTGGGTAGTTTCTGCCTTACAAAAAGTCAAGGAGAGTTGTAAATTGGCAGAGTGTTACAGTTTGGTGTTCTAATTAATATTCCAAATTTGCGATCTTGAGCGACCGCCGCTCGCGCCGCCATATTGGAAAAATGGTACCAAAAACCAGTTTTTCAAGAATATCTACTCTCTAGCGTCATCTAGGTTGGAAATAGTCATTACAAAAATTATAGAGCATGAAACTTCCTGCAACTTTTATGGGAAATATTTTTTGATCAGATAAATAGTCTACGAGTTACAGCGAAGTCAAGCTCAGCAAATTTTTACAATTCGCAAAATCGCTATATTTTTTGTAAGCCTATTCCATACGATACTGAATTCGGATAGACAGCATTTATGTCAAAGATTGTGGATATCTGCTACATAGAGTCATATGGCATCGCAACGATTCGATGTAGCGATTTTGCAAATTGGAAAAATTTGCTGAGCTTGACTTCGTTCTAGCTCGTAGACTATTTATCTGAACAAAAAATGTTTCCCACAAAAGTTTCAGGAAATTTTATGCTCTATAATTTTTGTAATGACTATTTTCAATCTAGACGACGTTGGAGAGTAGATATTCTCGAAAAACTGGTTTTTGATACCATTTTTCCAATATGGTGGCGCAAGCGGCGCTCACTCAAGGTCGCAAATTTGGAATATTAATTAGGACACCAAACTGTAACACTCTGCCAAATTAGAACTCTTCTTGACCTTTTGTAGCGAAAACCTCCTTTTATGTCTTCATTGACTGGACTACTACGAATAAATTTAAAACGTTTGAATCTAAAACTTCTGGAACCAGGAGAAAAAGTAAAGTTCGCATATGTGCAAAATCGGACTAAGTTTGGAAAAAGTGGGCAAAACTGCCCATCGTTGAAACCGTAAGAGATTGAACAAAAATGTAATGACATAAAATATTCCTTTTTTACAAATAAACAACTTTTGTTATAAACTCTTTTACATTAATTCAGGATATACCGAGTATTTAATCAATCAACTCAGTTAGTTGTTATTTTTACTTGCTTAATTGTAAATTTGACATCATGTTATATAATTCTATAGATTTACGATGTCGCTGACGAGTTTTTTTTAAGTACGACTTAGGCATCTATACGTGGTACGAATTAGGCAACCAAGTGCTTACCTTATATAACTTGAAAAGATACTCTTTTATTTTTATGAAAGCTGGTTGATAGCTTAATAAATAAACATTCATTGGACGCAAAATATTTAGTTTAATTTAAATTACACAAAAAATTACAGTAGTTTCATTATTTTAGGGGATACGACTTTACCCGACCTTATGTATGCAACCTATGCCATGTATGGACTATGATAAATATCTTAAACGTGCCCATGAAAAACTATGAACTTTACAGACATTGAGCGATAATGTGAAATAAAAAGTTTTTAGAAAAAATTAGAAAAGACTTGAAAAAGCTTAACTAAAAAGTAAAAAATCATCATGTAGGAGCTACGTGATCTAAGCGAATTTTCTCAGAGCGAAGGCTCATAATGAGTGTGAAACCAAGTTATCCAGATGACAGTTTTAATATAAATTATCAAGGAAGCGTTTTTAAGAAAAAATAACCAGACTAATTAATGTTTTGGTCGGTAGAGGCATCTTATAATGATCCTCAAATGCGAACCCAAATTTTTGACAGAACCGAATAGTTGAAAAAATTGTTGATACGTGTGCGAAATATTTTCCAAATATCCAAAATTTGGAGTACCACATATAGAATACAGTCGATGTTGCCTTTTTTGTTAGCTTTTATAAACGGCGACATTTTTTAATTGATGCCAATCGTATTATACTTTTTTATATAATTTTGGTAGATTGGTTCAATTTTTAACTAAAAAGTTTGTTTTTCGTAAAATAGTGTTACAATAAAGTTTTAAAATTATTCAAGTCAAATTAAAAATAGAATATCTAGAGATTTAAATAAATTCGGTTTTTTCAAGTGTCTACAATACAATTAATCAGGGACGTAAAGCGAAGATTCGAGAAGGGGTTTTATATTTCTATTTTAAATAGTATACTTAAATATTTAAAAAATTATGATTCATAATTCTTTTAATTCCTATCTATTTAATTAATTGTTTATTCAATTGGGTTGTAGTGAAAAAGTTTCTGCGCTAATTTCAACCTTTGGACTGCCTCAGAAGCAGTATAAAACGATTCCGAAGGGTGTGGATTAAAATACAACGATCAAAAGGCAGTTTAATAAGACCAGCACGTAAACCAAAGTGAAATCTAATAGAACCATCTTTAGAATAAACTTGGCAAACATATATGAAGTTGTATTAATTCTCCTGATAGTTTAACAGGAGCTCGGAATATTTTAAGTGCAGGAATGGGAGGAAATCAAGTAAGGGTTGTAGCGAACTTTATTAATATTATGCATAGAAGGCTTGAGGCAGTTATTAGAGTAAGAGAAAGTAATATCCGCTATTAAAAGTAAAGTTCCTCTTAAAAACGTAGGAATCAAATGCTTTTTTGAATTAAAAAATCAAATTCAGTACCAACCCTTCACGAATATTAAAATTTGTGAACCTCATCCACGTTAGCAAACGGGGGAAGTGAAACGTCTCTAGCCGACGATGTTATTTGTATATTTAATTTTAATTTATATTTAATTCTTAACATTGCTCCTTCCTATCTCTGGCATTCAAGGCTTGTCTCTTATGCCTCTCTATTGAGTCATTTCCCCTTTATTGCAACAAACAAATTTAAGCATACGTCGCTAAAGAAGTTTGACTTCAAAATTTATGCAAATTTATCTTTTTTTAAATCAATTTTGTTGACGAAAATTAGAAGTTTTTTTTTCTATTTAACTCTCGTATCAACAAAATGTAAGCAGACTTTTAAAAATGAAGTTGAAATGTAAAATAATTATTTCACAGTGCGTTACTTTTTTGTGTAGCAGTGTAGAACCGTGCTAGATTAAAATTTTGATGAATATTCCAAATTGTTTTCATTCAATGTATACCCTTTTTTCAAAAAAAGATTTCTGCAAACGCTTTCTATGATTCGTATTGAAATAATTTAATTTGTTAATAAAATACTAAATATTAAAAGAATTATGTAAGATTCAATAAACCTGTATCATAAAAATACATGTAGGAAATATGTGCTACTCTCAAAGTTATAATTTGAAATGAAATTACAGGATGTTAAAATTTTGTTTTGTAACCGTAAAAAATTTATGAATATCTAAAATTTAGTTCTATTTTTTTTATTTATTATACTATTGATTCAATAAATTATAGGTTTACCACTTAATTAAGTCAGATGTTCAGTCTAATGTCGGGTTCGTATACATTCTTCAAAGATTATCAATTTGAAATGGGTATATGCGATTTCCAATGGTTAATTAAAATGTATTAGTATGTAGTACATCGCATTTTGTTAAGCAAATCAGATTTTATCAGATTTTGAAACACGCAGCTAAGACGCTGATATCTCAAAACCAAACGAAAAACAGCACTTTATTTAATAAATAAATATGATCTACTAATAGTACAATCAATTGAGAAACCACTGTCTGCATTGCACTAAAATACAGGGGCTATTTAAAAAAAAAATAGTGTCAGTATCACGTACGGAATGTAAGTTAATAAAATCCTTACAAATTTCGATCCAGGAAGTGCCGCCATTTTGGGGAAAACTTTATCGGCCTAGATCTCCATTACCGACCTAAATGGTCTGACTTGTTGCTAATAACCTTTGAAAGATTATTACTATTTTTGACCTAAAGTGGACAGTAATTTAGATATTGACCTATATCTACAGTTTTATACAGCTTTTCTCAAAATGACGGCACTTCCGGGGTCGAAACTTGTAAGGATTTTGTTCATTTACATTCAGTTCGTGATACTGAACCTAATTTAAAAAAATAACTCCTGTAATTTAGTGCAGCGCAATTTTCTTTATTGACTGTACTATGATTACCAATATAAACTAATTTCCAAATAATAAATTTGAAACCTACAATCAAATGACTATGTAATTTATATTGTAATTTTTAAAACAATTTCAGTAATTAATTGTTTTATAATAATGCAGGATATAGGTTCAAAAAGAGGCATTTTTATGACACTTATCCGTAATATTTTCAAATTGTATATTCTTGTAGGGCTAATAGACCAGATGAAGACCTACTATTTTTCAACCACCAATTCACCACCCATTTTTAGTTATTTCAAAATAATTAGTTATTTCAGAAATGAACAGTTCAGCTAGTTTTTATTACTTTGCGAGAGAACTAATTAATCGATTTTAATTTCCATACGCCAAATTGTTTGTCTTGTTAATACCTAAAACTGGTCCCTTTACTTTTTTTCTGTCAAATTAGAAGTTTCGTCGCTATCGCTCAAAAACCGCTTTTTTCCGTTTCACCAAATTTGAACGTGTGGAAAAAAAATGGGTGGTGAATCGGTGGTTGTAAAATATTAGGTCTTCATCTGGGCTATCAGCCCTACAAGAATATGCAAGTCGCAAATGTAACGGAGAAGTGTCATGCAAATCTACCCATTTCCTGGTCTATAAATAATTTGACCAGATTTCGTTAGCAAAAAAATATGAATAAAATATTTAAGGAATTTTAAATAAAATAACATTAAAATCTTAGCGATCCCACTCTTTTATTTTTTAACTAAATATTATTATTTTTAACCCGACTACAAAAAAGGAGGATGGTTCTCAATTCGTCTGTTTTTTTTTTTTTTTTATGTTTGTTACCTCAGAACTCCGTCATTTATGAACCGATTTTGAATTTTTGTTTTTTGTTTTAAAGGGTTTGATTCCCGATTGGTCCCATTGTCACCAAATCGCATTCTGATGAGGAGATCTCCGGGAAATTGAGGAAAATCTTCATTTTATATATGATAACCGATTTCTGCGAAATTTTTTTTTTTTTTTGAAAGGGTATACTCATTCATAATGGGAAAATAAAAAAATTTTTTTAAAAACCGACTTCAAAAAAATTTTTTACAAAAAAAAAAAACCGACCCCAAAAAAAAAAAATTTTACAAAAAAAAAACAAAATGCTTGTAAAAAAAACTGAAAATCTGTTATAAAAAAATGCACTAAAAATTACAAAAAAAAAAAAAAAACGGGTAAAAAAAATATGTAATAAAAAAATTCACTAAAAATTAGTTGGTCGTTTAGTAGGTCTACCCATATTTAGACAAATAAAACCAGTTATAGAACTTCAAAGTCACTAAAAAGCGAGAAATAAAACTTATTTTGACAAAATGGAAACCCGACTTAACAAAAGAAGCACTAAAAAGTAAAAAATAATTGCATATTCTTGTGCCAATTTTAGTTCACCAAAGCAAAAATTTTTAAATATATATGTACAATTATTGTTATTTTTGGAGGCGGTGTCCAAAAGTTATGTGAATTTATCTATGTTGACACCGCCTCCAAAAATAACAATAATTGTACATATATATTTAAAAATTTTTGCTTTGGTGAACTAAAATTGGCACAAGAATATGCAATTATTTTTTTACTTTTTAGTGCTTCTTTTGTTAAGTCGGGTTTCCATTTTGTCAAAATAAGTTTTATTTAGCAGCTAGTTTCTAGTTTCACTAGCATTTTCAAAACTGTGGAATGTATATTATTATATTTTATATTTTAATTTATATTATATTTTAATTTATATTATATTTTAATACAATATAGTATTTTATTTAAAATTCCTTAAAATTAAATATAAAAAATAAATTTTATACCCGGTGTATGTAATATATGCATGGGTATTTAGTCCCGACTTTGTGGTGGTTGAAAATATTGATCGTAGAAAAAAATTTCTGGTATGGATGTTCATAAAATAACCTAATCAGCCCATTTCCGCATATCCGTCTGTTCGTCCGTCCATTTGTGCGTCAAACAATAATTCTCAAACACGATAAGAGATAGCGAGCTAAAATTTTGTGTGTAACTGGGCAAAATTGGACCCCCCCCCAGGTTGAGGCGGTAAATATCCATCTTTGAATCCGTAAGAGATAGAGCAATAGACAAGTTTTGTTTGAATCTTTTTTCTAAACTCAATAATACCGGGTAAATATTTAAGCAATTAACTCAGCTAGTTGTTAGTTTTACTAGTTTATTTAAAATTATTTTATATAATTAATTATTATAAAATTATTTATCAAAAGAAGAAGGAGGTACTCAATTCAACCTGTATATTTTTATTTTATTTTATTTTTTATGTATGATCACGAATAACTTTTTACAGAGTAGTCCGATTTTGATAATTTTTTTTTGTTGGATAGGGAATGATTCAAAGTTGGTCCCATAAAAATTTCAAAATAAAATTTCAAATTTTAGCCACAAAAAAAAATTAATAAGACTTCCCGGCGCTACCACTAAAGAACACATATCATAATCGCTGTATATTGTCTGTGTGTAAACACTTTGAAAGCACTCAATATCGTTATATATATATATATATATATATATATATATATATATACTCAAAATTATTTACGTATTTACATTGACTTAGTTTTTTTGCTTTTCGGTTCCTTTCTTTTTTCGAAGATTTAATTTTTTGTATAAAAGTGTTATTTTTTGCTTTTCAGTTACTTTCTTCTTTCGTCGATTCTATTTTTTGTTAAAAAGTTTTTTTATAATATTGTTTTGAATGGTAAACCAACTGTATGATTACACCAAGTTTACTTATCGTAACAAAATAATTCATAATTGCTACTATCTAGATTGATTTTTTGGTCAACTTTGATTGATTGACAACTATTATTTGAAACTATTTCCATTAACTCAGTCTATACCGGGTATGTAAGCAATCAACTCAGTTAGTTGTGATTTTCACCTGTTTTAAAATTGATTATCAATTGGATGAAGTAAGAGATTTATTATCTGATTATGTGTTAGGTATTTGCATAGATTTAATATTCCGAGATGTTTAATACTATGGTATTTATAAGTTTGTTAATGAGTAGAATCAGTCAAGGGGAAAAGGAGTTTAGAAAAAGAAGAAAATAAAATATAGAATATCTCTCTTAAGGTTGATCGGACACATGTATAGATAAAATCGGCAATGTATAGATAAACATCTGAAGTGTTGATATGTTTATTAATTGCTAACTCATTGTTTTCATGTTAAAAATTTGAATTTTAACATGTTGTGAATAGTAAATGTTGAATGAACGCATACATTTTCGATAAAAATTTTTACGCTCATTTTTCAAAATCTTTTACTTGATGTGTACCTTAATCATGTGGTTTCTGGGAAACTATTTTGAAAAAAAGTTATTAGTATATTTATGATGAACAACTTTGATCCGAAGCATTTTTTCGAAAACCGAATCAATAAGGCACAAATTAATTATAATATTTTGAAATATCAGCGCTACTTTTGTGCGCTTTTAAATTAAATTGTTTATAATAATTGAGACCCAAAATGCTTTTAATTTCACCTTCTATAGATTAAAAAGTATTCTACTTTTATAAATTAAATCTCGTACATTATGTGAAAATTTAAAAAAATAGTCTGACGAAGAGTTTTGTAAATAAATATCTTAAATAAAAAGATAAAAAATTCACGAACATTTTCGTCTAATCGTTAAAAGACGATTATTTATTATTTTTAGTAATTAAATAATTACGTAAATCCGATTACTAGTGATGTTAGTTGCTATCTAAATTTATATAATTAATTTACAGATTAAAATTTTTAATTTCTGTTAAAAAGGATGTTTCCTTACTATAAGAAAAATCGAAAAATGTATAAGTAGTTAAGTTGCAGAAATTCTAATTTGCTACAATGCATTACCCGATCATTTTTTCTAAAACTCTAATATGTATAGAAAGATAGTTTTCAATCTTAAATCGTAAATACTTCTTTAAATAGAGTAACAGAAAAAATGATAAAAAACCAAATTGTAGTAAAATTAATTTCCCTTTTACATTTTTCGATTTCACCAAATTTTATGTTTTCCTCTCCTTCTAAGCCACTTTTTTCCTTGTCCGAATTTGCCTCTTAACGAACTTTGCCTTTCAGATACCAAAAGTATCTCACATACTAAATTAAATTGCATTCCGATCAGATTAAAATATCAGACAAAATTTGCTTAAAATATAATAAATTATTTTCTTACCTGTATCGACATAACTTGCTTTAGGAAACTTTTTTAACGTTTCAATTAATAAAATACCCCACGCCAAATGTAAACCATGTGTTAAAATTTGCACAATCATTGCCACAACAACAATTATCCAACCCCAACCACCCTCCGGGTAATAATGTTGTCGTATTGTGTTCGCTGTACAATGTGCTGCATGTTTAAATGTTAGACCACTGCCAACCGTTGTATTACTCCCATGACTTCGATTCCGATGGTGTCGATGATGTCGATGATGATACTGTTCATTATCATTACTATCATGATAATTCAATCCATTTTGTGTAACATGTTCACGACGATGTACGCCATCAATATCATCTTCATCTTCGTCCTCAAATTCACCAGGTGATTCAACAACAATATTTGCGGAATATCGTTGATTGTATTCCAGAGATGACGATGACGATACTGGTCTTGGATCAAATTCAATGTCCTCTTCTTCGAGTCCACTTGGTAGATCAGCACTTGTTGCAACACCTGAATCATCTAACCGTAATAATAAACTATCACTATTATGATTTATTCGATGTGATGACTCTTCGGAAGTTGACATTTTTTTGAACACAAAACTGCACACTGGTTATTTTAAAGTTCAATTGTTTGTAATCTGATTATTCGTTAAATTAGAAAGGAGTTAAAATTCAAAGTATTCAAATCATTTTTTAATAGAGTACAGTCTCTATAATCCGAACACACTTTCATCCGAACCTCTACCAATCTGAAACCCGAAGCAAAGTCCCTTCAAGGGATAAGTGACATATTCTCGAGTGTCGAGGCAAGAGGTAGATAGATAGACCGATTGTAGCGGCTGTCCTGGACGGCTGTCCATAAGGTCCATTGTGATGCCTAAGGATGTGAGGATGTGAGTGGACTGGAGTGGAAGGAATTTTTGTGTGTAGACTAGGAACTGGTAGGATGAGCGGCTTCAGCCGACTTTGATAGGAACTATGCCGATATGAATCTGGAGTTCGTGAAGGATACTGCAGAAAACCTTCACAAGCATAGCCGGTTACTTTGTTCTTGTCCATACGCTGACAGTTTAGAAAATAAACCGCCCTTTTTTTTCTTAATATTTGACACTGCCGATGTCGGGATTCGAATCCATAACCTCCCAGTTGCAAGTAAACATAACGCCTCAGACATATGCGCTAGACTGCTCGTCCACTTGGACGGTGAGGCAAGAGGTAAGTTTTTCAGCCGCAAAGGCAAGACCAGAAAGACATGTGAAGTGTCAGACGATAATTGTCCAGAAATCGAGAGGTAAAATATTACTTCTAAAACGTTTGTGAAGTAACTGCTCCTTTTAAATTGTTTTTTTGTTCTCTTCTAAACATGCGTCTATCTTTCCATTGTTAGTATGGTTGCCTTTCGGTTATATTATACCAACGGGAGTGGCAAGCGTTTACTGACTTTGAAATTTACGTTATATGTGTGAGTATTAATAACATTCTTTGACATCAAATGCTTGATATGATAACTCCAACACTATTGCATTTGTTAGCTCAGAGACAGAGCATTGGTCTTCTAGTGCCAGAGGTCGTGGGTTCGTTTCTCCTCCTAGATTAGCAAAAATTAATATGAATTATTTTAAATTTTTCTAATTAACTTTGAAGAAACTGATTTTGTGTTCTAATAAAGATTTCATCTTGACTTTAATGCAATAATTAACCAATTAAGTAACTTAAGGTGGTTCGTATAATGAAGCTTATAGTAAAACAAAATACAAAACAAAGCCATTATTTTGTTCTATATTAATATTATTTTAACATTTTATAATTATTAAATAATTGAAAAATAAAAAATCATTATTAAAAAAACTAAACTAATTTTTTTGCTTACTAAATCTAGTAAAATTTAAAAAAAAACCGGTCCAGTTCAAGTAAAGCTTGCACGATTGACCACAAAATTAGCGTTCATTTTTCAAAATTTTTTACTTGATGTGTACCTTAATCATGCGGTTTCTGGGAATATATTTAGAAAAAAAGTTATTAGTATATTTATGATGAACAACTTTGATCCGAAGCATTTTTTTGAAAACCGAATCAATAAGGCACAAATTAATTATAATATTTTGAAATATCAGCGCTACTTTTGTATGCGCTTTTAAAATAAATTGTTTATAATAATTGAGACCCAAAATGCTTTTAATTGGCACGACACTAACACTTTAACTGAAATTCACATTTCGGATAATTATCCATTATTAGCTATAATTGGATATTTTATTAAAATTGTTCTCAGCGATAGTTTTATAGAGAGACAATGCAGAACAACAATTTCTGCAAGAGATTTTCTCTTTCTATAAAAAGAAGAGAGTAATTTTTTAGAAAAATGTAAAAGAAAATTTAACACAAAAAACTGGTAATTCAGATAATTTTCTGCTAACCTACTCCTATTTTCTTTATTCATGATTTTATTTTTCTCAGCAATTACTTTTAGAGATAAGGGTGGAAGACAGCATTTCCAAAAAATACATCATATATATTGCTGAATTAGTGCTATAATAAGCTATCATTTGAACCCATACACGATGCCCTTTAAAAATTTCTTTTATTTTCCGTTTGAACAGGGAAATTTATGACCATAGCTAACAAATTAATTTATGTAACTGCATATTACAACTATACCAAATTTTAATCATCAACGTGCAGACGAGGTGAATCCATAAGAGTTTTGGATTCCATAATACAAAAATTTTTCATTTCAATGTTTGGATGATCGAAAAGATATAAATTATCTTAAAATTTATTTTTTAATATTTTGCTGAAAATTTTTTTTTCTATATTTACCTATTTATTAATCTTGTATTACACCATTCCATCTTAATTTATCAATTCAAATAATTTGACAGATAATATTTAACATAACCGATGATTGGAAATAAACTTGTGTGTGGATGCGCAAAGACATACTGTGCAACTAATGTAACATAATATTATCAATTAAAGGGTTTTATAACTTTTCAGTTTTTTTTTTTCCTAGAAATCATTATTCGAATTATAAACTAAAATGTAAAATTAATTTTTTTAAATATTGATTTACTAAAAATATTTCAAATATGCCTCAAGGATGTTCTACCATGAAACCACTTTTCGACAGACTGCTCATTTTTTTCACAGGCGAAAAAAAACGTTTTCTAATAAAATTCACAGTTTCAGAGTTTTTGACCGTATAGAACGCGAGATAATTAATAGCAAAGTTATCGTTCTCTCTCACTCTCTTTCATTCGAAGCATGTAAAACTTCATGCCCGCCCAACTATTATCTGTTGTATTAAAAATAAATCCTCGACATAATTTAAAAAAAAACACTAGGATAGTAAAGATAAATATTCATTAAATAAATTTAAAAATAATAATAATCGCGTTTTACCGTTTTGTTTTCGAAATATAAAAGTTTAAAATTATTTTTTATTTCAAAATTACATTAATGTGTATATATGAATAGTGAATATATCTATGTGTTGTGTATGTGTGTATATGTATTTGTACTATTATAAAAGCAAACCGGTTGTCCTGATTATATAAGACAGTGCTGGAACACCTTAAGTAAAACAAATGAATATCATGGATGGATCACAATAGTTTATGTCATTTTTATAAATTTCATAATTGATTTGTGCCTTATGGATTCAGTTTTCGAAAAATGCTTCGGCTAAAAGTTATTGGAAATATAGTTACAACTTTTATTCGAACGCCGAATGAAAAAGGCCCAAATCAACAATAAAATTTAAAAAAATGACATCAATTTTTGTGGCCAAGTCTACAATAATGTCGATGGTGCGCATTTTTTAAGTTAAGCGAAAAATTATAATCCCAAAATCATTTAAATTATAACCCAAGTTCAGATGATAGAAACTGCACTGTACTTACAAATGATTAGTAATTTTGTAGATCATGATTGTAATTATCTATTTTGTTGTTGTTTGTTTACAAAATAAAATAGATCGTGAGAATTTGAATACTTTTAAGATAATTAAAGACCTAAAAACTAATTAATTTTTTTTTCTCCTATTTACTTTTTTGATAATTAATCACTAAACACTGAAAATTTATTATTTTAATTCACATAATTACAACACGAATGAACGGAGAAAAAAAAACAATTAATCATTTTTTTTAAATAACAAAAAAAAAACAAGAACTAAATAATCACACTTAATTATTATTCATAAAAGTGGGACGGAATTATGGGGCTTTTTGGTTGTGTAAACCAAGCACAAACAAATCACTTTAAATCACAACAATGATAACGTTTTCAATGTATCTCTTTTGTTTGTAAAAGAAAAGCAACGGCACAATTTGAAAGTTTTCATGTGTATTGGAAAGCAGGATGATTTTGTTGTGATGATTTTAACAACAAAACTGAAATCACAACAACAACACTCATCCATACTGTCTTGTCTGTCCATACAACACCAAACATATACACACTAAACCAAAGCACAACATCATACACGCAGTGAGCGAGCGATGGTGATAATATTTGTGAGACGATCGCGACTCTTTACTTGTGTTTACAACGGAACCAATCTAAACTACGTTCCGTTGTTGCCGCGTCTAAACTTATGTTTGATATAGAAAGAACTCCACAAACAAATTTTGTTTGCGATTAGATTGAAATTCCCTTTTGCATGGTGTCATAAATACATCCATACACGTTCAATATTTTCCTATTCTGTCTTAATATTTGAACGATAGTGGCATTAAAACGCAATGTATACCGATGAAACTGGTTTCATAATACATGTTTCATACAACTAATTGCCAACATACGAACTCATATACAAATATTTAAAGGCCCCCATATACGATCAAACCATTTACACAACATCCATTTGTGCAACACTATGTTTGCGTAATAAAGATCCCCATACACGATCAGAAATTAATTTCATTTTGTGATGTTCTCGCGAGAAAATGTCTGACATAGACGAATGTCGTACCGCCATTGTTTGATTTTTTTTTTGGCGGAGAGGGTGAAACTAAAACGGAAAAGGAAGCAGGGGTCTAGGTGAAGAATTGGTTGATGAAGAGGAGCGTATTTAGTCATGACCGCTTGGTTTCAGAGTTAAGATTAACTTCAAAATGCTGACTACAAAAGCTACCTTTGAATGAACTCAGATACGTTCGGTGAGCTGCTCATAAAGTTGTCATACTAATAATAACAATTGATCAACAATAATGACAGAATGAATGATTTAGTAAATAATGAACAATAATGATTAAGCCACAATAATGAACACTGGATAAGTCAAAACTGCCATACACGTTCAAACCGCTTGTCAAGCGTACTGCGCAATCATAATTGGCCCCATACACGATCAAACAATTTGTGCAACAACCCTGTAAATCTTATTTTACTTTGTGGGTTTTGGGCAAACACTGCCATACACGTTCAAATCGCTACCCAAGCGCGGAAATGTTGAAACTCAAACGCGGAAACTCAATCCATGGCACACACATCAAAATGTTTGCGCAAGCAGATTGTTACACAAATTGCTTTATCGTGTATGAGGGTGAATTCCAAACGATTTGTTTCAAACCATGGTGTGACAACTCAATTTTACCATACATCATCAAATTATTTGTGCAAAATCGCTTGTTGCGAAAATTGCTTGACCGTGTATGGGGGCCTTAAGTCAGTTTCATTATGTCGTCTGATTAAGATATTCAGCTCATAATTGTTTACTAGCTTACAGACATAAACCATATTTTGACAAAATGGAAACCCGACTTCAAAAATCAAATATTCTATAACAAAAAATGCACTAAAAAGTAAAAAAATAATTGCATATTCTTGTGCCAATTTTAGTTCACCTAAGCAAAAAATTTTAAATATATATGTACAATTATTGTTATTTTTGGAGGCGGTGTCCAAAAGTTATGTGAATTTCTCTATGCTGACACCGCCTCCAAAAATAACAATAATTGTACATATATACTTAAAATTTTTTGCTTAGGTGAACTAAAATTGGCACAAGAATATGCAATTATTTTTTTACTTTTTAGTGCATTTTTTGTTATAGAATATTTGATTTTTGAAGTCGGGTTTCCATTTTGTCAAAATATGGTTTATTTCTCGCTTTTTAGTGACTTCGAAGTTCTATAACTGATTTTATTTGTATAAATATGGGTAGACCTACTAAACGACCTACTAATTTTTTTAACACATTTTTTTTTTTTTAATTTTTAGTGAATTTTTTTATAACAGATTTTCAGTTTTTTACATGCATTTTGTTGTTTTTTTTGTAAAAATTTTTTTTTGAGGTCGGTTTTTTTTTGTAAAAAGTTGGTTTTTAAAAACATTTTCTTATTTTACCATTATGAATGAGTATACCCTTTCAAAAAAAAAAATAATTCGCAGAAATCAGATATCACATATAAAATGAGGATTTTCCTCGATTTACCGGGGATCCCCTCATCAGAATGCGATTTGGTGCCAATGGGACCAATGGGAATCCAAACCCTTTAAAACAAAAATTCAAAATCAGTTCATAAATGACGGAGTTGTGAGGTAACACACATAAAAAAAAAAAATACAGACGAATTGAGAACCATCCTCCTTTTTGAAGTCGGGTTAAAAACAAACTAAGCGTCGTTGATAAGAAGTTTAAACAAAAAGGCAGTTTTTCGATCGCTTGAATATGTAGGCAGCTCATACTTTTTTGATATGTTACAAACCAATACATACTCAACGGATACTTGTAATAAGAAAAAGTCCATAGTTTCATACAGGTCCATGCAATCGTGCTCGTCCATTGCAAAAAGTGAGTAAAACTAGGTAAAAATAAAGTTTCATGAAACACAGTGTACATTTCCATGATTTTTTATGTAATGGTTGCATGATACTTTGATCCATTTTTTATGTAACAAAATTACTCGGCATGCAATCAAATTACTCGGCGTGTATCGTACCTATCACTTAGAGACTATAGATGGGGATGTATAGGGGTCAGGGATGTGTACTGAACAAGATATAACATAATTGGATGATGTTATGCAAAAAAGAGTTAACAGAACATTCCTTTTGTGGCCCATATTACATGAAACGTACGTTAAGCAAAGATAAAAACTAATTAAAAGATACAATTAGATGAATAGGTAGGTATCAAGTTAAGCAATGTTTAAAATGGCCAAGTTCATGGAAACAATGAAAATTTGTATAGGTGTTTAATCTTAATAATTATACGGTTTATATAAAACAATGTTTCGAAAATTAAGAGGGACTAAATTTGAAATTTGTACGTGAGAATGCTTATAGAAATAAGTATTTTTAACATTAACATCTAATCAAATAAGCAACACCAAAAAGTAATCATAAAATATAAAATATTTCAAATTCGCCCCGATACCTAGATTAGTTTTTGTTTTGTAAATACGTATTTCGAGTACAAAGTAGTCATCATCAATATAAATTAGCTAGTCGTAATTTAGACAATTAGAAATAGATAGAAAATAAAGATCAATAGACAAAAATAAAAATAAATAAAAAATTTTTTTTAAATAATTCAAAAAATTACAAATTTTATAGAAATTACTCTTGTTAAAATTTCTTTCATTCAAGTTTACACTTGTTAACATCACTCTTATCAAAATTACTCTTATATTGTGTCAGGATACAATATTTGTTGCTAATTTGGTGACAGTTTCAAACTGTCACCAAATTAGCAACGAGTAAATCGAATGAAAGCAATTTTAAGAGTAATTTCAATAAAATTTATTATATTTTAATTTATTTTGTTTAATTTTTATTTTATTTTTATTTTTGTCTATTGATCTCTATTTTACATTTATTTCTAATTGTCAAAGAGTAAATTACGGCTAGCTAATTTATACTGATGATCTAGGTATTGGGCGAATTGGAAATTTTATTTCAAAAAACCAAGGTTCTCATTAATTATCATTTGATAATCTATTATATAAAGTATATAGTTCAGTTTAGTTAGTTATATCACTGTGCTATTCGAGGTGTAACACTTAATTGGTTTCACCTATAAGGGGCTAGTTTTATTGCAGTATGACTACTATCTATTATCCTTCTACCAAAAGTATAGCATTCTTTTTATACACGGTATATATAATATACCAGGGTATATTAAATTTTGCCCCGACTTTGTTACAGTTGAAAATATTGGTCGCAGAAACAAAATGTCGGTATACGTGTTCATAAAATGACTTAATTAGTCCATTTCCGTATATCCATCCATGCCTCCGTCAGTAAACACGATAACTTTAGAATGAAAAAAGATGACGCGCTGAAACTTTGTGTGTATGTTCTAGAGCTAAAAAGTAAGGTCAAGTTTGTGAATGGGCAAAATCGGACTATACCTTCCTCGCCAGGGTGGTAAAAATCCATCTTTGAAACCGTAACAGATTTAAAGACAAAAATGTTCCTTTTTGAAAATAAACAATTTTTGTTTGTAACTTTTTTCATAAACTCAATATATACCGGGTATCTAAGCAATAAACTCAGTTAGTTGATAGTTTTACTTGCTTTAAATACATTGTGTTCGCTATCTAGGCTCCAATATTCGTATAGATCGTTTTAGTAATAACTTCAACAATAATAAAAAAAACTTTTAATAATAGTAAGTTTTGCAACAATAAAATGACATAGAAAACGGGCCATCGTATAACGTTTCATCGAACTATTTATATAGAAAATATTGTACAGCATACAATCATAACTTTCCCTTTATGTTGTAGTCATAATTAAAATTAGGCAAACGTCTTTTTGTCTAGTAGTTAAGTTGTGGGTAAACTGATAAGTTGACCTGATTTTGTAACTTGCCCCGGCTGTTAGTTTGCAATTTGCTTTATTTAAGCTACAATAACTCAAAACCATAATACTAAAAACAACAACAAAAATACTCGCTTTATTTGTAGATAAAAATTGAAAAATTGTAAAAGTGTGAGGTAAATATACATTTGATTTCAATATGCATCCGTTTTTTATGAAACTAAAAAAAATAATTTTTTAATTTCGAATATTTTACCACCGCTTCCACCAAAATGCGGATTCTATTTCGTCGAATATTTCCAAATCCTTTCATCAGTTACGCTAGATTATGTCATATCATTGTTTTGTCATCAGAATATATTTGCAAACTTTCAAATGACAAGTGAAAGTAGCTGAAAATTAACTTGCTAACATTCAGATTAACGCAAAAATAGGGGTGTTATTAGCCGGTCTGTGTATATTAGCACACCTGTCTGTAAAATCGTAGCTCCTAAACGGATGGGCCAATTTCAATCCCATTGAATCAGCTCTTAGCGTACGAAGTATCCTAAGAAGTAGAAGAACTGGGAAGTTATAGGATTTGTTTCCTCTTTTCCTTATATTCAGGTTTTTTTTGTGTAATTTTTAATAAAACCCAACGGTTAGCAAGGAATATTGAGATTATTTGCTCAAACAACAAATTCGAAGTTTTTATACCCTGGTATACAATATATACCAGGGTATATTAAGTTTACTCCAGACTTTGTAAACAAACAGATATAGCAAGCTGAAATAGTTTCGTATGTGTATTCTAGAGCTTAAAACTAAGGTCACGTTCGTGAATGGGTAAAATCGGAGCATGTTTGGCCAAATGGGCAGAACTGTTTATCTTTGAAAACGTAAGAGATGTTCTATTTTTAAAAATAAACCACTTTTGTTTGAAACTTTTTGTCATAAATTCACAGTACATACTGGATATTTAAGCAATAAACTCAGTTAGTTGTTTTTTTCACTTGTTCTTTAATAAATTTTTTTTCGTTTTTAGGTACACAGTTATACCAAAAATATACTGATATTTTTAGTTATCGATTGTTAGGAACTACAAATTTCAAAACAAATTACATCAACTAAACTTCAAAAAAGATTTTTAACCCAAATCACTCAGTCCACTAGAATACGGATTATAGGATGTTCCTCACTTAATGCTCAAGTTACTGTGAAAATTTCAAAACGATTTACTTAGCCGTTTAAAAGTAATGGCAATTTTAAAAGAAACTGTAATGTTACATGTGTCCTTATGGAGATTTATTCGCTCAATAGAAACAAATTATTTCAATTACCATTGTAAAAGCAACGAAGCGTTCCAAATTTTCAAACCATATAACTTGAACTCTATAGAAACAATTTTGCACAGTTATATTAAGATTTAGTAAACGGTTGTTGAGAAAAATATTATAAGTAGAAATAAAAAAACCTGTCTTTGTCACTAGTACGTATATGGTGTAGTAAGGAAATGGATATAACTTTTTGTGGATTTAAATTAAAGTTACATTCACTGCCAAAAGTTTTTCATGTAATATGTTATTTAAAGTACTTTTGCATGCGGTTGACTCTCCCTAATATCCTTAAAAGAATCATGTTAATATGACCTATACCATGTTAATATGTTAATATTAACAGACCCCAGGTAGATTTGAAAAGATCTTTATAAAGTGGTATCGAAATTCTCAACAGTATATCTTGTTAGATAAGAGAAAATATAGGTCGATTCGTTTATGTTTTTGGTAAGAAATACGACATTATTTTCGAGTCTATATTTTATCAAGTACTATCTATTAGAAAACAGTTTTCAGTCTATATTTTATCGAGTACTATCTATTAGAAAACAGTTTTTTAGCACTTATTTTATTTAAAAAAATTATCATCGTATTATTCGTATTTGAATTTTTGAAATTGTGTATTTTGCATTAACGCATGTAGGAGCGTATAAGAAGAATTATAATCAAGAATGCTAGATTAAAAGAAAATCGTCGTCTGATGAAACGATACCTCTTGAATTTGACATGAAACTGCAAATGTTAATTTGAACTAGAATTCGGTATGAGCTGGTAAATGTTAAAACGTTGGGAATGGTTTTTTCTTGATAAACATGCGAAGGACCAAGAAAAAACATTTTTTGTTATAATTATATATTTTCTGAAGAAGCAACTGTGTTTACGAAACTACAGTCAAAATAAAATTATGGCACTAGACTATATATGGACTAGCCAAAAGATTATTTTTCTAAGATTGCGTTATTCTTACAACTATACGATGTATAAACATTTGATTTGTAGGCTTTAAAAAAGGGACAAGACTATAACATTCATATATATAGAAAATTTATTATTAGGGAATTATTACATATCCCACAATTCTCGCTTAAACGAATTTATAATTCTATATAATGTGAATTATACTTTGAATAATAGAATACCGAAATCGAAATCGTGTTCATAATATGTTGTAAATATACAATCTATTACTGCGTAACAAATATCCGGATGTGAACACCATACAATCTCTTTATATACAGACTAAAGTTTGTATTCGAGGTTTTTTAAAAAGTTGGAATTAGATGTTGTAGATAATAGAGAGTATGTTCTTCGATAAAGCCTTTCTATCTCCCAGGAATAAGATTTACAGCCTAATAAGATTTACATATTTGATTTGTAAACATTTTCAAGAAACTATAATGATCAAAGGTCCAGGTGTATTCATACTATCTACGTGTGTCATCCTAGTTCATCAAGAAAATATTATTACATGGAGTTTATTTAGCTGATTCTGATAAAAATTGTGTGAAAAATCGAACTACCACATTTGTAAGGGTGTCGGAAATTCGAGACTGGATAGATTTTAACTTTGAATATTCTGTGTAAAAATATAATAAAACACGTAATGTTACAACTAACTGAGTTAATTGTTTGAATACACAGTATATACAGGATTGTATATCAATGATTGAAATGTTAACAATTCTGCGTATTCAAATTGTTAACACTTCACTTTCCGAAGAACATTTAATCACAAATTATGAGAAAACGTTTATGAAAAAAATTTTCAAACAAAAGTTATTTATTTTAAAAAGAAGATTTTTTGTGGAAGATCTCTTACGGTTTCAACGATAGGCAGTTTTACCCATTTTGTCCAAACATGGTCCGATTTTTCCCATTAACGAACTTGTCCTTACTTTTTTGTTCTAGAAGTTCTAGAGCAAAAAAGTAAGACCAAGTTCGTATTCTAGACTAGAACACACAAAATAAAATTCAGCTCGTTATCTCTTTTCGTTCTTGAGTTATCGTGTCCACCGATGGACAACCGATTGACAACCAGACAAACGAATGGACATGCAGAAATGGTCGAATTAGGCCATTTTCTGAACACATATGCCAAACATTCATGCCTACGATCAATATTTTTAAGCGTTACAAAGTCGTAATCAAACTTAATATAACTTGTATATTTTACATATACTGGGTATAAAAATTCCAACTTACAACTTATATATTATAAATTAAATTTAAATTAAATAAATTAAATAAAAACAAATTTAAAAAAATATAAAATAAATTATTTTAAAAAAAATTCTCCCTCCAGTCGGATTTACATCTATTTATCTATTGAGTATATTTTTTCTACCGATTTATTTTACAAATATCAATATGTAAGGCTAACCAAGAATTTTAACGTAATACTAGATAGCCTATAGCCGTCATCATGAATGTGGACATCTAACGCAAAAAGAATTTTTCAGATTGGACTGGCAGTTCCAGAGAATAGCGCGTTCAAACAAGAAATAATAACGAAAAAAACTATGTCTCAGCCAAAAGCTAACGGCGATAGAAGTGAAACTTTTTATGGAATGCAAAAACTGTCAACGGCGATACAAAAAAAAATGTGTAGATAATCTCTAATTAAACATTACATAAGTTTATTCAAGAAATATTTTATTTAGTAACCAGAGGAATTTCAAAAGCAAGAAGTAAATAAACTAAAATTGTTAACTAAAGTAGAATTTTGTTATTTTAGTAGAATTGAAATTACTCTGGTTACTAATTTCAATAAAGTATTTCGGAATGAATGCAAACAAACAAGAAAATAATAAACAAACAAACAAGAAATAATAACGAAAAAAACTATGCCTCAGCCAAAAGCTAACGGCGATAGAAGTGAAACTTTTTATGGAATGCAAAAACAGTCAACGGCGATACAAAAAAAAATGTGCAGATAATCTCTAATTAAACACTACATAAGTTTTTTCAAGAAATATTTTACTTAGTAACCAGAGAAATTTCAAAAGCAAGAAGTAAATAAACTAAAATTGTTAACTAAAGTAGAATTTTGTTATTTTAGTAGAATTGAAATTACTCTGGTTACTAATTTCAATAAAGTATTTCTGAATGAATCGAAGACGCCAATGTTTTCTCTAAATTAATATATTATTTATTAATAGAGAAGTTTGACCATGCGTTATTAAAGCCGAGGGTTGTGTTTTAGAGATATAACTGTATTTGTGAGTCTTTCATTAAAAGTAAATTAAAATTATTATGCTCGATTAAATTTATGGAAAATCCAAAAATTATTGACCTTTGAATCATTGCATGATATGGTTTTTTTGTTTCATATGAGAAACCGTCAAATTGTTGAACAACACCATAATATGTGGCAATACAAACATAAAATCGGTTTTATATAAACATTTTTAGACGTTTAACAGACGAAAAATTGAAAATTATACTAATAAACATTTTTTGCCTCAAATAGTAAGAATTTGTTACACGACTTCCCTCACCAGACCACAGTTTATAGAAAATATTTTTTAAGACAGAATTTCAAGTTGTTCGTCCGGTGCGTTTTAAAACCTTAAAGTGAAATTTAGAATGTTTTTGTGCAAAATTACCTTTAAATTAGTTCTGGATGTCTCGAATTTGTATTAGTTCTGATTTATTTTTGAAGTGAAACGTTTAATTTCTGGAAGTAACCTAAAAAAATCAGTTAAACTATCTGCTCTTTTTGTATTAATTGTTTTTTTCTCACTCTGTTAGTTATCTAATATATAAAAATCTCGTGTCACGGTGTTTGTTGTAGCACTCCTCCGAAACGGCTTGACCGATTTTTATGAATTTTTTTGTATATTTGGTAGATATGAGAATAGGTCGTAAAGTATTTCATGCATAAGTAATTCATATTTTTAAATAATATTTCTCTATCCAATTACAGATTGACGGACCGAGAACGAGATTGGACCTTACCAGACCGAGATCGAACCGAGAACGAACCGTGATCGGCACTATAGTGTGGATCGACCCTAAATACTTAAATTGAAAACTTTAATTCATGGCTACATTCATGTCTCAATTTGTATACGCTTTGAATTAAGTATTTTATTAATATAGAAAGTTAAAACCTTCATGATGATTCAATGTGTTTTTAAGGATTTTTTGAACACTGAAATTTGAAAGTCTCATTTAAAGTTACTATTGATTCCCGCCTCTACTATCGCTAAGCTAATCAATAGACACTGGCGCTACCGTTCCACCAAGCAGGTGATTTAGGATTGTATATTCCACCAAGTATAACTAATAAATCATTTACGTGGTTTTTCGGAGTTTATCAGTTTATAAAATGTCTAAAACGTTAGTTAAATACATCGATTTAACAATCATACTACAAAATATAATCTTTTGTGTGATCAATTTTGTGAATTCTGTGATGATTTAAAATTTCTTCGGTAAAATCCAAATATAAAAACTTGTTAATATTTATTAGCCGCTACTCATTACACACACGAATAACTTGATTGAAATGTTTCTTCTACCATCATATCCGTCCGTTTACACAAAACAGAGTTTAGAGGTCAAAGTTGAGAACATATTATGTATACTTACAACAAACAAAACAACGTTGTTATGGGTCAATACTTTATGTTAATGGTGTAATAACTTTCAATCATTTTACTAAAACCGTCAGTGTAGTATACACCGACATTTGACATGCAACACGATAACCTGTAAATTATTTCATGAAAAAAAAAATTCAACAATTTTAAAGTACTGTTATAATTTCCGCTTTTGATTTATTCGAAATTTTTAAACTGATACATTGAGAGTATAGATTTCATACCTTCCATCTACTGTGTAGTCTATCTTAAGAACCAATCGATCGATTTAATTTTTTTTATCATGGTTGAATAGAAAATTTTATCCTCTTGCAAATGATGTATCACAAGGTAGGGGGTGCCACTTGAAATTTCAAAGTGGGAGTGGCTGAGGGCGAAGGGATGAGAGCTAAAATTCTCTAGGTACCATTTTTGAACTCCCCCTTCGATATCTAAATCGACGTGTTTTCACTCAAACCAGTAATCACATCAAGTCAAGAGTTATTAAGGGTGGATACTTTTGAAATGAACACACTGTATAAAAAATGATTAAGTACAAAAATCTTCAACTGTAAAAACCATACGAGACGAGATGATAGAAAACTTTTACAAGTCATCACGTGCTACTCTCGACTCGTTCTTATCGCGGCAAAACGAATTAGAAAGCAAGTTATATAACATTAAGTATAATTTAAAATATTTAACAACAAATTTAATAATTAAGTTAATTGTCTATATAACCTGTGTATACTGTGAGTTCTCTATCAATGTACTATTTATTTCTTTACACGCACAGTTGTATAAAAACATTGCTTGTTATGTATATACCAAGGTAATACACATGCTTCTTTAATCTACAATGATTTTAGACATTGGATTTGAAATTTGGATAAAACTATTCCGTTTTTGTACAAAATTTGGGGGGTTTAAAAATGGAAAATTTAAAACTTTTCTATAATCTCTTACAATTTTAAAGATAGATATTGCTGTTGGGGGATGTAATATGTAATGTACTTGATACAAAATATTAGATTTCTTCCATATTTAGAGATTTCTTCCATATTTGTAACTACTGACCAACTCATATTCATTATTTAATATTCAGGTAAAATAAAAGTTAGGTTAAAAGTCCAGAAATCGTCTTTTACTCCTACAGATATCTTAGTATATTCCTACAAACTTAAACTCAAAAGTCAATTTTGAATGCCAAGTTATGATAAAATCTAATGTATCATTTCAATTCTTGGTTTTTGAAATTAAATTTCAGAAATTTACCCAATTCCTAGATAAATTAATTGTATTTTATAAACACGTATTTCAACTACAAAGTAGTCATCATCAGTATGAATTATGGATAGCTAATCGTACCTATCTCCGGAATACAGAACCGAATAACTCAATCCATGCCATACACCATCAAATTGTTTGCGCAAACACGGTTCTTGCGCATATTGCTTGATGGTGAGTGGCACGAGAAATAATTTGCGCAAACCTCATTTCATTTTGTGGTTTTTAGTTGAACACTGCCATAAGCGTACTTGATCGTTGATGGGGGAGTATTCAAACTGATTTGTTTCCAACCTTTGTGCGATAATTCATTCCGGTTCTTGCGCAAATTGCTCGATCGTATACGACGACCTTAAATTCATAAAATAACAATTAATTTGTAAAATCTTGTTAAATGACTTCGCGTCTATTTCGATGCAATCTTATATGTAACTTTAGAAGTAAGAATAGGGTGATTGGCTTACTTCCTTGTGATTGGTTTACTATGATCATGTGACTGAAGTGGTTGACAAAGAGAGAAATATTTAGCAAGACGAGAGTTATAAGCTATTAAAAAAACATGCGATTGATATATTTCTGCATGTACAAAGAGATGTAAGTATCGTTATATCACATACATTTATTGCGATTCAAAACTTTCATCAAAACTTTCACGTGTAAAAAAGAGCTTAGGTACTCGAAAGAGATATTAATGTTTGTAAGATAAAATTATGTGTATTTCATAATATTCAATACAATCTTAAAAAGTACCCTCGTCAACTTAGCAGAGGAAAGTTTGCAAAAATCATTCATTTAGTACCTTACTAAGGTGCTTTTTAAGTACTAATTTGGTGCTTAGTTTGTAATTTTAGTGCTTTTTGGATTTAGTCAATCCAATCTTAAAAAACTTGATATCGTTCTAGCAGAACTTGTTTCCAATGTATGTACATAATTCTTATCGCATAGCATTTAAGTACTATAGAAAAAACCTAAATGCTTAGCGAAACCCTTTTATTTTAAATTTTTTTATCGAAATAAATCTTTAGACTTGAGATTGGATTCTTGACAAGTCTAAAAATCACAAAAATTACAAACTAAGCTCCATATTAACACCTTAAAAGCATCTAATTATGGTACAAAATTCATTTTGCGAACTTTTCTAGGTAAACTCTTCTTGCTTGTATCAAGTCAGCATAGGAACTTTTGAGATTGGTTTCTTGGCTAAATCCAAGAAACAGTAAAATTACAAACTTAGAACCATATTATGGCATTACGTAAATCCTATTTCAGTCTTCCCTGTGCTAAGTTGACAGGGGTTTAAAAAGTGAAAATTTAACAGATTATTCATATTATTTTACATTAGTGATTGAATACCGTAGACGTTAATCATAATAAATATTTGGAAGACCATTTGCTTTTGTTATTAAATACAAATAATATATTGTTTATGAAACCAACCAAGTAGCCGCGCTTGTTAAGACGCTCTTCTTGGAACTGGGAGGTTATAGGTTCGAATCCCAACATCGGCAATTTGTCAATTGAAAAATTGTTAATTGACTAAACCGTCGGCGTTTGGACAAGAACGAAGTAACTGGCTATGCTTGTGAAGGTTTTCTGCAGTTTACTTTCACGAACTCCAGATGAATATCGGCATAGTCCCTATCAAAATCGGCTGCAGTCGCACAACCTACCAATTCCTAGTCTGCATATGTATTCCTTGTCCTTCACTCACATCAAAATAAATTTACAGTTAAAAATTAATAATGGTTGAAAAATAATGATGTGACCTCTGTTATAGACCGCGGTGTCTCAGAAACGGACGTAAAACCCCAATATTATTATTAGTATTATTATTATTTATATTGTTTATGATGAGGCGTTTTGAAAATCATAAAAGAATAGAACACAAGGAAATCGAAGCTAATATGAAATGATATTGCGTCAAATATGATATCTAAAAGTAGTCATATTTTCATATTCTTTATATAAATATTATGTGATGATATGTTTATTTTCAACTGCGAAAAAAAGCCGTTTTTAGGATTCCGTAAATGCATCAGTATTGCAACAATTATTTATTATAATATTAGCTGGTTACCCGGCGTTACCCGAATGTTATGTATAAAATCTAAGTATTTCCAGGTAATTAATTATATGTACAATATAATTGTCATTATTAATCTCGGTAATCCCGAAAACTATGGATTTAATACATATATCGGTCGTTTTTAATTATTAACTCCCTTCCAACCCATTCTGAGGAGTGATTGGTTAAAAAACCTAATGCTTTAGTTAAAATTAGTATTTTTACTTCTATTTCTAATATCTTGAAAAAAGGTTAAAATCCAGAAAATTTTGTAAAAAAAAATTCGTTAGGCAGCTGCTCTTAGCGAATTTCCTTAGAATACATAAATCACTCTCTAGCTGTCATAATTTTAGTCTGATCAAAATAAAATGTCGTATCTGATATGATTTTAGTATTTGCAAGGCCAATTTTATTGGTATTGGTATTTAATAAATGGTTACGTCAAGGGGAAAGGGAGGCATAAAGAAAGAAGAAAACAAAAAATATAAAAATATCTCTCTCAATATTAGAACAATCGAAAAATGCGTAAGGAATAAAGTTGTAGAAAATCCTCTTTGCTACAATTCATCACCTTATCATTTTTGCTCAAACTCTAATGTGTACAGATATTAAGGAATTTAATTTTCAACCTTAAACCGTCAATATTTCTGAATATATTAGTGTAATCGAAAAAATGATAAGCAACAAAATTACAGTAAAACGTAGTACCTACAACTTTACTTCTTATACATTTTTCGATTTTTCAAATATTACGGGAGATTTGCCAAATTTTGTGTTTCTTCCTCCCTCTAAGCCCTCCTTATTCGATTTTACGCATTAACGAACTTGGTCTTTTGAATATCAAAAGACCTAGAAAGAATACCTAGAGAGTCCACAGACACATAAACTTATAGATATGTTATTTATTACATATATATATATATATATATATATATATATATATATATATATATATATATATGTACGATGTACGAGCACTGATGTATTGTCCATTTATAAAATTCTTCAAAATCTTATATAGTTAGTGCATTCATAAAAGTTCACAATTATGTTTATTATTTTTGTCGTAAGTTAAAATTAAAATTTTATTTCGGTCAATCATACCTAAAAAAAGTTATTCAAGCAAAAAAACTGAGATTTCAGGTAGTTAAGCTACCGTCGACATAAATCAAATTTACCCGATATCTCAGTTTTCTGAAATATTTTTTTCTAGGTTCGTCATACGGGAATTTAATTGAATCAATCTCTTTATATAATATTCCTATTTTCTATTGCGTAGTTGTTTTTATTCGTCTTATTTTATTCCAAGTGAAAATTATCAAAATATGTTAAAATATGTGTGAAAATATGGGTTTCTCTATAAGAGCAATGCATTAAAACTCGAACTTCAACATTAAATAATTAATTCAAGACCCCCGTAACCCCCCTGAAACTTTTATAATTGATTTGCAAGCACTTCAACTACATGTAAAAAAAATCAAATCTTATTCTTTTTGAAGCTCCAATTCTCGTACATCCTTAAAAGAAACTTTTTTTGTGAAGTGTATATTATGTGTCTATTTGTAAGTAAGGCCGTTATTCTGTTGTGTATGGTTCAAGGTTCATATTTTTGTGATAATGAGTTATGGATATTATTTTTTGCACCATCCAAAATCTGGGAAAAACGCATTTCTATCTGAGGAAAATTTTTATCTCTTTTCGTTTTTGAGATATCGTGTTGGACAAGCGGTAAGGCAGATGAACATTCAGACTGCAGTAATTTGATCTGTACCAAAATTAATTTTATGATTAATATTTCTTACTGTCTCGAAGTTGGGACTAAACTAATAGTATTATTCTAATGGCATTTTGTCACTATGTGTTAATCTACAATAATTATTATTACTCCTTGAGGTATCTTTGTGCATTAAATATTTTAAATACAAAAATTTACTTAGATTTAAATATACGTAAATTTTAAGTGAAAACGTCGGAATAAACAGTACAAGTGTTTCGTTTTTCATTTATTTTTCGAAGCTGCGTAGCTCTATCATTTCTTTTCTATAATTCAGACCATATTTACGAGTCATATATTAACGAGACGACCTCTTTAATTATTTTGTAATTTTCAATTTTATACCGATTTTTACTTATATTTTTAACCCGACTTCATAAAAGGAGAAGGTTATCAATTCGTGTGAATTTTTATTTATTTTTTTTAATGTTTGTTGCCTCAGAGCTCCGTCATTGAACAACCGATTTGGAAATTTTGTTTTTGTTTCAAAGGGTATACTTTCAGATTGATCCCATTGTCACCAAATCATATTCTAATGAGGGGATCCTATGGAAATCGAGGAAAATCCTCATTTTATATGTGTGATAACCGATTTCTCCGTCACTTGTTGATCGATTTAAAAAATTCTTTTTTTGTTTGAAAGGGTATACTCATTCATAATGAAAAAATAAGAAACTTTTTTTAAAAACCACTTCAAACAAAAAAATTGTTTTTAAAAATAAAACAAATCGCATCTAAAAAAAATCTGCTATGAAAAAATGCACTAAAAATTTTACAAAAAAAACACAACCCGACTCTTTAGGAGAAACGCATCTAAAAATCTGGTATGAAAAAATGCCTGAAAAAGTAATTAAAAAATAATTGCGTTATTTATTTACTTCAATTTACTTATAAATATCCATTTTTTTCAACTCAAATATAATTATTTTTGGAGTTGGAGCCAGCCAAGGTTAACAAACATTTATTTTCACGTTGACTGCAAAGCATTTCATAATCGAAAACAAGACCAGCAGATGCGGCTGGCACTAACTCTAAAAATAATAATATTTGAGTTGAAAAAAAAGGATATTTGAAGTAAATAAATAACGCAATTATTTTTTACTTTTTAGTGCATTTTGTCATAGCAGATTTTTTAAGATACGATTTTCGTTTTTGGAGTCGGGTTTTGTTTTTATGTAAAAATTTTTCTATTACTTTTCATTTTGGATCCTTGTAGTGCTCCGCAAGCTCTTCACAAGGATACCCGAATCAACTTCATCAGATCCGACCCGAACCACGCTACACCAGATTATAACTTTACAGATATTAAATACGTAAAAACCACGCGCATGCGCCTGCGATGCGCCTAGTACGATAATGTAATTTAATTCAACAGTGTATTCAATCCGCAATGTTTTGCTAATAATAATTGATTTCATACCTTCTATCTTCAGTGTAGTGTATCTTAAGAACCAATCGATCGATTTAATTTGTTTTATCATGGTTGAATAGAGAATTTTATCCTCTTGCAAATGATGTATCACAAGGTAGGGGGTGCCATTTGAAATTTCAAAGTGAGAGTGGCTGGGGGCGAAGGGATGAGAGCTAAAATTCTCTAGGTACCATTTTTGAACTCCCCCTTCGATATCTAAATCGACGTGTTTTCACTCAAACCACGTTTTTATGTAAAAATTTTTTTATTACTTTTCATTTTGGATCCTTGTAGTGCTCCGCAAGCTCTTCACAAGGATACCCGAATCAACTTCATCAGATCCGACCCGAACCACGCTACACCAGATTATAACTTTACAGATAGTTAATACGTAAAAACCACGCGCATGCGCCTGCGATGCGCCTAGTACGATAATGTAGGCAAAACAAATACTGCGCGACAACAAACATGTACAGATATGATCTACCAGTTGTGGGCTCAACCATTGTTTACGCATTATATCTCGTTGTTATTAGTGATTCAATTCTGATGGTATTATGTCACATACATAAGTTCAACCGACTATCACTGTATCGAACAAATAGATGTTTTCATGTCAAAAAAAAAGCTTTAGAATCATTAATATTATCAAATACACACTTGGAAGGATTTTTTATCATTCAGTCTAAATTATTATTAGCGCAGATCACATACATATGATAAACATTGTTTACATGAATGAATATACAGTTTATTCTTTTTGTATATAAAGAAGGTAGGTTCGGGTGGGTGGTATAATGTTACTTTTTGATAAAATACAGATATTTGTTCGACTATAATTGTTATCATATACACCATTTGTTTAAATTTTTGGCAAAATGCCTATCAGTTTTTATTTGAAGAAAAGTATTGAAGAATTTTTGTCAAATAAAAAAATAACTTTAAACATTGAAGTCAATTTTTTGTTTGTTTATAATTCTGTTTAAAAGATTAAACAGATCATTTCTTGATCTGTATCTCAATAGGAAATTGTTTAGCAGGTGATACACTGATACTGTTTTTATACTCAGTACATGTAAATATACAAGGTATATTAAGTTTAGTCTTGACTTCGTAACGCTTGGAAATATTAATCCTTAACATAAAGGCTTGGTATAGGTATTCATAAAATGGCCTAAATCGGCCATTTCCGCATGTCCGTTCGTCTGTCCGTGAACCCGATAACTCGATAACGAAAAGAGATAGGAACTGGAATTTTTTTATGTGATCTAGAGCAAAATTAGTTACGCAGGAGCTGCTTCAACTTAGCGAATTTCCTTAAACTACATAAATCAATTTCTAGCGGTCACAATTTTAGTCTGATCAAAATGAAATGTCGTATATGATTTTAGTATTTGCAAGGCCAATTTTATTAATAAATGACATACGTCAAGAGGAAATGGGGGCATAAGGAAAGAAGAAAACAAAAAATATAAAATATCTCTTTTAATATTAGAACAATTGAAAAATGCGTAAGATATAAATTTGTAGAAAGTCAAGTTTGCTACAATTCATCACCTTATCATTTTTGCTCAAACTCTAATGTGTACAGAGATATTGAGGAATTTAATTTTCAATCCTAAACCGTCAATATTTCTGTAAATATTAGGGTAACAGAAAAAATGATAAGAAACAAAATTACAGTAAAACTTAGTACCTACAACTTTACTTCTTATAAATTTTTCGATTTTTCGAATTTTAAGGGAGATATGTCAAATTTAGTGTTTCCCCCTCCCTCTAAACCCCCCATTCCCCTTGTTAGGAAATTCGCTAAAAAGGAAAGTCAAGTTCGTTAATTGGCAAAGTCGGATGTTTGCACACTATAAGGATATCTGCATCTATTGAACATATATTATTTCTTAATATATATATATATATATATATGGAAATTTTGTTTGTATAAATAAATTTTTGGTACAAGGTATAAATAATAATAATGGGGTTTAACCTCCGTTTTTGAGGTTATAAAAATAGCTTGCGTTAGATTTTTAGGACTCACTGTAATGGTAAAATTATCATCTTTCATTACAAATTGCCCATTCATAATACATTTATTTAAAAAATTTTTTGTTTGTTTTCAAATTATAAACAACATTAACTTTGAATATTATTGGCATTCTTATTATCATTATTATATTTTATTCGATTTTCTTTTTCAAAATTAAGATAAAAACTGGTTTCAGTATGTATATATACGTTATAGTAAGTATATAGGGGAACCTGGGGCACAACGGGGTGCCAGGGCGGAATGAAGTTAGATAATTTTCGGTGTCAAGTGGGTGTTACTAGCGAGCGGCAATGCGTAGAACTAGACCAACCCGTGGCTATTCATCTACGACAGTCATGTTACTCTACTTTTCTTGGTCGTTGGTGCATGAACTTTTAGTTTTGTAATTTTTTGCTCCTGTATTGTAACTTATGATGATCTTATAACCAAGATAAGGTATACATACTTGTTTACATTACAACTACAGTTAGTACATGCTTGCAGTACACTCCCGTTCAGTAAAATTGAACCGACCTGAACCGAAACTGTCTCTCACAATTTTGATTATTCTTGTAGTAAATGTTTTTGACAGATACGACATTTTATTTTATTTTACATATTTTTACTCTATCACTGACTTGTTTACATAAATAAAAAATATAAACCTTCCATTTCTTTTTTCACATTTAATAAATATACTACTTATCTTTGTTTATAAACAAATAATACACAGAGAGTTACAAAAGTAAGGAGTTTTATGAAATGTAAGAAAATTAACATTTCAGGTTGTTCAATTTTATTGAACGGGAGTGTACGTTTAGTTGTCTTCAGTTTAGTGTCATTAAATGTTTGTTTACGTATGTTTTTCGAGTGAACTGAACGCCCTAACTCGAATCGTGTCTCTGAGCTGGCATGGGCGTTTGCCACCCCACCCGTTTAATGACATAATTCTCTTTTTTTGTGTTTTTGTGATTATAACATCATAGTGTGTTCATAGAAAAACTTGTAGGTGTCTTAATAAACATTTTGGTACTTTTAAACCATATTTTCTACTTCGTACCCCGTTCTGCTCCGGGCTCCCCTATATATATATATATATATATATATAAGGAGATACGGATTTCTTTCGTCATTACATTATATTTTAATGTTTATTTCAATAATTGGATTGTTTAATAAATTTATTAACAAAAAATATTATCAATAAAATAAATTATGGATTTTATGAAAAAATAAAATAAATTATCAATAAAATAAATATATTATCAATAAAATAAATTATGGATTTTATGAAAAAATAAAATATGTTAAACCAAAAAAAAAATAAATAAATACATAAATTCTCAAAGTCTAACAGGTGCTGATAATATTTGTATGAACATTAATAAATTTGGTGACACGATATGTTTCAGTTTTTTCTCATGTCTAAAGCTAAATGTAGAAGTTTAAATAACTGTCTTAAGGTAACTCGATCGATAACTATATATATATATATATATATATATAGATTGATAACTATATATATATATATATATATATAAATCTGAATAATTGTTAAGTTAGATTACCTGTTTAAATTTTTTTAAAGAGGTAATTTAAATTTAAATTTGTTTAAATTACGGCGTTTACCTCTTTCGTACCGTCGTACATAATTTTCGTCAAATCCTTTTCAAAACGTAACCATTATTTGATAGGGTAGATATTGAAAAAATTATATTATTTTATTGGGAAAATGCTATAAGTCTAGAAATGTCAAACATGTCAAACCGGTGGAACATAATCGATCTTTATATGTTTCAATTCACAAATAACTTTTTATCACTAGAGTTTGAAAAAATAGGTTTTTGGTCAAAATATCCACACACTCTCCCCCACCGATGGAAGAGTATACGAAGTAGACGAATATTTTATTTATTCTTTCGGACTCGAAAATATATGAGAGTTTCCTGTAAGATTTTCTGTACATCAATTGTAAATAAACATATTAAATAAATTCGGTCGATTGGAAGAGCATCCCCGCTTCTCATTTCAATACTGCCGGGTTCAATTATTATTTGGTGACACTCATACAAATTTTTATATTGTGTTATATAAATTTCGATTTTTGCCCCAATTTCCTAGATCAAAATTTTTGTATTTTATAAATACGTATTTCGACTACAAAGTAGTCATCGTCAGACCGCAGACCGTCACCAAATTAGCAAGAAGCAACAACTCCTCGGATAATAATTACAATTAGCTAATTCATACTGATGATGACTACTTTGTAGTCGAAATACGTATTAATAAAATACAAAAATTTTCATCTAGGAAATTGTGGCAAAAAATCGAAATTGTGGCAAAAAATCGAAATTTATTTCGAAAAATCCTAGATTTCTCTTTAATATTATTTATATTGTGTTATATGTATACAAACTTGGCCATACACACATCCATGCTGTATGATATAGATAGATAGATTGTAGCGGCTGTCCTGGGCGGGACACCCTTCGACCATAAGGTCCATTGTGATGCCTAAGGATGTGAGTGGAGGGGAAGGAATTTTTGTGTCTAGACTAGGGATTGGTAGGATGTCCGGCTGCAGCTGACTTTGATAGGAACTATGCCGATATTTATTTGGAGTTCGTGAAGGAAACTGCAGAAAACCTTCACAAGCATGGCCGGTTACTTCGTTCTTGTCCATACTCCGACAGTTTAGTCAATTAACCGCCCTTTTTTTCTTAATAATTGACAAAATGCCGATGTCGGGATTCGAACCCATAACCTCCCAGTCCCAAGTAGACAGAGCGCGTTAGATTGCTCGGCCTCTTGGCCGGTCATATGATATATGATATAAAGTCTGATATGAAATTCCACAATTTTTGAATTTATTTGTTTAGATATTGAAAAAAAATTTTTATTTTATCGGTGAAAAAATGAAAAATCAAATGGTAAATGTTGGAAAGTATTTATTTTCAAATGATCTTTAGAGGTAAAATTGGCTGCTGAAAAGAAAACAGTCTCGCATATTTTTAAATAAGGAATATTCAAATATCAACAGACGTGAAAAATGAATATATAAGTATGACGAAAATGGATAATATGAGTATAAATGATAATTGTTATTATTTTATCCAATGAAATGTATCATTTCAGATTCAGATAGATTGTCGTGATTTCCAGAATAAATATTGTAATTAGGGTTGTGCCCCATATAATCTTAGGATCAGTCTATATGGTTGCTTATTTTAAACAATACACTTGAATATTTCTTCAAGGATGCGCTTTTGAATAATATTACCCGTATAAAGGGATTTTCACCTTAAATATAACCTTCAACGTTATTTGGAGAGAAACATGTTCATCTTCAAATAACCGTGCATTGTTTAAGATGACACCTTGTATATTCTTTATTCGGTGATTACCGAGTAATTTATTTTAATCGACGACTTACTTATGTTCCACATCGTGTCAGTATGGGTCACATTTAGTGGTTGAAATTAGACCCATTATAATAGTCGCATTGATTTGAATATTTGCAAATATATGCAATTCTGATATTGATATAATAATATTCGCTGAAATCCAAATTTGGTGGAAACATTGATAAAAAATTCGTTTCGCAGGAGCTGCTTCAACTTAGCGAATTTCCTTAAAATACATAAATCACTTTCTAGCGGTCACAATCTTAGTCTCATCAAAATGAAATGTCGAATATGATTTTAGTATTTGCAAAGCCAATTTTATTAATAAATGACATACGTCAAGGGGAAAAATAAAGAAAGAAGAAAACACAAAATATAAAATATCTCTCTTAATATTAGAACAATCAAAAAATGCGTAAGGAATAAAGTTGGAGAAAATCAAGTTTGCTACAATTCATCACCTTATCATTTTTGCTCAAACTCTAATGTGTACAGAGATAGTGAAGAATTTAATTTTCAATCTTAAACCGTCAATATTTCTGTAAATATTAGGGTAACAGAAAAAGTGATAAGAAACAAAATTACAGTAAAATTTAATACCTACAACTTTATTTCTTAGAAATTTTTCAATTTTTCGAATATTAAGGGAGATATGTCAAATTTTGTGTTTCCCCTTCCCTTAGACCCCCTTTTCCCCTTGTTCGATTTTACCCATTAACGAACTTGACCTTTTGAATACCAAAAGCGTCTCAAATACCAAATTTCATTCCGATAAAATGAAAACTGTGACCGCTAGAGTGATTACAGACACATATATATATATATATATGTCAATAGATATATATATATATATATATATATATATATATATATATATATATATATATATATATATATATATTAATTTTGCAGATGGTGATTTTTGACATCTACTAGGTAGGATCGATGGACATTTGAAGAAATTTTTGCGAAATTTTGACTTCGGTACGGGACCAATACCTCTATTTCCTTTCAGGAAATTCGCTAATATTGGGAAGAAGTGGAAGCGATGGGAAATTTAATTTTTTTTAACCATAAAATAAAGTTAATTAGTTAAAGAAATTTTTTTTAAACAATGGCTATCTTTTAAAACTAAATTCCATATAAAACATTTTACAGTAATATCCAGCTGATTTGAATAATCTTCAAAGTTAAATCATTGGGTGTTCACAGAATATTACTGTTAGTAAAATGTTGCAATATGAGCGCTCAATAGTAAGATAATAAACGGGAAAACAAATTATTTTCTACTTTTTAGTGGAATTTGGTTTTAAAAGATGGTTGAGAGAGGCAAGTATGGGTTGCCTTTCGGTTATATTATAAAGTCCACCTTTTTTGACAAAGCCACTAATGTCGATAAACTATAGTCGATTAACGATAAACTAAAGTCGATAAACTATAGTGTAAAGAAAATTAATTTTGAAAAATTGAAACTTTTGAATTGTGATGCCATGAAATGTCATAATTAGTCACATTTAACTCACACCTTTATCCTCTCTTGAATGTGTGACATAATAATGTGAATGTGTCCATATACTTCTTTCCCGTCCGTCCCGTACAGTTTGAACAAGGATTGAAATGAGTGATGCTCGAATTCAAGTGTTAAGATATTTAAAATATGGTACAATCAAATGAATATTTTTGGGGACCTCCTGCTGGTTGCATTTTTTATATCATAAAAAATATACTTTCAAATTAATTTAATTGCATTTATGGAAAAAATTGTAAATAATATCATAATAATAAAAATGTTGAAATTAAGTGAATTTTAAAGAGTTTATTTTAATATAATAATTATGTATGTAGTTCATTGACTGGCAAAAATTGTGAATTTTTATTTCCTTTACTTTATACAAGGTGACTCAAGTGGTTTGGACCAACTACGTTAGACTTCCTGAATAGAAGTTTCCAAGGACGAAGTCTCTCACAGATTTAAGGATATAGAGTTATAGTTATTCAAATAATAAAACTTTTACCACAATACTCAAAAGTAGGCAGAACGAAATATCTTGAAATATCTTAGACTTATCGTCCTATTTCCCAACTGAACAGAGAAAACGGAGAAGAAAATGCTGAACTTATGCTCCTTGGTTTGGCCTCTTTGCTCCCTAATATTAGCGAATTTCCTGAAAGGAAATAGATCGATTGGTCCCGTACCGAAGTCAAAATTTCGCAAAAATTTCTTCAAATGTCCATCGATCCTACCTAGTAGATGTCAAAAATCACCATCTGTGAAATATAAATATATATATATGGACATATATATATATATATATATATATATATGTTTGTGTCTGTAATCACTCTAGCGGTCACAGTTTTCATTTTATCGGAATGATATTTGGTATTTGAGGCGCTTTTGGTATTCAAAAGGTCAAGTTCGTTAATGGGTAAAATCAAACAAGGGGAAAGGGGAGTTTAGAAGGAGGAGGAAACACAAAATTTGACATATCTCCCTTAATATATGAAAAATCGAAAAATTTATAAGAAGTAAAGTTGTAGGTATTAAGTTTTACTGTAGTTTTGTTGCGTATTAAGACAGATATTTTGTATTTTGTGTTTTCTTCTTTCATTATGCAACCATTTCCCCTTGACGTATGTCATTTATTAATAAAATTGGCCTTGCAAATACTAAAATCATATACGACATTTCATTTTGATCAGACTAAAATTGTGACCGCTAGAAAGTGATTTATGTATTTTAAGGAAATTCGCTAAGTTGAAGTAGCTCCTGCGTAACGAATTTTTTTTAACATGTCATCGTATGTAAAAACCCCACTTAAATATATTAAACTGACCGGGTACCGTGGCTTTTGAGTTTTGTACAGAGAATATTTGGCCCGTAACACCAATTGGGTGTTATGCCCTTGCGATATTTTATAGACTATTTTTTCTACCCGAAGTACAGAAGTATTAACCCAGTCAAATTAAAATTTAGTTCTACAAAATCCTGGAAATTGGTATATATGTTAAGTACATCTTTACTAATAAAATAGCAAAAGTCTCCATCGATCCGACTTCTGCTAAAAATTTTATTCAAGGTCAAAGGTCAAGAGTATCGGTTTTTCGCATATATCTCATAAACGGTAAGTTTTATCACAAAAATAGATCAAACAAAAATTGTAGATCGTAAAATTGTCCATAAAAAATGTTCATACACTTTTTTCTTACGAGTCACCGTTTTTCAGATATCGCAATTTCAAACATCGAATAGTACTAATATGCATTCGTACTATAATTAAAACAGCAATAGAACAATGCAATGGAACAAATACAACTATCCGTTGTTGGTGAAGATATTTATTTATTAATAAATACTGGGGTAATAGATTATCAATTTGTTTGATTTTGTTTAAAGAAAGGATATATCTCTATTATTGTGTAGAGGTAGATTGTAAAGGCTGCCCTGGACGGGCTACACTTCGCCCATATGGTCCATTGTGATGCCTTAGGATGTGAGGATGTGAGTGGTGTGGAAGGAATTTGTGAGTAGACTAGGAATTGGTAGGATATGCGGCTGCAGCCGAATATGATACGAACTATGCCGATATTCATCTGGAGTTCGTGAAGGAAACTGCAGAAAACCTTCTCAAGCATAGCCGGTTATAATTTTTTTATAATCTGACCCCCTTTTTTTTTATAATTGACAAACTGCCGATGTCGAGATTCGAACCTATAACCTCCCAGTTTCCAAGTACTGCATACTGCGCAGACATGACGCCTTGGACCGCTCGACTACTTGGATGGTTACTGTGTAAATATACTTTTTATATACTCCAAAAACTAATTATCGAAAAATAATAGTTTTCAAGACTAGAATATGATAATAGCCTAAAAATAAACTGTTGGTTACAATACAATACCGTTTTGTTGTTGTTGTTGTTTCAAATGCGAGTGTGTTTGATATGAAAACAGATAAAAGTATATAAATACAATACAACGGTTTTTTAGATAAATGAGTAGTGACACCAAACAAAAGTAAAATATAATAAAAATCAAAATAAACACTGATTTCCTTCGGGAAATGTTTATTACAATCACAGATCGCTATAAATTTACTGTATATAATGTTTTCTCATACTGCAAAAGATTAAATATTTAATTTATTTCAATTTTGAGAATTCAGTGAGTTAGAATAAAGACAGGTTTTTAAGATAAAAATGTCGTCTATAATTTGTTACGAATTAGATATAATTGCATGAAACTGAATGTATAAGGCTGAGGAATATTTAACCCGATTTCAAAAAGGAGGATGGTTCTCAATTCGTCTGTATTTTTTTTAAAATGTGTGTTACCTCAGAACTCCGTCATTTATGAACCGATTTTGAATTTTTGTTTTTGTTTTAAAGGGTTTGATTTCCGATTGGTCCCATTGTAACGAAATCGCATTCTGATGAGGGGATCCACTGGAAATCAAGGAAAATCCTCATTTTATATGTGATCACCGATTTCTGGGAAAATTTTTGTTTGTTTGAAAGGGTATACTTATTCAAAATGGAAAAAATAAAAAACTTTTTTTAAAAACCGATTTCAAAAAAATTTTACCAAAAAAAACCGACTCCAAAAAAAAAATTTTTACAATAAAAAAACAAAATGCATGTAAAAAAAACTGAAAATCTGTTATGAAAAAATGCATTAAAAATAAAAAAAATAAAAACAACTGACTCCAAAAATAACAATAATTGTACATATACATTTAAAAATATTTTGCTTAGGTGAACTAAATTTGACACAAGAATATGCAATTATTTTTTTACTTTTTAGTGCATTTTTGGTTTTTGAATATTTGATTTTTGAAGTCGGGTTTCATTTTTGTCAAATTTTTTTTAATTTTAAGTTGTGTTTAACAAAACTATTAGAATCAATGTAAACAATATTGTTTACTAGAAGATTCGATTTTGTATTATACTTTTAGGGGTTCTATAGATAGCGTACATCGTTTAGTAACCTAAAACTAAATTAATTTTTATATAGCGGTACGAGAGGAGCCACGTACTTTGAAAAATATTTGTGAATGAAGTAATATAATGCAGACACTAAATAGTCGTAGCATTGGTTAGCAAACCGCCCAAGATAGATGGAGATCTATAAGATAAGATAAGATAAGATAACATTGGTGTGAGTATGAGGCAGTGCCTCTCGTAACTGTGGCGTAAGAGATCTATTGTGACATTCCCCTTCTTTATTAGAATCCCAAGTTAGGTGCTGTTCCTTGATGTCCAGATCCAGACGAAGTCCAGGATTCTACCTTTATACAGTTGCCTTATTTCTCTTAGTAAAGAGAGAAGTCTACCTAGGAAGCTCAATCTTTTCCGGTTGACAGTATGAGACGATATCTGAGATTCTTGAGATGATACGTCAGTGGGCAGTGCCCTAGCAGAAGTTCGGTTATGATCTAAATATCTGCTCAATGTTCGGATTAAATTATTAAATAACAAGACAGTAATTTTGGATTTCAACTAAACACATATTTTGCCTGAATAATGAGTACATGAGTTTGTTAGTAGTTAACTTAGATAAATATGTAATGTACGCATAGGTGTCTTAATAATAATAATAAGAAAGAGGGGTACCGCATACGGGTCCCTAGCACCTAGACCAAGGGGTCCTCTGTGCCCTCCTTGAGAACAACCTGTCACCCGAAGGCGAGACGACTCCGGGTGAGTGGCGCTATTTTAAAGCAGATGAACCTATAAGATTCTGTTGAGGCCAGACGCCACACAGAAGGCCCACAAGTTCTCCGCCGGGATTGCTCCCAGGATTGATGGATCCAAAGTTTCGGACCCAAACATTCTATATCTGACACCCTGCAGGCTTCTGCAGGTGCATATAACATGTATGGAGGTTTCATCGTCCTCCATACAGGTCCTGCAAGTGGGATCATCAGAGATCCCCAAGTTATGAAGGTGGTAGTTCAATCGACAGTGTCCTGTCAAAAGCCCCACTACCCTTCTCAACTGCATTCTTTTGAGTTTCAATCGAGCACAGTCGAATGGCCTAGCTGTGTTTATGCACAACTTGGCCTGTCGCATGCCCTGCGCAAAGTCCCAGTAGTCGAGGTGAGCTTGTTTCAGCCACCCCTTGATTCGGTAAATTACGGAGCATCTTGCTATGGGAATGATAGGCTCAGGTGAAAGGGGCGCTTGAGATGACCCCTCTCGTGCCAACGAGTCCGATACTTCATTCCCCTTAACGCCAGAGTGACCCGGTACCCAGATCAGCCTGACTGTGTTACTCAGTGCCAGGCGGTTCAGCTCCTCGAAGCATTCATAGACTATCCTCGATTGGAATCTTGACGCCTCAAGAACCCGAAGAGCTGCCTGGCTATCTACGCATAGGTGTCTTAATATTAAAGAAATCTAAGATTTAGAATCGAGTACATTACATTACCTCTTCCCACCATTTATCAAAGAAAACCCTGAGGAACAACTGTTGGACAATCATCAAAGTTGTTCCCAGGAAGCAAACTTTATTGAATTGTGACCATAAATACAAAAGCCTATGAAAATAAAATAAATAGAAACCTAATTTATTTTATTTTGCACAAATAGAATTTAAAAAAAATATAATTTCAAAACAATTTTACATTGCAGAAGGTACGCAGGTTTTAGCCTATCAAGGGATACAGCAGTAGGTTTATAGTTGACGTTAACAACTAAAAATTTATAAACCTCTGTATTACAGAGTATGGACCTCTATAATTACAAGACAATGGAGGTTTGACATAATCCTCCCATATATAAACCTTTTTTCACATTTCTTTCCGCGAACTATTGAGTCAAAAAAAAAGGTTATCGTTGACCAATTTGTCCTTCAACTCTTGAGTGGATTGTTGAATAGAATGATGTATATCAATCCTTTCCATAAGAAATTTTCATGTGGAAATCGAAGAGGAATACCATATAATATCTATTTATGTGCAGAAGATAGATTATTATCCTCCTTACCGAGGAGCGTAAACGAGTTCATTAGTTGTAGGATATACATTTTTCAATTATTTATGATTATCAAAATTTATTTAAGTATATTTTAAATGTACAAATTTAATAATGGATGGAATTCTTTATAAATTATGTGAAATTGAATCAATACTCGTATTCACGAAATGTTGAAATACTATTATTATCTTTCTAAAACACATTCTAGAATAAATTAAATTAAAAACATAGGGAATTAATCTTAAAAATAAATTCAATTTACAGATTTTATATGATAATCTTCTAATAAAAATTTTTAAATAATGACAGAATAAATGCGATGATAAAGTCCCCAATAGTGGTCCCCTTCTTACTAAAATTTCACTGTAGTTCTTATAAGACGTCAGTCTTCATTCGAGATAATACAAAAGTATAAGTATGTATAACTTCAGTATTTTTTTCGGTATATTTTTATATTATATTACATGAATATATATATATATATATATATATATATATATATATATATATATATATATATATATATATATATATATATTATATATATATATATCTATATATAGTTTAACCAGATAAATTTTACATTAAAGGAAAGATTTAATACAAAATGAAATTTATCACATAAGAACCATGTCGCGTCGTCGAAACATAGATTTGTTTGACTTTACAATTTTCTATCCGAATATATACAATGATGTATCCTATTTGGAAATATTACGTAAGATAATTATGTGAATTGAATACCTTTATCATTCATAACACTGTCAGCTGCAAAACTCGCGCTATAATTTCAAAATTTTATAATTGAATCGGATAAAAGTTGTTCATTACAAATAATTCCTACCGCAGCCGCATAGCCTACCAATTCCCAGTCTATATAAATTCCTTGGCCTCCACCACATCATTAAATGTATGGTTATAAATTAATAAAGGTTAAAAAATAATGATGTGGATGATCTCTCCTATATACACGTGGAGTCTCAGAAACGGAGTTAAAACCCCATTATTATTATTATTATTAAAATTCAATTGTACAATGGAGGTGTTTTGTGTTGAAATTAATTCTTCTCGAAGAATTATGTAAACTTCAAATCCCACGTTTTCACAATTAACTTTGAAACTAGTTTCCTCTTTTCGGTGCGTTATCTACCAATAAACTTGTTAGTATTAAAAGTTTTTAGTACATTTAAAAATTTTTTTAAGACTAGAAATTCATTTTAACCAAATTTCAATTTCGAGGAATATTTTCGAATTCCATCATATGTTCAATTAGATAGTACACTTGGCCACAAAAGTTTTTTTTAAATCTTATAGTTGTTACTGTATTTCTAATGATCAACTTTTATTCGAAGCATTTATCAAAAATCGAATAAATAAAGCACAAATCAACTATAAAGTTTTAAATCAGTTTCTATTAAAAAAAACATTTTTAAAAACAAGCTTTTTATAGTAAAACTAATTTTCTGCAACTTTACTTCATATGTGTTTTTCGATTTTTTCAATATTAAAAGAGATATACCAAATGTTGTGTTTCCCTCTCCCTTTAAACCCCCGTTTCCCCTTGCCGATTCTTGTCATGCTTACCATAAAAATGCATTGTCAACGGAACTGAATCAATATGTCAAAATTCAAATCCGTAGGATACGAGGAAGTGGTACAAATTCAGCTTGCAAGATTTGACCTGAACATACATATATCCATACATACATTGCAAGTTAAATAAAAGCTTGTAAAAACGACATCAACTGTTGTCTTCCATAGTACAATATTAGAGATAATATCAGAGAATATCAGAGAAATAAGAATGAATATTATTGTATTGCCATTAGAATTGCATACATTTGCAAAATTTCAGCATGATCGGATGGTAAAAAATTCGTTTCGCAGGAGCTGCTTCAACTTAGCGAATTTCCTTAAAATACATAAATCACTTTCTAGCGGTCACAATTGTAGTCTGATCAAAATGAAATGTCGTTTATGACTTTAGTATTTGCATGGCCAATTTTATTAATAAATGACATACGTCAAGGGGAAATGGGGGCATAAGGAAAGAAGAAAACACAAATTATAAAATATCTCTCTTAATATTAGAACAATTGAAAAATGCATAAGAAATAAAGTTGTAGAAAATCAAATTTGCTACAATTAATCACCTTATCATTTTTGCTCAAACTCTAATGTGCACAGTGATATCTTAAACCTTATCTTTAAATCTTAAACCGTCAATATATCTGTAAATATTAGTGTAACAGAAAAAATGATAAGAAACAAAACTATAGTAAAATTTACTACCTAAAACTTTACTTCTTATAAATTTTTCGATTTTTCGAATATTAAGGGAGATATGTCAAATTTTGTGTTTCCCTTTTCCTCTAAACCCCCTTTACCCCTTGTCCGATTTTACCCATTAACGAACTTGATTTGTTGAATACCAAAAGCGCCTCAAATACCAAATTTCATTCCGATAAAATGAAAACTGTGACCGCTAGAGTGATTACAGACACATATATATATATATATATGTATATATATATATGTATATATATATGTATATATATATATGTATATATATATATATGTATATATATATATATATGTATATATATATATATATATATATATATATATATATATATATATATATATGTCCATAGATATATATATATATATACAAATTTTACAGATGGTGATTTTTGACATCTACTAGGTAGGATCGATGGACATTTGAAGAAATTTTTGCGAAATTTTGACTTCGGTACGGGACCAATAGCTCTATTTCCATTCAGGAAATTCGCTAATATTTCCTTTTAGGAAATTCGCTAAAAATGAGCTTTACTACATTTGAGTACAAATTTCAAACCGGATTGACTCGTATATAATTGTAATGAATGGATATGGTAGACTTTTACTTTTCTGTAACAATCGTAATAAATACATGCAATTTTCATTAATTTTGCATACATTTTTCCTTTTAAACTGAAAACGAAATACAGCAAAATGGTTTGAAAAATTTATTATGAAAAACTTCCATTAACATTCACGAGCATCAGTGTATAAGATAAAAAATATATGCAGTATCTTTCCTGTAGACAGCATATCGAAAGTGAAAGCTTCTTCTAATACTTTAAAGAAGATTTTCATTTTCATAGATATACTGTTTTTCACGTTTTACAACAAAATAATGTATCTGAGATATTATTGGTAGATGGTTACTTTAAAACATATGTATAGTATGTACGATTTTTTATACTTTGAGTAATTGCATTCGTTGTTCAAATCGAAATGATACTGGAAATTGTTTTAAACCTTAAGAATACTAGTAGCTTTTAAAGTCATTTTAATTTTTTTTCTCCATTTCGTTGTGTAATGAATACAAAAAAGTCAAGAAAAACGTTTAGCTAAACTTGAAAATATCTCTACCCTTTAAAAGTTGTGACAAGACTACCTGTAATTGGTAAATTAAACAATTATTTGAGATTTTCATAACAATGCACTTCTATCTTTGTAAACACTGCATAAAGAGTAGTTTGGAGCTTAATATTGATTAAGTAAAATTGAAAAATCATCACTTAAAATCGGGGTACTTTATTAACAAGATTTCGTTATATCTTATAACATATTTCTAAATTTCTATTAGTAAGTGGCTTTATGAGAGTTGATAGCTCTATTAGATAGCAAGCTAAGATAAATTACAAATTAATAATTGCTTATAATGGGCATCTCTTTGTTTCAAATACAATACTTTGTTTATTAATAATCGTATTAGATTTGACTTATACTTTTAATTCTAATTTAGTATTTTACAATTATTAAGTTATTTGCAAAAAAACACACTTATTGAGTTTTTATTTATTACAAAACACTAAAAAAACGAAAAAAATACCAATAAATTACTCAATTTGTAAATCTATGGGTGTGATCGTTTTGGAGCGGTTTCAACGCCATCATGCGTTGTTTTAAGTATTCGACTTGATGCTGTGTATGTTGACAAAGCGCGCTATTAGTTGAGTTCACGATAGACGCTTTATAGATCGAAATAAAGCGAACACTGTATAATCGTTTGTTTATTTATCATGTGCACCGATTTTTTTAAAAGTACATTATATTGCTTTTTTTTAATTTTTTAAACAAACATTCTATTGCATCAAAAACAGCTAAACTGTTTTCATTCGCCATATCGAATATTGATGTCAACTGACGCTTTTATGTACTTATATTGCTTAGAACAAACGTCATTTTCAGGATAACGACAATAAGTCAAAACTAATAAGTCAAGCGTTCTTAAGTCAAAACTAACGACAATAAATTGCGCTTTTAAGCGTGATCTCTGTAAGTGTATAAGCGTCCAAAACGAATACACTCCATGTAACATATTATATAAGTCTTGTATGTTACCGTTTAAGAATTTTTCGATTTGGAACTTATCAGAAGCTACCTGTTTCCATCAATTTTGTTCGCTTTCAGGATACTACAGTCAAAAAAACTTCAATGATATTGTACAGCAAGGAACAAAGAAGCAGTCAAACTATAGCATTGCCCCTATAACATTGTCACAGCAATTGTATTCATCAGTCCAAGTGGCCAAGCGATCTAAGGCGTTATGCCTATGCAGTATGCCTACTTGGAAACTGGGAGGTTATGGCTTCGAATTCCGACATGGGCAGTTTGTCAATTATTTAGAAAAAAAAAGGGGCAGTTAATTGACTAAACTGTCGGCGTATGGACAAGAACGAAGTAACCGGCTATGCATGAGAAGGTTCTCTGCAGTTTCCTTCACGAACTCCAGAACAATATCGGCATAGTTCCTATCATAGTCGGCTGCAGCTGCATATCCTACCAATTCCTAGAGCATACACAAAAATTCCTTCCACTCCACTCACATCCTCACATCCTTAGGCATCACAGCCTCTACAATCTATCTAATTATATTTATACAAATTTGTAACCAACACCGATGTGATAATTTCGCGAAAATTATTTCAAATGACTATCGATCCTATCTAGTATTCTAATTACCATCGTTAAAATTTAAAAAATACAAGCTCCTATGTAACGCATTTTTTTTAAATTACTATTTTATAATAAAATAAATGTCGTGAAATCACTGGCAGTATAAAATGATAACCACTGAATATAGAAATTTAAAAATTATGAGATACAGTAAGTAGATTGCATACTTAGGGACGTAAAGATAAATTCTTTTACAGTGGTTATGACAATAACATTATCATATATCAATAAGTCAATACATGTATACATAGATGTATTATATCGTCTGGTTTCATAATATTATTATTCTCGAACAGATAATATATTTCCAGGCACACGAAGATATTCTCCTCATTTCAGACACCCAACATTACATTTTGTGTCTCCATCACAATTCCATTTAGCAATACATTCGTTTTATCTTGTTCACTTTCGTTTTCTACGCTTTATGCAAAATCTATGAAAATTCATAATAAAATTTTACAACCTTGCCAAAGATAGAAATTCCATATTTAATAAATGTGTCTGTTCTACATTATCCTTTGAATGTTTTTGTCTGGTGCAAGAATTTGCATGTTTAATTTTTAATCGCCCAATGCACAACTACTGAATCAATACTAATTACAAAAAAAGTACAAAAAAAATCAATGCAATATATTATTTGGATTTGGTATTGTAAAAAGCCTGCCGAACTTTTGGGCAACAAATAAATAACCGAGTCAAGGAAGGTTGCTGGATTTGCCAATAAGGCTTATAGGCCGTAGCCTAGGGGCGGAAAATTTCACAAGGCACTCGCTTCATTTGGTAAGCCGTCAAGTTCGTGCGTGATTATGAACGCAATACGCAAGCTGGTCACTTGTAGATATAGAGAGAGTTTTCTATCTAATAAATGTTAAATTTTATTTGAGTAAATCTAGTCCAGAATCTTTTCTCGAGGACTGATTGAGGCCGTCGTTTTATTCATTTTTTCTTTGACGTTTCAATGACGAATTTCAGACTTACCACCTTCATAGGCTGAGAGCTGAACACCTTGTTAGAAGGTATGATGCATATGTAAACTTCAAAGAAAATTTCCACACTTGACTAGAATGGGTGAACACTAAGACTCACAGAAAAAGCTCAGTCTCTCTACATTTTTGAGGATAGTCTTCGTCTATCTTGTCGATTTGTGATGTTTCCTCTAATCACAACAACAGTGTTTAGTACCATAAGACACAATATTGCCGCAATATTTAGCTGACATTGTGACCAAAATAGAATTTGTGAAGTTTAAAAATAAAGTTTGTCTGTTTTTAAAAAGAAACATTTTCTGTTTTAAATCTATAGTTTAATAAATATATTTTTGTGGGGGATGCTTCTGTTCATTAGAAACCCGAAGTCACTTTTTGTCTCTAGAACACACTTAATAAATTTTAACTCGTTTATCCTTTTTTGTTTATGTGTTACCTTGTTGACAGGCAAACGGCAATTACATAGTTCCACTTGTATACGGGATATAAAAATATTTGAACTTAAAGTGTGGATCATAAGTTTATGTAAAATTTAATGTTAAGTACAAAATTCATTTTCCCCAACGAATATACATTCAAGTTTTCCCAACCTACCTTAAAACACGTATACTACGGAATGTTCGGGCGGGTTGTGGCTGTGATGTTGCATACATGCATAATAATATAAAAATTTTATACATTTTCTTCGTCTGGTATAAATTTAATGTTAGAATCAAATCGAATTTATCGATAGTAAAAGTTGGTATCATTGGGTTTAACAATGGATTTAGTTTTAAAATGGAATTGTTATGTTTTATATTATTTTTGTTAGTATGGTAGAAGTTGATTGTACAAAAGTCACTATACAATGAGACACATCTATGTATTTTTGTATATAAAAAATTTGTTAATCAAAATATAAGAATTGAGTTAAACACTATTGTGTTTAAATAAATTGCCATTGATTCAATCTATAGGTCTTGCAGAAATACAAGTCGTTACGCTTGTTTAGCTGATTAACTGTTAGGTAAGGTCGCAGTGGCTGCTCGAGCGGTGCATTGTTAGGAAATAAGGCCAATTGTGATATCTGAAAAAGGAGTCCATAAGGAGCCACTACACGTTAAACCATTTGGAGATATTCAAGAACAGCAGAAGAGATTTGACAACGACCGATTTTAGTCTGGAGAGGACGTCAAAGAATGGCTGACCCAAGTGTGCCAGTCATTTCGTAGCAAGATCTGGGTAATGACATATCCGTTGGGTAATCGTTACCTCTTCCCCATCATTGTGACAGCTCCTACAATAGTCGTGGTGCACTCCTAGGCTCATACGTTCAGCATGGTTGCCTTCTAGCTAGCGCCCCGTAATGACTACCAATATATTGTTTATGGAGGGTCTTTGATAATATGTTCGGAACGCCTTGTACTCTGTACTCTGACCATATCTCTCTTGTGGTAGCACAAGTACGTTCGTATCTCCACTGATTATAGGCTTTCTTATAATGGTTTCATTCAAGAGCGCAAAGGGTACTCCTAAACGTTTATGCCCGATGGCTTTGTTCCATTTTTGGCGAGATCATTGTCTTTGCAATTCCTTGAAATGGCCCTATGGTTAGGTTTACTTTCACATTTTCCGATAGCTAAATCGGCCGTCCTGTGCCATCTTAAAATAAAGGTAGATCGAGGTTAGATTTTATAGCCGTTTGGCCATCAGGGAGGTAAATGAAATTGCTGCACGTTAGAGTGCTCAATCTCACCCATTCAGATACCTCATTAATGGCCATCACTTCCACTTGATATATACTGCAGTGAACTGACAATCGGGATGATGAACTTTAAGCCTGGGTTTTCAGAGTAGATCCATATAGACCCAAGAAAGAATAATGCAATTTATTAAAAGCGAAATACAAGGAATTGTATAGAACCAAAAATTAATTTAATTTTGAATAAAAAAGAATCTCATAGATTTTTTGCTAGAATCAATGTTTTTCGAGATATGAAAAGAGATATAAATTTTGAATAATTTATACTGAAATTAGCTTAAATGAAATTTAGGGCTCAGGTAATAAAATGAGATGTTTCTTTATAAAAACAAGAATAGGTCATTAATCTATACCAAATAAATCATCATTATAAAGACAAGCATAAAATATTCGAGCAAATGGGACAGTTCAATTCAAAGTAAGTGTAAAATATAAATTATTCAATTACTTCAAAACATTTTACTAGAAAATATTTGTGTTCAATTAGAAGAAAAAGATTGACTAGTCAATAAATTAACTTTCGAATTGGATGTGCTCAATCAATAACTAATATACGATGTGATTTTACAAAAATAGTTTATAAAGCAAATTTGGTTGTATTTGAGAAAGGTCTATAGATAATAGCATTCGGTTTTTACACACTATCTCTTTTAAAAGGAACATGTTTCATTATTTGTGCTGAATCTTTCATTGTATATTTTCAATACTTTTTCCGTTCTCTTTTTTTTGTGTCAAATTTGTTAGCACAAAAAATTTTGATAAAATTAGAAGAGAATAAATTGAAAGATAGATTGTGATTTTGGTTTTATAATTGAATTTCGGGGGAAAAATTTTTTTTCGTAAATTAATAACACGTGTGTTTTACGACGAAAGGGTAGTAGAAAAGAAAGTTACGTTATATATATATATATATATATATATATATATATATATATATATATATATATATATATATATATATATATATATATATATATATATATATTATATACTGGTGTCCCGTAAGTCACGAATGCAACTAAAGGTATGCAATAAAAAATTAATTTCTGAGACGAAAAGTCCTCTATCAATTTTTAATCAGACGCATAGATAATTAATTATTAATTAAAATAAGTCACCAATTAGAGGCGTCCAATAGCCTGTGTGAGTGTGTGTTTGTAAGTATGTTAGTGTGGAAAGCATGTACGTGTGTCTGTCGTAACCCAGTGCACACTTCTGATTGGTTACTTATTTTAATTAATAACTAATTACCTGTACGTCAGATCTTTTCGTCTCAGAATTCAATTTTCTATCCATACCTTCAGTTGTGTTCGTGACTTACGGGACACCATGTATATAGAGCGTACTTGACGTTATTCTCCGATGTTGTACACAATAAAACTATTAAAATTCCGAAATATTGGGGACTCTAGCACTTGGAATCTCCGCGACATACCTTTCGACCTACAAGTTTCATATCTGCACTCTGGTGAACAACTTAGATACTAGTGGGTTGAAATATTAAGCTCCGACCCCTGCCAGAGATAACAATATAGAATATATCATGTTAGAATTAAGAAAAGTGGGACTACAAAATTCGGTGCAGGATTTAAAGCACAGATTTGGATCATTTGAAGGCTGGTAAATATTTTCACTAGAAGGTTGATTAAGATTTACAACAAAAGTACCTTGTAGACTACCCATAGAATGAAACGTATGCTACAATATATTTTTTTGTGAAGCCATAGTTGTGAATAGAATATAAAACAAATTAATAAGAATACCCATTCACAGAGCTAATTGCTTCATTAAAACTACCTATCATGGATGGTACAACCAGTCAAAATAGTATTCTCGCTACTATTCTGATATTAACCTCCCCTAACAATAACCAGTCCCAGTGGCCGAGCGGTCTAAGGCGTTACGTCTGCGCAGTATACCTACTTGGAAACTGGGAGGTTATGGGTTCGAATCCCGACATCGGCAGTTTGTCGATTTGTAAGAAAAAAAGGGGAGGTTAATTGACAAAACTGTCGGTGTATGGACAAGAACGAAGTAACCGGCTATGCTTGAGAAGGTTTTTGCAGTTTCCTTCACGAACTCCAGATTAATATCGGCATTGTTCCTACCATAGTCGGCTGCAGCCGCATATCCTACCAATTCGTAGTCTATACACAAAAATTCCTTCCACTCCACTCACATCCTCACATCCTTAGGCATCACAATGGACCTTATGGTCGAAGTGTAGCCTATCCAGGGCAGCTTCTACAATCTATCTATCTATCCCCTAACAATCCATGTATATGGAATCCATGGATAATTATAAACGTTCAAAAATTATATTTTGTTTTCAAATAAAATCAACAAAATTTCAAACTATATAATGGTATTGACTTTGCAAGCTGTAAACAAATAAATAAACATATTTTCCTTCAAAAGAAAGTAAAATTACATAAAAATAGTGATATAGTACTTACATGATCATTTATAACAAAGATCCATTTATCAACAGAATGAAAACCTAAAATGTATTTGTTACTCTATATTTTTTAAATATAGAAATATGCGTTCATGTTTCCATTGGAGTGAAGCATATAGACAGCCCACTATAATATGCATATAGTATATGAAATTAGAAATACGTTAAAAAATATGCTCGCCTGCAGGCAGAAAATTGTATTTAGCTTTTATTAAAAGGTTTTTCTTTGAAGTTTAAAAATGCTTAGTTTGATGACAACATTTAAGTGTTTTTGGGAGGTATATCGAAAATGGAACGAAACGAATACAAATTTAGTAGAATTTTCCTCGGTTAGCATTAAGCGAGGAAGCTAATGTGAAAATTCAAAACGATTTACTAAGCCATTTAAAAATTATTGCAATTTAAATATAAACTGTAATTTTAAAAGTGTGTTTATGGAAATTTGTCTCAATAGATTAAATTCATTTCAATTACTATTAAAAAAGCTACGAATTGCTCCAAATTTTCAAATTATACAACTTGAACTCTATAGAAACAATTTTGCACAATTTCACTAAACAGGTGTTGAGAAAAAAATTATAAATAGAAATTTTTAAAAATCTGTCTTTGTCACTTATACGTATATGGTATGGAAAGAAAAAGTGTAAATATTTTTGTTGATTTAAATTAAAGGCACATTAATTGCCAAATTTTTTTCTTATTATTGGATATTTCTTATTTAAAGTACTTTAATCTCCGATTGTATTTCCCTAACATCCTTCAATACTTTATTTTAGTGTTACAGAGAAAAGACACGATAATTTTATCTCGTATGTCGATAGACAAAACTGTTCTCGCTCTCGTTAAATCTTGAGAAGCAAACAAATATCGGCACGTCTCGATTCTCGAGTCAAATTTCGCGAGAAAAAAAACTTCACTGTGGCCATTAATTTCATAAACACGATAATATAGTCCAAACTATTAAAATTTTGTATTTAAAAACATAAACTAAATATGCAATTTCATTTTTTATATTTCTTAATATTTTATTTTTCGACAATCGAGTGTTCCTCGGTAATAATTTCAACATACGACAATATGATATCGTCTCGTCTGGAAATTCGTGTTTCTTACGTAGTGTTTCACGAGGCACGAGGCGAGGCGAGGTTTTGATATCACCTCGCCTCGCCTCGCTTTTTTTAATATCAACCTCGCCTCGCCTCGACCTCGGCCGAGGCAGAATGTTGACTAGCCTCGCCTCGCTTCGGTTGGGTTAGCTATCATCCTTGCCTCTCCTCAGCCGAGGATCATAGGGCGAGGTGAGGAAAAATTATTACTAACTTTGACTTATTTTGCATAAATGTACTTAATATGGTTAAAAAAAAACTTATATACATATATAAATTTTAGAGCCGATGTTTTTCGACATCTACTAGGTAGGATTGATGGACATTTGAAAAAATATTTGCAAAATTTTGACTTTGGTCCGAGATCAATAGCTCTATTTCCCTTCCGGAAATTCGCTAAAATAAAATAAAATACACAAACTAGAGAGAGAGAGAGAGTTGAATAAAAGAGGGCTGCTCTTTTTGGCGTGACATATTTCTATTGATTATACACTAATATAATCAATAGAAATCTACATTAAATCACGTTTTAAATCACGAAAACTTTTTTTTTCTCTAAAAAAAGAATATGCAGTCGATCAACAAAATAAAAATAATACGTTTACTTTTCTCTATAAAATTTGCAAACCGACGATGAACAAATATATGATTATTATTATAAAAAGTATGAAGTCCGAGTCAAGGTTTTTAGGACAATATACCTCGCCTCGCCTCGGTTAGTAAAGAGGATTAAAAATTTGAACCTCGCCTCGCTTTGCCTCGTAACCGAGGACCGAGGCGAAGCGAGGTTACGTCGTAGCCTCGATGAAACACTATATACATCAGTCAGTGAGTTACACAAAGGGCTGTATATTATAGAAAGAATTAAAATTTAAAAAATGAAATAAATTAGAAAAATAATGCACTTTATAGGAATAGAAAAAAATATTTTTACTCAAACACAAAAAATAATTTTTTTTAAATCTTCAACTGTAAAAATGGGAAAATATAAAACTTTTACAAGTCAATCCAATACTACTCTCTTAAACGAATATTTTAAAATTAATCATAGTTTATATTCGATATCTGTATATTTCATTCGTGAATATATATAAAAACAGCCACTATACAGACTGATTTATTATTGTAAAATATCACATTTGTAATAGAACAGACTTTTTACACTTTCGTATAAAACAGACATATTTTTTGTGTTCATAAGACACTGACTGTTTCTTCTAACAATTATGAATAATTTCTTCTTGTTATATTTTACTCTAAATGTCTTACTATAATATTACACATAATATTATATTTACTTATTTATTTTTTTAATAAATTCTCAAATATTTGTGATTTCATGTATAACACATAATTTCAAAATCAGTTACAAATCACAAGTATCTACATACCTACACATGAGAATCTACAGTTCAAATATTATTGGCTCGGTGCATAGTACAGCACACCCACAGCAACCATGGAAATCATACAAGGGCTGACTTAAGTAATTAAAGCGAGATTCAACAAAAAATCATGTTGGACATGCTAGGAATCGTGGGAACATTAATGCTAACAGACCCTGTTTTTGAAATGGGCACAGACGTACTTCCCAAGATATACTCCTTCTCAAAACCTATCACTGTTGTCTATGATAGGGACATGTGGACGGAAGGAGAACCATCCTATCTCAAGAAAGGAATCGTTTGGTATACAGACGGCCCAATAATTGAAAAAGGGTTCGGGGTGGGAATTTACGGTGAAAGGCCATAGACAAACATAATCCTCCATTTGGGGAAATATGCCACAGTCATTCAGGCTGAAGTCTACGCCACATTTGCTTGCGCCCGTGAGAACCTACGTTGAGGCTACATAAACCAGCTGCTCTTAAAGCCTTGTCTGCAACTTAAATCACCTCAGGGGTAGTCAAGGATTGTCAAGGGGAACTACCGGAGCTGGCAAAACGGAACAATATTACCTTGATCTGGATACCAGGACACAGTGGTTTCAAAGGAAACGAAAAACAGAAACCTTAGCAAATAAGGTAGTCGGAATACCTTTCATAAGTCCAAAGCTTATTTTAGGAATTCCAAATACAGCATGTACGTAAGTCGATGGATATTAAACTTCGTGATCACTGAAAATACTGTTTTGGAATGCATCCAAGCGGCTATCCCTCGATGTATTCAACCTGTACAGACTACAACTTTGAAAGGTTACCGGATTCCTCATCCGACATTATCACCTGCGATAACAACTGCACACAATAGGACTCCATAACGGATCCCTTATGTGCAGACTGTCTAATCTCTCGGCTATAGCGGATACAAGATATTCGGTGCATCTCACCTCGAATATATGAACCTTCAGGAAAATCTGAAAGCAAACTCCTGACTATTGTCAAATATGGGAGAAGCGAATTCCGTCAGACTGAAGTAAAGGGGGAGCACAATGGGCTATAAGATCGAAGAGCAATACTTTTAAATACCCCAATAATACATCTATCTATCTATCTAAGGTGATTAATCCCAAAAATGAATTTTTTTTTTAAAGAATCTCAAAAATGAACTTAAACATACCTAGTAATTCACAGATTTGTTAATCACATAATCATATTTTCATTATGTATAAAGCTTCATTCACAGAACTTAATAATATAATAATTACATAAGTAACATATTTTGAAATAATACCGTAACAAACAAGTTGAAAAATTTTTTTACGCTCCCTAAACACTTGATCATTAAAATTATAATAAATTTTTATGGAATTATATTAATATCGGTACTGAAGGATATAGATATAATTGGAAATACGATAATGAATGTCTACTATGCAACCTTAAACAGAAAGAATCATGTTTCTACTATTTGTCTTGTTTACAACCCCATCAGAGAAGCTTTTCTTGAGAGTCTTGGAAATACAATTTTATGAAAAAAAGGATTGATGTAAATTTCTTGTAATTATTATAGAAAAAATAAAACCTATTTTGACAAAATGGAAACCCGACAATATATAACAAGAAATGCACTAAAAAGTAAAAAAATAATTGCATATTCTTGTGTCAATTTTAGTTCACCTAAGCAAAAGTTTTTAAATATATATGTACAATTATTGTTATTTTTGGAGGCGGTGTCGGCATAGAGAAATTCACATAACTTTTGGACACTGCCTCCAAAAATAACAATAATTGTACATATATATTTAAAAATTTTTGCTTAGGTGAACTAAAATTGGCACAAGAATATGCAATTATTTTTTTACTTTTTAGTGCATTTGGTGTTATAGAATATTTGATTTTTGAAGTCGGGTTTCTATTTTCTCAAAATAGGTTTTATTTCTCGCTTTTTAGTGACCTTGAAGTTCTATAACTGATTTTATTTGTCTAAATATGGGTTGACGTACTAAACGACCAGCTGATTTTTAGTACATTTATTATAACACTTTTTTTTATCCGTTTTTTTTTTTAATAATTTTTAGTGCATTTTTTTATAACAGATTTTCAATTTTTTTTACAAGCATTTTGTTTTTTTTTTGTAAAATTTTTTTATTTTTGGGATCGGTTTTTTTTTTGTAAGAAATTTTTTAGTAGTCGGTTTTAAAAAAAATTTTCTTATTTTCCTATTATGAATGAGTATATCCTTTCAAAAAAAAAAAAAAATTTCGCATAAATCGGTTATCACATATTAAATGAGGATTTTCGTCGATTTCCCGGGAATCCCCTCATCAGAATGCGATTTGGTGACAATGGGACCAATGGGAAACACACATTAAAAAAAAAAAAATACAGACGAATTTAGAACCATCCTCCTTTTTGAAGTCGGGTTAAAAAGATATGCGCTCACAGGGCAGTATATGCAGGTGATTGAAGTAACTATATGTACTATATTTTCTGAAAGTTGCATCCCCTAACTAAATGGGCACCGTTTTTAACGGTCCCCACTTGGACTATTATAGAATTTACTTCATCTTTGTCCACATTATAATACTTTATTTGTAAACAGATTTTGTATAAAAAATTTTTATATTGAAAAATATAAGTATTTTTACTTCAAAAATAATTACATAGTAAGAGGTAAATTAACTGTCTAAATAGTCGGTACATTTTGTTTTTATTTCATGACGTTTTACTTTACAAATTCAATACTAATTGATACTCTTAATTTGTTGCGAATGAAAGTTGAAATACATACGGTATTTGGTGTATAAATATATTTCAAAAGTTTTGATAATTTTTTGTTCGATGTAAGAAGTACGTTAAAAAGATTCCTTTTGATAGAATTACCAAAAAAACAAGTGAAAATAACAACTAACTGGGTAAATTGCTTAAATACCCGGTATATACTGAATTTATTAAAAAAACTTTATTACAAAAGTTGTTTATTTAAAAAAAAGGAACATTTTTTGTCTTTACATATTTGTTCTATCTCTTATGGTTTCAAAGAGGGGCAGTTTTGCCCATTTTGCCCAAACATGGTTGGAATCCCATGGTTCGAGCATGACCTTACTTTTAAGCTCTAGAACACACACACAAAATTTCATATCGTTATCTCTTTTCGTTTTTGAGTAATCGTGTTCACAGACAGACGGACGGACGGACGGATATGCGGAAATGGCCGAATTAGGCCATTTTATGAACACCTATGCCAAAATTTTCTGCCTGCGAACCTTGTATATTTACATATACCGGGTATAATAAAAGGTCTATTTTGGACGATATAGTATGGGTGATTACATCTGTAAAGATCAAAATTAATTATGATTGTTGCTAAAAAATCAGTGCTGTAAGGTATCTAGATATAAATAACTAGAAACAAATTATGAGAGACTTTTAAGAGTATCAATATCTAGTATCTAGATATATTGAATGTGTATCTTTTTGTGGATTTTAGATATAGATACAGGATATATTTTATTTAACCTATTTATTAATCGCGCTAATTGATCGGTGTTCACTCTTATGGCGTATTTTTATAACTAAAACACGGGATAGAAAACTAGCGTATAGTTTTTACTATAGGTATAGTAAAGTAGCGTTTATGTCCACATGAGCTCTAGTTATAGTAAGCTATACGCTATCCTATAGTCGAACTATACGCTATACAGAAATATTACTATACAAGTGAACCATACGAGGGGGAAACAAAAGTATAGTATATGCGTCTAGTTTTGTCTGCTATCGGTAGGGCTGCTAGTTGAATTTTGAACGTTGCTGTGGTTCAATTTGGTTGAAATGTTGCCTTGCAAAAAAAAATATTGCCTCTTGTCTTATAGTTATAATAAACCACAAAAGAGTGGAGGCAAGAAGAAAGAAAAGGTCTGTTTGGACAGAACAGTAGATTATGCGTCGTAATGAATTTAATAATGAACAAAATTTGCTGTACGAACTTCGTACAGAGGATGAAAATTGCTATCGGAATTTTGTTCGAATGACTGCTGAGGACTTCGACTATTTATTGGAAAAATACTTCTTGTTTTGACACTTCTTTGGGGTGAAATTCCATAAAATTTCATTCTGTTCCAATAAGTTAATAAGAGACCAAATCTCATGCCGCGTCCAAACTACTTTTTCTTCGTTCTTTGGCATTTTGTATGTATTTCAAATTTAATTTAATTATATTTAATTTATTAATTAATTATTGTATCTACAAAAATAAAAGCAAAGTTGTAAAACAGAATAATAAAATTGTACCTTAAATTGTTGTTTTATTGTTGACTTGACACTCGAGATGTCGGTCTGACCTCTACTACATTTTTGTGTTTAAACCAATGTTAACCTCCTCTGGTCCAGCCACTTGGCGCCAGCGCTATCAACAATCAACTATCCGCTATCCATTATTTTTGGATAGCTGCAAGTTGGCGTATAGTCAATCAAGAGTGTGTTCACACGGGGATAGTTTTCTACTATACTATAGCTAAAATAAAAAACTAGCGTATAGTTCAACTATACTAGTTTTGGGCTATACGAAACGGTCACACAGGTATAGCCACACTATCCCATAACTATACGCTAGTTTTCTATCCCGTGTGTACGTACCAAAAGTATTGTTATTATTTATATATAACAAATTATAATTTTACATACCACAATGGCACAATTAAACCAACATCATTACTTATTTTCAATTATAGTGCATAAATAAGTTAGAACAAATGAAAAATGGGTGTAACAGGCCACAGAAGTTACTTGGGTGTAGCAGGCCACTATAATGATTCTAAAATGCTTACTCGTCAGTCTATAATTGTTTCTAGCAAAAGGATTATGTATTCTCACATATTTACAGACATAACAAACGGTATATCCACTATACTATATGAATTTTGGGAGAGCCTTTTAAATTTATAGTATTCTTCACATTTATACCGGACATATCTTATTTAAGGATGTTCCAGCATGAAACCATTTTTCGAAAGATTTTTCACAGGCTAAAAATAACGTTTTCTAATAAATCCCGAAGTTTTAGAATTTTTGACCGTTTAGAACGCGAGATAATTAATAGCAAAGTAATCATTATCTATCACTCCTTCTCATTAGACGCATGTATAACTTCATGTCCACCCAACTATCAGCTGTTGTATTAAAAAAATTCTCGACAGAATTCAAAAAAAAGCTAGGACAGTAAAGATAAATATTTATTAAATAAATTTTTTTTTTAAATCGTGTCTTACCGTTTTTTTTTTTTAAATATAAAAGTTTAAAATTATTTTTTATTTCAAAATTACATTAATTTGTATATATATAAATAGTGAATATAACTATGTGTTGTGTATGTGTGTATATTTATTTGTCTATAATAAAAGAACTCCGGTTTTTTGGTTGATTATATAAGGGAATGTCCGAAACAAAACATAATCCATGGTATCGAGAAGCAAAAAATGTGGTCGGGTAAAACAAAAAATTCTAAGAAAGATAGTGTTTTTTGCATTTTTCCAGCTGTTGCAGAACATAAACTAAAAAAATTGCGGTTTTTCGCATTTATAAAAAAACAAATTAATCTACAAAAAAAAGTTACATGAGAAAGTTGTAGAGAGTGTAGAGAATAAAAAAAACCTATCGAATGAGACTTGCTTGATACGATTTCGTTGGTTATTCCCCGAGAAAATCGGGAAATTTCATGGAAAATCGTCATTGTTTGTTTCCGCTGTTTTCATTGTTTGTTTTCGCTGAACGGTTTAATTTTTAATATAATTATTTGTAATTAACACAAAATGTTACCTCTGCCGAGTAGAAAACGAGCATTTTTGTTAATTTAAAAAAATTGAAAATTGCGAATTTTATAACGAATTTTCGGAAAAAAAATTCTTCTTTTAAATCGGTCATTGCTCAAGATTGGGATTGCCCAGAGAAACGATCCGGGACTTAAATTCTTCGTAAAGGATTGTACTATCATGTGCCGCAAGAAAAAAAAAACCGCTATATTTCTTAGAATTTTTTTTTCTAGCTTACCGAATTTTTTGCATCTGGATAGCATGCTTTAGGGCTTTATCATTGGATCATTCATAGACTCTCTGGACTTATAAGTGGTAGTGCTGGAACTACCTTAAAATAAAAATATACTTCATAAAAATCATCTATACTGTGTGATTTAAAAAAAAAGTATCTCTTAATATAACTGAGTATCTATCAATAAAAATATTTTGTATCTGTATATTTGTATCTAGATATTAATTTACTTTGAGTAACTGTATCTGTATCTAGATTCATTTAAAAAGTATCACTGTAAAAAACACGATTCAAATGTTTACTGTAGACGATGCACTTAATATAGGTGATTCATAATTCACTGGACTATTTTATAATGTAAAAACTTTTTGTGCCCTTTACTATTATTTTTCTGAAAAATTTCTGTAGAGCGAGTAAAAACCAATAATGTAATTAATTAAATTATATTAGTTTTTATCAAAATGATTTAAGTATAGATAGATAGATACATCCTAGGGTCTAAAAAGTATTGCACTTCAACCTTATGGTCCATTGTGCTCCCCTTCTACTGCAATCCGACGAGATTCCCCTCTCCCATATGTTGACAATAGCCAGGAGCTTGATTATCAGGTCTCTCTGAAGGTTCATATATTCGGGGTGAAGTGCACCGAATATCTGGAGTCGGAATTCCGACTCTCTTCTTTGCCAAAGCATCTGCTTTTTCGTTTCCTTCGAAATCACTGTGACCCGGCACCCAGATCAGTTTAACATTGTTCCGTTTTGCCAGCTCCAGCAGTTCCTCCAGACAATCCTTGACTACCCCTGAGGTGACCTCAGTTCCAGACAAGGCTTTTAGAGCTTAATATTCCACATCACAATTATTTAAAAAAAAAAGATCAGTCCAGTAGAACTATGGTGCACTTTAGTGATTTAATTTAATATTAAATACAGTTCACCCGTGGTAATCCGGCCCCTGTCTAATCCGGCAACCCCTATAATCCGACATGCCAATAACAGTTCATACAAGGCGCATTTATTACGGAAAATCTTCGTCAATGCATGGTTAAACATGTTGTGACTTGTATGAGTATGTAATTTGTCGGATTACAAGGTGCTCCTTTTCAAAAAAGCTCCGGACTACAAGGGGTCGGTGGCAGTACTCTACAGTCCGACAATTTCGACCATCCGACACAGCGTTGCAAAACGTTTGTCGGATTACCGCGGGTGTACTGTATCATAATTATTTTTAACAAATGTGCCAAAAGTCGCTCATGTAGAATTGTAATCCCAGCACTATATTTTCCAACAAAAACTATCCAAATTTTCGGTTTTTTCAAATGCACACTTTAACAACATTGAGCAACATAATTCTCCGAAGAAAACATATGATTAGACATAATTTATCGCGAAATCTAAAAAAAGCAAATTAGAATAAAGTATAGTTACATTTTGAAAAGATATATTAATCTGAGTGCTTAGTACTCTTTAGCCGAATTGTTTCGCAAGTAATTATGCACCTATATCGCTCATGACCTAGTGATAATTCCACATTACAAGTTTCTATCTATAGTGATTAACGAAAAATTTAACATCCTTAATTTTGTATTTAATTCACTCCATCAAAATCTTTAGATCACTTACACACGAACTAGAAATTTGAAATTTCGTGGGAATGGCTTGGTCCTCACGTATACGTCACTACTACTTTGAAAATAGGCGGGAACTTTATCCTTTTAACATATAGCTTTTTGAAGTTTTTGAATCCTTTAAAATCTTTTGATTCTTCGATGACGTTGATGAATAGTTCTTTGTTTAATTTTTATTATTAAAGACAAGCTTCTTCACCAAGAGGATAGCTTTAATGCTGAAAAATATATTTTACTGTGTTCCAAGCGTGACCTTTGTTTGCGTGACTGTGGACATCACTCCTACTGTAATCTGAGTTCTACTATATAATGCTTCTTTCTCCATTCTATTGCTTGGTTTTCTCAACATCTATTTCCGATATTGAATATCATTCGCCATTTTTAATAATAATTTTGACCCTGTTTGATCGGTCGTCAGACTATAAGCGAATTTATCGTGCGATTTGATTTATGAATACACCACCATGTTATCATACTATTTTTTTCTCTGAATCGAGTAAACTATCATCCTTCAAAATCTATCGACTAAAAAATCACTCTGTATAAGAGTAAAAATGAAAGGAAAATATAAATAACAACATGCCCTCGCGGATATTTTACAAGTTAAATGCATAATATTTCATTTATTTCTGGAATCTAAAAGCACAAACATTGTTTAGATGCAATAAATAACGAAAAAAATACTGTGGCATTCTCTACCATAAGAAAAATGTACCCTTTTAACATAAATATAATACACATATTTCTCAATACTCCCCTACTTCGGATATAAATAAAATGATCAACTTAAATAAATCATGGTGTAATCTCAAAGAAAACTTTTATGGCACGCAAAAAAAATATATTCAGTAAATTATTTTGTAAGACAAAATAAAATAATAAAATCAAATACAAAATAAATATACCACATAGTAAATTATGACTATTTAAATCATCGAAATTCCTATATAAAATGTTGTTCTTATGGTGTACATATAATTAATAAAAAAAAAAAAATTTTTTTCAAGACCTCTATATACACATACTTGCGATGTTTACACGTTTCCATGAAGTGGAATTCATGTTAATGTTCAAAACAAAGGGTGGGCCAATTTCGATGGTTTTATGGGGTTACTCGCTAACTATAAGAGATAGAAAAAATGGATGGCACATTCTCGATCTCTTTTTTTGAGACTATTGGTGTCAACAAAAATTTGCTAGCATCTTTTATTTGCGAGTTATAAGCAAAAGTTCGATTTTTCGACTATTAAACAATTGTGAATATCTAGGTTGTTTCTAAAGCTAGATGAAAATAATTTTTATATTCTTAAGGCACTTTTTTTGGTCTAATCCAGTGGCGTCGTGAAAGTTTGATAAAAAACGTTGGTTTTCGAGATATGACCTAAAGTTGTGTTTATTTTAAATAGGAATTATAATTGGCTATGGCTTAGTTAGAACGGATTTTTTTCCTCTTTTTAACCATGTATCATTTATCGGGTCGCTTTTCATCCATTCAATCAAAAGGTACTTATTTTTAAAAAAAGAACATTGAAGTTGGGGATCCGATTTTGCCCAGTCACGAACATGGCCTTACTTTTTAGTTTCAGAAAACACAAAATTTTATCTCTTTTTGTTTTTGAATTATTGTGGCTTCAAATAGACGAGCAGATAGATATACTATACTTTGGTCTAGATAGTCCATCTAGACCAAACCAGAAGACAGACGGGTACGTGGGCAAGCTAACAGATAAACAGATAGACAAGCGGGCATGCAGAAATGTACTTATTAGCTACAAATGTTCTACAAGAATAGCCATAAAGAGCGTGATTGTAACGTTAATATACGATGTAGTTTGTATATAGAGGTATAAAACAGCCAATGACTATGCTGATTTTTTTGTTTTTGTTTAATTTCCTGGTTTAATCTTCCCAGATATTTATTTGTGTGATTACTTAAGTGTTGACAATATATAGAGATAAAATATTATTGTTATGAAAATTGTGTATTTGGCATTAGGCCATCATATTAAAAATATTCTGTCGTTCGATAAAATTTACGCACAGACATGTTTCACCCATTTAATATTTAGCGCAAATATGTTGATGTCCAATATAAACAAGGCTATGTTTAAATACTTTCTCCTATAATAATTATTATTATAGGTAATCTAAAATTAGAGATTAAAAAATTCAAGATAATGCAATCAATAATAATGATGCCATGGGCTTTCGTTTATCATTATATGGATTGACGCTCTTATAAAAAAAGCTGTTTCTACTTGTCTATTTAACAGTTTTTTATTCTACAGATAAGCAAGTGAAAATTTATTAAAGTAACCATATCTTAAACATAATATTTTGTGGAAGAGTTGATAAAAAATATCATCTAATTTTTTTATACCCCGTATATAATATACCAGCAAAATAAACATTTTTGTTTGAAACTTATTTTCATAAAGTCAATAGATTTCTCATAATTTGTGCTCCAACGTTGCCGCAACAGAGGAAAAATGCTAATCTTTGAAACTGTAAGAGATAGAAAAAAAAGTTAAAGCCAAAAATATTCCTGTTCTAAAAATAAACAACATTTATTTGAATTTTTTTGCATGAACTCAGTATATACCGGGTATTTTAGCAATTAACTCAGTTAGTAGTTATTTTCTCTTGTTTTAAAATCAGTTACTTTTACTTAAAGTGTAGAATGAAATGACGTAGTGAACAACTTGGCAACTATAAAAGGAGCATCGATCGACACGTCTTAAAGAACTGGAACCATCTGTGAAAAATAAGAGATCAAAAGAGCCTTGCTCTGGATATTTCTTCTCGAACTGAAGAAGATTAAAAAATAGACTACAGCTAGTCACGGGTGTGTCCATGGGGTATTTTGGATTTTAAAATCAAGGATCATCATACAAAGCTGGGATCTAAAACAGATGTCAGGTACAGTTTCTGTAGGAAAATGCGTGGATATCTCCAAGATATAGGAAGGAAACACACAATCGTAAGACTTGCTCCAGATGCCACACTTCTGCAAGGATATAAGTCTGGGAAGGCTGTTCTTGCCGAGAAAATTCTCGGTCTAGACGCGATAGAGGGCACGCAATCACATTGCACGGTATCTCAGTAACCAAAAACGCTATGAAGTTCCAAGCGTAGCGTGAAATCCACCATACCTGACGGTACGCAACAAATTTCAACAATACGGCTTTATTAGTTTCCAAAATATTTAACCCTAACTTGTCCACATTGACATTTTTGTTTTTGGTGGAATAGATTTTTCAGGTCGTAGTGTGAAATCACTCCTCGTTCATTCTTTCATTCATTTTGCTTAGTAATGATGCCTTAATTTTTTGAAGTATAAAGATTAAGACGGAACACTAAAAATTATCAAAATGTTAATGATGATAGTGAGCGTGTTGATCTATGTTTCGCAGATGGATAGTCCAATCCACTGTTTTACAAAACCGCTAGTTGTTTTACATAACAACTCGGTTGTGTAAAACAACTGAACGAAGATCAGCAGGATTGCCATTGCGATACGTTTTAAAAAACTGCTACCCACGATTAGACGTGATGTAGAATTGCTTATCGGTAATCACAAAGACTATTTTGATATAGAGAAATATATAGAATGGTTTTTAATGCGGGGCCCAAAAACACGCAAACCCGACCAATTCGGGGCATGACCCATGAAGTGAAAGATTGTAGTACTCGGTTGTAATAGTTACCTTATATAATTTAAATAATTTTTTACATTATATCTCAAATAAATATAACGTCTTTTAGTGCGAGGTCCAAAAACACGCACAACCGACCAATTCGGGGTATGACCGAAGAAGTGAAAGATTGTAGTACTCGGCTGTAATAGTTACCTTATTTAATTTCAATAATTTTTGACACGATTACACAAATATATAGAACTTGTTAGGAAAAAGGACCTTTAGTAATGGGAATTCAATTAAAATTCCGTTTAAACTAAAATCTACAATCGGACGTTTCATTTCACGTTTCGTTTTACATAACGTTGACCCGCTACATTGATAAATGCAAAACGTTTAAGCAATATTACGTGTTCAAGTTCAGTAATTATATAAAACCGCTAAACGTCGTACAGTTGTTTTACATAACGGAGTTGATATGTAAAACAAACTAGCGGTTTCGTAAAATAGTGGATTCGACAATCCATCTGCGACATATGAATTGTCACATAAATGTTTTACTCTATTTGATTGATTATTCAATACTAACTACCATTACCATATACACTTTTGCTTTTTCCCTCAAGATATTATACTCCAGCGATCTTTTTTACTATGGATAATGAGTTCATAAAATAAATTGTATTATAGTCTTTGGAAGGTAAAAGTTCACTATCGTTCAAATACACGATGCATAATACTTATGTTAGTTAATGGTGAAAGTATGTAAATTTCACTTAACTTTATCATGAAAATAAATAAGCATTTTTCATTTTCTTCATAAGATGTTTTTATAAATCTATTTTATAAATTTGCATATTATGTAGCCATTTAATCTTTGTCTTCATTTGAGATAGATTTTAGAGTGAGTGTAATAATATGTTCAAATAAAATATGAGTGATATGTTCAAATGAAATATAAATAATTTTAATTCATATTTCTAAATAATTAGATATATGCATTAATGTTTTAAATAAAATTTCAAATTCGCCCCAATACCTAGATCAGTTTTTGTATTATAAATACGTATTTCGACTACAAAGTAGTCATCATCAATATAAATTAGCTAGTCGTAATTTACTCTTTGACAATTAGAAATAGATAGAAAATAGAGATCAATAGACAAATATAAAATTTTAAAAAATAAATTAAAGTATTATAAATTGTATTGAAATTAATCTTGTTAAAATTGCTTTCATTCGATTTACTCTTGTTAAAATCACTCTTATTAAAATTACTCTTATATTGTCTCAGGATATGCTATTCGTTGCTAATTTGGTGACACTTTCACGACGTTTCTTGGTTGTGCCTTGCTTATATTTGTTTGACCGACGTTTAACTCTATTCTAAGGTCGCTCTTGTTTGGTGCTATGTTATGCGTTGTTCAGGAAACGGTTTTTTATATTTTGACATCTTTAGAAAGAGAGATTTTAAATTAATAATGTTTCTTTTGAATTTCTGAATGTAAATGCTTCCGTTTGCATCCAACTCTGAAGGATTTTGTGACTACTTTGTAGTCGAAATACGTATTTATAATACAAAAACTGATCTAGGTATTGGGGCGAATTTGAAATTTTATTTCAAAAACCTAGAGTTCTCATTAATTATCATTTGATAATCTAATAATTAACGTTTTAGACACATTATGATCGTATGAACAAAGTTTCCAATTTTGTTTACTTTAATTTTAGTGATGCCGTGAGATGAGACGACAATAACATGTCTCTTGTATTGTATTGACTTTGTAACGGTTGAAAATATTGATCGTAGAACATCTGGACCATTTTTAGTACAGATGTTCATTAAATGACCCAAATAGTCTATTTCCGCATATCCGTCCGCCCGTCACCACGACAACTCGAAAACGAAAAGAGATAACGAGCTGATTGTCAGTGGTTTCTAAAGGTCAGGTTCGTGAATGGGCAAAATCAAACCATGCTTCCGCCCGCAAGGGGGGGGGGGGTTAATATACATCTTTGACACCGTAAAAGATAATACGAAAAATGTTACAACATAAAATCAGTATATACCGGATACTTAATCAACTAACTAATTAGTTAATTGTTAATTTTAATTGTTTATATTTTGAGTGAAACAATGGAGACTGTAGAAACAAAATTAAATCATTACCACCCAAAATGATTTGATGAAATGCTGTTTTGTGATTAATACTTTTTTACTGATTAAAAATTTATAAAGATTGAAAGAGAGTATTAATCCCTGTCTCTCAAAGATTTATCGATAGATAGATAGATAGATACATTGTACTTCGACCATATGGTCTATTCTGTGTATAGACTAGGCATTAGTAGGATGTGCGGCTGCAGCCGACTTTGATAGGAACTATTCCGATATTCATCTGGAGTTCGTGAAGGAAACTGCAGAAAACCTTCACAGGCACAGCCGGTGACTTCGTTCTTGTCCATATGCCGACAGTTTAGTAAATTAACCGTCCCTTTTTTTTCTAAATAATTGTCAAACAGCCGATGTCGGGTTCGAACCCATAACCTCCCAGCTCCAAGTAGACATAACGTCTCAGGCAAACGCTTTAGACCGGTCGGCTACTTGGACGGTAATATTTATGGATAGTCAGTATTCAAATTTTCCCCTCGTCACTGGCTGACTTATTCTCGTTTCGTCTGTCGCGGCATCACTATTTATAATGTAAATTTGTATACTTCATTGTATAATATTGTAGTACTGAAATACAATGAAAATTCAAATACAATGAAATAAAGTCATTATTTTGTAATGGTACTATGAGTCACAAAAGTAGCGCTCCATTAAAAAAAATATTTTAGTTACTTTATACCTTACTCAAGTGTTTGGGAAAATGTTTCGAAAACAAGTTGTTAGAATATTTATAATAAACCACACTTATCCGAAGTATTTTTTAAACCCGAATGAATAAGGAACAAATTATTTATCAAATTTTGACAAATGAACGAACTTTTGTGGCAATATGTACATTCAAATTAAAAAAAATCCAACAGCTGATATGATGCGATGTGTAATGAAAAATTTAATAGTTAAATGTAAATAAAATACTGACGTGAACAGATTTGTACAAGTGTAATTTTCTATGAAATTGTGAATTTTCATTTCCATTTGATCTCTGAAGAATTTTATTAAACCATTTAAGGCAGTTCCTGCACTGTCTTATATAATCAGGACAAAAAACCGGTTTTCTTTTATTATAGAACAAATATATATACACACATACACAACACATACATATATTCACTATTCATATATACAAATTAAAGTAATTTTGAACTAAAAATAATTTTAAACTTTTATATTTCGAAAACAAAACGGTAAAACACAATTTTTTCTTCAAATTTATTAATTAAATATTTATCTTTACTATCCTAGTTTTTTCTTAAAGTCTGTAGAGTTTTTTTTTTATACAACAGATAATAGTTGGGCGGGCATGAAGTTTTACATGCTTCTAATGAGAAAGAGTGAGAGAGAATGATACCTTTTCTATTAATTATCTCGCGTTCTAAACGGTCAAAACTTCTGAAACTTCAGGATTGATTAGAAAACGTTATTTTTAGCCTGTGAAAAAAAATGAGCAAAATCTGTCAAAAAGTGGTTTTATGCTGAAACATCCTTAATCTCATTGTTTTCAAAGCATTTGATCTCAAAGAATGTTATTGATGTTGAGATATATTAATTAAATATCAAAGTAAGTAAACGCTAGTCACTTCCGTTGATGTAATATAACCGAAAGACAACCATAACTATCTAACAACCCATCGTCTATCTAACAATCAATAGATAGACGCAAGATTTAAAAGAAAATAAATTAAAAATATGTAAATAGTAAATAGTAAATAAATAAAAATTAATTAAACATTGACATAAAGATGGTGAAAATATGCAGTCCACCATCAAAGCAAATAGTAGCTCAGAGGCAGATCGCTGGTAGAAGGCCAGAGGTCGTGGGTTCGATTCCCATCCTGGATGTGTATTTTATATCAAGCATTTAATGTCAAAGAATATTAATAACTAAAACAATTCGTGGAGTAGCAGCTACGTTCTATATCGAAAAAAATGGAATCATAACGAATATCTAATTAAGTTTCCGTGACGTACCAGACAAGTAGCCGAAGAGTCTAAGGTGTATGTCTGAAGCGTTATCTCTACTTAGAACTGGAAGATTATGGGAAGGTTATCGAATCTCGGCATCGGCAGTTTGTCAATTATTAAGAAAAAAAAGGGGCGGTTAATTAACTAAACTGTCGGCGTATGGACAAGAACGAAGTAACCGGCAATGCTTGTGAAGGTTTTCTGCAGTTTCCTTCACGAACTTCAGTTGAATGTCGGAATCCTTAAGCAACACATTGGACCTTATGGTCGAAATGTAGCTCGTCCAGGGCAGCCGCTACAATCTATCTATCACTATCTTCCATGACGTAATATAAATTATAGTAATATCAATTGCAAATATTTCTGTAAATGCAGCTTTAATTTGATGAATTTTTCCATTTAACGCAGATTAGGTCAAATATTCTATATTTATTGTTCACCCTCCTACTAAGCCCCTCCTACTAAGCTACAACAACCTCATCTCGATTACTAGAACTTTGCGCAGGGCATGCGATAGGCCAAGTTTTGAATAACAACAGTTAGGGCATTCGACAGTACTCGGTTGAAACTCAATAGAATACAGTTGAGAAGGGTGGTGGGGCTCTTGACAGGACACTGTCGATTTAACTACCACCTTCATAACTTGGGGATATCTGATGATCCCACTTGTAGGGCCTGTATGGAGGAGGATGAAATCTCCATACATGTTATATGCACCGGCAGAAACTTGCAGGATGTCAGGTATAGAATGTTTGCGTCCGAAACCTTGGTCACTCAATCCTGGGAGAAATCCCGGCGGAGAAGTTGTGGCCCTTCTGTGTGGCATCTGGCCTCAACAGAATACTATAGTTTCATCTGCTTAAAATAGAACCCTTACCCGGAGACATCTCGTCTTCGGGTGACAGGTTGTTCTCAAGGAGGACACAGAGGACCCCTTGGTCTAGATGCTAGCCGACCCATTTGCGGTACCCCTCTTGCTAATTATTATTATTATTAACCCTCTTATTCCCTATGATCAATTTTTCCCATTAACGAACTTGACCTTTTAAATACTGACAGTACTTCGCATACCAAATTAAATTCTGATCGAACTAAAATTGTGACATGTAAAGCGCGTTTAGATAAACAAAACCAATACCAGAATTTTCCAATGCAATATTATTTACTTATCCGATATTATTTACTTATTCAGTGAACATATTAAGAAGGGTGTATTCGCTTACACGCGTCCAGCGCCATCCAGTGTTGTGTTTATTGTTCAACTTGATACTGACACAGTGCATGCAGCGCGCTAATGATTGAGTTCAACGATAGGTACCACGCTCACAGACGCTTTTTCCATCGAGGTAAGGCAGCAAATGTGTGAGCGCCAAATCGTGCTAACGCCCAAAACGAATACTTTAGAATCGTTTGTTTATTTATCTGAATAACAAAAAAGCCACATAACATACAAAATCTTATTAGAAAAAAATCTAAATTTCCGACATACTTTTTCAAATTGTCAGTTTAAGAAGTTTTTGATAAGAAGTTTTGATTATAGAGACTTTTGAAGTCACTCAAACAAATACTATATTGCTTGAAAAACAGCTAAACTGTTATCATCCACCATATTGAATACTGATGCATAGACGTACTTATAATGCCTGAAACGAACGGCATTTTCAAAAGTAACGTAAGCGTTTACAAGCCAATACGAACGCCAATAAATCGCGCTTATAAGGGTGAGCGCTCAAAGTGTATAAGCGCCCAAAACGAAGACACCTTAACAGTTCATATGCGGTTGTATTTAAAAATTAGTTTTATAGGTTCAATTAAATTTAATGTTTTATACGAGGATTTACCTACTGACGATCATTAAAGTTCAATCGATATACCGATTAATACATGTCCATATTGTCTATTATACACTTTTATTTCGAGTATTGTGGAGTAAATTTTATTATTTGAAAGTGATAACAAAAGAGCTAAACAATCATTACAATTTATCGCACATACTTAACCATCCTATATATTTTTGTTTTTGTCTTCTAAAAAAAGTACTGTTGTAGTACAATTATTTTAAAATACAACCTGAGAGATATTGAATCATTACATGTTTTATATTTTATTATAAATAAAATAATATCTAATTTATTGCTTGTAATATTTAAATTACATTTCAGATTCAACATCTGATTAGAACAAATATTTTATTTATATGTTGTTCTTCTAGATACAATATAGATATAAATATAAGTAGGTTTGAGATTACATTGATTATTATATTTAAAAATAAATTATAATAATTTATTTATTATATTTCTTGTATCATCCTATGTAATTATTATCAATCAAAATAAAACATTGATAAGTAAATTTTACAGTACCATTCATAGAATAGTAATAATAATAATCAGACAAAAAACATAAATAGGTGAGACGGGGCCAAGTTTTCACATAAAAAAGTATTGATATACCAGCGAAACCATAAATGCTCGCCTTCAAATGTAGTGAAATCTATTTGAAGACCAAGTTTTTCGACAAAAATGATTGGTATATATTTATTGGGTAAGTTGCTCAGGTGCAGGGTTTTTCATATTTTTTTTACTTGGCCTGTGAGTTTCTTTGTATATTAAGTGTTATAATATCTGACCACTTGCCAATTAAAATATGAAATACCTTGCACCTGAGAAACTTATCCAATAAATATATACTAATCATTTTCTCACTTTTGTTAAAAATCTAGGTCGTTACACAGATTTCACTACTTTGGAAGGCGAACACTTTTTATATGCTAAAACTCAAAAAGTTTAAGAAAATGAGATAGTAAAAAGAGATGAAATTCAATTTTAGTGTCTCAAGTTTTCGCATACAAAAAGTATTCACCTTCAAAAGTAAAATCTATGTAAGGACAAAGATTTTAAAAACAGTGAGAAAATTGTACCGTGTATATTTATTGGGAAAGTTTCTCAGGTGCAGGCTAAGTATTTCATATTCTATTTGGCAAGTGGTCAGATTTTTTAACAGTTAATATACAACGAAATAAACTCGCCAATCAGGATACGAAATACCCTGCACCTGAGAAACTTAACAAGTCTAAAAAAAAATTTTCTATGGACGAAAATTTTATTTAATATGGTTGAATATCGTCAATAAATGAAATTTGATTTGCTAATGTAATCATCCAAACACAGACAATAGAATCTACCATTATATATTAAATTATATAAAATTAAAACTACCTTGTAGAAAACATATTCCATAAGATAAACATTGTAATTTTAATTGAGAAACCTTTCATTTTTCAGGTAAAAATATCCAGTTTTCAGAGTGTCGTTTCTGGGTGGTTTTAAGGTTCCTTTAGACTACGACACTAGACGCCGTACACTCAGTGTATACACCGAGTGTCTATGTGTTCACACGAGCGTCTCTAATTGTGAACATTTATTGGGACACTATAATTAGTGTCGAAGCAGGGGCTGCGTAAACACTTTGTGTCTGAGTGTCCAAGTGTCTGTTCAGGTTTTCAAAAGGATTCTACATTTTTTCATACACTTCATACATTACATATACATATTATATAGTAATAAATATAGCGTTTACGTCGCTGTTTAATTATAATATAAGCAGCAATAAGGTATTTCGTGTGTGAAAAGCTCGGACACTAGTTCCGTACATTTGTGTCTGGCAAGTGTCCAAAAATCTGTTTAAGTGTGAACAGTAACGAAATTTATGTCTGGCATTTATGTCGCAACTTATTAATAGTCTAAACGAAGTATTAGTCTTAGAACTATCTCTCCATTCCAAATCTCAACTTTCTAGGACATCTGGAAGTACTGTAGAATATTGATGATGAGTGAGTGAGTGAGCGAGTCAGTCAGTCAGTTCCCCAAATGTCGATTGCTGTTTAAACTTAAACATACCGTCCTAGATCGTGGCTCTTACGGTACGTTTTAATTTGAGCTTCATAGCTCTTTCTTTGTTCCAAAGATAGCCTAAAAACTGTTTCTAATCCTTCTTGTAAGCATAGTTAGTGCTGAAACTTGGCCCGACGCACTACCGCACTATGTGATGTGAAACAAAAAAAATGAATTTCATTATTTTTTTTTGAAACACACATCATGTCAATATTTATTTCAGATTGATATTTATCTATTGTTGGTTGTGTATATGCTCAGTTCTTAGCCTTAGAGGGATTTTGAAAACCATCATTTTAAAAATTTATGGGCTGGTCGACAAAAATATTGCAGCTAGTGGCAACATGGTTCATAGAATTTAAACGACTAAAATGAATTTGTCCAGAAAAAAAAACACAGCGTCATCTTTTGGTAATTATATTGAATATTTCAATCATCAATGATTGAAACATCGATTGATAAGATTTGATTTAAAAAAAATCTAATAACGTATAAAAATTTTTCTTTTTTTCATCTACGTCTCGTCCATCTTATCTAAATTTATCGTGTATAGAAGAATGATTGATGAACTACTAATTTTTACTATGAATTTTTAGTCAGGTATAAAGTATAATATGTAAATATAACAAATTAGACTTATGAAAAAACAAGTAATGTAACAACCAACTGAGTTAATTGTTTGAAAATCCAGTATAAACTGAATTTATGGAAAAATTATCAAACAAAAGTTGTTTATTTTAAAAAGAAGATTTTTTGTCATTAAATTTTTTTTATATCCCTTAGAAAAGAGCAAAATTGCTTTAAAAAGTGTTAGTCAGACTAACACTGTTTTGTTAAAAATTGAACATAGGAAATTACATTGCATACGCGTGCAGATCGTCACCAAATTAGCAACAAGTAACATCTCCACGGAGAATAATTACAATTAGCTAATTCATACTGATGATGACTACTTTGTAGTCGAAAAACGTATTTATAAAATACAAAAAATTTTTATCTAGGAAATTGGGGCAAAAATCTAAATTTATTTCGAAAAATCCTAGAGTTCTCTTTAATATTATTTATAAGTAGAAAAGATATTCTGCTCCACTAAGCTGCAAAAGAGAAATATGATTAGTTGTTTGATGAAGACATTTTATGGTACGGATTTGGTGTACGGTGATTAGAGCTAATTACCATTTATGGACAGTGCATTTTTTGGGCGTTTAATTCTCATTTTTACATGAGGGTCATAGTCCACCGCTTCGCGCAAGAGGGGGTTAGGGTGGTTCTGAATTTGGTCGAAAGATTTGCAGGCTATTTCCTTGAGGTATTCTTGGATGGCCGGGAAGTTGAGATCCTCGTGGATACGCTTGTTTGTCACATACAATGGAGCGTCTAAAACTAAGCGGAGTGCTTTGTTATGTGTCGTCTGCAGTTTTTCTATGTTGATTTTAGTTGCGTGACCCCAGGCTATGCTAGCATATAGCATAGTTGGCCGAATGATCATTTTATATAGGGTAAGTTTGTTCCTGGGAGAGAGCGTAATCTTCCGACAGAGAAGTGGAAATAGCTGACCAGTAGATTCAATGACCAGTAGGGTATTTAATTTCATTTCGCCATGGGATCTCTTTATTGTCGAGCATGAGGGTTGGTATGAGGTTCGTCTTACGCCTTCTACAGGTTATTAAAGCTGAGCTTTTTTCCGCGTTGACTTCTATGTGCCATTTTAGTAGGTACTCGTCGAGGGTTGTCAAGTAGTCCTATGCTAAATTACAGAGGACATTGATGCAACCGGAAAAGACTAGAATGGCAGTGTCGTCTGCATAGATGGCGAGTTCCTCACGATGGTCTGCTGGGTGTGGGATATCTGCGGTGTACAGTGAGTATAGGGTGGGTGAAAGGACGGATCCTTGAGGACCCCCAGCTTCTAGGATGTATGGGTTTGATAAAGAGGTGCCGATTCGCGCCCTACAGGATCTATCAGAGAGATACGAATGAATGAGAAGCGTTAATAGCTTTGGAATACCAAGTCTTCCTAGCTTGTAAATGAGACCTTCGTGCCAGATGGTATCGAAGGCTTTAGCAATGTCATGTGACACCATGCCAGTGTAGTTTTTGGAGTTGATGTGTTTAGAAGCTAGTTCTGTAACTCTAAGTACTTGGTGTGTGGTGGAGTGTTGAGGTCTGAACCCGAATTGGACGTTTGAGAAGAGTTCATTCACAGATGTGGTGAGCCGGTTGAGAACCAATTTTTCCCTCACTTTACCAACAGCAGATAGGAGGCTGATTTGTCGGTAGTTTTGTGGAAAGGTGCGGTTTTTATTTGGATTTGGCAGGAATATGACTTCGGCCATTTTCCAGCTAGTGGGGAAGGTTTGAAATCTGAGCATACTATTGTAAATCTCAACTAGTTACTGGTTTTTTGGGGAGAATTTTCAATAGCTTGTTCGAGATTTTGTCAGGTCCTGATGCTTTACGTGGTTTGAGCTTACCAATGAGTGATAACACCTCGTTTGGTGTTACTGGTTCGAGTGTTTGCTCGTTATCTACAGGAGTAGAGATGAGGTTTTCGACGTATTGGGATACCATTTCGTCATGGTCTAGTTCTGTGTTTTGATGGTTGTTTGAGCACTGTCTCTCCAGACAGCAGGCAAAGACTTCTGCTTTGTCGAGTTTAGTGTACGTGATTTGGCCGGGCCATGTATTGGGGGGACTAGATTTGAATTTGGAGGACTTTAGACATTCTCCAAAGAGAGTTGTACAGAGAGTCGCTAGACAGAGAAGCTAGTTTTTCGGCCCACTGCGAGTTTCGGTAATCGCTAAGTGCGTATTTTACCTATGGGTCAGTCTGTTGGTGAGGGCTTTGTCAGCGGGGTGGCGGGATCCTTGTGAGATCTGGTGGGTATGGTTTTTCTCTTTATGAGATTTCTCAGGGGGTATAGTCGGGTGTAAGTGGCTACGTCAATTGCCTCGTGTACTTTGGTGTTGAAGTAGGTGACGGCACCGTCTATATCCGTTGGTGTTTTAGTTATTGGGATTGGGCCATATTCTTTTTGTAGATATCCACTAAAATATGAAAGGTTGATTGACTTTTGTTGCAAGGGTTGAAGAAGTTCTTCAGTTGGCCCAAGCTGCATCAGAACCGGGTTGTTTAAACGTTACAAGATACGGAAATCTTTAAATATGAAAAATGTCCACATCATAAATATGAACTATTGGTTGAAAATTTGTTCAAACATCCAATAGTTTTTGTGTGTGTACCAGACGTAAATTTGGCGTAGATTTTGTATTGAAACCAGAAATATTAGATGCAACAAAACAAAGTTTCAAACAACAGTTGTTTTTGTTTTTATAAGATAACCATTTTTTTTAATTAAAGATTTTCCCTATACCTTGCACCTGTTAAAAGATAAGGTTTTCCACGCGGACACGGATGATGATGCATGGAACAAATATATAATAATTGTATTTAATCGTCCCCTTTCAACTAAACAACTTTTGTAAAAAAATTTTTTCTAAAATTCATATTTATGATATATTTAGATGTTAACTTTTCAAATGAACACAGGGTATACTACTTTGTACACGTATTATATGTGTGCGGTAACTACCAATATAAAATATTGCAATAACTAACATTAACTTCGACTAGCCCATGTGTTGCGAGCGATCTAAGAAGCTCAACTGCTTGGTACTGGAACGTTACGAGTTCAAATCCCGGCTCCAGCAGTTTGTCAATACGGGCGAGACCGAAGTAACCGGCTATGGTTTTGAAGATTTTCTGCAGTTTCCTTTCACAAACTCCAGATGGAAAATCGGCAGTAGTCACACAGCCTACCAAATTCCTAGACTGCATACAAAATCCATATGCTTCATGGGTGGGTAACAAAGGCTTAGATAGGCCTACTTTCCAGGCTTCGACCTGTCCTCCGCTATAACTACTACCACAGTATAAACCTGATATCTCGATTTGTTATTATTTTGACCTGTTTTAACAAAGTCTACACCATAGGTGGGCAGGATTTAACTTCACAAGCTCTGAGTGAGAGGTAGGAAGAGAGAGAGAGTAAATAAAGGGTACCTACCAATTATTATTATTTTCTTTTTTTAATTAAAACATTTTCTGAAAAAAATATAATAATACAAACTCTTTTTTATGGTCACTATTATACAAAGTATACAATACATATAATACATTGAATACATACTCTGGAATTTTGGGCTTGTAATTTGGGTCATAGAATGTACCTTTTTAATATGTTTGTGTATGAATAAAATATAAATCTTTTGATCTTTTTCGTTTACCACTTGACAATTGTAAACCGCTTGTAAATTTTTTAATGGTTTAGCTTTAGTTTAGATTTTAGAATTAGATTTTTGGAAATTCCGAATAATTTGCCTAAACTATTCATATCGGAAAACTAATAAACAATTATTTACCTGATTTAATTATTTTTTCTTAGTAGGGGGTATAGTGTCATGGGAATTTGATGACACTGGATACAATAAACATGCCAATGATAAAGCTGGGTGGGAGGCCAGCCAGCCAGTTAACCATTTCCAAATGGTTAAATTTTACATAAAATGGGAATTTTATGTTAGCTTACTCAACCTGACTGTGTTTCTTCGAGTTAGTCTACTTTGAATTAAAAAAGTGAAAAGTACTATTCGTGCCAATGAAAATTATTTTTCGCGTAATTTCTTTAAAAAATAAAAATAAAAGTTGTGATTTTAGTGAAACGGAAATTTTACAATTTAATAATCGATTTAAAGATTTCAAAAACATAAATGTAATGAGCGATTTTTTATTTTTTAGTGGCCCCTTTGAATAGAAACTTTAAAATTCCCGCTTTAATAGAAATTTTTTCCGGAATCTAATGATTGCGCGTTATTAAACGAAATGATTACCCTCCCAAAAAATTATAATTTATTAGGAGCCATGAACTCGAGCACAAAAAGTATTTGGGAAATCGACGCAGAAAACCGATCTTCGTTTAAATATCCGGAATTATTATAAATAAATAAATAAAAAGCTTAGTTCTTTTTGTAGTTGTTTCGCATCTTCTTATCTATGTGAATCGGGAATTTCACAAATGAAACATATAAAATCAAACAAATTATTGGGCAATAATCGATAGGCAACCTGCATTGAAACATCGTTCCGTCTTACTTCAAAACATACCTTTCTTTTTTTCTTGCAAACAATTAGAATACATTTTGTTACGATATTTTGTATAAATTGTAATGAAGGTGTACCTGTTCGTTCGTGATAAAAGTTAGTAAAAACAAATACAATGAAGTATTTACATTTCTTAAAACTTACAATAAGAAATACAAGAGACATGATGACAAATTCAAATTTTAATACACTGTTACGAGCTATAAATCTTTAAAAATGTCATAAAAAGTTATAATTATTAGTTTTCTTCAGGGGCAATATATTTATATAAAAAAAAACAACACACACACACAACCAAAGTTAGATAATGCTATTATTTATAACCTAAAAAAAGGCGCCTATATGATTTTTATTGAAGTAAATAAATAATTTTCATATATACTATCGATTCCAAAAGTGGCGTTTTATTTTACAAATTTTTGCAGTCGGTTTGTTCCAAATTTATTTGATTTCGAAAAATGGTTTCGAATAAAAATTGTACGCTATAAAATTACTTACAACTTTTTATCCAGATCTTTGCATGAAAATTCAATGGGTTCGGCAAAAATCGATTGAAAGAATTTGAAATATGGAACGACTTTTTTTGAATCAACAGTATTCAGTATTATATTGGGGGATATCTAATATACTTGTAAACATTTATTTAGAAACTTCTAATTCCATACAAAATATTTTTATAATCAATAAATGTATGAAAATGTTGCTATGATTATCTTTAAGAGAATTATAATGGTTATGACCTTGGTTTTAATAAAATTTCATGTTTAAGCTATAGTTTAGATTTTATACAAAATTGTGAGATTTTGTTGGCCTTGTGGTTCGTTCCAGTTATTCGATCACTTTGAACCACAACGTACAATAAAAATCATAAAATCAAAAAACTCGAATTGTATTTCTTAAAATACTTACAAAAAGTTGTTCAATTGGGTGCATAAAAAAAAGGTTTCAAAGAAAAATTGTTTGTTTTTATAAGATTAACATTGTTTTGGTATCTTAAGCCTACATAATTTCGACAAAATTCTCGTTCACATAATACAAGAACGAACTGACTGGCAAGTATAAAATTTTAAAATCGGTTTTTGCTAATCTGTTTACCAAATTTAGTATTATTTTGAATATATTTTCGATGTACAGAATTGACCCTGTCGACAATGCATGGTACATTCAAGTTACATTCAATTGCGGTAAATCACGTTATTCAAATAGATAGTCCTGTTTGAGCAGATATTGATTGGTACAGCAGCTTTTGCAAACCTCATATCACTTTGTGGTGTTCACGAGAGTAAATATTTGCACAGTCGAACGTTGTAACGCGATTAGTATTGGTTTTTTTGGTCAAACACTGCCCTACACGCTCTAACAGCTAGTTAAGAGCGAGGGTATTGTGCAATAAATATTGATCCGACCGATTTGTATCAAACCGTTGTTCAACAATTCAATCTATCCCATTGCTCATCAAAATGTTTGCACAAACACGGCTGCTGCGCATAGTTCTTGATCGCATAGATCTTGAGCCATCTGATCATGCTGAAATTTTGCACATAACTTTCTGATGAAAAGTTGGTTATGATGGAAATAGAAAATGTTCCCTGAAATAGAAATTTGGTGGAAGTGCTGATAAATAATGTAAAACAGTGGAAGCGGTGGGAAATTAAATTGAGTTTATAAAAAATTTTCGAAGAGAGTAATGAATTGTAGTAAAATTTATTTACTGCAACTTTACAAATTATAAATTTTTCTATTTTTAAGGGAGAAATCCTATATTTTATGTTTCCTCTCCCTCTAAGACCCCCTTCTCCTTGTCCGATTTCGCCCATTAACGAACTTTACTTTTCAAATAAAAGAAACACGTCATATACCCAATTTCATTCCGTTCAAACGAAAATTGCGGCGGCATCCAGTGCGCCTACAGACACATATATATGTATATATGTAAACATTGAAATAGCTCCTGCGTAACGAATTTTATTTAATACACGTTTTGATTTGCATTCTTCCCGTTTTAATGGAAACATGTTATAACTTTTTTTCTCATATGGACTAGTAATGAGTCTCTCGGGCACGTTTTATACGGCTATGATAATAAATTAAAAAAATCCTTATTTTTTGGCCAAATAATTCACAGATTCAAGGTAAAATCATATCGGAATTCAAAATAGCAATTAGCAAAATACAGAAATTTTGGAATGAGTTCGCAAGATTCACCTTATATCGCAGGATTAAAATTTATGTATTGCAAAGAAACACACTTGAAAACGAATAAAAACAAACTATAAAATCTAAATGAAAACACCAAAGAATAAAATTTTAAAAGCATATTGCATTTATATAAATTGTATGATATCTTAAAACATATTTAATTATTATAGGCATAACTAGTAATAAATTCTTGTATATTCAATTAGTACTTAAATAAATCTAATTTAATTATATAGTAGATACATAAATTTACGAGTAACTAGCATTAAAATACAATCATATACGTATTTAACATCATGTAAATTGAATAATGTTACAGTAAACGTCACTGATTATTTTAGAGATGTGACAGGGATTTATACAAATAATAATGATAGTAATGATCATTAAACCAAAAATCTGGTGTGGTACACGCACACGACATCAACATACATATACAGCCCGTATTTTAAAATACACCCAATCTGGAAATAATGTATGTAGTGTATCTATCGCTGTGTATATGTAGTGACTATGATATGGTGTCTTTGTTACATATACATGTCGAAACACTCACACGGCGCGACGGACAAAAACGACGATGTATACATGCATAAGTAAGATGCAACTTAATATGAATGATTGTAATTAGAGAGTGATAAGCATAATAGTTATATGTTATACAATACTGATTTTAAAACAGTTTAAGTGCGACAAAGTAAACCATATCATAGTACACTACATATAGACAGGGATAGATACACTATACATAGTTTGCAGATTAGGTGTAATTTAAAATACTGAGTATACTAAGAATCTTATTTAATTCTCTACATGCTTTTTTCAATAAATACCTTTTCAATGTGCCAAACAATAACTAATTATAATTCATAAAATTAATTAATAAAAAAGCAAAAACAAAAAAACAATTGTAAACATGTGGGGTTTATTGAAAATAAACCAATAAAATCATAGTCTTCCTTAGACATTTTCAATATAAAGCGTTCCTCCAATTTAAAAGGCAAAAATATGTCATAAAAAACTGAAAATTTGACGAATTTGAACGTGATATAAGTGCGAATAATAATTCTTAAATACCACATTTGTAACATTATCCTATTATTTTGGACGCAAAATTTTTTTAAATTGTAAAATTTGAGAGAGATAACGTATAAAGGTAACCCAAAAGTCATAACCTCATTTGTTTTGATTATAACTTCTCAACTGGTAATTTTTTCCATTTTTTTTTTCAGATAATTGAAGATCATCTCAAAAATTATCAATGTAAACGATACTATTGTACACAATTGTTTCTCAATGCAAATTTCCAGTTTTACACGAAATCAATATCTATATAGATAATTGAAAAATATCCCCATTTGATGTAAAATTGGATGCAGCAGTTGATGTTATTTTTTTAAATTTTATAATTGATTTGTGCCTTATTGATTTGGTTTTCGAAAAAATGCTTCGAATGCAGATGTTTAGTAGAAATATAGTAACTTTTATTTGAAAATTTTTTTCGAAAACTGAACTGAACAAATTAACTATAAAATTTAAAAAAATAACATCAATTTTTGTTGTCAATGAATAAGTTTCAAGTATCAAAGCATTTTGACTGTAAAAATTTTCAAATAACCATTTTGTATTTTCTACACATATTTTCTACACATATTTTCTATTTTGCATTTTACATTCATTCCTATAAACCATTTGCATTTAACATTTTAAATGATTTTGAAGAGCTTGTAACTATTTCCATTTTTAACATATTATCTAAATATCTACTATTATTAAAATTGTTGTTAATGTCTGTTTGTTTGACCGACTTGACCAATTTGAAAAATTTTCGTTTAAAATCTTAAGATTATACTTAAAAACTGGTATGTATTTTCGCAACGAGTGATAGTATTCAAAAATAATCGCTGAAATCGCAATCTGGTGGAAGTGTCGAAAAATGTTTAAAGTAGTGGAAGCGGTGGGAAATGGCATTGAGGTTTTAGTTTTAAAATGAAGGGAGTCGGAGATATAACAAAAAAGCGCGGCGAAGCCGCGATTATAAGCTGGTCTCTATACAATAGTAAAAATCTGTTTATTTGTTTATTCGAGCATCACGTAAAGACTATCTTATGATTAGACTAAAAAACTGGTACCTACTTTATGTCGTTAGGATGGCGGGAGCCGGAGATATGGCAATAAACGTGACCGAGGCCGCGGGTATAAGCTAGTTAAATTATAATATTAAACAAATTTTCGATTATGACATTTTATTTGAAAACAATCTATGTTCAAAAACAAAACAATAACACCACCTATTTTCATCGCTATTATTATATTACCTTCTTGGGTTTCAGGAGAGAAAATTTGTGAGAAAATTATTGTTATACAAGTTCTATGTGCATAAACCTAAGAGGTGTCAGTGCCAAATGAATACGTTTTAAGTGAAGTGTCAAAATCTACCAGTTTTCTAAAATCTTCATTTTTTTAAACATTTTGCAGACTTCATACTTTATTTTAACAAATATACCAAAGACCGAAAATTAGATTAGTAATATCAATAATTGTATATTACCTCATATGTTCTAACCCGAACATAGAGGTAATAATCATAATAATAATTAGTAAACTAAAATCAGGAGGATAGATAGGATGCTTATTTCATTAGTCTGGTGTTGTTATTAATGTCTGGTATGTACTATTACTATAGTAAGGTTATTGTGCATAAGCCATGCATTTGAGTGACGGACGATCTCACTCATTATATGATAATCCATCTAATTAATGCAAACTGCATAATAATATCGGATGGTGGTAACACTGACATGAATAGTTAGTTTAACTCATTTAAAATATTGGTATAGTAGACGATTTATATTATATTACATACAATACAGAGAATATAATCCTCAGAACAGGATTTTACTCATTAAATACAGTTACTTAACATAATATCTTCTCTATTTATTAATAATTATTGTATATCCTGTTTTTAAATACAAATTACTCCTAAAATAATCATTAATATAAATAAAAAAATAATCATATTTTATGAATATTTTCAATTGAGCGTGTAACTTATAACTAATATTGTGCTTACAATACAATTGAAATAAAAAACATTGTAATAGAAATTAGTTATTGTCATCTAGTGTAGATTGTTCCAACTATTACATTTGGTTGTGATATTCACTAGAATTCCCAGTGAGGAACAGAACTATGTTATATATTAGTAGTAAAGATACAAACAATTGAAAAACAAGTAACATGAAATGGTTCAAACACATGCTGACATCTAGAAAACAACTGTTTAGTATAAACGTTAAGTCCGATGGTCGACCGCTAGATTAAGTTTGATTTGAAGTGTTTTACAGTTTCTGTAAATTATAATACAATGTTACAAGTTACTAGCTTCGACCGATAAAGACAGAGGAATTTAATTTTTGCTTTGTTTTTGAGTTCTTCCAACAATTAAAAATTATTTGTTATGTTTTCCGTTCAATTGCGGGTAGTATTAGTAGCGCATTTATTGTGTATTTCCATTTCTTTATGGGTATGTAATATAACTATGTGAGGTAGAATTGTTGTTTTCAATGTCGAAAATATGGAGAATAATTTTTTTTAGTACTCCACTGTTTAAAATTTATTATTATTTTGTTTTCATATTTTTATTATTCAAAAAATAATAATTTATATAATTATTGGTTTATGCGAGTTGAGAATTTACATAATTTCAACAAACATTTACTTAGATCGGATATGACTTGCGTATATCCAAGCTTACTTCGATATTTCCGCACATATTTCAAATGAGTTACAAAAAGTACTTGTCTCAAGACAGTTACTAAAATTAGTTGGCTCAGTACAGTTACTAAAAGTAGTTGTCTCACATGAATTAATCAGATGGTATTTTGAATTTTTATTTCTTCAATTTACAAATTGAATATTTATTATGGATTGTGCTGAAGTATCGAATAGGCGAATTAATGGTTTCTATCTGATTGTATCTAAGTATATTTTTTTTGTATAATTTATTTAATTCACCATTCCGAAACTTGTGGTTTTTCAAACTTGTCACATTTCAATACACATTCTATACACATTTTGGCTGTACAATTTATGTATTTTATGTGAATATGCAATGACTTTTTCAATTTATAACTATATTGTTTTGTATACGCTTGGTATTTTTGGCCTTGTAGTTTTTCTTTACAGAAGCGTAAAGTCCCCTTTATATACAACTATGTATCTGAATTAAATTTGTAGTGTATATTTATATTTTTGCAAATCAGACATATTTGAACATCGTTTTTTTTTTTAAATATACGATATTTCTTTTTACTACAGTTCAATCTAGTACATATTCATGTAATTTTTTTTTATAACTTGTACAACCAAACTTAGTATTTTAAGGATAGTTATACTATCAACATATTAAATGAAAAATTATTTATTTCAAATATATTTTATTTTTACATATATTTTGTTTTGTTCTTTTTTTGTACTTTTTTTTATTTTCAGTATTTCTGATTCGAATCACTAGTCGATAACTTAGACACTTACTGGATAGTAAAGATCTTACTACCTCAATATTATCTTTTTTAATGGGCCCAGCTTTTATTGAAAGACTTTCGGTTCAACGTGTTATTTTTTTTTATATTTACGTGTATCGCGTTAGCACCGATCGTTTTCCAATTTTCATAATTCCACATACAATACTCTGCTTTGGATTTTTTTTTCTAAAGTACCGTATATTTAGTTTTCATTATTTTTTTTTAAAAATACATCATAATACCTCTTTTAATTAAAATTACTAAATTAACTTAATTTCATATTTATGAAAATAATTGATAATTCAATTATTTTCTATAAAGTGTTTAGTTTTTTTTTTTAAAACTAAACACCAATTTTTTTTTTAAACTAAATATAGTTTTAATTTTATTTTTTTAAATACACAAATAGATACTGAGTTTTTATAGAATCTTACTAAATACCTGATTAATTTTCCAGCGCTTCCACTACTTCAAATAGGGAAGACACAGTGATTATTTCTAAATTCTATCTCCCGTTGCGAGATAAAATTCATATCAATATTTAAGTCTAATCATAAGCTTTTAAACACAGAATGTTTTATCAAAACCGGTCTAGTAGTTTTTACGTAATTTTTATAAAAACTAAACGGTAAATCATTTGGAAATATTAAACAAAGTTATATACTTATATTTTGAATAATTTACCAACTCAGCCGATTTCGTCGACAACGAATTTCACACAATAAGTACCTTACTCTCTATTTTGCATCGTGTAGGTACATATCTGTTTGCATTATGAGATGTATTATGATCATAATAATAATAATTTTTTAAAAAAATTTCAAATATATGTTGATTTTTGTCAAGTAACGACCCAATTCAATAAAAAAAAAGTATGAAACAAAGTTGGAGCGAGATGTTACAGCAACGCCTTAAAGTTTTCATACTTTTTGACCTCATCGGTTTTAAATTGTGAAAATTGTAAATTGTTAAATTAGTAAATAAAAATAATAAAAGGTTAAACATGTATTTTTTTCGATTCCAATTGTCCATTTTTCCAATATATTTCGATTTTTTTCTAATAAGAAGTCCCCAAATCATGATGATAAAAATCATGGTGGATGAGTTAATTTTTTTATATCAATATTTAATTAAAAATTCAATGGCATGTTTGTCTATATAGTAATCGCTAGTTCTTTCATTACGCTAGTCTTCGTAACCTTAGTGGAATTAGTGTTGCATTGTGACGCTTAAGGTTGTTATGAAAGTGGTGTGGGTAAATCAACCAAAATTAATGGTAAAGTTCGTGTAACTCAAAATACACGAATTCTAACCACGTTAGAAGATTTTTTAATTAATTACTAATAAAATTATTATCAAATAAAAAATAATAAAAAAAAAAGTATTTTATTAATAATTTAAATATTATTTTTATTTTAATTTTTATTAATAATTATTTATTTATTTTAATTACACTGACGTTCCCAACCTACTGTGACAATCTAAAATAAAAATAGCTTTAGTACCATTTTTCGATCTATAAATTTAATTATCTCAGAAACCAAAAGCAGGATTCTTTTGAAATTTGGTCCAGGTATTTATAAGACTTTGATAATTATTTTTCATAAATCTGACATTTTTGGTGGTCGAGATATAGATTTTTGTATTAATGTTTTTACCGCCGAGTTCACTTAAGCTATGTAAAAATCTAAGCAATGAAAACTTTAACATTTGTTTACTCAAAAACTAAAAACAGGCACAAGTTCAAACTTTGACAGGATATTCTTTATTATTGAAATAATAAGCTGTCAAATTTTGAAGAACATGTCATTGAATTGAACTTTCTTCATAACAACCTTAAGTATACACAAATAATAATATAGTAACAAAATCTTACAATTACGTACAATCGCTTATTGTTCCTGAGGTTTAACAAGATGGAAAAACCTTTAAGCTTTCAAATCAATTCATTCTAATTTCCTAATTGAGGTTATTCCTTGAAGAAACAAAAGGGTCTATACAATTTACATACAATTCTAATAATCTAAACCATTAACATAAATAATCCGTTTAAATGATATACATTTTTAAGAAAATTATAGGAGAAAACCACTCAAGACAATTAAATTAAAACACGATTCTATTAAAAGTTTTTCTTGTAAAGCACTTGATGTAAAAGCTGTAATGAAACTACCTAAGTGTGACAACATTGAATGAAAAAAGATGTATACAATAGGAAAACTAATGTTGGCTGTAAAGTTATGTTAAAGTAACACTTTTGCAGATTTTTAATGTTACAAAGGAATCAGACGCCAGACGACTTAAATTGTGATATAAAAAACATTCATTCGTATAATATGTGGAGCTAAGAAAAGGAGGATACGGATATGGGAAAAAGTATACGACGATCATAAAGTTTACGATTATGCGAAAGTTGAAAATTAATGGAAAATAATAATGTAATTTTATGGTATTGTTATTATCGTTTAATACGCAAAATTATTCATTTTGATTTGATTTCAGAAAAATTATTATGTTGAACTTTTTTACAATACGTGGAAACCATAGATAAGCGATATGACTTTGGTAGTTAAATGTTGTAAGTAACAGATCTAATTATTTAAACCTATACCGTGTGTTCATTTAAAAAGTTACCAATTAAAAAATTTTTTTTAAAGCATTTTAGAAAAAATTGTTTTAAACCGAAGTTGCACAGTTTAAAGGGGGAAACATAATGCAATAATTATATTTTTGTTCCATTCATCCATGCCTGCGTTCTATACTTATCTTTTAAAGGATGTAAGATAGGGATCAATGAAGCTGAACAGGATGCAACTACGGAGGGTTACCGGATTCATTACCGGGTATTATCCCCTGCGGAAGCATCTGCACACAATGGGACTTCATAACGGGTCCAGTGTGCAGATTGTGTGGCGAGGAGGAAAAAACATCCAGCAACATTATCTTTGACTGCGAACCTCCAGGTTACAGCAGATACAATATATTCGGTGCATCTCACCCCGAATGTATAAATTGCCAACCTGTGGGAGAAACGAATCTGGTCGGACTGAAGTACAGGGGGTGCACAATGGATCATAAGGTAGAAGTGCAATACTTTTTAGACCCCAAGATGTATCTATCTATGGATCAAGGTAAACTACATAAAACAATTATTTTATAAAAATAAACAACTTTTGTTTGAAGCTTTTGTGCATACACCCCATAGTTTTGGTAAGAACTATGGGCGTAAATGTAGCATAAATTTTGTATTTATGCCAAAAATATTGGATGCATGAAAAAAAGTTTCAAACAAAAATTGTTTATTTTGATGAGATAGATATTTTTTGTACTTAAAGAACTTGCACCGTTTAAAAGATAAGTTATACCACGCGGCACAGATGCATGAAACAAGAATATAATGTATTATATTAGGTTAACCCCTTTAAATCGTGCAACTTTTGATTGAAATATTGAATGAACACATGCTATAAACACTTCGGTTGTTTTTGCCGTTGTTTATTTCATTCGATTTAAATAAACATCAAATGAAATTAATAGTTATAAGACTATTTATGAATACATTTTCTCATTAATAACAAGTGAAAATAGCAACCAACTGATTAACTCCGTTACCCGATATATACTGAATGAGTTCACTACTAATGTGTGAAATTTTTATTTTACTTTATACTCGCACGGATGTTTAAAAATACAAAGTTATGTATAAAGGTGCTATATATATATATTATTTTGTAATCAAGAGTACATATGCTTGAGCTAAAATTGTGACAAAACTATTCACTTTATGAAAAAGGGTTTGAAACACAAGTTGTCTAGTTTATACAAAAGAACATTTTTTGTCTTAAAACTTTTCTTCTATCTCTCATGGTTTTATTTAGGTAGAGATGTTTCCTCCATGGACCAAACTTGTACATTCACAAACGCACATTGCTGTAATTTTAGCTCTAGAATAGACAGATGGGCATAAAGTCCATTGTGATGCCTTAGGATGTAAGGATGTGAGTAGAGTGGAAGAAGTTTGTGAGTAGACTAGGAATTGGTAGGATATGCGGCTGCAGCCGACTATGATAGGAACTATGCCGATATTCATCTGGAGTTCGTGAAGGAAACTGCAGAAAACCTTCTCAAGCATAGCCGGTTACTTTGTTCTTGTCCATACGCCGACAGTTTAGTCAATCAACCGCCCCTTTTTTTTATAATTGACAAACGATTGGCCGATGTTGGGATTCGAACCCATAACCTCCCAGTTTCCAAGTACTGCATACTGCGCAGACATGACGCCTTAGACCGCTCGGCTACTTGGCTGGTAAACGCTGGCAGTTTGTCAATTAAATTAATTTAAAAAAAATTAATGCGGTGGTTAATTGACTTAAACTGACGTATGGATAAGAACGAAAGTAACCGGTTATGCTCGTAAAGATATTCTGCAGTTTTTTCTCCTAAGCTGCAGATAAATATCGGAATAGTTCCTATCAAAGTCGGATGCAGTCGCATAACCTACCAATTCCTAGTCTACAAATTTCTTGTCCTTTACGGATCGGTAAAAAATGCTTACAAAGGCCTACTACCTCATCTACCAGGTATTGAACCCTTATATGTGAAATCAGTTATGAATTTGGTTTTGTTGTTCTCGGATGATTTATTTTCATTAAAAAATAAAGATGTGTCTGGAAATGTGATCAATTTCCAATTTGTCAGTATTGAACAATTAACTTACCAGTGTAACTTGTCAAATAGACACAAACGTTTTTTGCGGTTTTGTAAAAAAAAAATATACGGGAAAAAGTGGTTTTTCTTTACTTACACATAGTTTTTAAAACATAAAAATTGAAAACATTTTTCTGATATTTTGATTCCATCATACCTGAAACAAACAAGAAAAATAAATTATTTATGGTATAACTACAGATTTCATAGTTGAATGGCGCATAGCTATAAAATGGACGTAGGTAAATTCCACACTTCATTCAGGTCTTAAAAGCGAACAGAGGTTTAATGAGCATAATAAGTAAAGATATATATTTATTTATCCACCACTAGTGATGTCGCGAGCCTTAATTATTGGGCTAATTATTAATTTAAGGAAGACCAACTTTTTTTACATCATTAAAAATTTTAATTAATTTTTTAAGAGAACTAGTAGTTTTAACTCTGATTAAATAACTCGCAAGTTACGTTTTGACCCAGCCAAATAGTTCTTTGAAAATTACAACTTGAGATTTTCCAACGGGATTTTCTTCCTTTTGGCACTATGAAAACATAGCAAAAAGTTCATAACGAAATTAAACTATTGGTTTTACGTTAACAGAGTTCATTACTAAATTTTTGTCTTAGCTAATTCTACACAAAAAAAGTTCTTTACAAAATTCACGTAGGACGACCCATTTTGTCCCTTTTAAAACTCGCAACCATAATATTATTACGTCACGGGATATTTAGTCGAAATTTCGGTAGTATGGTGACAGCAATTAGTATAATTGCTATCAGACAATACCAACTGTTTATGGATTCCTTTAAGATACTTTAAGAACTAAAAAACATTAACTAGAAACATATACAGGCTGTGTTGGAATGCTTTTCCAATAGAGAATCAATGTTAAATATTATTTATTACTGGCAGGCCATGTGGTTACTATGCGGAGTCAGTCAGTACACATGTAATGAGTACACACTTTTAAATGAGTCAGTACACACAGTCAATGAGTCAGTACACACTCTTAAATGACAAACAAACTACCATACGCATATGAGATGTCTCTCCTTACATGTGTACTGACTGACTCCGCATAGTAACCACACGGCCTGCCATTAATAAATAATATTTAACATTTATTCTCTATTGGAAAAGCATTCCAACACAGTCTGTATGTATTCTATATACATACTCTTGCAAATTTAATTATAATTCAAATTTGGCGGGTATCATATTTTCCCTAGTCAACATAGAATAGCTATATGTTTCCGATTAACAACTGAGACAGAAACCAATTACAATATTAACAAATTAATTAAACCATTTGGAGCTGCTCACGAACATCAAGAGAGATTTGACGTCGACCGATGTTAGTTCGCCTACATCGTGCACCTACAGTTAGGTTTACATTGACATTTGCCGAGCGCTCATTCAGAGAAAATCCCCAGTCCAGTGCCACCTTAGAAGATAGATAGACCGAGCTTAGAGATCAATGCGATAAAAAACTATAAGAGCTTTGGATACCATAATAAAAATAATAATAGAGCCTAACTATCCCATGATTGGGAAAAGGTCTCCACCAACAGACCCCATTCTTCTCTATTCAAAGCCTGTCTCGCTCATTGACCACCAAAAGTTTTGATTTCATCTCGCCAACGTTTTATTGGTCGATCATACGGCGTCCAGAACGTTGTTCGTAATGTCCATCACCCGGCTCTTATTCGCGTTATATGTCCCGCCCATCTCCACTTGAGGACCCTTACGCTCGCTACCACGTCTTTTGCCTAGGTTTTTTGCGAATTTCGCTGCAACGTATTTTGTCAGATTTCCGTATATTTAGTATTGACCGCTTCATGCTTCTAAGGCATGTGCGTAGTTTCTTTAGTTCCTCATTTGTGTGTCCAGAACTTTAATTTTGAGACTCAGCTTTGGATACCATACTACAATCATTCTGCAAACGTTTTAATTTTGTTATGACAATATTTCAACAAATTGTCATAATTCTTATAATATCTGGTGAGATTTTCTTTTGTATTTGTGTCTTGTGTATTTCTAGGAAGCAAAAAAGTCGAAATATGGGTAAGAAATAAAGGTTGTATTAAAAAGTGCGGAAAATTCCCGTTCACAATTTTTATTGGAGGTAAAAAGAGCGGAATTTAATTCTCCCCCATTAAAGTAGCATGATTATAAAATAATAAAACTTACAAACAAAAAAAAAGATTTTATGGCGGAGAACTGTGCGAGTGGTTTATTACTTGTAATGAAGAATGTTCTTCTTTTCTACACGTTCGATTATTCTTCCGAGTTTTGTTCCATAGATACAAGTCAAATATAATAAAGTGGATATTTAAAATCAATGTCAGGTTTTCAACGGATCTTCACGTTTTGGGAATCTGTGATCTCCAAATTATTATTTTCACACATTTTGGATGTAGAACCAAATAGTTAATGAGCTCTTAACGAATGTTTAGTAATTATGTTTTTATTATTACACAAAAATTTATTTTAAAAAAAAACAAGTGAAAATAACAACTGAGTTAATTGCTTAAATATCCAGTATCTACTGAATTTATGAAAAAGATTGTTACTAAAGTTGTTTATTTTTAAAAAAGGAACATTTTTTGTTCTATGTAAATTTTTGTTCTATCTCGTACGGTTTCAAAGATAGGCAGCTTTGTCCCTTTTGCCCATTCACGAACTTGACCTTACTTTTCAGCTCTAAACACACATAAAAATTTCAGTTCGCCATCTCTTTTCGTTCTTGAGTTATCGAGCAGAATTAGCCCATTCTATGAACACCTATGTCAAACATTTCTGCCTGCGAATAATATTTTCAAGCGTTACAAAGTAGGGGCTAAACTTTATATACCTTGTATATTTACATATACCGGGTATAATAAACATTATTAAATTAAATACTAATCCCATATAATAGGTTCTAACCTAAAATATTTTTAGTTTTTAAATATGATAGTAAATATGGCCACCAAGCTTTAAACCGGTAATATGAATGTCGTATTACTGACTTCCTCTTGCACTTCAACGCGCATTCTACGTAGGTAACCTTCTTAAGTACCAAAAATGGGAATAAGATGGAGGAAATGGCGCAAAATTTTTTCTTAATATCAGGATGTCGAAAACAATTATAAGTAATGATGTAGAAAATAAATTTTCTTACTGTGCACACACTGATCTCTAAATAACTGTACAGATTATCCTATGTCACGCCATTAACCCCAATTGAAGCGGCTCAGAATTTGCCAAAGAACTAAGTGTTGCTTCAGCGCGCCTGCGCGGCTTGTGTTATAAGAATGTGTGTTAGTGCGTGTGGCTGTCACATGTAATGCACTGCACACATAAACTTTTAGTACCTTGGTTAGTTGAAGCGGCGGCGCTGACTCTCATTATTTTGGAGCCTTTATTTCACGTTTACACCCATAAGCATACTCTATGCAGTTATTATACAGATCAGTGTATACCGTCTGTTTAGTTTACATCTTCGTAAACTAAACAGACGTGGGAGACCCAATAGATCTCCCACGTGTATGAGAGAATACATATGTATACATTAAGCAATGTGTATGAGAAGGAGGTCTTATAGGTTTGATAAACAAGCATATTTTTCAAAATAGTGAATAATATTCATAACGAGTATGAGAGAGTACATATGTATACATTAAGCAATGTGTATGAGAAGGAGGTCTTATAGGTTTGAGTGGTTGGTGACCACTCGAACAGTTATGAAAAATATGCTTGTTTATCAAACCTATAAGACTTCCTTCCCACACACATTGCTTAATGTATACATATGTACTCTCTCATACATGTGGGAGATCTACTATACGAAGATGTAAACTAAACATAGTGTATACCACTTAATTTTTCTGCAACACTAATATTTACATAAAGATAATATATATATATAGAGTAGGCAAGCCGAGTCAAAATTTGTCTTCCAGATAGAAAGAGAATCGATGGGGTATCGCATCTCATCATAAGCTAATAAGCTAACAAAAGAGAAAAGTATACCTCATCGATGTTCTCTGTCTTTCTTGATTATGACTTGCCTACTCTATGACTTCTATGACTTGCCTTTTCTATATATATTATCTCTATGAATATTTACAGAAATATTTGTGACTTTTATGCCTCGTTGCGCCACGTAATTGAGAACGTATCATTATGTATCCGTCTATGCCTGTCTAGCTTAAAGGTACGAAAAGTTTTGTCCACGTTATAATTGTGTTACCTGTACGTAATGAATTCCATGATTTACGAATGCTCAATAGAGGTCATTATTTATTGAATGCATTATAAATAAAGTCTTGTTGTTGTTACTCTTTAGTATGATTTATTCAACGGTAAATTCAAAATTTATATGCTGCAGGCTATTAAAAAAAAATACTACAAACATATATTGACTTTATTATATTAAATATAAAATTTATTTTTTGCTTTGATTTTAAAAATAAAAAATGTTCATAATATACAGGTTTTATTATATTATTTTCATAAGGTAGTTTTGGTATTCAAAGCACTCACTCTTGACCCCCCCCCCCCCCTTTTTGTTTTTATTCAACAGATTGTACTTAAATGCATTTACCAAATTTTTTCTCCGAATTTCAGAGATATAATTAATTAAAACTATTTAAAAATGCACGAGCTTGTAGTGAACTCGCGCCTAAATATTAATTAATTTACTTTCATATTTAGATACTTTTGCGTACACATACATGTTCCCTGAGTTACCACAGTAAATACTAACAAACTGATATTCATTCATAATTTATTAGGCAAAATAAACGTGTGGTTTCAATTCCAAAATATTGTCTATGTAATTATTTCTAGAATAGGTTTTAGGATTAGATAGATAGATGGATTCTAGAGGGTGCCCTTAACGGGCTACACTTCGACCATAAGGTCCATTGTGATGCGTAATTAATTAAATTAAATACTGATATGAAAAAATTAACTCGTCAACCAGGAATCGAACCTCGGGCCTCTGGATAACTAGTCCAGTATGCTTCCGCGACACCAAAGACGATTGTGATGCAACAGCCAACTTTTTCATATTATTCTAATTTTTTATTTATTAGACAGTATTTACTTCTGTTGAAGTGATTTGTTTATTTAATATTTGTTTATTTGTGTATACTTTCGTGTCAACATAACGATGTTTGTCCAAATTCCTTTCGGTTACGTATGACAAACTGTAGAAGACTATAGCGTATAATCCTCACATCATTTGAGTGGAGTGGAAGGAATTTTTGTGTAAAGACTAGGAATTGGTAGGATATGCAGCCGACTATTATAGAAAACAATGCCGATATTCATCTGGACTTCGTGGAGTTCAAGCATTGCCGGTTACTTCGTTCTTTTCCATACTCTGACAGTTTAGTCAATTAATCGCCCCCTTTTTTTTCTTAATAATTGACAAACTGCCGATGTCGGGATTCGAACCCATAACCTCCCAGTTTCCAAGTAGGCATACTGTGCAGACATAACGCCTTAGACCGCTCGGCCACTTGGACTGGTGGTATTAGGATTACTCGGAACCTTCTCTGCCTACAAGCTTTAATGAGTATTTTTATTCAATAACGCTAGAAATAGAAGATATTTTAAAAATCGGCGCATTTAACTCATAAAAAAATTATTGTTTTGATAGAACGATGGTTGGAGTATATAATTTCGAAACAAATTACCGCATAGTTTTGGTTGAATTAAGGTTGAAGGTTCAATTCGATTGAATCCAGCATGAAATCACTTTTCGACAGATTTTGCTCATTTTTTTCACTTGCTAAAAATAATGATTTCTAACAAGTTTCAGAATTTTTGACCGTTTAGAACGCGAGATAATTATTAACAAAGTAATCATTCTCTCTCATTAGAAGCAAGTGAAACTTCATGGCCGCCTAAGTATTTCTGTTTAATTAAATAACATACTCGACAGAATTTAAAAAAAACAGGAAAGTAAAGATAAATATTTCATAAATAATTTTTTTTTTTAAATTATCGCGTTTTACCCTTTTTTTTTTAAAATATAATAATTTATATTTGTTTCTTTCAAAATTACATTAATTTGTATATATGTATGTGAGTATATATGTGTATATGTATTTGTTCTATAATAAAAGCAAACCGGTTTTTTGTACTGATTATACACGACAATGCTGGAACTACCTTAAGTGTTTTAATATTGTTATTTGGCTCCTGACTCTGCTTGCTTGTCGGAAACAAGAAACATTCACTATTCTTTGTTTGCTAGAGAAAAATTATGCGAGCCAAATTTGAATTATAACTAAATTCACAAGATTATGTAGTACAAATTAACTATAAGTAATTCATAACAGTAGATATTGTCAGCAGTTGTACTAGTCAAATTATATTATAAATTATACTAAATTATAATTAATTAATTATAACACATATTAAATTTAATCACTATATTTAATTATCTTCATTTATTATAACTTTTTTTTTTAAATCGTTTAAAATTAACTAGAAAAAAAAAACAGATATTTATTTGAGCTCGAATTGCGATCACTTTAGATAGATAGATTGTAGAGGCTGCCCTGGACGGGCTACACTTCGACCATAATGTCCATTGCGATGCCTAAAGATGTGAGGATGTGAGTGGAGTGGAAGGAATTTTTTGTGTATAGACTAGGACTTGGTAGGATATCGGGTGCGGCTGACTATGATAGGAACTATGCCGATATTTATCTGGACTTCGTGAAGAAAACTGCAGAAAACCTTCTCAAGCATAGACGCTTACTTCGTTCTTGCCCCTACGCCGACAGTTTAGTCAAGTAACCACCCCTTTTTTTACTTAATAATCGACAAACTGTCGATGTCAGGATTCGAACCCATAACCTCCTAGTTTCGAAGAAGGCATACTGCGCAGACATAACTCCTTAGACCGCTCGGCCACTTGGAATGGTTGCGATCACCTTACTACTTTATGTAATGCATGTGTGTCGAAAAATATAATTTAAATGCAACTTTTTTCACTTCAAAGATTTAAATAATAAATTAATAAATGAATTATCTATTTTTATGTTATTTCTATTTTAAAAACCACTTCATAGCCTAATACCAATATAGATTATAGTATTTTGAAATCGTAAAGAAATAAAAAATGTCTATATAAACGTTTAGTAGCACCACAAATACATAATTAAATCGTTGTTCGTTTTGACAATCCTGGGACAGATGCTTATTATAAATTGCGATTTAATGTGATTCACTTTGGCCTTTATGTGGCGAATTCACTTTGTTTTCAAAATAAAATTTAGAACGAAAGTTATTTTTATTTTTAGAAGGAACAAATTTTTCTCGAAAATCAAATAAACTCGTCAAAAATCGAACGTAAAACAACGAATGATGTACACTACGACGGGTTTATTCGTTCTAGGCGCTTACAAGCTTTCAGCGCTCTAGCCTATAAGCGCACTTTATTGGCGTTAATGTTGTGGTAATGAAAATTATTGAAATAATTTTTGGGATCTCAACACACAATCTAATTACAGAAGGCTGGGATAGTGCGAGGGAATATTAAAGATCAGATTGAAAAGGAATGAATATAAAATTAAACGTTAAAATATCAAAGAATAATTATATTAAAAAAAAAAAAAACTTTATTGAATATTGATTTAAAATTTTTAAGTAAAAAGTCAAAATTATTTTGAAACAAAAAAAAAAAAATATATAATTATGTTTACCAAAAATTTGTTGAATATTTTTTTAAAAAACAAGTAATAATTTTGTTCAAAAACTTACGATATATATACAAGTTCAAATTGGTTAACATAAATAGTAGACGCTTACTATTGTATAAGTTATGTAAGTTTTAAATTGGGCTAATAATTAGTTTTATTTAGACATAAACAAAATTTGTTTTTTTAAAAATATTTTTGATTAGTCTAAACATGTTGTTATTCTAGTGGTATATAAAGCCGGAGTCTGACCCAATTTAAAGTCAGTTCTTAAATTCAGTCCGAAAGGAACAGTAGTGCGGTTTGAAGTTACCATTGTTGAATTGATCATTGTTAAAAATTAGTATTGTTTGAATAAAAAAAAATTTTTGATGAAAATTAAACATTTTGTTTATTTTTTTGTTTCGAGTATTTTAATCTGTGTAGATTCGACAGTGCTCCTTTTTTTTAAGTTAAAAAGAGAGCCAAGATACCCCGACAATGTTGGCTTTTGAATGCTTACTCTACTCATGAAACTACCGTTTTTAGGCATTATAAGTACGTGTAGGCATCAGTTGACACAATAAAATCAATAATCAGTTGACAACAATACTCAACATGGCAGAGAAAATAGTTTAGCTGTTTTTCAAGCAATAGAATGTTTATTTGAATGACTTCAAAAACCCCTAAAATCAAACTAAAACTCCCTAAACTGACAATTTGAAAAAGTATGTCGGTAATGTAGGTTTTTTTTAATGAAAGATTTTGTATATTTTATATGGTTTTTTCTTTGTTTATTTAGAAAAAAACAATGTATGTAAAATGCAGTACTCGTTTTGGGAGTAAGTAAAATTTGACGCTCCCACTTTAGTTGCCCTCTTTCGATACAGCATCTTGAGCGTGGCGTCTATCGTTAAACTCATTTGCACTTGATGGCACAGAAAGCGTGTAAGCGCCCAAGACAAACACACTCTAAGAACTATGGGCCACAAAAGAAGCGCTCATTTCTGTAAATTTTTTAGTTCATTTGTACCATATTCATTCGATTTTCGAAAAAGTTCTTCGGATAGAAGTTGTTCATTATAAATATACTAACGAAATATACTATTCGAAAGAATTTCCCAAAAAACTGGAAGAATAAGATACAAATCGATTCAAAAATTTTATAAAAAAATTACGCTAGTTTTGTGCCCATGTGTACAGAGTAGAGTAAGATTTTTAATTGATTCAATAAATTTAAATGCACACGCATGTGCCAAGTGTTTGCATACCTAAAACTAAAAATATTATTCGTAAATATTTATATGAGTACCTAAGTCAACATAAAAAAAAAATGTTGGTATGGTATGTTTAAGACTAATTGTTTGATTTAATTGTATAAACATCAGAACGTGTAAGTGAATTAGCATGTTTTGATAAGCCAAATGTAAATAAATAATTATTTATATGTTATAATATTACATTATAAAGTTGATTCGTTTGGTACACACATGGTCACAAAAGTAGAACTCATTTTTTCAAAGTTTTATAACTAATTTGTGTCTTAATTATTTGGTATTCGAAAAATTATTCGCTTAAAAATTGTTTATTATAAATATGCTAACAACTTTTATTCAAAACTTTTTCCCAAAGACCGAGTGCATAAGAAACAAATTAACTAACAAATTTTGAAAAATGAACGCTACTTTTGTAAACAATCAATGTTGTAATTCTTAAGGTATAAATGTATATACTGCTTGTATTTTAAAATCCACCCAATATGCAAACAATGTATAGTGTATCTATCGCTGTCGATATGCAGTGTACTATGATATGATGTCTTTGTTATGCTTCAACTGCGTTAAAATCAGTATTGTATAACATATGACTATAGTAAGATAACTATATACCGTACGTTTAGTTTACATCTTCGCATAGTAGATCTCCCACGAGTATGAGAGAGTACATATGTATACATTAAGCAATGTGTATGAGAAGGAGGTCTTATAGGTTTGTTGTGTGTTGGTTGTCTGTTGTATGTGTCGTACGATACGCATTCAATTAGATGACGCTTGTAGAGTGGAGTTTTTTAAGTGAACAGATGATGAAGTGAGAGACTTCAGTATGCTATAATATCTACTTAGAGTGCGTTAAATATGTTCATTGTTGTCTTCTTAAGCATAGCATTACTTCTAACAATTGAAAATTCTTTTTTGAATATCCCTTTTTATTTGTATGTGGAATGTTTGAAAATAAATGATAGTATTCTATTAACGGTAGAACATTTAACAACAATCCACACAAATTAAAAGAAAAATAAAACCCCAAAAAGAAAAAAAAATAGAATTCCGACTCAAAAAAAATGTTAAACCAACGGTTCGAATATTCCTCCATCACTTGCTAAACAATATCCGAGTCGATTGTAGAAATCTGCCCGGGTATTTTCTAGCATTTGAGGAGAAATATTCGCACAAGTATCAACAATTCTTTGCCTTAATTGTTGCAAATTTTCTGGCCTATTCCGCGAAAAGATCTGTGTTTTGAGAAAACCCCATAAAAAAAAGTCGTTAGGAGATAGATCTGGCGGTCTGGGTGGCCAATTCATGGTTCCAAAACCACCCATAAGACGTTCCTGGAAAGTTTCTTCCAGAAACTACCTTACTATCATGGCTTTGTGTGCAGGGCAACCATCTTGTTGCAACCATACAGATTCCAGGTCTAAATTAGGAAGAGCTCTAACAGTTGGCAATATATTATCTTGTAACAAACTCAAATATTTTCGAGAATCTAAAGATCTGTCAATGAAGAATGGTCCTATAATATGATCACCCAATATTCTAGGAAACTGAAGTTTCTGTGGAAACTGAGTTCGGGTACTGACATATCGATGTTGATTTGTCTGAGACCAATATCGCAAGACATATGGATTATGCTTTCCATGCAATGGAAAAGACGATTCATCAGTAAATAAAATATTTCTGATAAAATTATCTTCTTGATTCGCCTTTTCCATCGCAGTTTCACAAAACTCCATCTTACGATAAGGGTCCTCAAGCAAAATCTCTTGGTGTTTTTCATATTTAAAACATTTGAAACTGTTCCGTTTCCAAATGTTTGTAACTGTAGCGTTGCTTAGGCCCAGTTCTTCACCAACTTTTCTTGTCGATTTTTTATCGTCAATAGATAGTACACTACAAACTGCTATATCTCTCTCTTCATTTTTTGGTGGGGCTTCCTCATCTTTTTTGTGGCAATTTTTACAATCAGATAAACAAGCATATTTTTCAAAACAGTGAATAATATTCATAACTGTTCGAGTGGTTGGTGATTGTCTTCCTTCAAATTCCACAATAAATGAATTGACACATTACTGTTCGGAATGTCCGGAAAAGTACCATTTAACAATTTGCACTTTTTGTTCCTTTATGTAATAAGAACCCATTGTTGTAATAATACCAATAATAAAATAAACAAACACGTATTTTCCAAAAGCATTCACATAGTAATGATTGCATGTACTACAACATGCATCACATTGCACATACATCACAACAGAAGCAAAACAAAACCTATAAGACCTCCTTCTCATACACATTGCTTAATGTATACATATTTACTCTCTCATACTCGTGAGAGATCTACTATGTGAAGATGTAAACTAAACAATATGTATACTTATCACTCTCTAACTACAATCATTTATATATAGTTACATCTTAGTCGTGCATGTGTACATCGTCCGTCGTGTTGTAATGATGATCGTCAGTGTTGTTGTTACTGTCCGTCGTCCGTTGTGTGAGTGTGCCTGCATGTGTATGTAACAAAGACACCATGTCACAGTACACTGCATATAGACAGCGATAGATACACTATACATTGTTTCTAGATTGGGTGTATTTTAAAATACAAGCTATATATTTATACTTATTAAACATACAATCTGTGGTTGTAATATTCGTCACATTGAATATATTACCTATTACCTACCTATTAAATAAAATTGGTTAAATTGAATTTTTTTAGATGGTTATTTTTAAGGGTATTGTATTTGTGAAAATGTTAATTAACATCATGCAATGCAATTGATTAAGATAAATCTGGTGCGAACGTTACAGGACTCTGTCGTTGGTAGTCAAGCGCGGTCGCTATCCACTTAACCACTTTCTTACATATACTACTCATCTATTCATATACACATCTATATCAGTGATTCTCAACAACTGTGCCGCGGCACTTTTGTATGCCGCCAAATTTTATAAATGTATATAGTAAAGTATTAACCAACATAAAAACGAATGGAGACTGTTAAATGTAGAAGACAATATGAGAGTAGCATTGCCATTTTTACGACCAAATGTAAATGAAATTATCAAAAACATCAAGTATTATAGGTAAGTAAACAACTTTTAAACTTATCTTTTTCTTTTGTGCCGTCAAATTTTGAAATCGTTAAAAGTGTGCCGCGACATAAAAAATATACATATAAATAAAACTGCCCGTCTATGAATTCGAAATAAAGGCTTTTGACATGCGTTTTTTAAATGATTGTTTGTCTGTCTGTTTGTTTGTCCGGGCTAATCTCCGAAACGGTTGAATCGATTTCGACGGGACTTTCATTTGCAGTTAGAGGGCTTCTCAGAGAGTAATCAATGCTTTTTATTCCAAAAATATATAAGATTCCTGGTGGGAGGGGATAAATATCTACCTTTGATACCGTTAGAGATTAACAAATTGCAATGTTAAATTTCAAATTTTGCCCCAATTCCTAGAAAAATTATTTGTATTTTATAAATACGTATTTCAACTACAAAGCAGTCATCATCAGTATGAATTAGCTAATCCTAACTATCTCCGGGATATGGAGTCAAAGATATGTTACTTGTTGCTAATTAGGTGCGTGTCTCACATTGATATAAAAAAAGTTTTGTCTTTTATATGATCTGACTGAGGTATTACCTACGAGATTACTTGAGTTAACTAACCAATTAAGAGATTAAGTTTGTGGCCCATACGATCTTGTTATTGTCAATAGCGTTAGGGTGTTATTCGCAGCTAACCTTGATATTCAGGTATTAATTCTGTGGGGTTTTTGTACCGATTTCAGTAGTTTTAAATTCGATTTGTCAATTTTGTGGTTCTCAATAAAGTGGGCAGCTATACACGATTTTTCGGTTCTCCCAAATTTTACATGAGCCAGATGTTCTTTGATTCGAATGCCGGTGACGACCATTGGTGACGACTTTGAGCAACATAAATTTTCGGACAATTTTGACAACTTACACTATATAAAACCCGATTGTTTTTCATTGATAATTTTATCTTTTGGGTTGCCCAATAACTGTTTAATTTTATTTTTACTAACAAGCGCTGTTTTCAGATTATGATCCCTTAATTCTCTTGTGATCTTATTTGTGCATGGGCGAAAATATGTTAATTTCTTTTGTTAAGCGTTGTCCTTCTCTTGTATTAGTACGGTGGAATTGTGTCGTTAAATTATATAATTTAGTTCTCCGTTAATTATTTATTATGTTAGAATCGAAGCCATTAAATTGCAAAGTCGATAATTGCCCCTTACATCACCCTGGTGGGTGTGTGAAAATATTTAACCGTAAGAGATAGAAGAAAAATTCAAAGACAAAAATGTTACTTCTCTAAAAATAAACAATTTGCAAATTCGCCGATTGTTCCAACCAGCCCCCCACCTCCCAAGGATTGGGGAAATATCTAACTTTGAAACCGTAAGGGGTAGAAAAATAGGGGTAGAAATACCAAATGTTCCTTCCTTAAAACTAGGTAGCGTGCAATTACAATTATTGTACATCTTACCACACCAAGTGGAAGCTGTGGCCAAAACCCATCTTTAAATAAAAAAAATGTTTATCTGTTAAAAAAAAAAACTTTAGTTTGAGATATTTTTTGTGTTGTATCTGAAAAAATAATATATACATCACATAGAAGCCATAAAATTCGAATAATCATTAAAATTAGTAAGTTATTACTAAGTTTTAAGTTACGCTCAGAGTCAGCGAAGCAAAACCAGCAATGACAGCTATTAATTATCCCTCTACCATTTCCGTGTGCAGGGCTACATCTGCTTTAACGTCCAGTTACTGGCTCGTGGCTACTGGCGCCACCAAACTATTGGACGCGTCTTAAAATATACTGGCCTCAGTATAGCAACAGACTTTCCTTCCTTGTACTCTTCATGAACCTCCTCCATATACACACGCATCCTCTGATAATGTTGCACTCACCACATCCACAACTAACTGGCTAGCTACTGTTTGCCAAGTAATGGAAGCTATAACTTTCGCCTTGCGTAATCCTACTTTCCGGCTATTTCACTGCCGGCCACTTCTAGCCGCCAGTACCGAACGCCATTACTTTCCCCGCGTGCAGGGTGGTCTAGACATTATCTGTGTTATGTAACACGGAATTGTATCTACACTATCTCATGTAACGTCATAGAATACAATTTACTTCTCCCACTTATTAAAATGTTACAACCTAAATTAAGTACTATTTAGGTTGTAACTAATTGGTACAACTGAACCACTAATATATTCATTTCAAACTCCGTGTTGTTTATTTTAACATTCCAACGAATTTAAAAAAAAAAGTAATTATTAATTGTAAATTTTATAATATGAATATTCATGATTATTATCAATGTGTTGTTTTTATTTGTATAATTTTGTAATCAACGCACTTTCTCAATGATTTAGTACAAATATAAATAATATAAATAACAATTTCCTTTTCTGAAGCACAGGCCATTTGTATGTAAATATTACAATTTTTACAATAATTGCAGTGCACACCTATTTATATTATATTATTTTATTCTACTATATAATAAATATATAAATGCTACTTGTTTTTTTCCCACAGAAAAAAAAAATACACTCTGTTGTTATTATTTTCATAGATTTTGTATTTATGCTCTGAATACATTAATGTGATTATTAATATGATTTTTTTTGTCGTATTTGATGTTATAATAAGCACACGCCTTTCGGCAATGAATGGGTACAACATTTATCATGTATTTTTTTTATTTATTGTTTTTTGTTTGTATAATTTGTCATATTAATAATTAAAACTAAAACTAAATTGTGAAACTTTTAAGTATGGGTATTTTTCAGAAATCATACTAAGGAGTCTTTCACACCAAAGATGCAAGACGCAAGATGCATGTATCCTGGATTTTATTTCAGTTGTGGTTTCGCTTCTTAAGTATTTGTGTTCTTCTTATTGGTTTCAAGTGTTTTTCTCGGGAAAAAGAAAGCAAATATACAATAAAGAAAATAAATGTATGTAAATATGTAAAATTAATTTACAGGATGCATGCATCTTGCGTCTTGAATCTTCGGTGTGAAAGACCCCTAAAGGTAGCCAGTCATTGGTTACAAGCAATATTAGGTATTCGAATCAAAAAAATGTAAATACAGGCAGATTTTTTATTGACGTATGTGTGTGTACACAGCGTCGCATACATAGTTCTAATTAGTTAACTACAACTAGTTTTCCCTTCTTTGATTGAATTCAAAACCACTTAAGAGTCGTATTTGAAATAGGAGCATACTCGTGGCACATACATAAGCCAATCAAGATCAGCATCTAAAAAATTGAAAGATATCGATATAGAAAATTATATTTAATACTATCTTAACTGCTCAGGCATTCCACAGTTACAATTTGGAGATGCCTTCAAACTAATAAAATATACGTGATGCAAATAATTAAGCGAAGCAGCTGCCATCTGTCATTAAATATCAGAGTAAATCAAAGTATACGTAAAATCATTTTCTATCTAATAGTCTGCGAGTAAAGCGGCTGTCATAGGTGGACATGGTAAAATTATGAGGCTTTACGAATAACAAATGAAGACGTATGGGCACATTTGTATAACGGAATTCAGTTAATCAAAGAGCAATCAGCCACCGATTAGGAGATAGAATGAGGAAGAAATATGAAAACAGTTACCAATGCGTGTAGCGTCGTATGAGTAGGTGTTTTAAGGCCCACATAAACGATCAAACCATATGCGCAATAGTGTATTTCAGGTTTGCAATTTCAGGTTTGTGTAATAAAGGTTGCCATACACCTTTTTTGTGCAACATCATGTTTGTGTAAACATTGGTATATACACCTTCCAGCAACTTGTGCAAACTTCATTTCATTTTGTGATGCTTTCGAGGGAAAATCTGACACAAACGAATGTTGTTGTTAATTTTTTGACGGAGGAGAAGAAACTAAAACAGAACAAGAAGTAGAGGGCCCGAGTGAAGAGTGAAGAATTAGTTTATGAATAGGAGCGTATTTAGTCATGACTACTTGGTTTAACAGCTGAAATTAACTTTAGCATCTGAGTACAAAAACTACCTTCAAATGATACGTTAGGTGAGCTGCTTAAAAAGTCACCATATCAATAATAACAATTGATGAACAATAATGACAGAATATATAGATTTAGTATTTAATGAATAATAATGATTAAGTAACAATAATGAACATTGAACAAGATCCTCACTGGGTTAAAAACTGTCAAACAGTGCGCAACAACCCTGCGCAACGACCCTGTCTGTTCAAACCTCATTTCATTTTATGGTTTTTGGTCTAGTTGAGTTGTTGCACAACGATTTAACAAGCGGTTTGAACATTTAATGCCATACACAAGTTGTCGCACAATGATTTGAAACAAATTGGTTGGAATACACCCCCATACACTGTAAGCTGTTTACACAATAAGCTGTTTACGCAAACAATTTGATGGTGTATGCCTTGGATTTAGTTGTTGCCATACACGATCAAATCGCTTGTTAAATCATTGTGTGACAACTTAATCCATGCACCATACACCATCAAATTATTTGAGCAAAAATGGTTGTTGCGCAAATGGTTTGGTCGTGTATGAGGATCTTTCGTCGGCAAGAAACCGACACTCTCCACAGTATTCCAGCGGATGTTTTTGAAAAATTTCCCCTTCTCAACAAAAAAATAAATAAAAAGCGAATAGTATATTTTATAAGTCACAGTAAGATATTCTATGTAGTTGCTCCATCTAAATTAAAAGACACAAGTGTATAAATTTGCCATTACTTAAAATACTTAACAGAAATAAAGACAAATAAATAGTTCAAATACCAAAAATATAAATAATGACATGTCCATTTCTTAAATAACAAAAAGCCATTCATTAAATTGTTGAAATTATTTTATTTTGTTGCAGTCAATTAAATATAATTTGTATGCATACAATGATGAACTTCATTCAAATTCTGTATCGTGATCGTTAGAGAAAAGAAAATGTGATAATATTCTTAATCTAGATAAAATGCTGTACTCTATGTGAAAAATAGTTTTTCATTATGCTAATAGGACAATATATATAGAGTAGTAATAAAAATGAGCTGTTTTTTTTTTTTTTTTTAAATAATATATTAACTTAAATATCCCTCAATTAATGTTTTACAAAATTTAAATAGTGAAAGTTTCGTATATTTTTTATGGTTGTGTATATATTGTAGTATATGTGAAAATATTTAGTAGAAAAGCTTTTATTCATGGTTTGTTGAACATTTCCAAGTGATTATTACAACTAAAATATGTATTATGTTGTTACATTTATGATTTGTTTGATTTAAAATGTTCGTTACGCAATTTGCAGCTTTATATTATACACATACAAATTTATGTATTATTTTAAATATACGGTAAATATTACTATAGAAAATGTACCTATAATTTTAATTATACAGATTGCATTTTAAATCATGTTATATAGAAATTACTTAGATTTGAATATTTGATTTCAATGTTAAAATAATTATTATAGAATGTTAAAATTAGCTAGTAAAACTGACTTTTGACAGTCTGTATCATATCGAGTTTGAATTATATTTTCTATAAAGTAATTTTTCGCAACAACACGTTATAAATTATAAATTGTATACGCAGAGTACAAAAAAAAATTTCGTATAATTTTAATACTATTTAATAAATATGTTTTTATAGATTGGCATATTTTTGAAGATCAAACATCGGACTACAATGGTCGCATTACTATTTTCAAACTTCACGTTAATGTAAGAGTCAATTTATACTTATATAAATTTGTACATTATATAAAATTGTATTAGTCTTCAATACTAATACAATTTTAAATTAACCAGCTCAAATGGCCAAGCGGTCAAACGCGATTTACTTACTTGGTAACTGGGAGGTTATGGATTCGAATCATGACGGTAACAGTTTGTCAATTAAAATTAATCGGGCGGTTAATTGATTTATCTGTCGGCGCATGGACAAGATCGAAGTAAGCAGCTATGTTTGTAAGTTTTCCTTCACGAACTACAGCTGTATATCGGCAGAGTTCCTATCAAAGTCGGGTACAGCCACACAACCTAACAATTCCTAGTCTGCATACAAATTCCTTGCCGTCCATTCACATCATTAATGTATTGTTAAAATATTTAATAAAGGTTAAAAAATAATGATGTGGGTGGCCTCTGTTATAGACCATGGAGTCTCAGAAACGGAGGTCAAACCCCATTATTTTATTAAGTTTCTTAACCGTTAAACTCGGCCTTGCGCACTATCGTGCTCTAGATTTTTACATTTTTATAGTTTATTTTCAGAACAATAAACTACAAAGTAGTATTTTAATTTTTTGTTTTTAAGGCAGGTCTAATTTCCTTGTCAATGAAAAACTTTGCCAAAAAGTTTTCCATTCTATTTATTACATAGGTAAACGACGATTCCGCCATTAGTCTCAAATACATGATTTGTACAGAGGAACGCACTACTGACTAGTGATAAATAGATCGAATAAAAATTAAGCTTAAACAAGTGAAAATAACAACCAATTGAGTAAATTGCTTAAATACCTGAAATATACGGAGTTACTGAAAACAAAATTTAAAACAAAGTTGTTTATTTTTAAAAAAGGAACATTTTTTGTCTTTAGATTTTGTTTCTTTCTCTTACCGTTTCTAAGATTGATATTTTTTCTCCTGGCGGGGAGAAACATGGTTCGAGTTTGTCCATTCACGAACTTAACCTTACTTTTTAGCTTTAGAACTATGAACTCATACAAAATTTCAGTTCATTATTTCTTTTCGTTTGCGAGTTATCGTGTCAACACACAGACAGACGGACAGACGAGCAGACAAATGGACATGCGCGATGAATATTTTCAACCATAATAAAGTTGAAACTCAACTTATAATACCTTTGTATATATCATATATACCGGTTATAAAATCTATTTTCAAGTTATCATATCAAAATAAATTTTAGGACATTTATCAGATACAGCCTAAGCAGGTGGGGGTAAATTGGTGATTCGTTTTATGTTTCTTTACATAGTTTGCCTTATTTTTATTTGTGTCAACAACCGTAGTCTAGCTCAGAGGCGGGCGCAGACGACTCGCCGGAGTCGAACGACTCTCCATAAGCTGAGTGAGAGTAAAAAAGGTATGTTTTGAAGTAAGACGGAACGATGTTTCAATACAGGTTTCCTACCGATTATTGCCCCATAATTTATTCAATCAATTAAGAAATAGTTTTATAATATATTTATTGTTTAAATAATATCTTTTACAATATGGAGAGATATAATAATAATAATAATAAAACATAAAAAAACATAATAATAATAATAACAATAATAATACTATTAACAACAATAATGATGATAGCAATAACAATAATTACAACAACAACAACAACTATATATATTCCCCCTTTATGTAAATTTTAACCATTTAGAAATTAGTAACAAATTACCACACCCCCCCCCCCCACCCAGCTTTATCATTGGCATCTTTATTGTATCCAGTGTCATCAAATTCCCATGACACTATACCCCCTACTAAGAAAAAATAATTAAATCAAGTAAATAATTGTTTATTAGTTCTCCGATATAAATAGTTTAGGCAAATTATTCGGAATTTCCAAAAATCTAATTCTAAAATCTAAACTAAAGCTAAATCATCAAAATATTTACAAGCGGTTTACAATTGTCAAGCGGTAAATGTAAAAGATCAAAAGATTTATATTTTATAATTTATATAACATTTATGTTTTATTCATACCCAAATATATTAAAAAGGTACATTTCATGCCCCAAATTACCAGCCCGAAATTCCAGTGTATGTTTTCAATGTATTCAATGTATTGTATACTTTGAATAATAGTGACCATAAAAAATAGTTGGTATTATTATATTTTTTCAGAAAATGTTTTAATTAAAAAAAGAAAATAATAATAATTGGTAGGGATACCCTGTATTTAATCTATTTCTTTTCCTACCTCTCACTCAGATCTGAGTGCAGTCAAGGTCTGCCCACCTATTGACTCTAGCTCTAGCACTCTTTGATAATTTTATTTATGTAGAAAAGGAGACACAATTGTTTCGTTGAACTATACTTTGAGTGCCCCCAATGTTGTTGTACCTATTTTGTATTCACAGGATAATTCAGTCATCATAAATAAAATTTAGAAAAAAATATTAACATTTTAACTTTTTTTATGTGTGAATGTTCGAGGATTTAATAAAATATTATCATAAGTTGATGTGCATCGTTTTCGACAAATAATTTACATATAGTTCTCTCTTCTTTTTTTTTATTAAATAATCAAAATAAATATTCTTTTCGATGGGAAAAAATTTCAAAAATAATGTTTATAATAAATAGCTGTCAGAATAATTTTCACTAATGTTAGTATGTCATAAAATCAGTTCAATCGAATAATTTTAGTGTGATTTCAATAAAACAACAATCATAAAACTTTCTTCTTAACATCAGTAATAATAACATTTTGAAACAAAAAAACCGTTAAATACAAATAAAATGTTTCTACTCAAAATCATAAATAGTGATCAAAACTGTAGTGATACTCACAAACTAATGATAAAACCTATTTTGACAAAATGGAAACCCGACTTCTAAAATCAAATATTCTATAGCAAAAGATGCACTAAAAAGTAAAAAAATAATTGCATATTCTTGTGCCAATTTAAGTTCACCAAAGCAAAAATTTTTCAATATATATATACAATTATTGTTATTTTTGGAGGCGGTGTCAGCATAGAGAAATTCACATAACTTTTGGACACCGCCTCCAAAAATAACAATAATTGTACGTATATATTTATATATATATAAAATATATCCTCTTCTCTCTCCTGCCATCCCTCGTGTTACGAAAAACGCACCTGCAGATATTTTTATCCTTTTCTAAGCGTAATGATTTTCAAAATTATTTTTATATCCCCTAGTCTAAGACCCGTATTCATAGCTCAGTCTTACATTTAATCTACATTTTTTAATCTTTAAAATACATTTAAAATCATTTTCGGTAATTTAAAATCATTTTCGGTCCTGAAATTCATTCAAGAAAACTATACCACGGTGCAGAGCTGGAAAAAACCAACAAAAAAGTTTCCAAGTTTGTTTGTTCCAAAGTTTTCAATTTGACGCTTAGTTTTTGAGATATAATTAATTAAACATTAATAAATTCAACCATTTTGTGGGTGTCGCTACACTTATTGAGAACTCTGATAGTCGTCATGCTAGAGTAGGACACCCTACTCTACTACTGTGACCCCACCTTCTTACACAATGCGCTCTGTGATTGATGGAGCAGTGTAGCGACACCCAAAAATGCAAATGTGATAAGATTGAATTTATTATTAATGTTTAATGAAAAACTAAGCGTCAAATCGAAAAACTTTTTTGTTTGTTTTTGCCAGCTCTACACCGTGGTATAGTTTTCTTGAATGAATTTCAGACATCCTGTATATACATTTAATATCATCTTTGATATCATCTTTTTCAAGCATGATCTTCGATCGGTTTAAGATTAGCTTTAGTAAAATGAATCTTGAGATCTTAATTTGTATTCGTCAATTTCCGTAATAATTATCAAGTATCCGATGATCTGATCTGCTGAGAAATGTATCATATTATTGTCAGTGATACTGAATATTATTCTACAAATGTAAACAAACATTCCTCATAAGATCGTACTGAAAAGTAGCAAGCTTAAAAAATTATTTTTGAAATAAAAATAAGCAACTTAAGACGGGTTAAGGTAGAGTAAAAATTATACTTGGAAAAAAAAATGAATTTTCTTCAAATTTTGAAGCAAGACTCTCATGTGATAATAATTTATAATTACCTGAAAACTAACATATGCATAAAATCGCAAATATATTAATAATTGAAACGCTGGTGGAATAGGCAATCCGCGACGATTGACTTTAGCTAAATTATATGTTCTATTAGTGGTAATATTCCAAATTTAATACGGATTTTGTCAAATCTAAATCTTTTTTTAAATTCGAATAAAAATCAAAAAGATCTTGCATATATCTAAAATGTGGCGTTTAGGAATACGTATCATTAATTATGTCTTCATCGTCAGAATCAAAATCGATATCAATATTATCATCAATATTGATATTATGTAAAAAAAAAATTAAAAAAAACCAAATAATAAATAATTAATAAAAATAAATTATTTATAAATAATAAACCCAAAAAATTCATTATCTTAACTACTTTTTTCACTGCAAAGTGATTAATCTTGTCTTAACTCTACTTAAATTGTGGCTTAAAAACATCCTCTTTTTTTAATAAAAAGTAAGGATAAGGTCTATAATAAGATTGTTTCATTTGACTGTGAATACATGAACAGTTTTCAATTCTTAATATTGACTTAAGCTATATGACTTTGGATATTTATCCAACCATACATATCTTAGCTAAGATCAAACTTTCAAGCTTGCCTCAAGATTGCGTCTATGAATCTAAACGTTGACTTAAGGTGAACGCATGCTTAAGGTGAACTTACGCTTAAGACCGGACTATGATTACGGACCTATAACTAGATTTCAATACCAGATATGTAAATTTAGTTGTATAATCTATACAACAAAATAAATTAATTATCCAAATCTTTTTACACTGTTAACAATGAAAACTTTCACTGCCTCATAATGTTTACAATAAAAACAAAGTAGTCTGGTAAAGAAAATGAAAATTGAAACAAAAAATATAAAATAAAACGTAAAATTATGTATATTTAAAAATATATACACTATGTTTAATTTACATCTTCGTATCATAGATCCCACGAGTATGAGAGAGTACATATGTACATATACATTAAGCAATGTGTATGAGAAGGAGGTCTTATAGGTTTGATAAACAAGCATATTTTTCATAACTGTTCGAGTGGTCACCAACCACTCAAACCAATAAGACCTCCTTCTCATACACATTGCTTAATGTATACATATGTACTCTCTCATACTCGTTATGAATATTATACACTATTTTGAAAAATATGCTTGTTTATCAAACCTATAAGACCTCCTTCTCATACACATTGCTTAATGTATATAGATCCGAAGAGTATGAGAGAATACATATGTTCTCTCATACTCTTGGGATCTATGATACAAAGATGTAAACTAAACAGACGGTATAATTTTTCTCGTAATCATCATCGTGTCTTGTCTCTATAAAAATGGCAAATCTATATATCGAAAATAAATTTGTGTAGAGATAATATTTGTTTACTAAAGAAAAGACACTTAATAAAATGCACACGAAATATCTAGCGAAATATATTTTTATATATGAGACGACTAGAGACCAGCAAGGCAATAATAACAGTAGCATAAAAAAAAAACTTGACAATTCTTTATAAAAGTTCTTTTACGTTAAAAGATTATTTTCTAGTTTTGTGTGTGTGTGTGTGTGTGTGTGTGTGTGTGTGTGTATCACATATGAGATGTATAAATTATTATTGTATAACAACAACGGAAGGAAATGGAGTCAAATAAATATTAAATTTCTAACAATACATGGAACAAAAAAAAGTTTATATTGTGTAATTGTTCAGATAAATTTTCAAAACCGAATATGGTATTATTAATCCGTAGCAAAAAAATACAAACCTTTAGTCAAGTTTTGTTTAAATGAAGTATTTTGTTAAAGTTTATTATAAGTTTGTTTATTATACTTAAGAATATTGTATATTATATAAAATTAAATAGTAGTTATGAGGTAAATTGACTGTGGGGACTGTAGGGCCGTGCCTGAGTATAATAGTATATGGCTTATTTTTAATTAGAATGTTCATATATTTGTATTTCATGGGAATAACGAAATACATAGTTATCTAGAAATCCAGATAACGGAATTTCCAGAGCCTGTAGCTCAAAAATTAAGAATTTTTGGGCCTATAAGGACTTTAGATCGTTTAGTTTTTAGCATACTCAAATTACAGCCAATTTGAACGAGATCCAATTTCCAGAACCTGTAGCGCCACTTCCACAATCTGCAGCTAGAAACTAATGATTTCTGGAATGTATGATAATGAGAACATTTGATCACGAGGTCATGTACTACAACATACTTAAATTTCAGCCAATTTTACCGAGAGCTAATATCTAGATAACGCCAATTCCAAAGCCTGTAGCTCAAAACCAAGGATTTCTGGGACTTGGCCCCATGATAACTTCTGATCGGTAGGCCATGCTCTACATCATCATTTCTAACTGGCTATGACAGCTTGCTGTAAACCATTTTGTCTAAAACTTTCTAACACCTCATAACAATTTTTAAGCACTCTCATACATTCTACAATATCCATATCCATTGATGGCCCATTTTGGCCCATCAATGCCGTAAGTACGACATGAGCTAAAGTCTACTGTAATGAAAAAAGAGTAATGAAAAAGCTTTTCGATAGCGGATGAGGTAATGTATGTCGACATTTAATCCTATTATATTCATTTGAAAGACATGTAACCAGAAACGCTTCACGCTCTTCAATTGGTTGTTTAATTTTTTTTTTAGTTTCCTCGTGTTTTTGAAAGTATTATGGTTGTCAGATAAAATTACAGTTAGGTCATTGCCTCGATTCTTGATAGCAATTTTAAAAGTAAAAACAGAACAACTAATAAATCTAATATTATTGTGAAACAATAAAAAAACTCCATCGGTCGTTAGGTATTTTTTTTCTTCATTTGTCAATATTACAAACTCCTAGTCAGTGTGTGTGAGTGTGTGTGTTTACATAACACAAACATGCTGTTGGGGTTATTATTATTATCATCGTTTTCATATCCTTTTACAAAGTAAACTGTTATCGAAAAAGTAATTTTTATGAGACATGTTGTAATAAGAATCCAATACTAAACTGCTACTAACTATCGTAGACTGACTATATGGAAAAAAAATATATTTATTAGTCCATAGTCGTATCCATTATTGTTATCAAGCTATATGATTACCAACCCAACAATGATGTTTATCCACTTCATTGCTTCGAATATTCATTCTTGTTGATTGTATCGAAAAGTAAATTGTAAGTACTAGTCCTTTATTTTTAGATTGATTCAAAAAAAAAACCGGTTCTTTTTTATTAATTGTTGTCGAATAAAAATATTAATAGTAGTCGAATAAATAAGTTCTTCTTAAGCCATGGCACTTGAACATACTGATAAATTAATCAATATAAAGAACTACTATTTAATAAACTACATTAAAATTTAAAGATGGATTTCCATTTATTAAGTTGAAAAAATTATACCGCGAAAGTACTCATAAGTGAATTGTATAACTTGCTGTAGAATTGACCACAGTTTACCCTTCCACTAAATTTAGTTGTGATTTTTTATTAGGACTGAAATGGTCTTTGCTACGTTGTTATATATTCCAAAAAATTACATAAGAGCCTTGCGTACAGCTACAGCATGAAATTGTTTTTGTGAGTTATCACTTAAAATACAAAGATTGTTGGTGGATACGAAGACTATGACGTATATTTTCCACTAAAGCGACTAGATATTGAAGTCCAAGATTTAGAGGACAGTATACAACAAACTCATAATGGAAATTTATTTTATTAGTTAACAAAAATTTTTATTTAAAAAAAAAAAAACAACTAAAAGTTAATTTTTTAATAACACTAAACGTATTAAAAGAATAATTAAATTGTGAATGGGCGCTTTGTTTTAAAATTCAATAATCATTTTCAATAAAGTGCCCCACGCTTGCGTGTATAATTAATATTTTATTATATTTTGGTTTTTAGTGTTTTTTTTTTTATAAATATAAACTATTTTTTAAACTGAAAAATCAATTTCATTTCCTAATTTTAACACCTCTACATTTATGAATGATATCATCAAATTTCTATTTCAAGAGAGATTATTTTTAGATATCCAAAATTTTTGTTCGCTGAGATATGTTTAATTTCAATGTCGAATCGGAAAAACTTCCATGCATACACGAACAACTTATGGATAGTAGGGAGGTATGTCAAAATGCTACGAAACGAACGAACATTTAGTAGAATCTTTCGCATTTAATGCTAAAGCTACTCTTAAAATTTCAAAACGATGTACTCAGCCAATTAAAAGTTTTTGTAATATAAAAAACTGTAATTTTGCATGTGTTCTTATGGAGATTTGTTCATTCTATAGAAACAATTTTGATCAATTAACATTCGCTAAACGGTTGTTTAAACTCGTTAACTAATTCGGTTTTGATTCATTTTATTTTGCAATTAAGCTTCAATTTTTATACTTGTTGGGTGAGTTTATGTTGGTTCTATCCATACCGTTTTTTCCTGTGAAGCATCAGCCTAACTTAGCCGCGTAGCCGCGCTTGTTAAGGCGCTGTTTCTACTTGGACCTGGGAGGTTGTGGGTTCGAATCCCGACACAGGCAGTTTGTCAATTAAAAAAAATTAATGGGGCGCTTGATTGACTAAACTGTCGGCGTATGGACTACAAAGAAGTAACCGGCTATGTTTGAGAAGGTTTTCTGCAGTTTCCCTACACGAACTCCAGATGGATATCGGCATAGTTCCTATGAAAGTCGGCTGCAGCCGCACACCTACCAGTCCCTACTCTGCATACGAATTCCTGATCCTATACTCATAAAAATGTAAAAGTAAAAATTAAAAAAGGTTGAAAAATAATGATGTGGGTGGCCTCTGTTATAGGCCGTCGTCTCTCAAAAACGGAGGTTAAACCCCATTATTATTATTATTATTATTATTATTAAATTAAAATATGTCTTTGTCACTTATACGTATATGGTATAGAAAGAAAAAAGATATGTGCTTTTGTCGATTTAAATTCAAGGAACACTCACTGGCAAAAGCTAGTTAAAAAATTTTCATATTATTTGTAATTTCTTATTTAATTCAACATTACTGAAAAAGTTTTCTATTTTATTTTGACTTATATATATTTCTTTTAGAGGTAGAGGTAGATTGTAAACGCTGCCCTGGACGGGCTACACTTCGACCATAAGGTCGGTGGAAGGATTTTGTGAGTAGACTAGGAATTGGTAGGATATGCGCCGGTTACTTTATTCCTGTTCATACGCCGACAGTTTAGTCAATTAACCGCCCCCTTTTTTTTTCTATTTTTTTTTTCTTCTAATTGACAAACTGCCGATGTCGGGATTCGAACCCATTACCTCCCAGTTTCCATATTTCTTTTAGTATTGACACTATTTATTATCCTACAATACGTATATACTCACGAATTTCTAATTTTCATTACTTCTGCCTCCGATAGTATCTCCCAGACATCCGTCAGTTAAAGAAAACTGTAGTAATATTACATTTCAGATAGGTCTAATTGATTGTACAATGTGAAAGTAAGCCGAGACTTTAATACATTTTGTTAAGTAAGCCGGAATGTGCACGGAGCACGGATCAATAGAAAAAATACAGGCAATCCTTCAATTGTCTCGTACTAGTGTTTCACGAGGCACGAGGCGAGGCGAGGTTTTGGTATCACCTCGCCTCGCCTCGCTTTTTTAAATATCAACCTCGCCTCCGCCGAGGCAGAATGTTGGCTAGCCTCGCCTCGCCTCGGTTGGGTCAGCTATCAACCCAGGTAAAATTTTTACTAACTTTGACTTATTTTGCATGAATGTACATAATATGGTAAAAAAAACTTATATATATATATGTATATAAATTTTAGAGACCATGACTTTCGACATCTACTAGGTAGGATCGCTGGACATTTGAAAAATATTTGCTAAATAATCTATCTATTGCTTCATGTATCACTATATTATTTTTTTTTTAAATTTACTTTTTGTAAATTTGCCGGCGAGGCGAGGTTTTTGGGACAATATACCTCGCCTCGCCTCGGTTAGTAACGAGGATTAAAATTTTGAACCTCGCCTACCCTCGCCTCGTGTCTCGTAACCGAGGGCCGAGGCGAGACGAGGTTAGCTCGTAGCCTCGGTGAAACACTATCTCGTACTGTGATAATATTATATGAAGTGAAAAAATCTAGAGCCCTTCCAACTTCGCCTGTACCATATCGGATTTCCACTGTTATTCTTATGTTCTTATTAACATGTTATTCTTATGGATACATTTTTTTACAATCGAATTCTCGAAAACCATAAATCAAAATTATATTATACAATTTCAATACTCTTGATATCACAAATCGCATCGATTTAACCTTTTTTTTTTAGAATATTAATTCAAAGAAAAAAAAAATATATTTTTTTATCTGAAGCAATAAAAGCGTGTAAATTGATTATTTTTCTAGTGAAAATATGAAGAAACAAAACAAAATATATTCCATATAAAATTTATTATTAGAATAATAAGTAAAATATTAACCCAAACGGAAAAAAAAATTTAAATTATATTATAATTTTTTACAATAACAAATATTTCGAATTGAATTTTTTTCTTCTCTGAATGTAATAAAATAATTGAACATAGTAATAAATATTTCTTCCCTTTTTTTCTGGTACTATTGTTTTTATTGTACGCCAAGTTTTTTGTGGCACTCATCCATTCAGAAATGAGAATGATGTGGCAAAAACCCTATAGAAATTATACAAAAAAGATAAGCCAAGTGTGAGTTGACTCACACATCAAGGACTTCGTACCATTTAAAAAAATATATGTATGTCGCAGATGGAATTCAAATCTGCTATTTTACAAAACCGCTAGTTGTTTTACATAATAAAACCTATTTTGACAAAATAGAAACCCGACTTCAAAAATCAAATATTCTATAACAAAAGATGCAATTGCATTTTCTTGTGCCAATTTTAGTTCACCAAAGCAAAAATTTTTAAATATATATGTACAATTATTGTTATTTTTGGAGGCAGTGTCAGCATAGAGAAATTCACATAACTTTTGGACACCGCCTCCAAAAATAACAATAATTGTACATATATATTTAAAAAATTTTTGCTTAGGTGAAATTGACACAAGAATATGCAATTATTTTTTTACTTTTTAGTGCATTTTTTGTTATAGAATATTTGATTTTTGAAGTCGGGTTTCCATTTTGTCAAAATAGGGTTTATTTCTCGCTTTTTAGTTACTTTGCAGTTCTATAACTGATTTTATTTGTCTAAATATGGGTAGACCTACTAAACGACCAACTAATTTTTAGTGAATTTTTTTATAACACTTTTTTTTTACCCGTTTTTTTTTTTTTTTATAATTTTTAGTGCATTTTTTTATAACAGATTTTCAGTTTTTTTTACAAGGATTTTGGTTTTTTTTTTTGTAAAATTTTTTTTTTTTGGGGTCAGTTTTTTTTTTATGGAAAAATTTTTTTTTAAGTCGGTTTTTAAAAAAATTTTCTTATTTTCCCATTATGAATGAGTATACCCTTTCAAAAAAAAAAAAAAAATTTCGCAGAAATCGGTTATCACATATAAAATGAGGATTTTCCTCGATTTTCCGGAGATCCCCTCATCAGAATGCGATTTGGTGACAATGGAAATCAACCGGAATCAATCCGACCAATCGGAAATCAAATCCTTTAAAACAAAAAATTCAAAATCGGTTCATAAATGACGGAGTTCTGAGGTAACAAACATTAAAAAAAAATATTAAAGAAAAAACGAATTGAGAACCATCCTCCTTTTTTGAAGTCGGGTTAACAACTCCGGTATGTAAAACAACTGAACGACGTTTAGCTGTTTTACATAATTACTGAACTTCAACACGTAATATTGCTTAGACGTTTTGCGTTTATCAATGCAGCGGTCAACGATTAGACATTATGTAAAACAGCGTGAAATGAAACGTCAGATTGTAGATTTTAGTTTATATCATTATTATTATTATTAATACTACTATTTATATTACCTAGCAGTCTATATTGTTTAAGTCTTAAATTCATAGCTTAGAATTGTTGTAAACGGGATAATGGAATTCCCATTACAAAAGGTCCTCCTTTTTCCTAACAAGTTCTACATATTTTAGATATAGTGTCAACAATTATGGAAATTAAATAAGGCAACTATTACAACCGAGTACTACAATCTTTCACTTCATCGGTCATACCTCGAGTTGGTTAGGTTTGGGTGTTTTCGGGCCCCGCACTTAAAGGCGTTCTATATATTTGAGTTATAGTGCCAAAAATTATTGAAATTAAATAAGGTAACTATTACAAGTTCATCACTATCACAAGACAGGACAACGTCGTTCGGGTCAGCTATATATATATATATATATATATATATATATATATATATATATATATATATACCCATTTTGCCCATTATATATATATATAATGGGCAAAATGGGTCGAGGAGAAAGGAGGTTTAGAGGAAGGGGTAAACTCAAAATGTGGCATATCCTGGTTATTGCCAAGATTTGGAAGAAGCGAACCTCTTTAGACTGAAGTAGAAAGGGGAGCACAATGGGCCAAAAGGCCGAAGTTCAATACTTTTTATATATATCTCGAGAATATATAAGCCAATTATTTTTTGTGCGACTAAAAAATGTGTTGCAGCCAATGACGGAGTTACAGCTTTTTAATACATAGGCCAAAAATGAAATAGCCAATTCGGGGTGAAAAACGTCTTTCAGATCCAAAGAAAGAATTATATTTTGTGGAAAATACTGATTGGTTTACGGTTTTTTTTATTATCATAGAGATGCAAATGCAAGTAAAATAAGATAGAATGAACATAATATTTAGCCATTGTGTCATTTATTTTTATTTAGCCATTTTATAAGTTAAAATTTATTTCCACCCTCTAAAACAAAGGGATACGAGTAAATTGTTATTTTAGTTAATTGTTTATCCCAATTTACTCACCCTCATCTCTCTTCGTTTAGAAGGGGGAACTAACTTTTAACATACCATAAAATTTAAATATAAATCGATATATTTTCCGTATCTACAAATGTTTTTCTATCTATAAATGTAGGTATAACAGGCGTTTTAATGCGTTTTCATCCCGGAAAACTAAAAAGGCCGTAAAAACAGAATTTTTGGTCAATATTTCAAACATAATTCGTTCCATATTTTATTTTCTTGAAATAAACCCTATGAAATAAAATTTTTCCCACTCTAAATGCAATTTTACTTTGCAAGTGATATCATATTTGGCCACTGTTTGACAAACGCAACTGCCACTGGAAGTAGGCTTAGGCTCTGTTTGAAAGAGTAACTTTTGGGTACAGAGTGCTAAAAATGGATTGAAAATAAAATGTTATTTCTATTTTCTCTTATTTTTATTATGAATCAAATGGTTGAATTCTTTTTTTAAAACTACCCACACTTCATCACTTCAACAAACAGACACAACCCTCTCATTCTTTGCCTCCCTGTTATTATAATACTACAGTTTTTCTTCATGAATAAAAATTTTCACTAATATTATTATTATTTTATCGAGCATTATAATTATTATGTTGGAAAATTTCATGTGTACTAAATACACTATAAATTTCACTTTTTATAAATTTATAGTATGATTCGTATTGAAATGCGATTGCTCAATATTATTGGAACAAAAAACTATTGATAATTTTGATGATTTGCTTTGTGGCCCCAAAAAAATGTATACACTACGCCCTCCGGGTTCTAACTTTCTAACTAACGGGTTCTTTTTTCATTTTAGGGTGTAAACAATTGAATTGATGGAACAAGATTATCTTTTGAAAACAAATACAACATTGCAGCGAGTTTCTGGCAGATCCTTGCACGTAACTGACGATTAATCGGATAAATGATTGGTTTAAAACTAATAATACTGTTCAGGATGTTCATAGACCACGTTCTGGAAGACCAAGAACAACAACGTCGTAACATCAAAGTCGTAAGATTAGTATAAGCAAATCATGTGTCAATCGCATTTTATTACGTTGTAAATGAAAAAGTTACATTCCAACAATGGTGGTTAAGTAATGTTGTAGCGGCTATGCCGAACGGGACACACCTAGACCATAAGGACCATTGTAATAGCTATATATTAAGGATATGGGTGGAGAACAAGGAATTTGAATCCAGACTAGAAATTGGTGGTTATGCGATTGCAACCGATTTTGATTAGGAACTATGCCAAAATTATCTGGAGTTTGCGAAAGAAAACTGCAGAAAACCGTCACAAGCATAGCCGCTTACTTTCGTTCTTGCCCATACGCCGACAGTTTTGTCAATTAAACACCCCCATTAATTTTTTCTTTTTTAATTGAATTGACAAACTGCCATCGTTGGGCATGGAGCGAGCAATATCCTAGCTCCAAGTAGGGCCTTTGACAGCACGGTCACACGGACTGGTTTAACCCAGCAATGGTACATTTTATTTCCCACAGAACGGAGCACCTATACACAATCACCGCTTCCAGTGTCGCCTGAAAACCGACAACACTAGAAGAATTAAAAGCCAGAAGTGAGAAAGAAGGCGCCAAAGCACCAAATGAAATCCCACCGTTATCACAGCAGAGTATTGGTCAGAACGTTGATAATTTTTAACAACTGCGGTAGGAAAAAAATTATACAATTTATGTAGATTCTTTTTCAATTTATTTAAATACTAATTATATGTAAATAAAAAGTAAATTCATAGGAATTCAGACTGTGTATTCATTTCTTGGGACTGTGTATTCAAGTTTTCTGAGCTGCGCCAAAATAAGATTCCAAAGGCTTTTGTAGAATGCAGAGCAACAAGTTCAGAACGTTTTTTCAAAATATATTAAAAATTGAAGTTTCTATAAAGTATGGTAACCACTGCCGTTTATCAGATATAAATGGACATCACTCAATCGAAAAACCGAAATATCAAATACGTCGAAATGTTGCGCTTCGAGGCAATCGGATCGTATATACGTTCATCACTATATACATCAATTAGTAAATAAATATATTTCCGGTTAATTTTCGGGTGCCACGCCAGTCTAATGTAAACAATACGTATATATGGCCTACACAAACTATATAATTTGAATTTATGATTGTGTTTGTTATAAAATTAAGCTGTGAACTGGGTAAATGTGTGTGTGCTTCTGCTTTCATCACATTCATTTTCTATACGTTTTGTCTAGCTGATGGCAATAAAATAGTATTCTTAAGGATAAATTGTGTAAAATACATTTTTCTTATATCTATTCAGTGTAGTTCAGTTTGTTTACTATGAAATATATACCATCATTTAATATTATTATAGCATGAAAAAGGTACTTACATTAGAATATAACCAAAACCCCGAAAAACCGATAGGTACACAAAAACTATTCATTGATATAAAATATTTTAAAATACATGTCTTAGTTAGTACACAATGGCGGATATATGTTGGTTGCCGTCCTAGGCTTTTGGTAGTGATGATTATAATAAAACATTTAATTTATAAATATTGAAAATATTATATTTTGTGGTTTATTTATTTAAATACGTAATAATAATTTCTTTAAGATTAAACACTAAATATATTTTTTATGACTTATCACATTATTTCTTCTCTTAAATCTTTTCCCAAAAATTTTGCTTCAATAGACAACAATGCAAGTGCATTGTTGTCTAAGTCAATTATGTCAATTATGTTGTCATTGTATTCTAAGTCAATTGTCATTGTCATTAACTCTGTCCTGACCTGGTCTTATTCGCAAATATCTTTTCACTCTTTTAAGGGTCGAAAAAGATCTTTCTCATGAACAGTTTTTTTTTTTTTTTAATAAATGCGTGAGGCAATATCTGCATTAGATTACCTGAATTGCAAAGATTACGTGAATGCATAAAATTTTGCATAAAAATTGTAGAGTGCATATTTCTATTATGCTCTGATAAATCTTTCGACTTGATAATGTAAGTGAATTCATTCATTACGTAATATCTCATCCAAATCGTTGCGATACTTATTGACTAGATTATTTGCTTAAAAAATTAAAGTTTATGTGAAGCTGTTTATATACGTTTGTACGCCCGGCTAATTGTACGCTCAGAATATCCAAAATGCGGTAATAAATATTTTCTTAAGATAATTTTTATTCAAAACTTTAGTAATTACTTTTTTCAATTCACATTTCAATACTTTTTGGAATACTTTACTGAAATTTGTTCATATATTCATAGCAAAACTAATTAAAATTTATTTGCAAATTTGAATCGTTCAGTGAATTTTTTCAACTGTAAAATTTTAGCATCCCAAAAATTTTCCCACGCTAAGCCCAGGCCTGGCGAGTTTAAGCGTAAATCCACAACTGTTAGTACACGAGTAGATGTCGAATTGAGCAAGTTTACCAATTTTGGATTAACTAAGCCGATTATCCTTGAATGACTCGACTACAAGCTATTTGCTTGAATCGATAATTAAACAGAAATACTAAGGAATGAGACTTAGAAGGAGCAGACTCATTGATGCCTAAAATTCATTGTGTTTCCCCTTGGTTAAAAGGTGTCAATTTTGTAGAAAAGCATCTTTAGCTGTTGTGAGCATCTTTAGCTCACATTTTTTGTTTGAACAATTGTTTCGCAGCGTTAATAAATTAGATAATAATAGTAAGTAATAGCAAGTATAAATACGGCGAATCATTTTCTTGCAGTTCTATAATTCACTGTGGATTGTCGTCCTGCATCTTCCCAAAAAGTGTGTTCGTTCCTCATCAAAAGAAAGGTGTACGGTCCATCCTCACAAAAAACGGTCAAAGTCACAAAGTCCTACCATGGTTTAAACAGCATTCAACTTCGCTTAGCAAAACAACTTACTGAAATGGCTGATAAATCGAAACTAACTTATAAAACAGCATTACATTTGTTTTCGCGCCGTTTAACAGATGAAAGCACACTATGGTAGCACCAACTTTATCTTCAGGGCAACGTCACTTTTTGCTTTTATTACCACATGGTACCGTGCTAAGCACAATGTTGTAATAAATAATAAGTATAATCCTTTGTCTATATCGTCTGTTCGTTTATATAATAAAATAATTTTATATTTGTAGTAATGGTTCATGTGAATTAAGAATGAGAATAATACAAGTTTTGGTAAATGAATTGAAAGTAAAATTTTGTGTGGTTAAGGTCGATAATTCATTATTTAAAACAATATAAAGTATTCAACAAAGTTATCAACATATTAAGAGATATATCTCCATTTTCAATCACAAAATGCTTTCAATATAAAATGTGTATTCAATGGGTATGTTCTCGTTGAAAACTATGAAAAAAAATGAAAAGAATTGTAAAACTGTGGAACGCTTGTGTTGAAATTAAACCATCGTCACAGTCTTCTCAAAGAAATTGCTTACATGATTTTCTGCCTACTACTTTTATTCAATTATTTTTAAATCTACTCCCAAGAGAGTGATATAGGGTATGGAAGATCAAGCGTGGATCTAGGGGGTGGTCATGACCTTACCAAAACTAAATATTATTTCTTTTTTAGTTATAATTTTATTGCTTCTGACTCAAATCTTACATTAAGATTTGAGTGTTACGTAATTTAGTACTACAGAAAAAATTCTATTGTTTAATCAATATTTATCAATTCATGAGTAACAAATATTTTCCAATTGGTTATTGATAATCATGGTTGATTTGATATAAGTTTAATTAATTATTCAAATTATTCAATATTTCAATGCTATTTCAAAAAAAAATAATAATAATAACTACCTCAAGAAAAATTCATTTAATTATCAATTGAATAAAATTATCTCTAGTATTTATTCGAATAATTAACAATTGATATCTTAAAGCTCTTTATAAACTTTTTGTTTTCATTATATTTATTTACTTTTTAATCAAATATTTAATTAGTTTAAAAAACCTAATTTTCTTTAATTCTAATTCTTAATTTTAAAGTGCTTCAAGAATGATAATAAAAACTATTTTCTCAAGATTAATAATCTTTTCTACTGCTTTAACAATTGAAAGAATACGAATTTCAAAATCAAAATTTGGTACACAGACGGTGCAGACCGTCACCAAATTTTCAACAAGTAACATCTCCTCGGAGATTAATTACCATTAGCTAATTCATACTGAGGATGACTACTTTGCAGTCGAAATACGTATTTATAAAATACAAAAAATTTAAATGGATTTCTAGGAAATTGGGGCAAAAATCGGAATTTATTTCGAAAAATCCTAGAGTTCTCTTTAATATTATTTATATACTTTCCATTCGTAAATAACGATATAATTTTGATCATGATAAGAATTACATTAACCTTTTGGCAAATGTAGAAAATAAATGAACAACTTTCCGGGATTGAAATTAATGAGCCGGAGGTTGATTTTGCGATTTGGCATCCGATTTATCGATTTGAACAAAGACCATTTTCCTGGTCAAAGGACTGACTTCATTTTATTCCACCAAAAGCGTGATAATGCTTCAGTTTTGGCAGTGATTTTATTTGGAAAAAGCAATGTAAAAGATAATAATTAAAAGTTAAAAAAAAAACAGAATATTATGTGGAACAGCATACGCATAGACATAGACGTCTACCGTATTATAAATGATTAGAGACAATTTCAGACCTCTGTATTTCAGGAACCAAAATAGCTATGAAGCTTAAAACGTAGCGTGAAATTCACCGCCTGGTGGTACGTACCTTCAGTTGGTTTTCCAAAATTATAGATTTAAAAATTGCCTTAAGTTATTTTAACCAGCCAAGTAGCCGAGCGGTCTAAGGCGTCATGTCTGCGCAGTATGCAGTACTTGGAAACTGAGAGGTTATGGGTTCAATTATAAAAAAAAAGAGGTGGTTGATTGACTAAACTGTCGGCGTATGGACAAGAACGAAGTAACCGGCTATGTTTGAGAAGGTTTTCTGCAGTTTCCTTCACGAACTCTGTGAGATAAACATCGGCATAGTTCCTATCATTGTCTGCTTCAGCCGCATATCCTACCAATTCCTAGTCTACTCACAAATTCCTTCCATTCCACGCACATCCTCACATCCTAAGGCATCACAATGGACCTTATGGTCGAAGTGTAGCCGTCTAGGGCAGCCTTTACAATCTACAATCTAAGATATTTTAGCCTAAAAATCGATGTAACGGCCGGAAGTTTTTTAACAAAAGTGAGAAAATGATTGATAAAAATTTATTGTGTAAGTTTCTCAGCTGCAGGGTATTTTATTTGGCAAGTTGTTATCTTTGAATATTAAGTCTAGTAAAATCTGAAGCTTCTAAGCCAAGTACAATATGAAATACCCTACCTGAAATATGAAATACCTCAGAAACTTAACACAATAAGTTTATACCAAACATTTTCTCACTTTAGTTAAAAAACTTCGCCCTTACATAGATTTCACTACTTTTGAAGGCGAACATTTTTGTTTTTGCTGGGATATCACTACTTTTTGTATGCGAAAACTTCCTCTCACATTTTTGTTTCTTTTGTGGGATTGAATATTACATTTAGATTAACAGATTATTATGGTCATAAGTAATTTTAGATGATGACTTGTAAAAATTTTAATAACAAAGTATATATAAAAAAGAAAACTATAAATAAAATAATTGTAATTAATAAATTAAATAGTAATTAGCGTGCACTTATTACAAAACTTCATCAAAATTAGTGACTTTAAAAAAAAATCAATTAAATAGTGTTGATGTTATTTGTTAAGTGTATGAGATTTATATTTGAGTCTTTGTGTTATTAACCCGACTTCAAAAAGGAGGATGGTTCTCAATTCGTCTGTTTTTTTTTTAGTGTGCGTCACCTCAGAACTCCGTCATTTATGAACCGATTTTGAATTTTTTTTGTTTTGTTTTAAAGGGTTTGGTTTCCCATTGGTCCCATTGGCACCAAATCGCATTCTGCTGAGGCGATCCCCCGGAAATCGAAGAACATCCGCATTTTATATGTGATCACCGATTTCTGTGAAATTTTCCACTCATTCATAATGGGAAAATAAGAAAATTTTTTTAAAAACCGACTTCAAACAAATTTTTTACAAAAAAAAAAAACAGACCACAAAAAAAAAATTTTTACAAAAAAAAAACAAAATGCATGCCAAAAAAACTGAAAATCTGTTATGAAAAAACGCACTAAAAATTAAAAAAAAAAAAACAACGGATAAAAAAAAAAGTGTTATAAAGAAATGCACTAAAAGATAGTAGGTCGTTTAGTTGGTCTACCCATATTTAGACAAATAAAATCAGTTATAGAACTTCAAAGTCACTAAAAAGTGAGAAATAAAACCGTTTTTGACAAAATGGAATATGACAATATCAATCCCATTATTTACTAGACGCTGTAAAATAAACATTGATTTCAGATATATAAAAAAAAAACTAATAGACTGCGTTAAGAAAATAATAATTTATTCACTCTAGCGCATTACGAACTCGAAATAGTTTGAAAACGTTTAGTCAGACTGATCTCAAGAAAAATTGGTCACTGCGTTGGACACTACAAAATAGCTATTAAAATTAGCCCGTACAGTGAATTTCACCACTTTTTCATCTACTACGAGTTTGGTGGAATGCTTGAAAAAAACTAATTTCTTTTAAATCGACTTTCAAATAAAAATAGGTTCACAAATAAAACCTATTTTGACAAAATGGAAACCCGACTTCAAAAATCAAATATTTTATAACAAAAAATGCACTAAAATGGAAAAAAATAATTGCATATTCTTATGCCAATTTTAGTTCACCTAAGCAAAAATTTTTGAATATATATGTACAATTATTGATATTTTTGGAGGCGGTGTCCAAAAGTTATGTGAATTTCTCTATGCTGACACCGACTCCAAAAATAACAATAATTGTACATATATATTTAAAAATTTTTGCTTAGGTGAACTAAAATTGACACAAGAATATGCAATTATTTTTTTACTTTTTAGTGCATTTTTTGTTATAGAATATTTGATTTTTGAAGTCGGGTTTCTATTTTGTCAAAATAGGTTTTATTTGTGAACCTATTTTTATTTGAAAGTCGATTTAAAAGAAATTAGTTTTTTTCAAGCATTCCACCAAACTCGTAGTAGATGAAAAAGTGGTGAAATTCACTGTACGGCTAATTTTAATAGCTATTTTGTAGTGTCCAACGCAGTGACCAATTTTTCTTGAGATCAGTCTGACTAAACGTTTTCAAACTATTTCGAGTTCGTAATGCGCTAGAGTGAATAAATTATTATTTTCTTAACGCAGTCTATTAGTTTTTTTTTTATATATCTGAAATCAATGTTTATTTTACAGCGTCTAGTAAATAATGGGATTGATATTGTCATAACAAGTTGTTTTGTTAAAATGTAGTATAGTTACGTGAAATTGAATAAAATAAAAATATACCATCTATTCTAGTAACAAAATGGAATCATAGTGTGAATCGAAGTTATGTAACGACTGGTTTTATATTTTGGGGCTCGGACACGGTAAGGATGTCTAGAGCTGTATATAGTTGGAGCTTATTAATTTCTTGTTTTTCAACCCCACCACCTCTGAACAACCTTCAATCAGATGCCTCAAACTTACCACTGCATGACACAGGACACATGACACACACTTTCACACCATCTACTTTCTTACTATTCCACCTAAAACCATACATTTCAAAACTTGCAATCACATATCTCTCACTCCTCTGCCTGAGGAGGGAATGATCTAGAATTGAAAAGATGCTCAGGCTCTGTTTCATTCTATTTTTTTTCAGTCATAGCAAGCTCCCTGATCATTCGTTTGGTAGATACTTTGTCACAAAGTCCATTCCTATCATTCAGCCCTCATTCATACACGTTATTTGCAGCCTTTAATCAAATGTTTTGTAATCTATTCCGTTTAGGATGACAGTCCATTTTGGTAGACAGAGATTTTCCACGCACTTAGTTCCCAACTCTATATTAACTGCTGAACGTGCGTGGATTTTGGTACGCATAAAATTTCTTTCAAGAAGTTGTTACAACATTCACAATTTTAAATTGATCGTTATATTTTCCACTGTTGCTGACCCATATTTCATCACTACCATATGTTAAAATTGGTAATACCAAGGCGTTACACATTACCACAATCACGTTTTCAGGAATCCTCTCGCACTTATACACCTATCATCTAACACTCATCAAAACTTATTTGGCTTTATCACTCAAGCATTCTACATGTCCATTCCAATTCCCTTTACATAACAACACCACATCAAAATACTCGAAGTTTTTCACATTTCCCATCACATACTCTTTATACTTTCAAATTTTACGAGTTATGCAGTATTTGGCAAGAGATAATACATAGATAGATAGACACATACATCTTGGGGTCTAAAAAGTATAGCACTTCGACCTTATGATCCATTGTGATCCCCCTTCTACTTCCATCCGACGAGATTCTCACATTTAATAATAAATATCTTGAACATAAAAAAAAATAATTCTTACAAATAAAAAAAATCAGTGTCAACTTTGTTTGTCTGTTTATCTATTTATCTATAAGAACACATATAGCTCAAAATCAACTGAACCTACCCATATAAAATTTATACCTAGAAAGCCTAGTTTGTGTCATCGTGATATCTCTAACAGTAATTCCTCGTGTTATCTCAAAAATTTAAACCTTTTCTTTGGTAATCGGTAACGTTTATTCTTATTAACGATCAATATCCTATTACTACAATTACATCGTCTAAATTCGTTTATTCTGGTAGTAAATGGTAGATGGAAGTTAAAACTACTTATTCAAACCTTTATTCTGGCAGTTAATGACAGGTGGAAGTTAAGATTACTTATACATTCATTTGTGCTGGTATTTAATGAACGATGGCATCTGATTCATTGAATTATTTGTAGCTATCACAGCTAATTTTAAGGTAATTTAAAATTATCTACCTGCGAGAAACTCGTGGTGATCGGCTAGTTTAAATTAATTAATTAATAAGTTCTAGATACTTAGACTTGGGAGGTTTTAGAACCTAGACATTTCAAAAATTTAAATTCGTTTGAATTGGTTTGGTTAACTTGGTTTGGTCTACAGGTTTTATATTAATTATGTAATAATTATGTTATTATAACCAAGTCAATACTTTAATTCCGCTTATCACACCGTAAGTTTTTCCAAGTAAATTTTCTTTTCACAAACGAAACTAATTAGTTTTAATAAAAATTCGAAAATTTTTTTTATGAACAAGATACCGAAAAAACTGGTTTAAAACCAAAATGATGTTAACACCAAAAATGGTTTTTGCTACTATAATTATAGGAAAAGCAATAATTATTGAAACAAATTTTTCTTTAAGAATTATTTTTAATTACAAAAACATTTCTTGTATGAAGTTTTTAAATCCACATCTAATAGTAACAAAATAAATGAAATTAAGATGTTAATTAATCATATAATCTTGTCATATTTTGCAATTAAAAAACTTTAATAATTTATATATACTGAAGTAGAGAAGATTAGAAATATAAATTTAGAAAAAAATATTGATAAACTGGAAAATAAGACATAAATCATCTTTCAATTTTCATTAATCATATTTGTTTGAATTGTATTTTTGTATCTGTCATCAATATACTGGATAAATCTTATACAATTTAATTGGAAATATTATATCAAAGAAATAATAACTAATGGGAATAACATGTCTCGATTTTAATTCTGTCAATCTATATTAATAGCAAGTATACGTAAGAATTTAAATAGAATTCCATCAACAGCACAGGTATTTATATCTTAGAGAGGAAGTACGAAGTACTTTTATTAACCCGACTTCAAAAAGGAGGATGGTTCTCAATTCGTCTGTATTTTTTTTTTGTCTCCGTCATTTGTGAACCGATTTTGAATTTTTATTTTTTGTTTTAAAAGGATTGGTTTCCCATTGGTCCCATTGGCACCAAATCGCATTCTGATGAGGGGATCCCCGGGAAATCGAGGAAAATCCTCATTTTATATGTGATAACCGATTTCTGTGAATTTTTTTTTTTTTGTAAGAATATACTCATTCATAATGGAAAAATAAGAAAATTTTTGATAAAACCGACCTCAAAAAAAACAATTTTTACAAAAAAAAAAACAAAATGCATGTAAAAAACACTTAAAATCTGTTATGAAAAAATAACAGATTTACACTAAAAATTAAAAAAAAAAAACAACGGATAAAAAAAATGTGTTATAAAGAAATGCACTAAAAGTTAGTAGGCCGTTTAGTTGGTCTACCCATATTTAGACAAATAAAATAAGTTATAGAACTTCAAAGTCACTAAAAAGCGAGAAATAAAACCTATTTTGACAAAATGGAAACCCGACTTCAAAAATCAAATTTTCTATAACAAAAAATGCACTAAAAAGTAAAAAAATAATTGCATATTCTCGTGCCAATTTTAGTTCACCTAAGCAAAAGTTTTTAAATATATATATATGTACAATTATTGTTATTTTTGGAGGCGGTGTCCAAAAGTTATGTGAATTTCTCTATGCTGACACCGCCTCCAAAAATAACAATAATTGTACATTTATATTTAAAAACTTTTGCTTAGGTGAACTAAAATTGGCAAAAGAATATGCAATTTTTTTTTTACTTTTTAGTGCATTTTTTGTTATAGAATATTTGATTTTTGAAGTCGGGTTTCAATTTTGTCAAAAAGGTTTTATTCAATTCATACAATTTATAATTGGACTAAACTTACGAATTGTTACAAGTCTTTATGGCCAAATATAATAGGAAAAATTTTTGGCAAATGATTTTGTTTTGTGATAATATTTTCATTTTGGTTTTCGAAATAATAAAGATCCCATATGGTCCACAACTTGATTGACTTGATTTCCCAATATGATTGATATTACAAATTACTATTATTGATCTTTATAATTAATGATTATTCACAGTAAATTTTTACCTTCGCGATAAGATAGTAGGTACTAAATGGTCTACAAACGAAACCATTTATCTTCAACCATTTTTATCGATATATGTACAGTCAGAATCAATATCTTTGAACTAGTAAATCACATTCTAAGCGTATATAGTACTGAATATAATATGTATAATATTACATACAGTTACACTTAGAATGTTTCAACTGGTTAAATTTTTTTGAACGGGAGTGTTTACATATAGATGTAAAAAACTACGATCGAATCTTATGGAAAACGAATTTTCCAATTTTGAGATTTGAAAATCAATATTTATATAAATCAATATTTTATTAATGTAATCTCAAAATTTGAATTTAAAACGACCCACCGTCTAGTTTCTTAGAAAAATGTTATTAAATATGACGTTTTTGATAGGACGCAGACTCTGACAAGCTTTCGTCGCGCCTTTCTCTATTATTTTCTTTTTCTAATAAAGCTGCATACTTTTAGAATATTGAAATACTTTAAAAGTATATTGTTTGCGTTGAAATTATTTAGATAGTTAAAGTTACTTTATTCATTAACATCATTTTATTACCGAAGGTTTGGTAATGTCACAAGCATTTTCTCTCAAAAATGAATTTTTTCTCGCCCTTTTCAAATGTTAAATTTCATTTTTTCCATTTTGCAATACACAATTGTTAAAAATTATATCAATATTTAAATGTTTCTTTAAGGCCTGGTTGGCGCATTTTTATACAGAATACTACGAAAAACTCAATTAATATTTATTAATGCATTTAAAAAAACCTACTAGTCAGCCAACTTATCTTTTTAAACTTATCTTTTATAAATTAAAAATTTTAACATTAGGTAATTAAGGTAATTGAAATATTACAAAAATCTATTTAGTCAGGTAACGAAAATCTTTCAAAGATAAATGAATATTACTAACGAGAAAAATTACCCGTTGAAAGTAGTGATGCCGCGAGAGACGATAGAAATGAGACAGGTCGAAAATAAGTGAGCGAAAGACGAGACGGAAATTTGAATCCTAAATTTCGTTAAATTTTCGAGAGACAGGCGATAGTACTACTATCTTTCATAGATCTTGTATAGATTCATAGTCTGTAAAAATGTACGATCAGAAAACAGCTAATCATTTTGGGTGGTATGATTTGATTTATTATAAAAATTAATTTTTTACTTAAAAAATCCTACAGCTAACCTATCGGAGAAACGATGCACTGAACGTATTTTTGAATTTCTGCGCATGCAAGCAGCGGCAAAATATAACATTGTACTTCAATATATATGTGTACTATATTTCATTTGATCTTTTGTAGTTTACATAATGGAATTTTTTTTAAGTTGAACACAACTGCTCTTTGGGAACGTCCTTAAATTTTTCTGTTCGCTCCGAACGCAACCGTACTCAGGGCCATGCGTGGTCAAAAAAAACAACTTCATGACCAATGACAGTGTATTAAAAACCATAGGCGTTTAACAAAAAGTTACAGTTAATTAAGCTTTTACATGTTGTTTATTTTATTTTATTAATTATTTTTGTTAAACGCCAATGGTTTTTATTAATTATTAATTATTTTATTATTTTATTAATTACTGCCATTGGTCATGAAGTTGCTTTTTTTTTGACCACGCATGGCGCTGAGCTACGTAAGTAAAATATTAAATATTAAATAAATTAGAAAAATAATCACATTATATGAATTGAAAAAGGATTTTAAATATTTATTCAAAGAAATCTTCAACTGTGCAAACGAGGCGAGATGAGATGATAGAAAACTTTTAAATGTCAATACAATACAAGAGACATTCAACTCTCGTCTCGAAACATCATTAGTTGTAAACAAATAAAGCTAAACTATACAGAAAAAAAAATTGCTACGCAGAAGCTGCGTCAACTTATATCAAGACCTCTCTTAATATTAGAACAAACAAAAAATATATAAGAAGTTAAGTTGTAGAAAATCATGTTTGCTACAATTCATTACCTAATCAATTTCTGAAACTCTAATTTATACAGAGATATTTAGAATTGAATCTTGGAATTTTAAATTGTAAATATTTCTGTAAATACAAGTGTAACAGAAAATATAATAAGTAACAAAATTATAGTAAAAAAAGGGGGAAAACAAATTTTGACATATCTCCCTTAATATGGGAAAATTTGTTTTCCCCCTTTCATCTAAACCGCCCTTTATCCTTGTCCGATTTCACCTATTAACGAACTTGAACTTTCAAATACCAAAAACGCCTCAAATTCCAAATTGGATTTCAATCGGATTAAAATTGTGACCACTTGAGAATGATATATTAGTGAAGTATATCAAGAAACAGCTGTATTCCTATCTAAAATCCATGCAAAATTCTCAGACTATCATATATTTTGTAAATATTTTTGGACATCGGATATTCATTGAAATTATAAATAATATGATGTAACACGTTGATATTTCAACAACATCTACACAAAGAGCAAATGTACGCCGGAAGATATTATAAACTACCTATTGTAATTGTTTTTATGTTGAATACCTAATGTAACAAAATATTTGTAATAAATATCATTATTTTACTATAATTAATCCTCAGTTCTTGAGTAAAGTAGTTTTGTTTTCCTCATAATATCAAGTAATTCCTCATAATAATCAAATAACATGCAGGCGTGGCTTATTTCATGTGACTGACTTTAGGTTTAAAATTTCAGATAAATTCTGAATTTTGAGTGAATTTCTTTCAAATGTTGCTCCAAAAAATATCGTAGATGGAAGGCGTTCAAGTATTAGGTAAGCAGGTTTCGGGGGCGGTGATATTCATTTTTTTCTGATAAAGGAGGTGGGGGATATCATAAATCTTACAAGATGATGAAATAAAAAAATTATGAGAAGGTTTTTAAAACAACATTTTAAATTTAATTTTCATAATTAAGTCTTGAAAAATATATATCTGCTTATATATTTAGTACGAATAGATAAACTTACGACTTCCATTGTAATTCGATAGAAATTGTTTTTATTTAATTTTATGTAAATAAATCTCATTTTTGCGACCAAATATAAATGAAATTATCAAAAAACAACAATCTCATTAAAATATTAAAAGTATTCTTATTATTATTAACTTGTATTTAATCCCATAATAAACGTACTGTTGTTTTTGTAGTACATATTATTTTATTTTACATTCAAAATTATTATCATACACTATTTTACACAGTGTATTATAGGCAAGTAAACAACTTTTAAACTAATCTTTTTCAGTGTGTACCATCAAATTCGGAAATCGTCAAAAGTGTGCCGCGACAAAAAAAAAGGTTGAGTTAATTGAAACTTTATTTTAACGTACTTTAAAATAAGTAAAATTTTCAATGTAGCTATTGGTTTTGTACCGTTGAAGAGATTTCGAAAACATTTCTTCAAATGTTCATCGAAAATACCCAGTAGATATCAAAATGACCATCGTTAAGCCTAAATTTTTCTAGTTCGTCAATGGGCGAAATCAGGAAAGGGAGGTTTAAAGGAAAGAGGAAAACTTGGTATATCTCTCTGAATATTAAAAAAATCGCCAAACATATATCCGGTTAATAAATGCAGTAATTCGTTGGCGGTATACGGATATGTAAAAACATAAAAATAAAAGAATAGAGTATAAAATAAAAATATGATATAATTTATTTAAGTATAATATAATTAAAAAAATCATTATTTTTAATTTAAATTGAAAATATATATTCAATCTTATTTCATTTGATTTTAATTAACTTCGATTAGATAAATGTATCTACTACCTTAATATAATATACAATCTATAACTATATAACATATGAAAATAATTAATCACAGTTGAAAATAATTATTGATTTTTACTGATTTATTCAATAGATATCGAATAGGTAGTAGGTAGTTCGGATATACAACAAAGATAAAAACGTTTTTATTTTTAACTTTTAATTTTTAATTAACTTGTTGAAATTTGACTACTGAGTTATTAATAATTGGATTTTTCTCAATTATTTAAATCTCGAACTTAGCTTTACTTGTTTCTAAATTTCGGTATGTTTCTAATAGTAAGGATTCAATACCTGGTGGATGAGTTAGTAGTAATAGTAGTAGGAGTAGTAGTGTAGAGGATGTCGAAGCATTGTAAGTAGGTCTTTCTAGATCTTTCTTTACGAACCCTTAAAGGACAATTATTTTGTATGTAGAATAGGAATTAGTAGGGTATGCGACTGCAGTCGACTTTGATAGGAACTATGCCGATATTCATATGTAGTTTGTGGAAGGAAACTGCGGAAAACATTCACAACCATATCCGGTTACTTTCGTTCTTGTACATACGGCGACAGTTCAGTCAATTAACAATTAATTGTTTTTAATTAATTTAATTGACAAACTGGCACCATTAAGTATCGAACCAGCAACCTCACAGCTCTAAGTAGAGTGCCTTAACCAACTGGAAAAGTCGAACTGGCATAGGTTCTTTTTAACATTCAACAGGTTCTTTTAAAGCTCATTCAAGTTTGATATACTATTTTAAGGTATACTAGACGTTGGTATAAAGATTATTAAAATAATCACAGAGAACTCTAGGTTTTTGGAAATTTAATTTCAAATTTTTCCCCAATCCCTAGAAAAATTATTTGTATTTTATAAATACGTATTTCGACTACAACGTAGTCATCATCAGTATGAATTAGCCAATCGTAACTATCTCTGGGATATGGAGTCAGAGATATGTTACTCGTTGCTAATATGGTGCGTGTCTCACAATAATATTAAAAAAGTTTTGTCTTTTATGTGATCTGACTGAGGTAGTACCTGAAGGATTATTTGAGTTGACTGACCAATAAAGGGATTACGTGTGTGAAGAGCCCAACCCATTTATTGGCTGTAACCTTTTCTGACCATGCGGTGTTGATCGAAGCTAATCTTGATATTCAGGTATTAAACTTTTTTGTAAATTGTTTAATTTTATTATATCAGAATTTGGAATTGGGTCATTGTCTAAATTTATTATCTGTTTTCTTAATCTGTGTATGTAGATACTTTCGTATGCATCTAGTTCTGTGGGGTTTTGTACCGATTTAAGTAGTTTTAAGTTCGATTTGTGGTTGTTCTCAATAAGGTGCACGTTCTATACACGGTTTTTCGGATCTTCCAAATTTCACATCAGCCAGATGTTCTTTGATTCGATTCGATTCCGATTTGGCGTTGGTGATCTCCCTCTATAACGCTACTTATAGAGTTCGCATTCCATAAGTAGCGCTTCATTTTAAAACTTTTGCAGTACAAATGGATAACTGTCGAATCCATTTGCTTTTCAAAATGTTTCGAATAAAACTTGTTTTTTATTAAAATATTTGCCATTTAAATATTTTCTCCGTAATAAATCGTATCGAAAACCGTATTGATTTGGCACTAGATTTGATGGTACTAAATTAAAAAGGAGTGGGGGAAATATGACCAGAGAAAAGTATTGACCTGACGATATGGGTGAATTCATTTAAAATCTCGAAAACTACGTTTAAAACTTATTAACAAAATTTCCAAATATCGCAAAAACAACACTTACTCACATTAAATTGACATGGACCAAAATCAACAAGTTCACGCTGCTTTATAAAGCAGCAAAGCACTCCTGAAAATACGTTTAAAAATTGAATTGGTAGACGCCTTAATGGGGGAGAGTTGAAATCAATAGGATCGATTTATGATGTCTAAAGATACGTTTTTTTGTCTCTTGTCATTGTTATAGCGTCGTTTTTGAGCTACGAGAGATTTCAAATCGAAATATGTTCTCTCAGTCTCTTACAAAACAAATTCATAGATTACATACACTATTCAATATTATCGGTATTTGGCGCGAGACGCAATATGATTTGTCTGTCTCTCGATGAAAGCGAAAACAATTTATAGCTACACAGATGATTCAATGTACTTATATGAAATTAAGTACACAACTTTATTGTTTTTATACACAAAATGTTTCTAAAATATGAATAATTTACATAGTAAATTTAATTTTAATATGTTAAAATAACAACTATTTTACCACTGTACCAAACTTCAGCATTTCAATCTTTTTAACAATGGTTTCAAACAAAGCGTAAACAATTCTTACAAACATCATTTATTTGTTTGATATCGTCATTGGTGAAAACTATTTTAATTAAAATTTTCAAATAATAATAATTTTACATTTCAAAATAAAACAAAAATATTATGTTGAATATTATTATTAATCAAAATATTTTAATAGCAAAATAATATCATAGTCGAATAATTAAGATATATTGTTTGATAAAATTTAAAACATTAGGGAAAAGGAGAATAGACAAATAAAAAAACAAAGAATAGGTTCCATGAAAGGAACTAATACGTAAATTGAAATTAAACTATCTAAAGAGTTTTTGTAGAGCTGAATTAATTAGTTTTGACTATTATACGCGCGTAAGGGGAACTTATTTAAAAGTAGAAGGACAACTTATTTAAACCATATGTTTAATACTTAATATTAAATATATGTTTCCTCCCACTCATTTTGAAAATAGACTGATCCACTCAAACTGTGACGATATTCGATTCTTCTTTACAAATTAATATACTTCTACCTCAGCATTTCTCTACTGAATCCAAAGCCAACGAATGATCATGAAAAGTTCAGGGTCAGTTTTTAGCACCATTTCCATCGATTTATAAGAGTGTTATTAAGTGTTAAGTGTTATTTTTTTAGTTTGGATTATTTTCCAACTATGACTTTTTAAATTTTGTAATTATAATTTTATTTGATAATTAATGCAACCTATAAAAAATTCGCCAAGTAGGATCTACGTAGAGTAATTCGCTAACTAGGAGGTAGAAATAATGAATATTAAATCAAGTTATCACGGTGGCGGTATTAAAATTTTTTCTAAGTGAAAATTGAGAATATTTCGTTGTCAGATAATACATTGAAGTAAATTTTATTTTCTACATCTTTAATTTTTATAAAGTTATCATTTCATTTATATATTAAGAGATAAATTCAAGAATTCAAGATTTTATGTTTCCATCTCACTCCAAGATATCCGAACTTATGGTAATCGGTGAACATGATTTGCACCTAAAACTTGACCTCCAAGGTTATTTGAAGAACAAAAACTAGATTTAATTAATCAGTTATATACCATATCTATATCCTATGCTGTCAAAAACATATGGGTATACATGTGATCAATACGAAAAGATAGATTTTCAAATAACCTTGAAGGCCAAGTTTAAGGTTGAGCCCATTTAAAAAATAGGATTTTCCTAATCCTTTGATCCCCGCCAATCAAAGGAATTTTTAGACGGATTAATTTTTCCAAAAACGCTTTTTTGAGAAAATATGCATGTTATTTTGTTTAAAATGATACAGCAGACCAAAATTCACAATGCAATACACCAGATTTTAACAGAATACCAATTTACACATGAAATTGGTAAACTTTAATGGGTTTTTTTTTTTTAAAGGGATCAGAAAATAATGTCAGTGTATTTTCTTTTTTATGTACTTCATTTAATGGAAAACCTAACATTTTTGTTCGGTTAACAATAAAATGAAAAAAAACTTTTTTTATTTATACATGTTCAGTTTTTTCCATCTGAATTAAATAAATTCGTTCACGTAAACAATTAATTAAAATCACAACACACGACTAGGCAGTAAATTACAATTTTGATTGTTAAAATATATTCAATTTCATTATTCACTAGTAACAAAAACCAAACAACTGGTGTGAACAGTCATACAACCTCTGTACAGATTCAAACTGCGTCTACATATACAAGTTTTTCAGTATTTTCACACCAGTATGTTTTTTATCCAGCACACGCATAAATAATGAAGGCCCCCATACACGATCAAACAATTTACATAACAGCGTGTTTGTGCATCATCACGATTGCGTAATAAAGATCCCCATACATGATCAAACATTTGCGCAACAATCATGTTTGTCCAACATCAAATTTGATCCATATACAACAACTTACATGCAACAACTTGTGCAAATTTTCATTTTATGGTGTTCGCGAGAGAAAATATCTGACAGAGATGAATGTTACGTTGCCACTGTTGTTGGGTTTTTGATTTTATGACTTGTTGAATCTTCAGAATCTTTAAGGCCTTTAGGGCCTACATGCACGATCAAGCAATTTGTGTAACAACCTGTTTGCGCAAACAGTTTGATGGTGTGTGCATAGATTGAGCTGTTACCGAATGGTTTGAAAGAAATTGTTTGAGATCGATTTTTAATGCACAACATTTTCGCGCTTCACAAGTGATTAGAATGCTTGTCAAAGGTAGTGTTTTACCAAAAACCAGAAAACAAAATTAGGTTTGCGGAAATTGTTTGATCGTCTTTGCAGGCTTATTATTATTGCGCAACACGCTTCAAAAGTGTATGACAGTTTTTGACCGAATGAGAATCTTGTCCAGTGTTCATTATTGTTACTTAATCATTATAGTTCATTATTTACTAAATCATTCATTCTGTCAATATTATTCATAAACTGTTATCTATACAAATATTATAAAGAGGAAAGATTTGATTGTTTGTTTGCATTGAATAGGCTCCGAAAATACTGGACCGATTAAAAAAATTATTTAACCGTTGGGAAGCTACACTATCGCCGGGTGACATAGGCTATATTATATTTTCAAAAAAATTTGGGAAACTCCAATAATGTAACCCGAGGTGTAAACAGGTGGAGGTTCTGGAAAGCCAAATAACATTGTAATTCTGATAGCGGAAGTGCCGGTAAAAATTAATAAAGTTGAATAATTCAGTAGTACGCTATCGACACCAAAAGTGCCGGAGAAAATCACGGGCAACGCCGGGGAATTCAGCTAGTTATTAATATAGCGACTTATATAGTTCATTCGAAGGTAGTTTCGTAGTCAGCAGCTGAAGTTAATCTAAGCTCTGAAACTAAACAGACGTGACTAAATAATCTCCTCTTTATCAACCACTTCTTCACCTAGGCTATCTGCTTCGTAAAAAAGCTCACAACAATGTCAGTACAACGTTTGACTGTGTCAGACAGTTTCTCTCGAGAACATCACTAAATAAAATTAAGTTTGCACGATTGGCGGAACAAACCATTATGTTTGTACACTGTTGCGCAAATTTTTGGCCGTGTTTGGGGACCTTTATTACGCAAACAAGGTGTTGCACAAATACGCTGCTGTGCAAAAAATTGATCTTGTATGGAGGCCGTTAGAATAAGCTAGATTTAAAAAAACTAATGTGTTTTTTGGCGAAAGTCGAAAAAAACTGAAAAACAGAACTTTCATATCTTAATTATGAAGTTGAAAACCTAGCACTCTTCGTTCTCAAAATATCGGTATCACACATATACATGCATCAATCCAAACACGCAAATGGGTGAATTTAGTCTTTTTTTACGGGAGAATACCTCGTAACATAACGATTCATTGAAAACTCAATATCGATTTCGGGCCTCGAAATCCGTTATTTACATTGTCTTGGTTCTCTTTATACATCTTGGCTCTCTTTACCTCAAAGGAGCGCTGCCCAAACCTGCAAATGATTCCGATACTCAACAAAAACTAAAAAAAAATATATTAGTAAAAGGTTTTACTAAATATTTTATAATTGAAACGACACGCACGTTTTTTTGTTTAAAAAAAGAAAAAAAAAAGATAATTAAATTAAACAAAAATTTTTACGTAACAAAAACCTGATTTTATTGCTTTTAAAAATAATTAGAATTCAATTTTTTTTTACAACAATTTAAAAAAAATACTTTTCAACACAATGTCAGACTTTGAATTACTTGTACAAATGCCAACTTTAACTTAATCTTTAACTTGATCTGAATCAACAATAGTTAATTATACACTTTTAACCGAATCAAACAACAGTCGATTTTAAACTTATTTGAACTGATTAAACAACAGTCAAATGTATACTGATTTGATCCGCAGTGATCGTGGCTCTTTTATACCCGCCATGGGTGATTCTAGAATCCAGTTGTTGATGTTTAAGAAAAATATGTATATTTTTTTGTGAAACATATTTTCGCATGGAGGCTTCTCGAACAATCCAGTTTATCAACAATCATGGCCGTATTCGCTGGTTCGGATTATTTATAAAATTAATTAAAAATTATAATACTTTACTCGGCATCGAACCAGCGCGACACCCATCCTGTTTAACTGAACACCCAATAGACACAGCCACGTGCGAATTCAAAATCTATTCACAATTTTACAATACATAAGCTATTCATAATACAAGCTTGTTTTTTTGAATTATTTATTTGTGTATCTATTTGTTATGTATCAAAAACATTCAATTTGTATGACTTTTGATTTTTTTTAAATTAAATTATATCTGATAATTTTTTTTCAATTTTTTTTTTTAAAAAAGAAAAACTTTAAATCAAAAGCAGTTAATATTTACTTTTCAATTTTCGACTTAGAAAAAAAAACTTAGAAAAAAAAAATCGAACTATATTATTTTCTTTTTGCACTCTTTTAAAAAAAAAACTCTTTTTTCCAAGGAGAAAAATATTATTTTGTTAAATATTTTTCGTAATATTTTACTTAATATTTTTCTATTTCATAATTAAAATGTGTGTTGGATCCAGAAAAATTATTCTCAATAATTTTCATTACAACAACATATTACCTTATAATCTGTATATAGAGGTAAAAAATGAAATTATTCAACTAAAAAAGGTATAAACAATATATTAAATTATGTTTTATTTATGATTAATAATGAAAAAAGCGTATTGACAGGTTTTTTTTTCTTCGATGAACTGTACAGATAAACTTTGGTTTAAAAAAAATGAATTATATCCTTTCTTAAATGTCAATTAATATATATAAATATTAAACAATATTTTTTGATTGTAATCAATGTTTCATAAATGTATATTTTTATTGACACAAAAAACAATTGAAGTATAAATATTAAGAACGTTGGGACATTCGGAGCAGTAGGTAGTGCAGCTGTGTAATATACTTATAGATAATTAATTCTAATCATTGTGGAAATTTGATTGGAATATTATAAATTTTACTTTCTATTATACGAAACTTCATTTAGATATCATCATTTTTCACTGTTATCCATAAGATCACGTATTTTTTGACGATGCAGTAAGTTTTTTTTTCCAACGAATATCCTAAACATTTATTTAAATGACTTTTATACCCGGTATAATTATAAAGAATACAAGGGCATTTTATGTTTAGTCTCGATTTTGTAACGGTTGAAAATGTTTATCGTAGAGAAAAGTGTTCGCCTGTCTGTCTATCCATGAACACGATAACTTGAAACAGTCACGAACAGTAATAACGAGCCGAAATTTTGTATGTTCTAGAATCGGTCCATATATCCTCTTATCAATTGAAGATCATCTTTTTTGTATTGAATGGTTACTTGACGAAAATCCTTTACAATTATTTTAAAAAAATATTTATTTGAAATTTTCGTAGAATCACTTTATTTGACTAGTTTCGGAACGCAGTTCCTGCTTCAGATATAAAAAATGAAATGAAAATGAATTTTCAGTTTTTTTTTCTGGAGAAGGAACAGTGTTACGAAACTAGCCAAATAAAGTGATTCTACGATAATTTTAAATATTTCTTTTATTCAATAATGATAATGGAGGTTATCTATATTTGAAACCGTAGAGAACAAAATAAAAATGCTTTTTTGGTCATAAATTGAATAGTTTTGCCACTTATCTATATTTTTATAGATTTATGAGTATGTAAATAGTTAAATAATCAGATCACGTATTGATAAAAAGTATATACTGGGTATATAAGCAATTAGCTCAGTCAGTTGTTATTTCCACTTGTTTTTATGTTAATAATATCAACATTATTTCGTTGGTAACATCATTTTTTACGCCGTGCCCAACGTCCTTAAATTCTTTTTCTTAAGTTTTAAATCATCTTATTAATAATTTGACTATCATTACGAGTTATTTTTAATTTAACTCGATTCAATGGGTTTTGAAACTCCATATCAAAAGGATATTACTCTTGTGTAATACAATCATACCTAGCTGTCAGCAGCATATCCTTGTAACTAGTGTGGCGTTTTACTCAAGGCTATTGTTTTACGAGTCGGAAAATCAACGACTCTCTTTTTTATCTGAACTTATACTATAATCTTTATATGCAAAACGAATAAACTTAGATAGATAGATAGATACATCTTGGGGTCTAAAACCAGTCAAGTAGCCGAGCGGTCTAAGTATTTGGAAACTGGGAGGTTATGAGTTCGAATCCCGACATCGGCAGTTTGTCAATTATAAAAAAAAAGGGGGCGGTTGATTGACTAAACTGTCGGCGTATGGACAAGAACGAAGTAACCGGCTATGCTTGAGAAGGTTTTCTGCAGTTTCCTTCACGAATTCCAGATGAATATCGGCATAGTTCCTATCATAGTCGGCTGCAGCCGCATATCCTACCAATTCCTAGTCTACTCACAAATTCCTTCCACTCCACTCACATCCTCACATCCTAAGGCATCACAATTGACCTTATGGTCGAAGTGTAGTCCAGGGCAGCCTTTGCAATCTACCTCTACCTCTCTGGGGTCTAAAAAGTATAGCACTTCGATGGTCCATTGTGCTCCCCCTTCTACTTCAGTCCAACCAGATTCGCTTCTCCCATATGTTGGCAATAGTCAGGAGATGCACCGAAAAGCCTGTATCTACTGTAACCTAGAGGTTCGCAGTCAAATATACTGTGGCTGGATGTCTCTTCCTCCTCGCGACACAATCAGCATGTAATGGACCCGTTGTGGAGTCTCATTGTGTGCAGATGCTTTCACAGGGGATAATGCTCGGTAATGAAGCTGGTAACCGTCCGCAGTTTCATCCTGTTCAGCCTCAGTGCATCGAGAGATAGCTCCCAGTGATCACGGTGTTAGGCTTTTAACCACTCCTTAATCACCTGTTTACATGCAGTCTTTGAAATTCCTCAATCTTTGGAATAGGCTCTGAGCTAATGAAGGGTATTCCGACTCCCTTCATTGCTAAGGTATCTGCTTTTTCGTTTCCTTCGAAACCACTGTGATCCGGCACCCAGATAAATTTAACATTGTTCCGTTTTGCCAGCACCAGCAGTTCCTCCAGACACTCCTTGAATACCCTTCAGGTGACCTCAGTTCCAGACATGGCTTTTAAAGCTTGTTCTGGTTTATGTAGACTTCTGCTTGAAAGACCGTGGCATATTTTCCCAAGTTGAGGCTTATGCTCGCTTTAGGTCTCTCACCGTAGATTCCCGTCCCATGAATAAACTTAGTATTTTTTCTACGTATCAATAAAAAATAATTAGTATAAATTAGAGCTCACTTATGGGTCTTCTTAAAAGTTTATTCTTCTAAAATATATTTAATCTTCTACCGCCTTTGATTTTCTCGAAAGTGCTCTAATTAATAACACAGTTTGAATTTTACGATTATTTTAATGTGTTATCATAATTTATATAACAACATTTATATAATTTAAACTTTGATTATTGTTTTAAAAAAAATTTGCATAAACTTCATAATTAATATGTACTTTTTTAAACTTTAAAAGAAATGTTATGATTAATTGTAACTTCCATAGTCAATATTATGGTAGCATTGCAATTACTAAATTGTTGTTTAAAATTAATTTAGAGATTTGCTTACATATGGACATCAAACGTACCACTTGACAATATATTAATAATTAAAGTAAACAAATATGTAATAAAAGTGCCAGATCTTTCCTGAATTCCATCTTTAATATCTGTAATGCCCATGTTTAACTCTAAATTGAGGTTGAGAGGAAAACTGGACAGTATCAAACTTGTGGTTTTTGACGATGCAAAGCCATTGAGAACAACGTTTACATAGGCTATATCATAGGTGGGCAGACCTTGACTGGACTCAGCTCTGAGTGAGAGGTAGGAAGAGAGATAGAGTAAATATAGGGTACCTACCAATTATTATTGTTTTGTTTTTTTAATTAAAACATTTTCTGAAAAAAATATGATACCAACTCTTTTTTATGGTCACTATTATACAAAGTATACAATACATTGAATACATACTCTGGAATTTTTGGTTGGTAATTTGGGGCATAAAATGTACCTTTTTAATATATTTGTGTATGAATATAAAATATAAATTTTATATAAATAATAAAAGATAAATCTTTTGAGCTTTTTCGTTTACCGCTTGACAATTGTAAACCACTTGTAAATTTTTTGATGGTTTAGCTTTAGTTTAGATTTTAGAATTAGATTTTTGGGAATTCCAAATAATTTGCCTAAACTATTCATATCGGAGAAGTAATAAACAATTATTTACCTGATTTAATGATTTTTTTCTTAGTAGGGGGTATAGTGTCATGGGAATTTGATGACACTGGTTACAATAAAGACGCCTATGATAAAGCTGGGTGGGAGGGGGTGGTGGAAATTTGTTACTAATTTCTAAATGGTTAAATTTTACATAAAGTGGAGATACATATAGTTGTTGTTGTTGTAGTTATTGTTATTGCTATCATCATTATTGTTGTTATTATTATTATTATTATTATGTTTTTTGGTGTATCTCTCCATATTGTGAAAGATATTTTTTAAACAATAAATATTTTATAAAACTAATTCTAAATTGATTGAATAAATTATTGGGCAATAATCGGTAGGAACACCTGTATTGAAACATCTTTCCGTCTTACTTTAAAACATACCTTTATTACTTACTCTCACCCAGCTTATGGAGAGTCGTTCGACTCCAGCGAGCCGACTGCGCCCACCTCTGGGCTGTATCTAGAGTTAAATGAGATCTGTAGAATCACATTTATATTGGAAGACATCACATTTATCTTTATATTGGAAGAAAGAAATTTCTCAAAAACACGAATTGAACTAATTGTTTAAACGCACTGTATATGAGTTATTTCTCAGTAAATATACTGAGAATGTTTTTACTTCTTTACACACTCAGATGTATAAAAATATGATTTGTGGTGTATATTTATACGCAAGCTTATGTGCTCCACAACATCTATAGATTTTGGATTGAAATTGTACCGAAACTATCATGCCATTTTGAAAAATATTTCAAAACGCAAGTATTGGACTCTATACTCAACTGTTATCCTTGGTCTGATACATTTGTATCATTTTATAAGAAATCCAAAGGGCTACAAAAATTGTTTATGTTTTTTTATAATGATTTGCCATTAGTTAGTTTGCCATTTTTAGTTTTTTTAGTTAGTTTGACTTACATAAATATTAAACGAGCGCCATGGAATATCGTTCGTTTTTCTCCTCAAATTAGCTCCTTGCTTCATAAACCTTTATTACAAAGTTCCAGTTCAATCAGCAATACTGTTTGGGAGATATAAATTATTTAATATGAAAAACAAACTGGCGAATATCTAGTAAACTAGGCGTTCCCATGCTTGATAACATCAAAAATTTTTTAAGTAACACTTTGAAAAGCGCGTTTTGCTATTGGTTGTAACATTACCGTTTCGAAACCGTATCAGGTAATAAATGTGTAATTTTAATGAGTAAATTTGTAGCAAACAAATTTTCAATAAAATTCAATATACTATACGTACATGTTATACGTATCTGCAGAACTAATATGCACACATATACACACATATATTCACATATGTTGTCTAATAAATGCTGTATTATACCTTCTCCATTAAAAATCGTCTACTAAATATGTTATTCGTTTTATAGAAAGAAATAGAGATACTCTATATATGTATTATATAAGGTGTATTCGTTTTGGACGCTTTCAGGGCTAATAAAGCGCGATAATGGTTGAGTTCCACGTAAAACCCCACTCTCACAGACGCCACCTCTATTGAGGTAGGGCAAAAGCTTCAGTACTTACTTGCAAAACGAACACTATATAAGCGTTTGTGTATTTATTATGTGCACAGTGTAGCCATCTTAGAAGTTTTTTGGAGGTTTTTTTAATTTTTTGAATATTTTATATAATTTTTTTGTTTTCTGAATAAACAAAAAAACCTACATAACATACAAAATCTTATTAGAAAAAAACTACGCTCTCGTTCAAATTGAACCAGTTGAAACATTCTTACTGTCTGTAATATTATACATTTCGTAATATATATGCTTAGAATGTGACTTACTGGCTCAATATTTATTTTTTTCATTCGTTATATTGAATATTGATGTGAATTGACGCTTATACGTACTTCCAAAACAAACGGCATTTTCAGGAGTACAGTAAACGTTCATAAGCCAAAAAGCCATTGCGATTATAAGCGTGAGCATGGAAAGCGTGTAAGTGCCCACAATGAATACACTAATATACACATAATATAAATATGGGTGCATTAAACGTCTAAGAATGTCGTTTTCCCTGTCAATAGGTATCGTATTTCGTTCGTATCATTTTTGAGGAAATCTTGCATAATAGTGATCATTTGAGTATTGAATGCACACACAATTTTTAGCGAATTTCCTCCAGAGGAAATGCAGCTATTGTTTTTGCATCAATGGAATTTCGTAAAAATTTCTTCAAATGTCCATCGATCCTACCTATTAGAAGTTAAAAATCACATATATACATACGACTTTTTTTAAATGTTTGTGGACTCTCTACCGGTCACAGTTTTAATCCGATTGGAATGAAATTTGATATTTGAGTCACTTTTGGTATTCTAAAGGTCAAGTTCGTTAATGGGTAAAATCAGACGAGGGGAAAGCGAGTTTAGAGGGAGGGGAAAACACAAAATTTGCTTAATAAATTAAATTCCCTTAATATTTGAAAAATCGAAAAATTAATCAGGAGTTAATTTGTAGGTACTAAGTTGTACTGTAATTTTGTGTCTTATCATTTTTCTGTTACACTAATATTTACAGAAATATTTACAATTAAAGATTGAAAGTTAAAATTCTAAATATCTCTGTTCACATTAGAGTTTGAGAAAAAAGATCAACAACTTTACTCCTCATACATTTTTCGATTATTCTAATATTAAGAGAGATATTTAATATTTTGTGTTTGTTTGACACGAATACATTTTATTGTAAAAAATTTTGATTGTCGTTTCCATAGTAACTATAACCTATAATCGTTATACCGTTTGTTTTGGGCTATTAATATATTTAATTTTTGCAAATACACTAAAATTATGACCGCTAGAGAGTGATTTATGTATTCTAAGGAAATTCGCTAAGTTAACGCAGCTCCTGCGTAACGAATTTTTTTTTCTTCTAAAAGATTTAAAATTTTCTATTGAAATTTAATTGGATTTGAATGAATATGACAATTATTATTTTCCAGAAGTAGCCAAACACTATATATTTTCAAAAAATCTTACAAAAACAGTAATAGAAGTATCGTGATGTGTATCGTTTTTTTTCTTCTTTTTTTTTAAATTTTTTAAGTTATTTATAAAAAAATGTAGCATGCATTGAACTACTATGTATGTGTACTATGTATTAATTTCATTGATTACCGTGTAATAAATTAAGTTTTCCATTTTGATAATTTATGATTGTTGTTGTGATACTACATACAACAAGTAGCTATGTTCTTTTTTTTCTATATTTATACCCAATAAAAGAAAACATATGTTTTACAAATTTTTAACCTAGATTATTTACATAAATTAATTAATTAAATTTACAAATTTAGTAATAAATTTTAATGTTTATAATGAGAAAAAAAAACATTAACACATACATACATACATACACACACATCGTGTACTAAAATGCCTTAAATTTATCAAAAACAATAAATCTGTACCGTAGACGATATGAGAGCGAATCTTTCCATTTTATATCAGATATAAGCAAAATGTTTATCTTAATATATATAATTCTTATGTCCATGTGTATGTGACTGAACTCCTCCAAAACGACTGGACCGATTTTGATGAAATTCGTTTGTGTGTGTTCCAGTCGATTCGAAAATGGTTTGACTTAAATGTGTACGTCTAATTGCTGGCATTTTTAAAAACCAAAAATCATTTTAAAAAAAAATTTCGTTACGCAGGAGCTGCTTTAACTTAGCGAATTTCCTAAGAATACATAAATCACTCTCTGTAATATCTGATATGATTTTAGTTTTTTCAAAAATTAAATTTATTATTAGCCAAAATAGGACGATATGTTACTATGGAAACGACAGTCAAAATTGACATTTCAAAATTAAAACAAAATTTTAATAAAATAATTTTATAGAATTTCATCCAAATCGGTCCAGCCGTTTAGGACTGGGTCCAATTGTAAATCTAAACCATTCTCGAAACCACTGGAACACACAATTTCATCAAAATCGGTACAGTCGTTTAGGAGGAGTTCAGTCACATAAACACGGACAGAAGAATTATACATATTAAGATATACATATATATATATATATATATATATATATATATATATATATATATATAGATATATATATAGATATATATATATATAGATATATATATATATATATATTCATTTATTTTATTTTTTTCTATGGCTTAAAACCAGACGATTGAGCTAAATTTGCCTAAATAAAACAGGCGTCGTTTGGGCTTTGTACGCTCTCCAAGTTCTTTAAATCGTTTTTTGTTTATAAATTAGAACGGATTGCGCGATTTTGATACAATTGGGTATGGTGAATATGTCTTATCATACAATCCATATGCAAATTTTGGTCATATCAATTCATGGAACGTAGAACGTGGGGATTTTGATAATTCAACCTCAATTTCTACGCTCATGGAAACAAATGATTTTATGTACGAAATTTAGATGAAGTATGTTGTTTACTACAATAAGGGTACTCTTTATAAAAGTCGATTACTCTTACGGTGTACTCAAAATTTGGAATTTTAATCAATGGTAGTAGCAATTTCTACACAAAAATTAAATTACGAAGAATTATTTATAATATCCTCCAGGTATTTTTAGATAAAAATAGCAGTTTTATACAACAGCATTCATTCATTTCTTGCACGCTGCGATTTTCTTGTTTTCAAGTTTTTAGGTACCAGCTGACTATTATTCAATTTTTTTACAGAAGCAAGCAAAAATGAACTCTTTGAATAATTTCCTCGTCATCTCAAGAGTATTTTTTGCGTCTTTGATAAGTTCCCATACGTGAGCCGCAGTTTCTAGCGGTGTATGATAAACTACAGATTTAAGATAACTCCATAAAAATAATCCAATGGGTTTAAATCACGAGAACTTGGTGGCCAATTAACGGGAACATCGTTACCTCTACCTATCCATTTGTTTGCATATTCTTGATTTAGAAAATTTCTGAAAGCCTACGTCTCTTCGAAGTTTTTGTTTAAAAACAAAAAACTATTTAAAAACTACAACTTCAAGAGGGTACAGCACTGCTCCATCGTCTTTTTTTAAGCCATAATATAGGTGGTAAAGCGTTGTAAAGATCTTTTATCCAGTTAAATATCTCGAAAACTAAGTAGAATCGAGAAATATGTTTGAAACAAAAGTTTTACAGCTTAAACTGGGAAATATACTGCATGGTATAACATATCTTTTAAATGGTGCAAGATAAGGAAAATATTTAATTAGAAAAGATGTTTATCTCATAAAAATAAACAACTTTTATTTGAAACTTTTTTTCATACATCCCATAGTTTTGGTATAAATGTGGCATAAATTTTGTATTTACACCAGAAATATTCGATACACCAGAAAAATGTCACATTTACAACAAAATTAATGTATGAAAAAAAGTTTCAAGTAAAAGATGTTTGTTTTTATGAGATAAACATCTTTGGTGTTAAATAATTTACTGTATCTTACACAGCATGGAACAAAAATATAATTATTGAATTATGTTTCCCCCTCTAAGCCCAGCAACTTCTAAAATATTTCTCGATTCCGTTGAAGATATTTAACTAGAGATATTTGGACATATTTAACTCGATAAATTATATTAACTCACGCGGTATTTATATATATACACGGTGACTCAGTTTAAACGGCACCGCTAATCGAAAAATGGTAGAGACAAAAGTTGGACTTGACCTTGAACTCGATTTTTAAGGTCATATAAAGGACAACTTTGATTTTTTAAATAGGAACCCTATTTTTTTATTGCGGTAATGAAAACAGTGGGAAATTTGAGTTGAGAGTGGTATGTTTGTTTGGGGTACCAAAGGCCACCTCAAGATCAAACGATAACCCAATTTAAGCGGGCACCGCTAATAACTCATCAGGGAAGGTTTCAATCGAAAAAATGGTAGGGAAAAAGTTGTAGGATATCGAGGGGGAAGTCGAATGGTGACTCCGGATTCTGAAAGCACGTAAAATTTTGCGTTTAAAACAAAGTAGTCAATTTAAAATCGAAGAAAAATTTTTTAACATCTAGCGTACCATTTCCTGCGTTTCGTCATCATGATAAAACATGATTTTCATTCCCGCAATAAAAAAAATACTTCCTATTTAAAAACTCAAAGTTGACCTTAAAAATCGAATTCAAGGTCCCACCTTGATATCCTACTTCCCCCTCGATATCCTATAACTTTTATCTCTATCATTTTTTCGATTGGGACTTTCTCTGATGAGTTATTAGCGGTGCCCGTTTAAAATGGGTCACCCAGTTTATATATATATATATATATATATATATATATATATATATATATATATATATATATATATATATATATATATATATGGTCATCAAATAAAAAAATAATGTCTGGCCTATACCTGTGAAATATATATACCTATAGCAGTGCCGGGAAAAAATAAAGCAAATCCCGAGCCGGATCCGGGGACTGCTCTTTGGATATTAAAAAGGGATGAGTAGAAATATCTTTTTAATAGTATTCATAAATACAGGAAGCTAATAAAATGTATTCCATTTAATTGATACAAATCCTCTGATTACATTAAAAGTTAAAGTGATCCCCAACCATTTGTTCTTACAAACCCATATAGATATTTACTAATATTTATAAATAAAAATACTTGCCTAGTTTTTTTTATATTTTAAATAAATTATATTATAAAAATTAAATCGTGAATTGGATGGAGCGTGTAGATAAGCCATCATAAAATACGTAACAGAATAAGAAACAGAGTTGATAATATAAAAGAGGGAGGCGTATTTTAACACCACAGTTTTTTTATTTTTTATAACCATATTATTATAATATTTTTATTACTACATTCCGTATTTATTTCATCTTATAAAACAGAAAATATTGCCCTGAGTATAAAAATAATTTGTTATTTAAAGAGCTGTCTTCAATTTATAGTCAGTGTATTCATGTTTACAATACATATACAATAGGTAAAGAGCTGAGTAACTTCAGACTGAATAAGGACTATTTCACACCAACCCGACAGTCGTGTAATCCGCGTATGGTGATTTATATACGTCAACGTTTTATTTTAAAGAGATGCTTAATTTAGGTATACATGAATAAAGTAAAAAGATGGTAATAATTTTTAATAATTATTATATTATAATCCCTAGATGTGTATGATTTTTCATATCAAGCATTTGAAGTCAACAAAATGTTATCAATGTTGAGACATATTACTTAAATGTCAAAGTAAGTAAACGCTAGTCGCTTCCGTTGGTATAACATAACCGAAAGGCAACCATACTAACAATGGAAATAAATAGACGCTAGTTTACAAAAAACATTTTGAAAAATATGTTAATAGTAAATAAACAAAATTAATAATACAATGGCATCAAAAATGATAGTGAAAGATCATATGCATAGTACTACCATAACATCTAAGGTAGCTCAGTTGGTAGAGCATTGGTTTAGAATGCCAGAGGTCGTGGGTTCGATCCCCATCCCTAGATGTGTATGATTTTTCATATCAAGCATTTGAGGTCAACAAAATGTTATCAATGTTGAGACATATTACTTAAATGTCAAAGTAAGTAAACGCTAGTCGCTTCCGTTGGTATAACATAACCAAAAGGCAACCATACTAACAATGGAAATAAATAGACGCTAGTTTACAAAAAACAATTTGTTAACAAAATGTTATATTATATATAATATAATATATATAATATAATATTATATTATATTATATTATAATATAAATTGTAATAATCAAGTAATCCAACAGGTTGAATCTTTTAAATATCTTGGTGTTAATTTCTATAGTGATAACAGCTTCATTAATGAACTTAAAACTAAAATAGAACAAGCAAAGTCAACATTTATAGATCTAAAAAAATTTCTCTGTAATAGAAATATATAAAAAAGAACTGAGAGTACGGTTTCTTAAGGTGTACATATGGCCGATTCTTCTGTATGCATGTGAAACTTGGACACTAAAAACAGAACACATAAAAAAAAAATAAACGCGTTTGAACTGTGGTGTTATCGAAAGATTTTCAAAATTAAGGGGAGTGATTCAGTTTCGAACGATCGTGTGCTAGATATTATCGGATAACAAATGTCACTAGCAACAACAATTTTCAAAAGACAAGCTTCATACTTTGGCCACTTACTGAAATCGGAAAAGTTTCAAGTTCAGAAATTGGTTTTAATGGGTAAACTAGATTCGCAGAGAGGTAGAGGCAGAAAATGAACATCATGGATTTCTAATATAAAGAAACATACTGCAATGAATCTGGAACAACTCATTCGGTGTGTCGAAAACAGAGATAGGTGAAAGCAAGTGGTCTCCAACATCCCCCCGGAGATAGGGAACTAAATCATCGTATTATAATCAAATTTGTAGTATGAACATTTAAAATTTGGTGCATTATACTTAATAAAAATGAATGTCGCTGCTCTTTTAGACATGGCATATTTTCACTGGGATTTATCTCGGACATGCTCATCTAGTAAAATGAGACTAAATCCTACTTTGCGTTGGTGGTGGCATTACTGGATGAAACAATCTGAAACCCAACCAATTTATCTGGCTTACAATCACCGAAAATGGAGGAGCATGTTGGTCAACGTTTGTTGTGAACAGACATGACACTGTCATCATCATCATCGTCTTTGTTCGATAAGTATTATTTACATTTTTCAAAAACAAAAAATTAATCTTTACCAATGAAAATTGGAATATTCCGTTGTCTATCCCGGAATATTACTTTTATATACGAAATATTAGCTATATCTATTAGCTATTAGATCTTAGATCTAGGAGGAGCCAAAAATTAATCGAAATGGTTCTTGTCAATATTACACTAGAAATTTAAGCTGATTGTGCTTAAATTTCTTCGATTAGGATGTTTGTTGAAGCCCAAAATCATCCTTACTGGCTTTGAAAAATGATTAATATAATTTATAATCTGAGAGACAGACTCCCAAACATCTATCTGGAAGTTTTTCCTATTCCCATCAAACACCATAATATTTTTACTGAACATATGGCTCAAATTTCACGGAGAAGAGTTCAAGTCAATTAGAGAAATTCAAAGTATTTTTACAATTTTATTCCTAATATGGTTTATGATTTGAGCCACAAAAACCTATGAATCAGTACAATTATTATATTTGCAAAACCCATAATAAATATAGCTCTTGGTCTACACTGCAGTATATTTTTATTACCAATATTACGTATTCAACAGCGTACTGTACTCGGCAATTTTAATTAATAACTACTTAACTTGCTGGTGTACTATTATTATTTGATATAAATCTAAAAAGAGTTGAGTTGTTATTGTTTGAAGCTAAGAAACAACGACAAGTCAATGTTGCTGTTTTAAAGACAACGGCTGTTTTAAACTACCAATTTGTTTTGTATAAAATACAATTTCGAAAATCTCTCTTTGTAATTTTAATTTAATATGGTATAAACAAAGTGTCTCGCCGCATCTGACTGTCTGTCTGTGTTCGCGTATCTCGAACAATATTGAACAGATTTTCAGTTTTTTTTGTGCACAAATATAGGGGGCCCCAGGGCACAACGAGATACCTGGGAGGAATGAAATTTAATAATTTTTTTTGAGTCAAGGGGGTGCTACTGGCGAGCGGCAATACATAGAACTAGACCAACCTGTGGCTGTTCAACTACGGCATTTATGTTAGTTTAGTTTTTTTAACCAGTCTTAGTGGCCGAGCAGTCTAAGGCTTTATGTCTGCGCAGTATGCCTACTTGGAAACTGGGAGGTTATGCGTTCGAATCCCGACATCGGCAGTTTGTCAATTATAAAGAAAAAAAGGGCGGTTAATTGACTATGTCGACGTATGTACCAGAACGAAGTAACCGGCTATGCTTGAGAAGGTTTTCTGCAGTTTCCTTCACGCTCCAGATAAATATCGGCATAGTTCCTATCCTACCATAGTTCCTAGTCTAATCACAAAAATTTCTTCGTCTCCATTCACATCCTCACATCCTTAGGCATCACACTGGACTTTATGGTCGAAGTGTAGTCCGTCCAGGGCAGTCTCTACAATCTCTCTCTCTCTATCTTGTCTAGTTTTCTTGGTTGTTGGTGTGTGAATTTTTACTTTTGTGATTTTTCGTTCCGTGTTGCCCTATACCCAGGTCCGAAGGGCACAAATGCCATTATTTTCTATTTTTGAAAATAAAAATATTGTTCTTTAATTTTCATTTTCTTACAATATTATTGTATTTTTGTGATTTTAACATTATAATGTGTTCATAGAAAAATTTGCAGCTGTCTTAATAAACCCTTTAGTATTTTTAAGTACCCCATTCTCCCCCGATTTCCCTATAAAATATTTCTCGGGGAAGCTTTATGTGTATTAGTTATATATGAGCCGTTGTTTATATTAAACCAAAGTGTAATCGTTTTATGTCTAGGAATTCGGAATATACAACCGCATCGAAGGGTATTATCGCACCGCCATTTCATTGATATAAGTGAAAACAATGTATGAAAGACATATTCAACGTAGTTACCTTGCTACAGTATTTTTTATAATTTGTCGTTACACAGTATTGTTAATTAAATTAATTAATTAATTAATTAATTATTTATTTATTATTTTGTTAATTAAATTAAATATACTTTTCAAGGGAAATTTATTTATTTTCTCGAAAAGTAAAAGAGAATAAAATTATATTTCTTACTACTCAGTCTAAAAATATTATTATGAAGCAGTTGGGTACTACAATTTACGTTCAAAATATCTAGTTAGGATGCCCCAATGTCGCCCCTGGAAGAATTAAATTAATTATAATTATAACAAATTAAGCCACTTACATATTACTGAAAACGTTCCAAGTTTCAAAAACCATTGAGACATTTGAAAAGAAAAGGTTCTTTTAATTAATTTTAACAACTTGTTTCTCGAAAAGTTTGATCCCAATGAATTTTCCTGACTAAAATCTGAGACACCGTGTAAAATAATAGATATCAGTTTTCAAGGCGGTAATTTACCTTCAATACCAAAAACAAAATTAATTTTGTCATTTCCTCACGCTTTTCCCATACTATATTTACCAAAAGTATGATTTTTAATTGCGCAATTATCTCACGTTTGCAATTATCTCACGTTCAAGTTCACTAGGAAACTACCTTAATTCACAATAAGCATCCTGTGAAGTCGACACAGTTAAATGCTTACCAAGAAGGAGTTAAGAAAATAGACAATTAGAAACTTATTTTAAAATATATAGAAAAAAAAACTTCTTTTTCAAAAACATTTCAAATAAACGAATTTTTACTGGCAAATTTATATGTAAATATTCCAAATAACGATGATCAAAGTTATAGATGTTATAACGTAGGTACTCTAAGGACACTAGAATTGAGCGAGGAGTATATGTTAATGGAATATTTCCAAGTATATATTAACTCAGAGTATACAAAATTTTAATTTAATCTCGAAGAACAGAACACGGTATTAAAATACATAGACGGAATAATTCGTTTTGTTGAAAACAACATCCAAAATTTAATTCAAAAAGCTCGTTATTTAATGTATGTGCAACATTTTATGTGAAAATTTAATTTAAACTTTAAATAGATTTAAAAAAATATGTAAAATATAAAAGTAATTTTTGAAACAGACATTATTCGAAAATTCGCGACTATAAAATGTATTTTAATGTATTGTCAGAGCACATAAATCGTAATAATTTTTAATAAAACTGTAATATTTTCTAGTAAATATTGCATTTTTTGTTGTGTAACATTAGCAGAACATTATTTGGTATTGTATTTTGATTTAACGATTGTAAAGAAAATATATTATGTCGAAGGTATGCTGTATAAAGTTAAATTGTAAGAAGCAATGTAAGGAACACATTCTAAATTTTATGGCTTTTTTTTAGTTAATTAGCCATGGAAATAGTTTAATTAGCTAAAATAGTTACATTCAATTTAAAAATGTTTCCGTAATCCGGTATATATTTTTAAAGCTGCATCTAAAATCTGGTTTTATGGATAACGATGTTAACCTATAAGAACTTAATTCAAATAACTAAAAATATGGATGCCTATTTAATCTAATCTACAAGATTTAATCTACAAGAATTATAGTCTAGTTTGTCAATCGGTGTTCAAAACTGAGTTTCTAATTTACTGTCCAGTAGGAGGTCACAAGTCAACAATTGATTCAATGATGAGGTGGGTTGCGGTTGGGTTGAACTACCAACGATTGTTTAAAACTTTGGTTGTGCTTGTTAAAGATGTTTGTCAATGAGAACTGTTATTTTTCAACTGGTGTTTGAAACAGATTTTCTCAGAATAAACTGGCGTATTTATTTCATTTTTATTTATTTGTGGATTAATATTTTTGATAAGACGGGCGAACCAAGTCCATCCCCCCTTTAATAACCTAAAGGTGCGGTCGTTTCATTTCTTTGTTGCTCACATTTTCCTAGGGATGGGCGTAAGAACATAACAACCATAAATACCATAACTTTAAACAACCGTTGACAGTTTAAACCAATCGCAACCCAACTCACCGTTAAATCAATTGTTGAGAGAATAAAATTTTTAGGGACCAAGTGAGAATAAGCTTTTTAGCGACTTGGACGGGACCCTTGCAGTACCACTGCTTGGAGCAGCTGAAGCTGCAGAACGTATAAACTCATGTAAATTTTGCAGAGTTATGTATCTTTGATCTGATCCTATCATAACATAAACCATTCTATTCCAATTCAGCTGAAGAACAGCAACAACTCCCTTCAGCCTGGACCTTACACAGCCCCTGACACTTTGTTTGGGCTTTCCATTGCCCAAGACACTTTTCCTGGACCTTCTGCCAAAGAAATATTGAGCCACCGATAGTCAAACGCAGACGACAAAAATAACTGCACACGTAACATCGGGTATTTCTTCATACACCGATTCTTCACAATACTTATCTGTCTTTTGTAACCATGTCCTAAGCTCCTACCTGGTAGATTTCGAAAATGAACATCAGTACATTTAAAGAAATTTTTGGCAAATCGTTTCTATAGCATTAGCGCATTTTCTTCCAAATGCACTAAGACTAAAGATTTGAAAATGATCAATGTCAAAACGAATATAAGTGCTAATTGCTTTTTAATCGCAGTAAGCTATTTGTTATGTAAGTAAAAATCAGTCTTACTAAAAAATTCGTTCCGTAAAAGTTTTAAGGTCATGTTTGTTTGTCCAGAGTGTACAATTTGAGTTTTTTAGTACTAATAATATTATTGTGTACGTTTACACAACATAAATGTAAAGAAAACTGTTTGTTGTTACGCTTAAAATTCAGCAATTTGTTTCAAAAACTTTTTCTTTTTACAAATATATATACACAAACTTTTATACATAAAATTGGTTACCTATAATAGTTATAAAGTTTTCTCATAGGTTGAATTGTATTAGATTTTCTTGTAGTTTTGTTACAAGATATACTTATTTTACAAGTTATTTTTGGGGTTGCACACAACAGTAACAGCAACCGGATAAACATAACATCCACTGACTTCCATATATGGACTAAGGGTCCTTATCACGTAAAAGAAAAAAAGGTACCCCACATTAAAGCATACAGAAGAACTACAAGAACCACAGTTGATTGTTGATTTTTCATTTGTTCTTATACGTACACTCCCGTTTATAAAAATTGAACAAGTTGAAACATTGTAAATGTTACTGTATGTAATATTACACATATATTTAGTAATATATACGCTTAGAATGGGTCTTATTGGTTGAATTTTTATGAACTGAAGTATACGTTACATAATTAGATTTGAATGCATTAATTTTATTTTTACAAATTGTAGGTTGCAGTTATACCAATGAAAGGATTTATCAAAAATTTTTCATCGATTTTACCAATTTATTGAATTTTGGTGTGCATTTTGCATTAGAAGGACCAGTTTATTAATCGGCATCAGTCAAAGAGTTTGGAATATCACACTTAAAATTAGGAAAATGATAAAATTTAACATGAATATAGTAGGAAATTACGTTTACCTCAATTTATATCCTGGCCATTTTTTCTTTGACTATAAGGGTGTTTTCGTTTTGGGCGATTACAAGCTTTCAGTATGGTTGCTTTAACAAATCTGAACTTGTGTTTTTATACCCCGTATTTATAATACAAGGGTATATTAAGTTCCGACTTTGTAACAGTTGTCTGTCTGACAACACGATAACTAAAAAATGAACAGAGATAGCGAGTTGAAATTTTGTTAATGTGTTCTAGAGTTAAAAAGTAAGGTCAAGTTCGTTAATGGGTAAAATCAGATCTTGTTTGGACAAAATGAGCAAAACTGTCTATTTTTGAAACCGTACGAGGTAGACAAAAAATGTTCCTTTTTTTAAAATAAAAAACTTTTGTTTGAATTAATTCAGTTAGTAGTTATTTTCACTTGTTTACTTATAACTTTATCACTTTATTAATGTAAGTAAATTTGCAAATTACAAATAGATAAACTTTTGTGCAACCATTAAAATAATTTTTATTTTTTGTTGATGACCCGATCAAAACATTTTATGCATGGTATTAAACAAAAAAAATCGTTAAAATTATCTATCCTCTTTTGTATTAATTGTATTTCATTATCGAAGGCATGTCTTTTATATTTTGATAGTACTGTTCAAGCAAAATATTTTTAAAAAATAACGGCATTCCTTAAACTTTTTTAAATCTTTTATAAGTTTTTATTGTTTATTATTAGAAATTGAATAATATCTAACTATAAAAGACACGCCTTCTAAATAATATAATAAGAAAGTGAGATAATTACTTAATTATATTAAACAAAAAGAGACATATATATTATTTTACTTGTTACCTATTAGTTAATAGAAAATCAGTATGGCTGATGATTCTTGCGCAACATCATCCGCAAAATGCTCCTATTACCATATGCAAAAAATTTTAACATTAGAACCGAGTAGTTGCAGTAATTACATCGTGCTGATGTTATTCTGACAATTTTTATATCCCAAAAAATGGAAGCTTTTCCTCCCTATTTTAATCCTTTAAAGGTTGATTTTCTAACAACGCTTAAACACATATTACACTGTTTATTATTAATAGCCTACACCTCATTTCACATGTTTCTAACTTAAAAAAAAACGGACACCCCAATACAAACTTTTAACCCCAATTTCATCCCCTTAGGTGTGATTTTTGAAAAAAAATATCTTAGTGTACCTCCTCACTCTCTAAGGATTTTGACTGGACGATTATAAGTAAGTGAGAGAGTGTTATTTCGCTTACATACATATAGATGTCACTACAAATTTTACAGAGGATAAAGAAATTTTGCTATTCATTGCACCATTTTTAAACTCTAGGATAGTCAGTCTATATATGGAGGTTAATGATAACATCATAAAATACTTCAAATCGTCATATATTGACATATTAACCTAAATTGTATTTTTAAAGATATGTGTGTATTTTCATGTTCACAAAGTTATTGTTTTCAATTTTTTGATAAAAATCTTCGATCGAATTGAATAAATAACTTTTCTTTTTTTTCTTGTTTTGTTTTGGAAGAACTTTATTAACTGGAAATTATTACCATTTTTTTTATTGGTCATATCAATTTGAAATGCTATATAAAGAGTTGAGTGAGTGTTGATATTATTTTTTACTTTGAATTAAAAACTTATTTCTACTGAAGAACAACGTAGATATCTATGTGTGTACTACAGATGCCGCAAGAGACGAGGAAAACGAGACGAGAGGAGGGTAAATTAGAATCCTGATTATCGATAAATATTCGACAGACAGACAATAGTAGTTACTCTCAATGTTTATAGATTTTGTATTTGTAAAAATGTACCAATCACATAACAGCATATTATGTGGGTCGTATTGATTTATGTTGAGTTGAGTTGAACATTAATGAGTTAGTCTTTATTGTAATAAAATTAATTAGAAAAATATATACACTTTATATGAATAGAAAAAAGTTTTTTATTTCAATTGTATTTATTGAAGAAAATCTGCAACAGTACAAACGATAGGCGACGAGACAATAAAAAATTTAAATACAATGCAAGAGACATGTTACTCTCGTATCGTCATACGGCTTCACTGCTGTATACAAGATAAACGCCATCACCTATTGAAGGTGGCGATTCAATTAGTGTTATGAAATTCCCTGACTTACCTTTGACTACGAGAAGACTTACCTTTTGTAGGTGTCCTAATTATGACAAAAGGCAAAAGAAAATCTAATAGTATCGATAAAATATAATTATTATTATTCCGAAGGAAAAAGTGGTGAAATAATATTTTCAATTATTTTCGTAAATAAATTGTTAACATCAAACTCTTATAGACAAGGCATATCTCGTAAATTGCACGTTGAACTTTCAATATCATTCCTTTTTGTCTGCGAAAACTTGGCCCACCAGTTCGAATAGTCGAGCTGTTAAAGACGTTTTGCTCGGAACTGGGAGATTGCTGGATCGATTCCCAATGGTGGCAATTAGTAAATTAAAGTAAATTTAAAAAACAATTCAATAGGGCGGTTAATTGACTAAACTTAATTGACTAAGCCTCGCCTGAATGTACTTCTAACGTATAAAGATAGGCATCCGTGTCAGTTCAAGAAGTGCAACTGTATAAGACACACTAATCGGAACTGGGAGATTGCTGGTTTGATTCCCAATGGCAGCAGTTTGCCAATGAAATTAATTTAAGAAAAAAAATTAATGAGGCGGTTAATTGACTAAGCTGTCGGAGAATGAACAAGAACTATAGTAGCCGACTATGCTTGTGAAGGGTTTTTGCAGTTTCCTTCCACAAACACCAGATGAATATCGGCATAGTTTCTTTCAAAGTCTGCAGTTGAACACCGTACTAATTTCTAATCTGCGTACAAATTCCTTGTCCTTTAGGGCTCGACAAAAACGCCTATAAAGGCCTACTTGCCAGGCGTCGATCTTTCCTCCGCTACTACTACTACTACTGACCCATCTCACATTTTTGTTTTTGGTCAGATATCATTACTTTTTACAAATATTTTTTTATCACTGTATGAAAGTATGATATGTATCGTATATTCTAGATATTTAAGAGAATAAGAAAACACATAACGAAATTGTAGTAAAATTAATTTGCTATAACTTTGCTTCTTATAATTTTTTTGACTTTTCCAGTATTAAGAGAAATATACCAAATTCTATGTTTGCCTTCTCCCGAAACCCCGCTTTTTCCTTGTCCTATTTTACCAATTAACGAACTTAGCCTTCAAATACCAAAAGAACCTCACATACCAAATTTGATTTTGATCGGATTAAAATTGATCACTAGAGTGGCTACAGACACAACGCAAATGATAATTAACATTGTTTGAACAGAAATTATGTCAAATCTATAAATTTTATGAAAAATAGTTTCAAATAAAAGTTGTTTCATTTTTGAAAAAAATGTTTTGCTTAAAACTTTTCTTCTATCTCTTATTGTTCTCGAGGTATAAATTTTCGGAGAAGAGGCTACATTTTCGATTTATAGACTTTTCTGTGTGATTTCAGCCTAAGAACTATCTTCCTTCCAAATACAAACTTTTAAGAACAACTGGAAGTACCCTAGAATATTGATGATGAAGGGTTAGTGAGTCCTAATCCCTCCTGTAAAACGTAGTAAGGTAGGCGCCTATGGTGATACTTGGACCGACTCACTACCATGCTATGTGATATCATATAGATTTTTACGTTTGTCAGGTATCTCCAAACGTTTTTGTATTTTATCGATGTTGGATCCAAAAAAAAAAGAAGAAATTCATTCTAAATTGACGCTTTATGAAGTGTTTTACGACATATCGCCTTAAATCGTATCAATGGGAGTAAAAACAGTTTACAAGTATTCTGAAGGACAACGAGACCTAGAAACATTGACACTTTAGGATATGTTTTAAACATTATTGTACCTATATTAGAAATACCAATATAATAAACCACTTATTTTAGCCACCATTATTGGAATCCATTTTGAAATGCAATACGATAATAATCATGTAAACCACCACGTATATAAGTGGTATAAAAAGGTTTGGCTCAGCACCTTTTAGAGACATTTATACCGATAGTCAACGTAATAAATATTTTATTTCGAGTAACTGATATGTAAAAATTGTTTTTTTTTTAAAATAATTTTTATTTATTTCCATTATTTATTGTTTAAAGATTGGATCGATTGAATATTGTATGCAATGAATAATTCATAATACCTACATTATTGCATTACTCAGTTACTCTTATTTTTATAATGTTAATAATACTTATCCTACGATCGTTTTCAACCGTCGTATAACCTGGAATATACCAGGGTATAATAAGACTTGTATATAAGTTAGATTGTATTATTGTTGTTGCTCCTGACTGTCAAAGATTGTATCTTAATTGTAAGAAGTTATTGGCAACAAGATTCAAATTCTATTTTTAAGCTTTAATCAATTCGAAGCATTTCGTTTCGAAAAGTACCTACAACTATTTTGATTGTCTGTTTTTTTGGACGAAGAATTAATGGAATTGTAAAAAATGATACAATTGTCAAAAAGTCTTCAAATTGATTAAAACAGACTATTGAGGAAAGTTTCATTATAAGTACATTCTTAACATACACTCACGTTCATAAGAATTGAACCAGTTGAAACATTTTTATACATATATTTAGTAATATATACGCTTAGAATGTGAGTTACTAGTTCAATTTTTATTAACGGGAGTGTACAATGAGTTCATAAAGTTAAAGTTCCCACCAAAAACAAAAATGTGAAAAAGGGGAAGTTTTCGCATGCAAGTAGTGATATCCCAGCAAAAACATAAAGGTTAGCCTTCAAGAGTAGTGAAATCTATGTAAGGACCAAGTTGTTTAACAAAAGGGAGAAAATGATTGTTATAAATTTATTGTGTAAGGATTTCAGGAGCAGGGTATTTCATATTTTACTTGACAAGTTTTTTTTGTTTATATATTAAGTATAATAAAATCTGACAACTTGCAACTTTTTTGGATAGTTTCAGCCAAGAAGACTATTCATCCTACTAAAAATTAGCTTTCCAGGACTACTGGAAGTACCCTAGAATATCGATGATCAGTGAGTGAGTGAGTCACCAAAATGTCGATTTTTAGGATTAATTATTTTAGAAACTATTGAAGCTGTAATGTTGAAATTTGGTATGTACCGTCAGAGGCTGAGCCCCACGCTTCGTAATTCCATAGCTATTTTGGTTCCTGAGATACAGAAAGCTTAAAATCATATCTAATCGTTCCTGTAAAACAGTATAGTAGACGACTATGCTTAAATTTCACTCGACGTACTACTGTGCTTTGTAATATTAAACAAAAAAATGATCTCTCTGTAATAGTTTTTAGTATCCAAGGTTTCCAAAAGTTCAATTGCCGATTAGCATAAAGACTCCAGTAAAATTAGTTAAAACATCCAAACAAGGTAAAATACAAATTAAAAAAACCTTCACAAATTCCAACCTAAAGCAAAACTTGGAACTAAAGTTACGAATCAAAGCGATTGATCTTTCTATTTTGAGATATTTGCGAATAATTAGCGAATGTAAAATAATTTAAATTTATTACAATACCTGAAGTCAAATATTACATCTTTCTTGATCGTCATCTAAAGCGCTAGTAACTACACTTCTCTCATTTAGTATCGTGACCATACGGCTATGTATTTACGTGCTGTCCTATCAATAACTTTGATTGTATTTTGAAATGGGTTTCAATAATGGCTCAAATAGTGAGAGGGCCCATAAAATCGAATTAAATGATTTACTTTAAACTTTATAAAAAAACAAAACGTTTACAGTCCAAGTGGCCGAGCGGTCTAGGGCGATATGTCTGCGCAGTATACCTACTTGAAAACTGGGAGGTTATGGGTTCGGATCCAGACATCGGCAGTTTGTCATTATTAAAAAAAAAGGGGGGCGGTTAATTGACTAAACTGTCGGCGTATGGACAAAAACGAAGTAACCGGATATGCTTGAGGTTTTCTGCAGGTTCTTTCACGAACTCCAGATGAATATTGGCATAGTTCCTATCATAGTCGGCTGCAGCCGCATATCCTACCCATTCCTAGTCTATACACAAAAATTCCTTCCACTCCACTCACATCCTCACATCCTTAGGCATCGCAATAGACCTTATGGTCGAACTGTAGCCAGCCCAGGGCAGCCTCTACAATCTATCTATCTAAAACTTTATTAAAAAAGTTTAATAATACATAATACCCATAGCACTTTTGGATCCAAAAGGGACATTACAAAAGTTTTATCAAAATTCGTCAAATTGTTTTTAAGTTAAATCCTCTCAAACTTACGAAGAATTTCGAATATTATTATACATATCTTTAATATTTATAAATATATATTTAAAAAACTAATTTATATATCTGTTGTGATTTCAATAAAAACACATTAAAATTAAATTTATTGTAAATCGTGCTTTTATAATAAATTTGTATATAATTAAAATTATACTTAAATTTAATACAAGAGTTATATATACATATGTATGTATATTCATATATGTTAATCGTGATGCCAAAATATAATTAAATATATATTACAATAATTGTGTTGAATTTGCAGTTGTGATGAGATTTTCTCTTTTAAAGTAATAATTATTTATTTGCACATGTAAGTATAAAATCTTTACGTATATATATATATTTATAGTAAGAGAGGCAATGCGTTTGAAATATTTAACGGAGCAAAGAAACTGTCTAATTTATCTAGAGAATAATTCTTAAAGTATTTATCGGGTGCAAATATACAAAAAAGTATCAAACTCTGAAACCTAGTTCGGATTTGAAAAATGTTTTTTTTGAGGTTATGCTTCTTTTGGCGCTTTTGGAGAAACTGATCCGAGTGTATATTTAGCTGTCGACGAAGTTGCGCACGGCGATGTAACAACCCATTTAATATTATGATTATATTCTTTTCGGTCTGAAGATACTCAACTGTATGGACTCCATAATATGGAGTGTACAAACTTTACAGTAGGTATCATCGTGTATTGATACACTACGTATACACGAGGTACGTAAATAACATATAATATTCTAGTGTAGATTCTAATTAAGTTATTTTAATCACGCCAAAGAAGTATTACTTCTCACGTGCGTACGTAAGTACCCACGATTTTTGTTTTATTTTTAAAATCAAGTGTTTAAGGCAGTGATTCTCAAACTTTTTTATCACGGCACACTTTTAACGATTAAAAATTTGACCAAAAGAAAAAGATAAGTTTAAAAGTTGTTTACTTACCTATAATTTACACTGTGTAAAATAGTTTATGATAATAATTTTGAATGTAAAATAAAATAATAATATGTACTACGAAAACAACACCACGTTTATTATTGGATTAATTACAAGTTAATAATAAGAATACATTTAATGAGAAATTTGAGCTTGATGTTTTTTGATAATTTTATTTATATATGGTCGTAAAAATTACAATGCTACTCTCATATCGTCTTCTACATTTAACAGTCTCGATCTTTGTTTCGTTTTTATATTGGTTAATACTTTACTATATACATTTCTAAAATTTGGCGACACACAAAAGTACCGTGGTACAGTGGTTGAGAATCACTGGTTTAAGGTATTTCTATCAAAGAGAGAAAAGCTAACTTTTTAAATAGTAGTTGTATTAGTGCCGTTAATCTGAGAACGCTGTAATACACACTTTCATACATTGCTCATCTGTGAGCACGGTATAGCAGTCAGCACATGGTCAGCGGCTCCGTAGTTAGTCTAGTGTTACGAAAAGTAAGTTGCCGCTTGTACAATTTACTTCTGAAATAGTTTAAATATTTGTCAAAAAGTAATCTTTGTTTATTGTTTTTTCGTAAACGACCCGGTAAATAACATCTTATTTAGCCTCAAAGCATCCCTAATTTATTTATTTACATATATCCAGTTTTGTTTGCAAAGTGACTTTCTATTGCAAAAACGCCAAGTAAAAATGTTCAAAAATGTTTCCTAAACAGTATGTGTTCCTATCCTTTATGTGTTAAATATTGACAACTTTGAACATTTATGGCAGCTGACAGAGACGGTTAATACTTCTACAATTTTTTTTACAACTTTATATCGTTGATAACTACCTCTTTGCAAAATTTTGTGCAAAACTACTTTTACTCTCATGCCGTTAGAAATACCTTAAAGTTTACTTTAAAAATTGCCGTTTTTGCAACACACCGAAATTGGAAAAATGGAAGAATTGTGAATAAAAAATATGTAAGACACTCAAATTACATTTTGAATGGAAAAGGATCTGGTTCATTTACTCCTTTCATAAATCCGCAACCATTACCTTTAACAAGAATAAGTAAGGGAATTAATAAATAATAATAATTAGTAACTGAATTTACTTTAAGCCCGTTGATTTCATAGTTTTCGATAAACCGTATAGTTTTGAGATATGTGAAAATCACGATTTTGCCCCTCTTTCTAGTCTTCCATTTCGCTATGAGGTAAAACAGGAAATTACAAAAGGATAAACTGATTAATATATGATCTTTGTTATACCACACAAGAATCATCCAAAGCCTTTCAGTACAACTGGGTTCATGGTTAAAATGATAATTGCATCCGGGTAATTTCTTTAAACGGATAAAATGATAATTTATCCGTAATTATGAAAAACATAGTACATTAATATTTGAATTTTCCTGAATTGGAGAATTCATAAATATTATATATTGATTATGCCGGTGTGTTGGAAAACGCTCTATTTCTTAACCAAAATTTGTCGGAAAAGTTTTTATTGAGTGACAAAAGTGGTTTGGGCCACTCTTATACGGTTTTTTATTGCAGTAGCGTTTTGAAATAAACGTTTTTGCTGACTAAAATCTAGATTAACTTCTTGGAAGATTAAATCTCGGAAGCAAGTGCTTTTGTTAACTTTGAGAACTGACTCTATGCTGATTACTTGAAGTGAATGCTTTTCGAAACTGATGACAAATGATAAAAAGTTCTGAATAACTTTCGCATGAATAACAATAATGTTGGCCTTGGAATAAAAAACACAAACATCTCTCCGATAACGGCATGCCTTGACTTTTGATAAAGTCCGAATACTACATTAAATTAAAAATTTAATAAAAAAAAAATTTAAAAATTTTAATTTAAATTTAAAAAAAATTTAATTTAAGGAAGCTCGACTGGGAATTAGATTTTGGCTGTCAAGTCGATATATACGCCGGATCAAGTAAAGAATGAACTAGAAGTAAAGAATGAATTGAATAGATAGATAGATAGATAGATAGATATATTTTGGGGTCTAAATAGTACTGCACTTCGACCGTATGGTCCATTGTGCTCCCTCTTTTACTTCAGTCTGACGACATTTGCTTCTCCCATATGTTGGCAATGGTCCGGAGCTTGCTTATGAGGTCTTTCTGAAGGCTCATATTTTCGGAGTGAGATGCACCGAATATCTTGTATCTGCTGTAACCTAGCGATTCGCAGTCAAAGATAATGTGGCTGAATGTTTCTTCCTCCTCGCCACACAATCTGCACAAAATGGACCCGTTATGGAGTCCCATTGTGTGTAGATGCTTCTTTAAGGGATTATGCTCGGTAATAAGTCCCGAGCTTTTGCTACGGTACATTTTCCCAGTGATCACGGTATTTAGCATTTAACCACTCGTTGATCACGAGTATTCCTAAAATAGACTCTGGGCCTATGAAGGGTATTCCGACTCCCTTCTTTGCTAAGGGATCTGCTTTTTCGTTTCCTTCGAAACCACTGTGACCGGCACCCAGATCAATTTAACATTGCTCCGTTTCGCCAACTCCAGCAGTTCCTCCAGACAATCCTTGACTACCCCTGAGGTGACCTCAGTTCCAGACAAGGCTTTTAGAGCAGCTGAACTGTCCGAGACGTAAACCACGTAAACCAGAATGCATGTATTTTACGTTCTGGTTTATGTAGCCTCTACGTAGGTTCTCACGGACGCAAGTATGCCGTAGACTTCTGCTTGAAATACCATGGCATATTTCCCCAAGTTGACGCTAATATTTGCTTTGGGTCGCTCTCCGTAGATTTCCACCCCGGCCTCTTCTTCAGTTTTGGATCCGTCTGTATACCAGACGATTCCTTTCTTGAGATTACACTTTAATATCATCCATAAATATTTTATTCAACAATTGTCAGCAGAAATTAAAACATTTTTCCCTCAATCATATAAATGGCTACAATAACAAACTTTTGTAATCGCATCTTGGACTAAATGAAGATATATAAATGTTTAAAGTAAAAACGTTTTAAATTAATGCTGTTATCATTATTGTACATAGAAGCATAAACAGTGTCTACTGACTGCATTGATTGAATGCACAAACGTAAATCTAAACAGACAAATCCCCTAAGGCACTTCTTACCTAAAACTGTAATTATTTTCATTCTTATTCCATCCTAACAAATAAGTTTATTTACATAACATACCATTGAAATGTTCAGAAAAGATCATTTATTCTAATTAATAATAATAATAATAAGAAAGAGGGGTACCGCATACGGGTCCCTCGCACCTAGACCAAGGGGTCCTCTGTGCCCTCACTGAGAACAAACAACCTGTCACCCGAAGGCGACACGCCTCTGGGCAAGAGGTGCCATTTCAAGCAGATGAAGCTATAGGATTCTGTTGAGGCCAGACGCCACACAGAAGGCCCACAACTACTCCGCCGGGATTGCTCCCAGGACTGATGGATCCAAAGTTTCGGACCCAAACATTCTATATCTGACACCCTGCAGGCTTCTGCAAGTGCATATAACATGTATGGAGGTTTCATCGTCCTCCATACAGGCCCTGCGAGCGGGATCATCAGAGATCCCCAAGTTATGAAGGTGGTAGTTCAATCGACAATGTCCTGTCAAAAGCCCCACCACCCTTCTCAACTGCAATCTATTGAGTTCCAATCGAGCACAGTCGAATGGCCTAGCTGTGTTTATGCACAACTTTGCCTGTCGCATGTCCTGCGCAAAGTCCCCGTAATCAAGGTGAGCTTGTTTCAGCCACCCCTTGATTCGGTAAATTACGTAAGTTCTTGCTATCGGAATGATAGGCTCAGGTGAAAGGGGCGCTTGAGATGACTCCTCTCGTGCCAACGAGTCCTCTACTTCATTCTCCTTAACGCCAGAGTGACCCGGTACCCAGATCAGCCTGACTTTGTTACTCAGTGCCAGGCGGTTCAGCTCCTCGAAGCATTCATAGATTATCCTCGATTGGAATCTTGATGCCTCAAGGGCCCGAAGTGTTGCCTGGCTATCTGAGAAGATGCTGATATGTGCCCCATTGTAACCTTTCGTGTTACAAATCTGGGCACCTCCCAGCATAGCGAAGATTTATTCTAATTAGTATAACGTAAGCCAAAATGTAGATAGATAGATAGATTGTAGAGGCTGTATTGGACGGGACACACTTCGACCCTAAGGTCCATTGTGATGCCAAACGATGTGAGGATTTGAGTGGGTGTAAACCTAAAATGGGTGTAAACCTCAAAAGGCGTTGCATTATCTATGGGTAAGGATGAGAATATTACAAAGATACACAAAGGCATGTGAGTTTTTTTTCCTTTGTATATTAAGTGTAATAAAATCTGAGAACTTGCCAAGTAAAATATGATAAACCCTACACCTGAAAAACTTACATTATAAATTTATACCAATCATTTGCATACTTTTGATACACAACTTGGGTCCTGACATAGATTTGAAGGCCAGCATTTTAGTTTTTGCTGAGATATCATTACATTTTGTTAAGTATTTATACTAACGGTATTCTAATATATTATATGTAACTCAATGAATTATTAAAACCCTATATATATACCCTGTGATCCCAAAACATTCCCATCACAACTATGCCCTAACTATTGGTTCTATGAAAAAGTGCTCCATAAAAAAATTATATATTTTTATTTAACAGGAAAAGTAATATTTTTTCCAGAAGATAGCCTGGACTAATTTTAATAATTATTACATGCAAAAATTTAAGAAAGCAGAAGGCCAATTAGTACAAAGCTCCACCGTTATTGAAAAAATTCTCAATTTTCAGGTAAAAATATCCGGTTTTGATATATTCGAAAAATGTACGAGTTATCGTTAATATTTCTGTATATATAATAATAATAATTGAGTTTAACCTCCGTTTCCGAGACACGACGGTCCGCAACAGAGGCCACCCACATCATTATTTTTCAACCTTTATTAATCTTCACTTCACATTTTCATGATGTGAGTGGAGGATCACGAATTCGTATGCAGACTAAGAATTGGTACGTGTGCGGCTGCAACCGACTTTGAAACTTCAGAAAACTTTTTCAAGCATAGCCGGCTACATCGTTCTTGTTCATATGCCGACAGTTAAGTCATTTAACCGCCCATTTTTTTAAAAATAATTGACAAACTGCCGGTGTCGGGATTCGAACTCATAACCTACCAGTTCCAAGTAGACACAATGCCTTAACTAGGGCGGCTCTTCGCTGGTATATATATTTCTGTATATATTATAATAGTCTAATATATACAGAAATATATATACCAGAGCAACATAAAAACGAAAGTGTTGTAAAAGTAATTTTCTATAATTTTGTTCCTTAGAGGTTTTTCGATGTTTCCAATACAAAGAGAATCATACCGAATTTTGAGTTTCCCCATCTCTCTATACTTGTCAAAATATTGCTAATTTTGCGAACTTAGCATTTAAAATACCAAAAACACATCACATACCAAATTTCATTCTGATCGGAGTAAAACTGGTCACTAGAGTGACTAAAGACACATCACTAATATTAATTGGATAGTTTTATTCAAAAAAAAAGTTAACCCGCAGGTGGCTTTTTTGAGACAATTAGCTTCAATCATCAGTAATATGATAGCTGATAAATATAATACTACCTTATAAACATTTATTGGTTTTGGGCAGCTGATTGGGCTTGAATAATTTTTGCACATTGTAAGCAACAACGTTTTCTCGCACTTGGGTGGGATAACTCTAGTTTTCATGTTTTGTGGGTTGAACACTTCTTGCATAACACCATCCAATTGACAATGGTTCAACAGAAATTATGACAAATCCATAAATTTTATGTAATAAGTTTCAAACAAAAGTTTTTTTTTTCTGACGAAAATATGTAGGACATTTTCAGTTGTCGTAGAATATTTATGATCAGTCAGTCACCGAAATGTCGACTTTTAAGATTAAATATCTTGAAAACTATTAAAGTTGTAGTTGAAATTTTTGAGCTTCATAGTTTTTTCGGTTTCTGAGATACAGAGGCTTAAAACCGTCACTAATCCTGCGTGTAAAACGTAATACTGTAGGAGTCTATTTTTAAACTTGATCTGATGCACTACCGTGGTATGTGATAGTATTCTAGGCGTCTATGCTTATTATCAACCTTGGTCTAATGCACTACCGTGCTATGTGATATATTAAGCAATACATCCACCTTAACCGATTTATAGCATTTAAAATATTAGTATAAACAAGTGATAATATCAACTATAACTGAGTCGATTGCCCGGTATACACTAAAATACCCGGTATATACTGATTTTATGAAAAAAGCTTAAATTTAAGTTGTTTATTTTTAAAAAAGGACATTTTTTGTCAATAAATTTTTCTTCTATCTTTTACGGTTTCAAAGATGGACTGTTTTGCCTATTTACCCAAATATGGCCCAACTTTGCTCATTAACGAACTTGACCCTACTTTTTAGCTCTAGAACACACAAACAAAATTTCAGCTCGATATTTCTTTTCGTTTTTAAGTTTTCGTGTTGACAGACAGACAGCCATTATAAAGTCGGAACTCAACTTAATAAACCCTTGTACATTTCATATATACCGGTTATAAATAGGAATACACGCCATACATCAATCACCGCATATTAAATGATTTAAAAAACAATCGGTATCTATATACATAGTATAAATGGAAGTCACCCTCCCCGTCTGTCTGTCTGTTTATCCGCCAACTCCTTCTAAATCACGCAACGGATTTTGAAACAGTTTTCTATAGATAATACATCCTAATTAAATCGTGCGAAGTCGGGTCAGGTAGCTAGTATGTAATAAAACATAGTACTGTCATTGACTGGATCATTTTTAATTGTACCTACGTATACCATCTATTTATAGAATTTGATCGAATAAGAATATAGTTAATATCTAATTCTATTGCTAATAGCTCAATAAATATATCTCACATACATCTAATTAGATTGGCAGATCTCTGAAAAGCATTTGACATGTTAAATCAACTAAACTGGCTTTACTAACTGTTAACATTTCAACCCACAATAATCAATTAATATGTCAAATACAATATTTGATATATTTTATGCAGAATATATTTTATGATTTGTTAGTTTCTTATATCGAAATGCTTCATAATATGCGATATGTTGTTTATTAATTTGGCTTCGAATAAATTATTATTTTAATTTTAAAATTAATATGTCTCCATTTAAATAACTGAAACGGTTAGTGTTTCACCGAGGCTACGAGGTAACCTCGCCTCGCCTCGGCCCTCGGTTACGAGGCACGAGGCGAGGCGAGGTGAGTTTCAAAATTTTAATCCTCGTTACTAACCGAGGCGAGGCGAGGTATATTGTCCCAAAAACCTCGCCTCGGCCGAGGCGAGGAATTTGCCTCGGCCGAGGCAAATTTACAAAAAGTAAATTGAAAAAAAATAATAATATAGTGAAGCATGAGATAGATTATTTGGCAAATATTTTACAAATGTCCAGTGATTCTACCTAGTACATGTCGAAAGTCATCGTCTCTAAAATTTATATACATATATATATATATATATAAGTTTTTTTTACCATATTATGTTCATTCATGCAAAATAAGTCAAAGTTAGTAAAAATTTTCCCTCAGCTATCAACCTCGCCTCGGCCTAAACCGAGACCCAACCGAGGCGAGGCGAGGCTAGCCAACATTCTGCCTCGGCCGAGGCGAGGCGAGGCGAGGTTGATATTTAAAAAAGCGAGGCGAGGCGAGGTGATACCAAAACCTCGCCGCGCCTCGTGCCTCGTGAAACACTAGAAACGGTATAAAAATCACTATATGCATTTCATATGAGAGAAATCGGCGCTTAAGTACCGGAAATATTTTTGTTATTCGCTTTAATATAAAGTACTACCAGTAAGAATGTATGTTACCTTTTTGGGATAAAGTCAATTGCTTTAGTTTGAAAAATGAGTGCCTAATGCTGTGTATACTAATGATTTCTGACATATAATTTTTTGTGAAATAGTTTCATCGGTACACCCACAGTAGGAACGAAAGAAGATAATGTTATTCATCTGTGAAATTTTTTATAAATATTAGCTTACACGGTGCTGGTTCATAAGTTATTCGTCGTAGACGATTAGTAATGGGCTTATTTTGAATTATTGATAAATTAAGATGAAGAAACAGAAGTGTTTTGAAAATATTATGTGTAGAACTAGCGTGAGTATAGAACTTGTAAAATTTATTTACCTCAAAAAAATTATTTGTTACTGGTTATTAAGATTTTTATTAATAAATCAGTTTATAAAATATAATCAAATAAATTGGCTACTGATAAAACAAGCCCATGTGACTAAATAAGACGTTCTGATTGGTTAACATGAAAAAAATAGGATATGAACTATCGCCGAATTCTTGCAAGCGCCCACGCAACAGAGCAAGCAGTGACGTCATTTTCCATCACAACTTCTATCATAGCTGCCATCACAGCACCCCGCAAGTATTCCAGCGAGCGAACCAGCCTCGTGTGAGCCAGGCTTTACGATTCGTAAATTATTATGTTTTGACATTTGTATAAATACAATTTAAATTAACTTTAAGAAAAACTAGAATGTGTTTAGTTATTTTGCAATGAGATTTAGCTGGAAAAGTACGATTGTCCAAGGGGAGATTAATTTTTTCTTTTGCCAAGCTACTGAGGAGTTTGCCACGGTTATTCTCAAATAACGGTCAGTGCCAAAGAACGTGATTCAGAGTTTAAGCTCGGTAACCACATGATTTAGACATTAGGATATTTTTCAAACTATCTATATATCGAATTCTCTATGGGCGTGACATATATTACACTAATCAATAATTCAACTTTTACCTTTTTGAATAGTGCCCAAGTTTTGATTTCTCGAATATATTTACGTTATTACACCTGATAAAAGCCTGCTTCCCTATTACCACTTTTCGCAAAGCAGTTTCATCCTACTGCATCCAACACTTCATCGTTCCGTGACCACGTTTCAAGGAAACCTACATATGTTAACGATTTGAAATAACAATTAATTAAATATCCACTTTATTCTTCAGCCCTTCGATATTCCAGAATAGAAAGTTCAATGGTTTTTTAATTTACCAGCACTGGTTTCTTGATTTCTATTTACTATTGGACTCGGTCTATTGTGCTATGTGCACTTCTAAGAGGGTGATTTTTAAACGGACATTAATCATAAACAAATAAATTTTAAAGAATATTTAAACTAAAAAACCTGGTGTAAGTGTTGCTTAACCTCTATGTACAGATTGTAAACTTTAAATAGATTAAAATTGATAAAACAAATAGTCAATTTAAACAAAGCAAATATACAATGGTCTAAGATCCGGTATTAGAATAACCTTCCCTCATCTGTTAATTGATTGAAATATTCTTGAAAACGCTTATTGCAATATAAACAATTTGGCAATGTAATATCTGCCAGGGTAGTTCTGCTGCAATTAACATTAATTAATTAATTAAAAATTTATTTTTTTATAATTAAATCCCTCACGTGTTAATTGAATTTTGCTTGTTAAATAACATAGTATACGATACGACAAATCTTGTAATAGCAGGCAGTGCTGCTTATTACTGCTACGGTTACCTGCAGCCAGGTGTTCAAACTTAAAGGAAACTTAGCTTACTTCCCTCATATGTTAATTGAAAAATATTTAGCTAAATTAAAAATTTAGAATAATGAGAATACATCCATAACTGGCAGCCATCTTAAAATCCATTAAAATTAATTGCAGCCTGTATAAGAAAATTTTTAAATAATAGAATTTAAAAAAAAAAATACCTTGTAGAGAGAAAGAGACTATTGCATTATTCCACGTAACAAACATGGAAAGTATATGATTCATGCGTATGTAGAGTGTACTCCATTTATAAGTGTATTTATACTAATAGTGGTATTGTATAGAGAATGCAGATTTCAAGATAAATGGAGTACACTCTACATACGCATGATCATATACTTTCCTTGTTTGTTACGTGGAATAATGCAATAGTCTCTCTCTACAAGGTATTTTTTTAAAATTAATTAATTGACGTTAATTGCAGCAGAACTACCCTGGCACATATTACATTGCCAAATTGTTTATATTGTAATAAGCGTTTTCAATAATATTTCAATCAATTAAGAGATGAGGGAGGTTTTTCTAATGCCGGATCTTAGACCACATAGTTGTAAGTAATATATGCATATACAAGAAGCGCGCGGTTTTACGACAGTTTTTCAACAAAGAGGATATACTAGCTAATTTGCAACAAATTTGATGACATAAATTAGAGGTCGGAAACAAGTGGTTTTTGAATAATTGACATTTTTTATTTGTTTTCTATATTTCTTACTTGTTACCAAAAACTGCTAATAACACAAAACTTGTACCATTCCAAGCAAATAATTAATTTTAATGTTGAGCAATCTGATCGAAACAATTTATTTTTCGTCTATAGTAACAAACATCATTGTAAACGGCAGAATTAATAGGAAGATTTCGCGCGGGATTCTGACCGACCGGGTGAGAGCGAGTTACGGAGTGATGAAGTGCGACCGACCCGGGAGACTGTCTTTGGCTATCTTTACCACATTTTCATCTACCTATATGCTTGTGAGTCAATATTTTCAGAAATGAATAACTTTAAAGACTCGCTTGAAACCGTTTGTCCAATGACTCCAGCCTGTACTCTGCAAAAAGTAACAAAGTAGAAACCTAATATAAATTAGGTTTCCCTGCTCTAGTGATACAAAACTTAATTGTAAGAATATTCCAGTTATTTCGTTTCACAAACAAACGGCTAAAAATTTCTTTCATAGTAAAACGTAAAGATCTGATGAAAATTCAACACCGATTTTGTCGAATACATAATCTTTCTGTACATATTAAGCTGTGGCCTAGAACTGAACTGTACATAGAACTGAAAAATTTGATTTATTTCAAACAAACAAAAAATATTAAGTTTGCATGGTTAGTTGTTTTTTTTTTAATTTTATTTTTAGTAAATTTTTTTGGCAGTAATTTTATTTTTGTTAAATGACATATTTCAATTTTTCTCATGCATACCATATTTCTATAATAATAATATATTATAATTATATAATAATTATATTTTGTGGTTTTTTGGCCTAGTTTAAATATTGGTATTGTTATTAAAATGAAATAAAATACTTATTATTTAATTTAAATTTAAAAACTGAACATATGATCATATTTGTGCGAAAAACCTTCAGGCGTCTTTATATTACACAATGCCTATATATATAGAGTGTCCATGCGGAAAGTAAGGACTACTTAATATAAAATATTCAGGATGTTTGCGAGATACAATCAGCGGTGAAAGTACTGATAATTCGAAATTCGTGAATACTTAAATTTTGTTGCGTAATAAATAGTGTCAATACTAAGGAAATATATTTAATCTATACTAAAATTATAAAGAGGAAAGATTTGATTGTTTCTTGCATTGAATAGGCTCCGAAACTACTCGACCGATTAAAAAAATTCTTTCACCGTTGGGAAGCTACACTATCCCCTACACTAACTCCAATAATGTAACCCGAGGTGTAAAAGGTGGAGGTTCTGGGAAGCCAAATACCATTTTAATTCTGATAGCAGAAGTGCCGGTAAAAATTAATAAAGTTGAATAATTCAGTAGTACGCTATCGACACCAAAAGTGCCGGAGCAAATCTTGGAGTTCCACGGGCAACGCCGGGGAATTCAGCCAGTCTAAAATAAAATAGGAAATTTGAATAGTAATGTGGAATTAAATAAGAAATTACAAGTAATGTGAACAAATTTTAACTACCTTTTGGCAGTGAATGTATCTTGTATTTAAATCAACAAAAACATGTATTCTGTTTCTTTCTATACAAACGCATAAGTGACAAAAACAGACTTGATTTTTAAAAAATTCTATGGATTTTTTTTCTCAACAACCGTTTAGTTTTTACAGTTTAAAAATCTATAGGAATTGAAAGGGAGCAACTACTATCGATTGTCTCTCGAGGATTTATCGAAAATCAGAATTCTAATTTTTGTCTTGTCTCTCGCTTACTTATTATCGTCTCGTCTCGTTTCTCTCGACTCTCGCGGAATCACTACGAAAAATATAGTGTCGCAAAAGTCATCACCTCATTTGTTTTGTTTGTAACTTCTCAACTAATAGTTTTTTTCTCCATTTTTTACCAGATAATTGAAGATCAATTCAAAAAATTTTAAATTTTTCAAATTATACTTCACAACAACGTACCGCAATAGTCTTCATATAAGCACGATATAACAACTCAATTATTCAACGCAACGTTAATTTCGGAGACAATTTTCGGAACAAAATTGTCTATAACCAAAGATTTATTCCCGCAAATAGCCGCCGAAATTTGCCACGTGGCTTTGCAATAGTTGAATTTGAATTTTTTAGTTAATATTCAATTATCTGAAAAAAATTAAATAAATAAAAAATTCGTTACGCAGGAGCTGCTTCAACTTAGCGAATTTCCTTAGAATACATACATCACTTTCTGGCGATTTTATTCTGATCAAAATGACATGTCTTATATGATTTTAGTATTAACAAGGTCAATTTTATTAATAAATGACATACGTCAAAGGGATAGGGGGGCATAAAGAAAGAAGAAAACACAAAATATAGAATATCTGTCTTAATATTAGAACAATCAAAAAATGCGTAAGGAATAAATTTGTAGAAAATCATCTTTGCTACAATTCATCACCTTATTATTTTTGCTCAAACTCTAATGTGTACAGAGATATTGAGGAATTTAATTTTCAAGCTAAAACCGTCAATATTTCTGTAAATATTAGGGTAACAGAAAAAATGATTAGAAACAAAATTACAGTAAAACTTTAATTTCGAATATTTCGATTTTTCGAATAGTAAGGGAGATATGTAAAATTTTGTGTTTCCACTTCCTTCTAAACTCCCCTTTCCCATTGTTCGATTTTACCCATTAATGAACTTGACCTTTTGAATACCAAAAGCGTCTTAAATACCAAATTTCATTCCAATCAAATCAAAATTGTGACCGCTAGAGTGATTACAAACACATATATATGTATATATATATATATAAATTATAAAACTCGAAAAATAAAAGTCTTAAAAAAAAACTTTATTTAATTTAATTTAAGTACAAATTATTAATATTTGATTTGATTATTCTAAGTACAATAATTATTAACTAATTATGAAACTTTGTCCACCAGTAATTACACAAATTGAACGTATGTCAAAAGTTGGTAATTAAAAGATGACGCCATTTCATTTACATCGCTATTTATACAATTTGGGAAATAATAGAAAAGTATTTTAGCATCGTATGCAAAACGTGGATAGTTTGATGTCGTCAATGGACATCCTGTTGACTTGAGTAATTTATATTTTACATGTGTTACTATATTCCAGGTTCCGTAACTTATATATATATATATATATATATATATATATATATATATATATATATATATATATATATATATATGTATATATATATATATAAGTATATATATATATATATATATATGTCTATATATATATATATACAAATTTACAAATTTTACAGATGGTGATTTTCGACTACTAGGTAGGATCGATGGACATTTGTAAAAATTTTTTCAAAATTTTGAAGTCGGTACGAGACCAATAGCTCTATTTCCTTTCAGGAAATTCGCTAAAACAATTAGTTTATAATTTTACATGAAAACAAATGAGGAGATGACTTTTAGACTTGACACTCATTTGTGATTTTTGCACATGGACACTCTGTGATATACATCAAAATTTTTCTACGAAAATACTTACAGTAATCGTTTCATTAAATATTATACTTTTGAAAGACGTTAAGTCCATAAGTAAGACAGATTATTTATTTAACTTAAAATTTTCAAAAATGCTGTTGATATTAAAAGAAATATACAAATAAAATATATCGTTCACACCCCAAGGTATGAGACAATTTTACAGATGACCTAAATGTGTCAGGTATTTTGAAAATTAAATATATAAAAAATATTTATATTTTTCATATATAAATTTTTTCAAATATGATACAATTTACTACGCAGGAATTTTTATCTTAAAAACATGCCATATACAATTTTGCAAGTATTGATAATTATTAGAACTTTTTAAGATTTTTTTAGGATGAATGAATATGATTTAGGTTAGGATCGGTTGTAGTGGCTGTCCGGGTGGGACACACTTACGCCATAATAGGGCTTACAAACGAGAAACATGTTGCAGCAACATTATGCAGCAACCTATTTATTTTGCAAATGTGTAAAGTGGTTGCAGCAACAAAAAACATGTCCTTGAACGGTTGCTGTAAAAATCAAAAATATTAGATATTTTGTAGGAGGAGTTAAATGTGCATATATAAATTGGCCATATTATCTGAAATGTTATGCTTTCCTGATATTTTATTATGTTTTATTACCTATATTGGTTTCAATTTACATTATATATATATTATATATACTTTATTATTTGTATAGATTCTATAGAATGTAGATATTATCCTAACACTAGCTTTACTAGAGATACATACATATAAATAAACTATACAAATTAAATGAGATAGATAGAGACAAGATGAGAAATGATTGAATTTTTATGACTAGCGTCATAAAATAATATAATTAAATTTTATGTTCCATAATTTTGGTTGCACGTCTGTACTGAAAATATTTTTGTAGGCGGAGTTCAATGTTGCTGCTCAATGTTCCTCGTTGGTAGGCTACTTAAGGACCATTGTGATACATGAAAGTTTCGTTCAAGAATAGGAGAACAGATTTAACGTCGACAGATTTCAGTTTAAAGAGGTTGTGAAAAAATGGTTGACCCAAATGTGCCAGTCTTCTCATAGTCAGAGATGGACAGTGACGGAGAAAGTGGGCCATCGTTTCGACTTCCTCCTCATTGTAACAGCTCCTACAATAGCCGTGGTGCACTGGCAGGCCCAAGCGGAGGCATGATTGCGTCCCAGCCAATGCTGTAATGGCTGCTACAATATTGCTTATGGAGGGTCTTTTAAGGGTCATAATAACTTCCGCCTCCGATTTTACTTTAGACCATACCTTTATTGCCACTAGTACATTCCTCTCTCCACTTAATATTGACCTTTCTTAGAATGGTTTCATTCTGGAGTAGCTGGCAGTTCGCAAAGAGTACAATTGGGGACTTCGACTTTGCAATTACCTGGAATGTCCCTATGGCCCGCCATCCATATAAGGTTTTTTTAGGACGCCCATACATTGACACTTGCCGAAAGACCCTCTAGAGACAATCGGTAGCCCTGTACCACCTTAGAAGGTAGATAGACCGAGCCTAGGGATTTAATCGCCGCTTGGTCGGACTCGTTGAGATAATTTTCTAATTAAACGTAACGTGAGCCTAAATTCTCTCTTAAAAGACTATTTGCAAACGACTGTTGATTGAACTGGTACTATGAAACGTCCTGATTATTCCGTGACTACTATACGGGAAAAATTTAGCTAACCATTTTTGAGGCCTCATTATCCTGAAAAAGCAAAACTACTGTTATAGCCTTATATAAAAACAAATTTTCCAGAAATAAAATCCAATTATTTTCCGAAACATTTATTACCTGACTTTTACAGAATTTCGAAACCCGAAAAACACGGGCTAAATTAAATCTCAAATAATTTGGTAGCTTTAACACTAATAAGGAATTGGATAAAATTAATACTCGAACATGTTTTTTACAACTATGAGAGAAAATAGTGTGAGAAAAATGTCTGTAACTGACAGAAATCGTGGTGATTCCATAAATGTTTCGTTCTGTCAATTCTGGCACGGTACACTAAAAAGCAAAAAAATGTACAAGCGAGTATTTTTTGTTTGTGACGAAAGTTGTTACGAATCAATATATGAAACACGTTTTGAAATAATTTAATCATGATTTGCTTTTTGTTAATTCTTCTGAAATATTAAATTACTTTGTAATAAATGTCTAAACAAATTAATACAGATTATTGTTTAGCGTATAAAAAAAATGGATTTCTATCAAAAAAATGACAGATTATTTTAGTCATAAAAACTATATACATTTTATTATTTGTAACACTGGGAGAATTAGATTTAAAATTAAATCATATTATGTATTGTAATTCTAAACCGCCATTTAATATTCGTTGTAGACCTAAACAAATTTAGACACACTATTAATTGACTAGACACATTTTAAGTAACATAGGACAATAATTCTGGAATGAAAACGATTATGACACTCAAGTCTGAAAAAACTATATAATTGGCGTAGGAAAATTTATCACCTGCTTTAACATCCCCCTTCCCCTAGTAATTACTCTTACCGTACCGATCTTAATGTTCGTTTTTTATTAATAATAATAATAATATATATATATTAGATATATTAGAATAGACATATTAATAATAATACTAATAATTATTCTTTATCAAACTAGTTCACAAGTTCTAAAACGTGTAAACGTGTTAATTAGAGTTAAACGAATTACAATTTGGTCGAGGGCTCATTTGATTCGGTTTCTAGAAGAATGTAAGAAAGTTTGGCACATAAATAATTACGAAAATTTAAATTAACAAATAAAGATTTTTTAAAAAGTGTCTAGTTTTTGTAAATATCTCAAAAACCAACACCGATAGGGAATAATTAAAAGATTCTTCAAGGGGAAGACATTTTAATAGAAAGCCCCGACTCCCTATCTGAGTTATTTATATTTTTAATTTAATGCTGAAAATATAATTCCTCTCAATTATTTATACTTTTAATACAATGCTCAAAATCGACTGTGACAATTATTTAGAAACTTAAAGGGAAAAAAATTATTACTGAACTTATTTTCGAATTAAGAGCTTTTAGAGTGCCTTAAAAAACAATTTTAAGGTCTTTTTAAGGTCTTACAGTGTTAAAATTTAGTATTAGGTATAAAAAAAATTCTCCTAAAACATCAGCTCGAAGTCTCATTCCTACTAATAGCTTGTATAGTGCTCTCGCTATTAAATCTCAATTTACATTATATATCTTTACGTACACACTATATATTCTCTATGTTACCTCGGTAACTACTAACAAATTATTCATTGATTATTTATCAGGCAAAATAAACTTTGGTTTAATTGGGTTTTAATTCCAATAAATTGCTTTTTATTTAATCTTTATAAGAGTAGGTTTTAGGATTACTTGGAATATTCTCTTCACCAACATTTGGCGTCCGAGAATGGACTTGAACCCTTAATAAGCTTAACGAATATTCATTTTCTATACTGCTTCTGTTTTTCATCTTTAGCTCCAAATTAATATAATTTCTCAATTAAAGCGACCCCACGCTCAGCAATGCCATGCCTAACTCAACCATGCAAAATGTTGCGTTTTTCATCTTACTATAGTTTCATAACTGATTTCCTGTTAGATTTACGAAGAAAACATTTGAGATATTTTTTGTAAAGAATTTAAAGTCATACACAAACAATATTTTTATGCATCTATGCGTGTGTGTAAGTAAAATAAACACTACACGTGGTAATAAATAACTCATTGTATACATGTTATTTAAATAATTGACTTAGTTGTTACATTTCTTGTTTGAATTTAATTTATACCTACAATACATAATATGTAAAATAGGTGTATAATATTTATTTACTTAATTATTAAGTAGTTTAAAATATTCAAATATACCTTTATAAAATTAAAAACTCATAACAGATTAACAAGGTATGTGTAATTTGATCACTTTAAATAAATATTAATGTCACTAATAATTTAATATAATTCTCGATACAAAATGAATTATAAAATTGTACATATACTATAAGAGCCACGCATTATTAAACTATGTTGAAAAGGTGAATGATTACGGTACATGTTGGAGATAGGCGATGTTGGGAATGGGGTAAAAACTTTATTCACTCGTGAGACACATATGCACCGAATATGTTTTTTAGCGAATTTTCGATAAAAATGTTGCTATAATGTAACGATTACCAATGTTGCTTACCAATGTAACGATTTCGCAAAAATTTGTTCCAATGCCCATCGATCCTGTCAAAAATGACATCTAGCAGGTAGGATTGATGAGATTAAAGTTTAGATTCTAGAATTTGATTCTAATAAATCGTTCGAACCTGATTCTTTTTCGAAAATTAATTTACATTAATAGCATATCATAGATTTGCTTTTAATTCCAAAACGATTTTAAGACAGCGGAAGGTATTACGACCATAGACATTAATAAAAAATTAAGGATTAATTTTTCACAAAATATCCAAGATCAATTTAGAAATTTGAGAGTATTTCCAGTGAATTTTTTAAATATTTGTTTTTCAATTACGTTTGAATTAATCACGCAATTATGGAGAATCAGATTAGAGGTGACATATTTTGACTGTTTGCACATTAATACAGTTTTGAAAACAAACATTTAAGGAAATATCTGAATATTTGCGCAATATCTGGACATTTGCGCAACAACAATGTTTTTGTTGTGTTCTTTATTAGTATAAACATGATGTAACATTTGTTTTTTATTTATCTAGAGCACGGTAGTGCGTAAGGCCGAGTTTAAGGGACACATTCGGACTTTTTACTACAGTGCTATTACTACACCTTAATTTAGGCTCATTTTTTAGGTGGTGTATTTTTTGAACGAAAAGAGTTACATTGTTGATATTTCGAATATAGATTTGTTTTTATTTTTATTTTTAGTCCATACACTTTCCAACATTTTGTGGAAACTTCATTTTATTTTGTGCTATTCTTGAGAAAAAATGTCTGATATAGACATTGTTGTTGGTTTTTGACGTTTTTGACCCATCCATTAAAGCCTCCATACACGATCGAATAACTTGGGCAACAACTGTGTATGTGCAACGTCATGTTTGTACAAACCTCATTCATTTTGTAGTATTCTTGAGGTATCATGTTTACACAGACTAACATTATGCCGCGATTATTATTACTGGAAAAGATTCACGCCTGGTTAAAACTTGTCATACATTGCCATACACGTTCAAATAGCTTCTCAAGCGTGGAAATTTTGCGGAATAAAAATCGATCCAGACCGAAATCTTCCAAACCATTGGAAAACAACTGAATAGCGCAAACAGATTGTTGCACAAATAATTTGATTGCGTATGGCATGGGTTGAGTTGTCGCACAATGGTTTGAAATAAACTGGTCGAAATAACCAATAATAAGAAACCACAAAACAAAATGATGTTTGCCCAAATTGTTTGATTATGTATGGGGCCTATTTTTATTGCGCAACACGCTTGATAAGCACTTTACACGTGTATGGCAATGTTTGACCGATCGAGAATCTTGTCCAGTGTTCTTATTGTCAATCTTTATTGTTAAATATTTACTTAATCATTCATTTCGTTATTATTATACATTAATTGTTGTTATTAATGTAACGACTTTTCGAGCAGCTCACCTAACTCATCTGCGTTCATTCGAAAGTAGTTTTTGTAGTCAGCAGCTGAACTTAATCTAAGCTCTGAAACCAAGCATGGTTAAAAGACTTACTTCATCTACCAATTCTTCAACCAGACCCTCTGCTTCTATTTCCGTATTAGTTTCTACTTCCCCGTCAAAAACCAACAACAATGGCGGTACAACATTTGTCTGTGTTAGACATTTACTTTCGAGAACATCACAAATTGAAATTAAGTTTGTACAACTTGTTGGAAGGTGTATGGATGCACAAACTTGATGCTACATAAACACGCTGTTGCGAAAACTTTTGATCGTCTATGGCGCCCTTAACACACTTAGATAGGTTGTTGAAAAAATCAAAATGTAGGTTCAAAAAACACAATTTAAGAGCAAACATTAGTAATAATTGCAAGAAAATCTACTCAAACAAAAGCTTATTCTTGAATGTTCTACTAGGATAAAGTAACTAATTTGAATGTATAAAATATTAAATTTGGAAATGACTCCAAAAATTAAAAATAACCACTAAATTTAAAAAAAAAAAATGCAGTAGAAATGACTTGCATCAACTTAGCAGAGAAAAGTCTGCAAAATGGAATTACGCATTATAGTGCTTTATGGATTTAGCCAAGAACCCAATCTCAAAAGTTCTCTACTAACTTGATATCAAGCTAGCAGAGCTTACCTAAAAAAGTCCGCAAAATGGATTAATGTTGTACCATAATTAGGTAGTTTTTAGGTGCTTAATTTGTAATTTTAGTGATTTTGGAATTTTTAGTCAAGGATCCAATCTCAAAAGTTCTCTACTTAGAGGTGTCTTGATATCAAGTTTACCTCCAATTTAAACTATAAATAATTCTTATTGCATAGATTCTAAGTGCTTTTTAATTACTTTTGAAACGTACATAAAAGAACTGAAATATTTGTCCGTAATAAACATTTGGCCAGTTAAATTCGTATAAGAACACAATATTTCTGACTTTAGTGCTCAACCGCTAAACCACCAAATTAGCTTCTAAAAAGCACCTAATTATGGTACATCGTAAATCCATTCCTCTACTAAGTTGACGCAGGTGTAGAAATGTTTGTAATCAAAATATATTTCCATTGAATTAATGCCATAATGATTATTCATTAACAAATAAAAATTAATATTTAAAAAAAAATCATTAATTATTTATTAATGTTATTAATTAATCGTTAATGAAAAAGAAATAAGATAATGGAATCTTGATAGAATTTTATTTATGAGATAATCATGGAATGAAGTTATATATAAATTTATGAAACAAATACAGTAAATTACTATTTATAATCTAACCTTTTCTGTACAAAGAAGATGAAACACCTAACTGAAACGTTAACAACATTTACAATTTGATACAACAGAGCTGAGCAAACATTTAAATAAAAGTTAACAATCACATTTTACGATTTACGTTTATTTACGAATTTTTATCAGAGAATGATTCCAGACCAAATAGTTTCATGTAAAAGTTACATAATTCTGTAAGGATCATATCATAGTAATAGTGAAAATTATATTTGACTCATACGTGCCCTACGAGAATTTATATAAGGCATTTATACATTTTTTCCTCAAAACTGGTAAGTGGATAAAAAAATACAAAAATTGATCCCAAAAAAAACATTTTTTATTCACTACTTACACACATTAATGCTGATCTCACGCAGTGATCATGGACTCAGTATATTCAGGGTATTTAAGCAGTTAATTCAGTTATTTTCACTGTTTTTATGAGAAATCAAAATTATTTATAACTAATTGTTTATATAGAAAACATAAGATTTTTTTAAAATCTCTATCTACTTAATCGAAAAATTTGACAATCGACATTGATTCCCAGTGTGGGATGGGCGTTGGGGGCCCGAATGGCCCTATGGAATTAAGGGCTCGTCGCCCGCAAACCAAGTGATAACAGTTATGAAATAGACAAAAGTTTTGGGAAGTTTTTTCAAAGACGTATATTTTATATAAAACTAGCTGACCCGCCCCGCCCCGGCTTTGAACGGGTTCTTTCCAGAAAATATAAAACAGCCTATGTTACTCCAAGGAGATGTAGCTTTCGGTAAAATTGGTTGAGTAGTTTTGTAGTAATTGGTTGGTTGAGTTTGTTACGAGTTAAATCGTAACAAACAAAAAATCAATCATCATCATGTCTGCATCAAATCATTTCAACTCGACTCATATCGATATCTCTATTTCGTATCTTGCGATTTCGTATTTTGTATGCTCACATTTACCAAAACGATATGGTCATTGTGAATTCAATGTACATTTCCCTTCTTTGAAATTGTAAATGTTAGTTGAATGCACATTACCCAAACGAGGAGGCAAATGTGCACATACTTTTACCGTAACATATATAAATAACAGTCAAAATATCTACATCCCCACTCCTGGCAGGCAATGTATAACACATAAGCAATGAACATCCACTGATAAATTATACACTTTACATCAATAAATTATACAATTTTACCTTTTTTTTTATAATATTATAGGACCAATTTAAACAAAAACTTGACAAATTATATACTAAAACCTTTCTCGAGAACCACTTTATCCATTGGTGAAAACAGCATGAAAATCGGTGCAGTAGTTTTTGAGTAAATCGCGAACAGACAGACAGACGCGGCTGGGGGACTTTATTTTATACTATGTATAGAAATTCCATTAGTTATAACTGAAGCTAGCCAATTAACAATTTTTTGAATAGAGAAATTTCAGCTATGTCAATAAATCGTTCGTAAAATCTGCTATTTTCGTTTTTCCTCATAAAATCCGATTTTACGTTTAGGGCAATCAACAAGTCCAGCAGTTATTATTTCCAGTAGAGAACGAAGCATCTTCTTAATGTGCTTGTGGGGCGGAAAATCGTGTCTCGCAAGCTACTTGCGTATACCAGGTTGTGAGGATTACACAGTAAGCAAAGCATAAGGTATCCGTATCGCTATGAGAGCCATCTTCACCGATTTATTTCAGTTCTTCTACCTTCCTCTTATCCATGTATGAACTATTTTGCGTGTAGGCAGTATGCCTCGGCTAGGGCACCGTTACTCTATGGCCAGTCCGCCACTGTTGATTTCTAATATGTTTGATGTCTGATTAAAATGCCTAGGTTAGCTTGATGATTCTTATAGTATTCTGCCCAGTTCTATAAACGTTATAGAACTGGGCTTATAAAAGTTTTTTTTATACTATTATTATGTTTTTATCATAAATACCTAATTGTTTCCAGTATAAATCAACGATTGAAATAAAAGAATATTTAATTATGCGAAATATTTAATACTGTTTGATTGAAGAAAAATTATTTATTTCTTTTTATTGATTTGTTCCCATTATTGCGAATATAGTCATGACTGTGTGATAATTCATGTTTCAACGTATGAAAGGTAGGTAGTTGACAATATATGACAAAAAAACAAACAAATTCACAATAAAAGTTAATTGACATTTAAAATGAAATTTTTTGAAGTTGATTTCTTATTGCATTTTATAAGCCAACAAAATTAATGATCATATTGTAGAATTTGATCATCTGTTTTGAATTCGAAAATGTCGAGTAAAGAATATATAAGTAAAAATAACAACAAACTGAGTTAATATATATACTGAGTTAAATATATATATATATATATATATATATATATATATATATATATATATATATATATATATATATATATATATATATATATATATATATACTGAGAGAATCTGTATATACTGAGTTCAATATCAATGTGTGTACTGTTAATTAGATATAAGATATTAGATATAAGACTAAGATTTAACAGACTTTTTACACACGCATAAATGAGTAAAAATACCTTGTAGGCACATATTTTATATGTGCCGGGTATGAAATTAGAAGAGTTAAATTTCATTTCACTTTCTTAACGCTTTAAAGCGTTTGTGTAAAAACAATTTTGAAGTTAAACGAGCTTGTACAATCGATAATGTAATAAAATAAAACATTAATATTATTTTCTAGCTTTTAATACATCGTTTGATTGTAATTACAAAACCGTATGAGTTAAACAGGTATGTTTAAGACTCGTAAGATATATGTTTAGAAATTACATATAATTTTTCCCAACGCCTCCACCAAATTACAAAAAAAGGCCTACCATTATACTTATAATAAAATTCTAGCTGTATAGTATACTGGATTTGAAGATCATAAAATTATCAACAGGATTGGTCCTTTCCTATGATACATCGTTCATGGCAAATCCCGATGTAGACACCCCGCTACTGTTCATCCTAAGTAATTCATATCGAGATTGTAATTGATTCTTTAAGATCTTTTTCACCCACCATTTGAATCAAAACGTCTCCTACAATTTTTTCAACTTTCGAATTGTGTCTAGTATATACTTATCTTGTAAGTAATGGTGCCGTGACAGATGAGAGAAGCGAGACTAGACGAGAATAAGCCAGCAAGAGACGAGATGAAAATTAGAATTCTGATTTCCCATTAATATTTGAGAGACAGGCGATAGTACTCTCTTTCAGATTTTTAATCTGTAAAAATGTATTAATCACAAAACAGCAAACAATTTCGGATGCCAATGATTAAAATTTCTCTTTAGAAAAAAGGTTTTAAAGTTATATGAGTTTTTTTAAGTTGTATTTTTTCATGAAAATCTTCAACTGTAAAAACGAGACGAGACGATACGATAGAAAACTTTCACAAGTCAATACGATACAAGATACTTGCTACTCTCGTCTCGTCTCGTGACACCACTACATGTAAGATATAGAAGTAATTCTTAATCGCCATTCCCTTCCTTACAACAATACTGAAACATTTGTTCATAACGTATTTGATCATGTGTAAGAAATATTTAAATTTTTACAAAAAAAAAATTACAGTTTTAGCCTAAATATCAGTGAAACGATGTTTGATTTTGAAAAAATTTTTTGGCATAATCCGGATAATTCCGGCATAATTCAAATGGTGATTTAAAGGTTTATGTAAATTTTTTTCTCTGTCGTGTCATTTTGAATGTTTATTTGGATAGGCCTAATATTTCAATTACAAAATTCATTGACACAAACCATCTTGGCTAATTAATTATAAAGTATGTTTTTCTTCGAAAAGTAATGGATTCTTTTTAATTAATTGTGCTTGAATTCAAATGGTCGCACTACTAAGCATAGAAATCTTACACAGATACATTAATTAATTGAATATCTTAATAAATACAATCAAGATTTAATAGATGTGATCAGTAAACAATTTTATTAAATAAATGTTCGTGATACCACACACTTAATTACGCAAATTACAATATTTTATACTCGATTAACATCAATAGTCTTCCATTCTTATATTGATTAAACTGGCCGGTCAACGTTGCAGACCGATCAGATTTATGTACCTCGTTTCGTACCGATGCCAGGGCTGTATGTGACTCTTATTTAACGTTAATTAATATTTGAAATATTCGTAAAATCACTTCAATTGACTAGTTTACGAAAACTTAAAGTAAACTTAGCTTACTTCCCTGATATGTTAATTGAAAAATATATAGCTAATTTAAAAGTTTAGAATAATTAGAATACATCCATAACTGGCAGCCATCTTAAAATCCATTAAAATCAATTGCAGCCTATATAAGAAAAATTTAAAAAAATAGAAAAAAAAAACCTTTTAGTAATATTCAACGTAACAAACAAGGAAAGTATATGATCATGCGAATGTAGAGTGTATTCCGTTTTTATTTTAATTTTTTATCTTAAATATAGATTTATTTATTTTTGGATCTTAAATATAGATTTTGATGACATTTAAGTGACAAGTGTACTTAATTATATTATTATTTAATACCTACTACCATTTGTGTCTACCATTGGGTAGACACAATACATGGGTTTCTCTTGTAATCACTCTATTACTTTTCCGTTAGCACTAATCATATACAAAATTATGGATGCTAAAAAAAAATTAACGGAATCCTAGAAAATGTTCCCTTTAAATTTATATATTCGATTTAATTGAAAAGCTTTTTTCATACCTAGTAACAAACCAATTAAACGTGACTATCATTTTAATTTGTAGAATAACGCGAGATTGATAAACCTTTTCACGCATATGTATTATAAAATTTCACAGCAATTATTTTTATTTTTTTTAATTAAAAAAAAAAAAGGTCATATGAAAATTCTATTTGTCATATAATTCTTTTTTATTCATTTTATCATAGCATTAATTTCATATATTATTTTTTATGTAATTTTCAGAAAAATTGCTTGTACACGGGAATGTACTCCCGTAATGTGCATGAAAAAGATAAATGTACACGATTGTACTATTTTTTAATTATTTTTGGTGAGCGTCACCTTATTCATCATTTCTGAAGTTAATTAGATTCCCAGAGTTTCTTTCCATAGTTCCAATACCTAAGTATATCAAGAGGCCTTACAATAATATCAATAATTTAATGAAAAAAAGATATATAAAGATTGTGAAAACAGTGCTAGCCAATTAAAATGTCACGAATCTATCAAAAGCTGACGGTGTAAAGGTACGTTTCTATGTATTTACCATGAGCAGTTTTGGTTGGAGCGAGAATGTTGAATATAATCGTCAGTCGGTAAGCGGATGATTCTTCTCGAGGATGTGGCGAATCATCTCTCTCTGTGGCAACGGGTCAAGAACATCAAAGAGTCAAGGCCGATATATCAGTTTCAAATGCCAGTAAAGCCTAGTGCGACGTCAAACTGTTCAACAGATAAAATGTAGAATTTTGTATTTACGCAGATGGGTAATGATCCATTTTTGATACAGTCTTTCTTCAATTTTGCGCTCAAACAGACGATATTTTTTTGTGTAATTTCGTACCATACATATGGAAATGCCGTTCGTCACCTGCCATCTCCTTAGTAAAAAGATATTTTACTAACAATATTTTATGCCTAGACGAGCAATTTTTGGAATTATCCCCCTGAACAATTAAATTGCGGGGCGTAGAACTCATGTCGGGAAACACAGGTATATCCTCTTAAAAAATCGAACATATCAGAGAATAATTTCCAATCATCAAATTAAATGAAAATATTAGTTCATTAAGTTAATTAGAAGATATATTTATAGGAAGAGTTTTGTTTTTTATACAATTTCTGGCGATATCTTGTAAACTGCGACAAATTTAAAATTCCTCGTACACTTAATAACCTAGGGAATTCCTGAAGTTTCAGGGGAAAAAAATGTATTAACCCTCTCTAATTATATTGAGGTACTCTCCTTTTAAGATAGATATAGACTGCAATAAGGAACTAGCCCTAAAAGAGTCGTCAATATCTTATTTTTTACGAGCGTAACCATTCAGTATATAAAAGATATAAAACAACTAAGTTAGTGAGAAATTATTTTTCATGAAAATGATTTTAAATTATAATGTTAATAATAAATAAGAAAATAAACATACCTGCAGGTAACATGATTTGTTTACCAAATTTATTTACAATTTCCTGAGTTAATACACCACTACCAACTTGTAAACCATGTGTTAATATTTGCACTAATACACTAACAAACACAATCACCCATCCCCAATTACCCTCCGGATAATAATGTTGTTTCAATGTTAATAATTGTCTGATATCAGCAACAAGTTTGTTTGCAGCATACGATGCTTTATCAATTTCAATATCGCCACCACCATTTCGATGCCGATGATGATGTATTGAACAGCGTCCTGGGATTGGCGTACCATCCGCGTTATGTGTTGCATTACCATCATATTCAATCCCTGAATAGCTACCACTAAAACCAACACCAGAATCATGATGAAAAACATGTGGTAAGGATCGTGATCGATATAGTCGGCTGCTATTACCGCTTGATCGCCGTACACTGCTTCCATCCAATCCAACACCACTAATACTTCCAAGACAATCGTCTGTACAGGAGGAACTCTCTTCTTCAACATTTCCTCCTTGCATTGTAAATTATGTTGAAATAATTCGATGTAATTATTATTATTATTATTAGAATTTACCGGGTGTTTTGTAGGTATTATATAAAATTTTATAATTGGTAGTAATAATCGTCTTCGACGTATATTTTTCGATGACGATATGAATTGAGGTCTGTTGTTGTAGTTAGTTGAAATTATTGTTTGTTTTAATGTAGCCGTCATGGTTGGTTTACATTGTTTAGTTTTGACTCAACGGCCGATTTATTTATTTACTTATTTTATGTATTAATTAAAATTGTCTGAAAATATCAGTTTAATTAAAATATTTAGAGTGATCTCTGGAGATGTAATAAACTTTAAGTGATACAAAATGTTTCAAAAGACGGGTGTCATAAATACAATGAAATTAGAAAACCTGACAGCGTAAAAAACGAATTAAACCCTTAAATGACACTGAGTGCCATTTAGACCCCAACTATATTTCAATCGTATATTTTCTAATATTCTCCCGTGTTGACCATGACCATTTTTAAAATATTCTTTTCTAAAGATTGTCTTGTTTTGGATAATGATCTTCCTATGTCACCCCGTGTCATTTTTTCCTTAAAAATTGACCATTCATCCCCACAGAATATATATATTTTTTAAACTAACTGACAGGTTCAAGACTATCTTGAAGCGGTCTACCTTTGGAGTAAATCCGGTATGGTAACGGTTGAAGCATGAAGTAAAGCTGAGAAATATGTTCTAAAAGAGAAGTTTTTTAAAGCGAAATTTTGAAAACTCCTGAAGTATTGCTTATTTTTTAACGCTGGGTTCAAAATATCACCGTGTGGTATATACGTTAGGTTTTTTAATTTCATTTCATTTCAGACGTGTGTTATTTCGCATAGAAAATATTTAAATAGCTAGGGGCTATTTAAGGATTTTTAAGGGCTATTTAAGGAGTTTTCTAAGCCCCAAGCTAGTATGTAGCTAGGGGCTTAGAAAACACTCATATATATAAATTCGCCATGTAAAAGGCCGGCTAGAATAGGCGTGATTCTAAATTCAAACTTAAAATAGCCCTCAGAGCCATAAAATTTAGGCCATATTTTCAATAATCGACATTTAAATAGTATATCTTCATAGTAATATCCGTATACCTTCATATATTTTAAAGGATGGGTACCACACCTAAATTTTATCTTAAGCAATAAATAAATATAAGATTTGGGGGAGAGGTAACCCCCTATAGGATCAGGTTCTCTCAATGCAGTCTAGGCAAGTTACTTGTACTATCTTTTCTGAAATTTTCTGATAATTAAATGGGCACCGTTTTCTTCCGTACTGAAATAGATATGAAAAAAAGTATCATACAAAAGTTGTTGGAAATAAAATTTTCTGAAAAAAATTATAAATGTATTTTTATGGTAATTATTATCGAAAAAAACGTATGCGCGATAAAAGATTTGGGAGTGGGCCAGCCTCTGTCGAATCTGATTCTCGCACGACAAACTAGGCTAGTGATTAAATTCACTGTATGTACTATCTTTTCTGAAAGTTTTACGAACGCCACTCCTACTATATAGATCATCTAGAAAAAGAGCTGATAATGTTCAAATGTTCAAAATATCACGCCCGGAAGTGAAACACATATTCGGTTGAACTCCGAAGGTTGTATTTAACAAATTGTATATAACAGATAATTGATAGATAGTAATATGTATACATTTAATTACATATCGCAAAATATTTTTATATTTATATTTTTATATTTTTCTTTACGTCCTGTCGTTTTCGAAAGAAACTTATGAACGGATGCTAAACGTGATCCTACAAGTTTTCCGTCTAAACGTGACCATAATTCTATGTCGCTTTCGACAGAAACTGACGGCCAGATGATAAAATTGATCATAAAAGGTTTCCGTCTAACCGTGGTCTAAACATAATCATCAATCTTCTTCAGGTACGGAACACAAAAAAGATTTTAAAATATAATATTTTTATTTCTACACAATATCTTTCCAATAGATCATGTTCATTAAGCTAGCAGAGCAACCTGAGCAGAACACAAATATAATTGTCTAATAATTAGACGCTAATTAAATGCTAATTAAAAGCCCTAATTAAAATAAACTACTCTTTGTTGTATTGTGTTACCGCATGCACTGCTAGCTCTTTTGCTAATCTAACAGAGCATTATTTAAAAAATCAATTAATTATATTGTATTTAATATCAAATTGTTAGGCTAATTAAATGCTAATTAAATGCCCTAATTAAAAATTAACTGCTCTTTGTTGTATCGTGTAACCGCATGCTCTGCTAGCTTTACATGAAGCTAACAGAGCATGCAGTTACACGGTACAACAAAGAGCAGTGAATTTTTAATAAGCATTTAATTAACTTAATAAATTGATACAATATAATAACTAATACAATATAATAAATTGATTTTTAAATATTACTCTGCTAGCTTAACATTAAGCTAGCAGAGCAAGTGGTTACACGATACACAACAAAGAGCATTTAATTTTTAATTAGGGTATTTAATTAGCATTGAATTACCTTAATAATTTGATATTATATAAAATATAATTTATTGATTTTTTAAACATTGCTCTGCTGGTTAAGCTAGCAAATCATGCTAGCAATCATGCATGGTTATACAGTGCAGCAAAGAGCATTTAATTTTTAATTAAAGCATTTAATTGGCATTTAATTATCTTAATAATTTGATATTTAATATAATATACTTAATTGATTTTTTAAATATTACTCTGCTAGCTTAACACTAAGCTATCAGAGCATGCGGTAACACAAAACAACAAAGAGCATTTAATTAGCGTTTAATTATGAGACAATTATAATTGTGTTCTGCTCAGGTTGTTCTGATAGCTTAATGGACATCAATAGATCACTCATCTTAAGAAATATCGATCATATGCAAAACACACGAAATTATTTGAATAAAAAAAAATATATTTCATCAAAACTATAAAAAAAAAACTAAAACAAAATAGGATATATTTCATATTCCTTTTTTCTCCAATTTCCTGTTTATAGTTTATTTAAATGTTAATAACTGGTATAAAACGTAAATAAAAAAATTAAAATGTCGAAAAAATTCATATAATATTTATTTGTATTATAATATCCGTTTTTCTTTTCGTTTTGTTTTAATAAACAAAAACTAACATAAACAACAACAAAAAAAGAAGAAGAAAATAAACAAAAAAAATGTTTTGCATCGGGGATTGTAATGAAATTATTATGATTATTATTTTGGTATTGTCAACACCAGTGATAATAAAAATGAAATTATTTTTTGAGCATACAACAATTTTTATTTCTTGAATGTACTTAACATTCTACATAAATACACACACACTGATGTGAATGATGCATCATCAAATAAAATAAAATACTTTTTTTTTGTTATCGAAAATAGGTATACACAAATAAATAGGGTTCCCAGCTGCAGCATGGTTGACCCTCATTTGCAATTTTTCGATTTTTAACTTCTTAGTATAAGGAAATCAATGTAATGGTTATCATCGACACTAGGATTTCCTCCATATGTTTCGAAATCAAAATAATCTATTAACACTATTTGTGAAAAGTGGATAAACAACTGAAAATAACAACTAACTGAGTTAATTGCTTCAATACCCGGTATAAACTGAGTTTATGAAAAAATGTTTCAAACAAGTTGTTTATTTAAAAAAAAGGGAAATTTTTGTCTTTAAATTTTTGTTCTATTTCTTACGGTTTCAAATATGGGTGTTTTGTCCATTTTGCCCAAACACGGTCTGTTTTTGCACATTCAGGAACTTGACCTGACTTTTTAGCTCTGAAGCAGACACCCACATAAAGTTTTATCTCGTTTCATATTAGAGTTATCGTGTTGTTGGATGGGCGGACGGATGGATATGCAGAAATAGACGAATTCGGTCATTTTATGAATACCTATACCAGCATCTGTTTTGTAAGATCAAACATTATAAGGGTATCATATATACTGGGTATAAATGGTATCGATATTATTGAGATGCCAATGAACCCGTATTAAGGTCAATATGATCTTAATTTTTTTAATATCTAATTCAGTCATTGGGAAAGGATGCCCGAAAGGAGAAAGAACACAAAATTTGAAATTCCTTTCTTATTATTAGTAAAAAGTAACTATACTACAATAATATAAATTAACTTACATTTACAATTTTGTCCCAATTCCAAGAACATTTATTTGTATTTTATAAATACGCATTTCGACTACAATGTAGTCATCTTCAGTATGAATTAACTAATTGTAACTATCTCTGGGATAATGACTCAGAGACATGTTGCTCGTTGCTAATTTGGTGCGGGTCTCATGCACCAAATTAGAGACACGCACCAAATTAACAACGAGCAACATATCTCTGACTCCATATCCCAGAGATAGTTACGATTAGCTAATTCATACTGATGATGACTACATTGTAGTCGAAACATGTATTTATAAAATACAAACAAATGTTCCTGGAATTGGGGCAAAATTTGAAATGTAATTTCAAAAAACGTAGAGTTTTCTTTGATTATTTTAATAATCTTTATAAATATACTATCAATAAATTTATAGTAAATTTTACTCTAATTTGTTTTCTAGTCATTTTTTGAAAACTCTAATTTTTAATCTTCTCTTCTATTATCAACTTGTAAATGTCTGCATGCTTATTTGTTGTTTGAGCATCACGCCAAAACTACTAGACCGATTTTGCTATAACTTTTAAAAGCTTATGATTAGGCTTAAAATCTAATTTATCTCGCTACGAGAGATAGAATTCGAAAATAATGGATGAAATAATAATTTGGTGAAAGTGAAGCGAATAATAATTATTTAAAGTAGTGGAAGCGGTGGGGAATTACATTAAAGTTTTAAACTTCAGTACTAGTATAAGCTAGTACTAGTATAAGCTAGTACTGAATAATAATGTAAATTACTAGTGTTTTCCTGGTAACTTAATGAGATATTCATCATAATTTGTATGAAAAAAAATGTAAACAAGCTTTTTATAGTAAAATGTAAGCAAGCTTTTTATAGTAAAACTAATTTTCTACAACTTTACTTCTATGTTTTTCGATTTTTTCAATATTAAGAGAGATATACCAAAATTTGTGTTTCCACCTCCCTCAACCCCCCTTCCCTTTGTCGATTCTTGTCCTGTTTACCATAAAAATGCATTGTCATCGGAACTGAACCAACAAGTAAAATTTCAACTCCGTAGGATACGAGGAAGTGGTTCTAATTCAGCTTGCAAGATTTGACCCGAACATACATACATACGTACATGCATACATACATACATTGCAAGTTAAATAAAAGCTTGTAATAATGAATTTCAGAAAATCTAGTCTACGTAGCTTCTATAAAAAGTAGACTCTAGAATTTCTTGAAATCAATATATTGGATCTAACTGCTTCTAATGGAAATCGATAGTTAGAAAATCCGATATTTTACGGAGTTATTATTAAATAAAACCTAATATTTTTATATGATAGTAAAAAATAGTAAGCAAACAATAAATAATCAGTATTAGTAATGAAGAAGGAAATAAATCAAAAATATTGATTTTATATAGTTTTCTAAAATAGGATTCGAAATTAAACAAAATTTCGAGTCCTATTGACGTCATACTTTCTACATATTTTTAAAACTACCTCACAAAGCACCTTGTGTGCCTCACAAAATGTACTTCAACGATATCGTAAATCAAAACGTAACGGTTATATAAAACTAACGGTATTGGGTAATGCTGACGTCCAAATAAAATTATATTTGACAATTATTATAAATTATAATACTATATTTGACAATTATATTATTTAAATAATGAATAGTTGTTTTAACTCAGATCCCCAATTTCGCTCGAGCCAATATATCTCTTACAATTAGTAAAAGCAAAAAAATTATAATTAGTAAAGTTGTAGTAAATCAATTTTACTACAATTCATTATCTGACCATATTTTCTGTAACTCGAATATTTACAGAAATATTTGCAATTTTAAAATAATACCCATAATAATGAATATCACAAATGCATCACCATGGTTACTTGATATTTTTAACGTATTTACATCAAATTTTCTAATTTTAAGAGGGATAATCCACATTTTGTGTTTTCTTCTTCCTCTAAACGCCACTTATTTTAGATCGATTCTGTGTATAAACGAACTTGGCCTTTGAAATACCAAAAGCGTATTAGATACGAAAACATATTTATTTATATATGTGTCTGTAGACACTGTAGCGGCCACAGATCACCATGAATATTAATAAGATAAAAGTTAATTAAGATCTATTTCCAAATGAGAAGTGAGGTATTTATTCTAAGAAAATTCCCTAAGTTGACACAGCTCTTGTGTAACCAATTTTATTATTTGGATGAAATATTTAGTCGTGGAAACATCTATTTAATATAGAGGAACCCTAGACGCTGCACCACCCATCAAGTATAATAAAATAATTTTTTAGTTGTCGTAGGTATGTGCGCATTCAACTAAATAGAAATTTAAATAAAAATTTTTCTACAAAATATGTATATTTTTGACGATTTTTGTATCGTTTCTGTATGCATGTAAACCAGTAGCAAGCTGCAAGTTGATGTACTGACTATATCACAATACACACATATACAAACTATGTGTAGTATGTGTGTGTATGCATACACACAGTTGCTGCTGCTGGCTGGTAGAACATGTCTTTATTTACAGACAAAACAAATATATTTTTATTGTCACTGGCATTAAATTTACATTTTTATTTTCGTTGGAAAAACATTACATTTTTGCTTTTTTGATGATAATATTACTACATATATGTATATACAACATACACGACTACACATAATACATTTTGTGTTTTGTTTTTTCTTATGTATTTTATTATGATGTTTTTAAAAATTTAATTCAGTTGTTTATATGCGTCTGCTGTACAATATAGTAGCATGTAGTACAGCTAAACTTGTTACATTATAGTGATTTTATTTGAGGGGTTACACCACCTTGGCGCTCTCGAAAATAGGCATGAAAATAAACACTTTTTTTGTGACGCACAGCTATTAAGTATGTAAAATAATTTTTATTTTACACAACATATACATAGATAGTAGTTTTATGAATATTTTGAAAAAAATAAAAAAATAAATAAAAGGCAGAGATATGAGCCATCAAGTGGGGAGTGTTCATAAAAATTGAACCACCAGTAAGTCACATTCTTAGCGAATATATTACTAAATGTATGTATATTACATACAATAACACTTAGAATGCTTCAACTGGTTCAATTTTTATGAACGGGAGTGTATATGATTTCTGTGTGAGAAATTGTCTGAACCAAAAAAAAAAAAGGTTTCTTATTTAGAAAGGTTATAGCTATCGGGTGACGTAGGGGATAAAGAATTAAAAAATTTTTGTAGAAATGACAGATGTTTGAAAAAAATTCAAATTTTTACCAAAATTTTTTGCTTTAAAAATTAATAAGTTATGAACATGGCGCCCAAGCAAAAAAATCCTACGTCGCCCGCTAAATAGAAACCCGCGTTTAATTTAAATTAAATAAAAACAAATTTAAAAAATAAAAAATAAATTATTTAAAAAAGTCTCCTTCGTCACCCGGATTCGAAGCAGCGACCTATGGATATCTATATATATATTGAATATATTTTTTCTTCCGATTTACTTTACAAATATCAATATTTAAGGCTAACTAAGAATTGCTTCAATATGCGATTCCTGGACCTAAGTTACTTTTAGTTTACAAAGTTCCTCAAAGGAATTATTGATATAAAGGACTGACTAAAAGAACAATGCTTTGAGCACTCGTACCAGTCCGATCGCTACCTGAGTTTCGAGTCAACTCTCTGATGCGCTCACTTCTAATTGCTATAACTTCGGAAATAATTGAAATTTTGAAATCGTTTAAAGTTTAAAATATTCTTAAAAGTATTGGCAATTTATCTATCGAACGAAAAAAAACGAAAATTTCAAAGTGGTGTAACCCCTTAAAGAAAGAAGAAGAAAAACATGAAAATACATTTTTCTTCCCTACAAATAACAGACACCAAATTTAATTTTCGCTTTCTCTATTCATGCATATTAATATAAATTTATTTCACTTTCTTTTTCATTGCCAAATATAGGTAGGATGTTGTGTTAGTGTCACTAGTAGTAGTCGGTATCTTGAAATAGGTATTCATATTATAAACCTACTTTTTGAAATGCAATCAACCATTATGCACATATTTAACGTTGCATTTCTGACCTGGATTATGTGGTATGTTGAATGTTTATCTCAATATATACTTTGCAATACAATTTTGTGACGAACGTGTGAAAAGTTTGTTAGTTTTCTTGTTTTTGTTTCCTTACAAGGTAAATTATAGCTTAAAGAATTGTAGTATGGAGTACAGCATGTCCGAAAAACTCATCATCAGTACATCGCCTACCAAACAACATCAATTATGTTTTTATACCTGGTAGAAAAATATACTATACCGTATAATATATATACTATACCGTATGTTTAGTTTACATCTTCGCATAGCAGATTTCCCACGAGTATATGTATATATAGAGAGAGTACATATGTATACATTAAACAATGTGTATGAGAAGGAGGTCTTATAAGTTTGTTTTGTTACTGTTGTGTTGTATGTGCCTGTATAAATTTTAGAGAGTGGGGATTTTTTGTTGAATACAAATATTATTAATTGTTTTGATAATATGCAATCATTACTATGTGAATGCTTTTGGAAAATACGTGTTTGTGTATTTTATGTATTGGTATTTTTGTATGCGATTGGTTTATGTATGCGATTCGTAATTGCATCTAGAAAGTTTTGGAAGAAGTTGAAGTCCCGCATAAAAAAATTGCAAAAGTTATAAACAATTTAGAAAAAAAATAGGGGGTTTCGTTTTTTGCAAATTAAAAAAAAAATTATTTAATAAATATTTATCTTTACTATTCTAATTTTTTTTAATTTCTGTCGGATTTTTTTTAATACAAAAGAAAATAATTGGGCGGGCATAAAGTTTTACATGCTTCTAATGAGAGTGAGTGGAGAGAATGATTACTTTGTTCTGAAACTTCGGTATTTATTAGAAAACGTTATTTTTAGCCTGTGAAAAAAAATGAGCAAAATCTGTCGAAAAATGTTTTCATGTTGGAACATCCTTAAATAGAAAATCTTTTATCTTCTATTTGGCAATTAACTGGTGCAGAAAAATATAAGTGATATATTTTCCTAAATCCTTTGAACTGCACATTCTTCGAAAATTTGTTATTTTTCCTTACAAGACAAATTCAGATCAACAAAGAAGCAATTTTTATAGTATTTATGTATTATATTGCAACCATTTTTCGATGTAGAGCTGATGGAAAAAAGTATACAAACTTAATGGGAGTGAAATGCAAAGTGTATTCTTCTTCCAATTTGAGAAATCAATCAATTGCCAATACTCTAAGCACGATTTGAACAAATAAATTCCTCAACGACATCTAAATTTATACTTGTACTAAGATGAGGGTCGGGACCTTGCTGAAAATAACGAATGCCTTACGCATGAAATTCCATCTAATTTATGGCAAGATATAAATTATAAATTCTACCCAGATCCATAATTATTCTTCAATAATTTGGCGAATGAATATATGATTTTATACGCTTCAATTCTGAGGTCTCCGTAAAGCATTAGGTATATTGACTTCTTAAGGGCTTCTTTAGAGAAGGAAAGGGAACCTTAAACGAAGTGTTTCCTTGCTCTTATTCATAAATTTATTTGTGGTTCATAAACTGACTTTTCATTTCTTTCAATGTATGAGACAATTTTTAGAACCATGAGAAAGAAGTCTTCAAAATTATTAGATTAACCATACACTTTTGTTTGCCAATCCGTTATACAAGTATGTTGGATAGTTTTAACATAAAGTTTTTAACTTTTCTGACCTATTACAGCAAACCTCTTTGAAATAAATTACCATCTTACAAGTTAATCATAAAAATCTACATAAATAAAAATTAAAAGATTGTATTTACAAATGAAGCGATAAATTATAATTCTTTTTTACAGATTATTTATAAAATTACATGGTACACCCACCTACGTTATAAAATCGTGAATATATTCTTTATTGTTTTATTAAATTTTATGTATTGTTGTTTTTATGGCTCTATTAATCAAAATTGGTAAAAAATGATTTGCATTTAGGTATAATATAAAACGAAATTATGAATAAAAATTAACACAAAACTATTTTATATTTTTAAACCTGTTTAGGGTTCCGCATTCAAATGTTTCTCGAATTTGTAGAAATCAAATTCTAGACATTGAACTTTTGACATCGATTTTAAATCAACTCAAACGATTCTATCTATAAGCTTTGTCCACCATTCTGCAATCCTCAATTTTAAAGAAAACTCATCAAAATAAACAGGAAAATTCACATAAACACGGATCCAGAAATGGGTTTTTTTAAGTGTCTACGGAAACAGTAGTGAATAAAAAACAGAAACGTCTAGAATCTGGAATATTCAATAAAATATGAACTATTGCTTGTGTACTGGTCTGTTTTCGAGATACAATATGTTGAAAAAGATATTAAAAATTGTATTACCCGATACTAGTTCAAGTCAACTTTTCCATACCTTTCGCAATTCCCAACAACGATTCTAGACGTTTAATGCACTTATATTCACAGAAAAAGACATTTCAACAATATTTTTGGGGAATATCGCGAGCATTCTATTTGGGCTTATTCGAGCCTTTTTAGTCCAATTGTGTGAACTTCATTTATTGTAACAAAATATGCTAAGCGCATATAGTGCTATTATTTTGCGACATAGGTTTAGGTTCGAGTTTAATTTGGAGTCGTCTTGTATTGAGGATCCATCCACGAGTCGATCGGAATGCGAATAGTTTGCAATCAGTTTCAAATTGGTTGCAAGTAACTGTTTTCCGTGGTCGCAGTTGCGTTTCAGTTTAAGATACAGTAAAAAAGAAAATATTTTAAATTTAAATTTAATTTATTAAATTTTAACAAAAAATAAATTAAATTTTTTTATGTTTATAATAGTTTTTTTTATTAGTAATTCTATATTTATAATTTTAAACGTTTTTACACTGGGTGTATACAATATACACAAGGGTATATAAGTTTAGTCCGCACTTTGAAACGGTTGAAAACATTGATCGCAGACAAAAAATTTTAGATATAGGTGTCCATAAAATGACATAATTACAGCCTGTAGTTCACATTTCCCCTTATTTGGGTATGAATCCAATGCTGCCTCTGTAGGTACCCTGTATATTTTGTGGTATTGATAATAGTCAATGATGTATTCTACATCTGAATCTGAAATCGACATAGTAAAAATCAACTTTACTACTCGAATAGATAACACTAACTTATCCCTAACCAGTCTTGTTCTTGTGCGGACAGAAGTTTCATTTTGGTTGCAAACTGGTTGAAGAGTGAAACTGGTTTGCAACCTTTGTCGCAAAACAGTCACACTATGTGCGCTTGGCCTGATACTTATCAAAAAAATTTCATATGTTTCTCTTTAAACTTTTCAAAATTTTCTCATTCAAGATGTTCAAATAGAAAGTTAATATAATATTATTATAAGAATATAATAATAATTAGAAGATATTAATATAATAATTAATATAAGACAGTAAAAAAGACAATATAGAAATGTAACAAAGGCAAAAACGCAGACCAACGTATATAATACTAGCTGTTTCCCGCGAATTCGTCCGCATTTATATAAAAGCTATATATTTATATATATATATATATATATATATATATATATATATATATATATATATATATATATATATATATATATATATATATATATATTTTAATAATTTATTTTAATAATTTATTTTTAGTGAATTTCCTTCAAAGGAAATATTGTTTTTGCACCAATGTTGGAATTTCGTAAAAATTTCTTCAAATGTCCATCGATCCTACCTATTAGATGTTAAAAATCACTATCGCTAAAATTTGTATATATATATATATATATATATATAATATATATATATATATATATATACATATATGTATACAACATATGTACTTATTTTAAATGTCTGTGGACTCTCTAGCGGTCACAGTTTTATTCCCATTGGAATGAAATTGGGTATTTGGGCTTTTGATATTCTAAAGGTCAAGTTCGTTAATGGGTAAAATCGAACGAGGGGAAATGGAGTTTAGAGGGAGGGGAAAAACAAAATTTGACTATCTCCCTTAATATTTGAAAAATCGAAAAATTTATCAGGAGTTAAGTTGTAGGTACTAAATTTTACTGCAATTTTGTTTCTTATCATTTTTCTGTTACACTAATATTTACAAAAATATATACAATTAAAGATTGAAAATTAAAATTCTAAATATCTCTGTTCACATTAGAGTTTGAGAAAAATGATCAAGTAATGAATTGTAGCAAACCTGATTTGCTACAACTTTACTCCTTATACATTTTTCGATGATTCTAATATTAAGAGAGATATTAAATATTTTGTGTTTGTTTGACACAAATACATGAAATATATTTTATTGTAAAAAATTTTGATTGTCGTTTCCATAGTAACTATAAACTATAATCGTTATACATCGATTTATTTTGGCTGTTCATAAATTTAATTTTTAGAGAATTTCCTCCAAAGGAAATGCAGCTACTGTTGCAAATACTAAAGCCATATCAGATATTACATTTCATTTTGATCACACTAAAATTAGGACCGCTAGAGAGTTTTTTATGTATTGTAAGGAAACTCGCTAAGTTAACGCAGCTACTGCGTAACGAATATAGAAGTATAGTTTCTGTGGGAATGACAAAATCAACAACGGGTGGGAGAGAGTGCTCACACAGCAATATATGCCGGAGTAGACAGTGAGCAGAAACGGAACGTGTCGCGTCACACACCAAAGTGATGATATCACGTTTGTTTACCAATTCACTCTCTGTATTTAAAGTATATATATTCTGTATGAAATTGAGAGGTGCGCGTAAAAAAGTTTGACTTCAAAAATGTGAAACTGTGGCATCCAGAACCACTATAAAGCTATAGACATTTATGCTTGTCAAATTTTTTAGATAACTTTTGTATTGTCTGTACGTTAATGTGTATAACTTGTATAACTATCGACCGGATAATCATAAAAAAAGGTAGCACGGCATCCAAAATCAGTTCATTACCCTATAAACATTTCCTGATCACTGAGTTCTACTAAACTAAAAAATAATTTTTTATAAATAAAAACCTACAGAATCCTTTACAATATGTGATTTAAACTTGTTGATGAAGCTATCAATTAATTTATTAATTAATATAAAGTATCCACGATATTTATAAGGTATCCATTAATTTTAATTAAAATAATTTTTAACGTTTAAAAAAATGGTACACTTCATTTAAAAAAAAAACATTTTTAGTCTAGGAGAAATCGGCGCATAAGTGTCGTAAAGTATTCGGACGCAAGTCGAAATGAAAAATATTCTAAATATTGTATAAATTCAGTTTTTTTTTGCCAATCTGAATGACCCAATGTTTTGATCCGTGGATGGATTTTTTTTGCAAGGTTAAATTTCTCTTGTCAATTTTTCGTAAATTTGACCGTATCCAAGTTATAAATAATTACCAAAAACGTCCGTTTTTAAGGCTGAAAAACAACATAAAAAAATGGAATTTTTGAGTTTACCAAAATTGTTAATAATTTTTAACATCTCAAAACAAAATCCTGCAGAGTAATTAAAAATGATTTGTTAATAAAGCTTTGTTTGTTAATTGTCAAATAGAACTAAAACGTATATAAATGAGCTTCTCATTATCTGGTTACGCCCCTGGTCTCATACTAAAATTAGTTATAATTTGCTTGGCCAATTGTTATTTTGAATCAGAATTATACGCAAGGTCTTATATAAAAAATAATTGTTTTTGATTTTTTAAAAGTAAAAATATATTTTTTTTGATTAAAATAGTTAGTTGAAACTTCCCATTCGATATAGTTAGTTGTTATATATTCGATATATTTTAGTTGTTAGATACGCATCGTATATTTTTTTAGTGTAAACTATCGAACAATATTGGAAATTAAATCATTGTGTTTGTTTTCGCGTCGTAACACTCAAGTTTAGAGTGAAACATCTATAGTTTGGACAATATCGTCTTAACCAGGTGAATCGTCGAGATTTTCCCCAACTATATCCACTTTCCCCATTCTTTCCCTCGATTAAAACCCACATTGAAGAGCAGACGCATCAACTGGTAAGTCGATTTAAAACTAAAATTTGTTTGGATACAGTCCACTAACTTCGAAGTTTCGCCTTTTATCGAAACGGCCATTAAGGCTCCAACATATTTTTGGTCCATACGAGCCGGATAGTCCGGTTAATAGTCGTATGTATTGGTATTGGTTAATTTCGCATAATTTTGGTTCATATATTGGCTTTGGTTTGGCAATTATAATTAGTCAGTAGTATTTATTTATTAAAATTTGTTTGTTGCTACAGATTACATAATCTGAAGTTGTTTTTTTCTAAATTTGTTTATTGCTACAGATTATCACATAATCTAAAGTTGTTTTTGTTGGTGCATTTACCGCTATTAAAAATAATAAGTATTTAGGAATAATATTAAATTGAATTATTATTAGATTATTTTTATTTATTTTTGTTTCTACATCAAAATTAAAATGGCTACAAAATTGGAGAATCAGTTAAAGTTATTGTTAGCAAAAAAGGAACAATATTTTACTAGAATACAACGGTTATATGATGCCGGTAAGAAAATGGATGATCTCGAGCAATTAAATATTTTTAAAATTAGATTGCGTTCATTAGATGAATCGAAAGAGTTATTTTTAACTACTTTGGACAAAATAAATAGCATCCAGTTAGAATTAAATTCTGATTTTATACCAGATTTCACCTCAGTTGACATGTTGGATGAGCTTTACTGCAACATTCTAACAATAGCGGAAAAGGATACTCCCATACAATCAACTTCTAATATTAGTTCAAATGAGCAAGCACAAAACGTTGGTGACCGTTCCTCTTTAGCTTACATTCCTCGTTTACCGAGATTAGATTTGCCCACATTTTCAGGTCATATTAGGGAATGGACTATTTTTTACGAATGTTTCCGTACGCGTATTCACGAAAACAAATCCTTAACGAACACCGATAAAGTTCACTATTTAATGGGAAAATTATCAGGCAAAGCTGCTGCCATGTGCACTGGTTTACCCCCTGTTGGTTCCAACTATGAAATTATTTGGAAATCATTAGTTGAAAAATATCAGGATCCCCGAACATTGGCGAATTATTACTTTGAACAAATGCTTGAAATAAAACCCTCTAATAGTGTTTTTTCTGCAAACAATCTATATACGATTTTAGAAAGATTTGATACATCGTATAATGCCTTACAGCAATTAGAAATTACGGATATGTCCGATTATATGGTCTCTTATTTAGTTCTTAGCAAATTGGATGCCGAAACTAAGACATTATTCGAAAATACCCGCAGAAAGTCAACCATTCCGACTTATAATGAAATCATTGAGTTTATTAAAGAGCAAGCTAAAATTTATGCTTGTCTTCCACATGGTTCGAAATCAGTAGCGGCGCAAGGGTCTAAATCAAAACCTATTCAGTCGTTTATTATTCAAAATACTAATAATGTTTGTCAATGTTGCAATATAACGATGCATTTGTTATATCAGTGTTCGAAATTTTTGTCACTGAGTCCATCAGATCGTTACAAGTTTGTCAAAGACAAAAATTTATGTTTGAATTGTTTTGGGTCACACAGAGTAATTAAATGTAAAACACAATCCAGTTGCAAGATTTGCAATTATCGACATAACACGCTTTTACATTTCAATAAATCGTCTAACTCTATTAATAGTGCAACTAAATCGGAAATTAAACCTATAGTCGAATATTCTGGTTCGAAGCCAGTGATAGCTTCTACTTCGAATGCAAATCGTTTAGTAAGCGAAGGGACGAATTCATCTACAACATTTTGCTCCATGACGAATTCTTTGGTTCGGCCTAATACAACCGTACTGTTATCAACAGTTGTTATTTTGGTTTATGACAATACAAACACCCCTCATCGACTTAGATTTTTAGCAGACTCCGCTTCACAAGCTAATTTTCTTACAGTAGAATGTGCTAAAAAATTAAATTTAGATATTTTCCCACATAATTGTACTATTAAGGGTATTGGTTCGGCTGGTAGTTCAGTCGAACGAAAATCAACTATTACATTTTCGTCTCGTTATTCGGATAAACGTTATTCTATGAACGTTTTATTAGTGCCAAAAATAACTGATAGATTGCCTGATTGTAATGTATCTAAGGATTCATTATCATATTTGTTAGACTTACCGTTGGCTGATGATATGTTTTATCAGCCAAATAAAATTGACGGTATTATTGGAGCCCAATTATTCTCGTTATTATTAAGTTCAAAAAAGGTATTGGGCCCAGAGCCTTCACCAATTGCAATTGAAACCAGCCTTGGTTATGTTTTGATGGGTCCAGCCCTTGTTGAATCAAAATCAGAAGCTATTCAAAATTTTTGCACCTATGTTGAACCCACTTTGGAACTGATGGTTGCGAAATTTTGGGAATTGGAAGGTGTTCCAACCACACTATTGGATAATCCTGAAGATTTGGAATGTGAAAAAATCTATGATAATACGCTTACCCGTGAGAAGTCTGGACGATACCAGGTAGCGTTACCTTTCCAGCGAAATCCTTCTGAGTTAGGTGATTCTTATTCGACTGCTTTAAAACGATTGTACTCCTTGGAAGGTAAATTTAGAAAGCAGCCAGAGTTTCAGAATCAATATATTAGTGTTATGCGTGAATATATAAGTGCTGGTTATATAACAAAATTAGAAAATCCAGATTTGTCGCCCCCTTGTTATTTTATACCTCACCACGCGGTTTTTAAGTCAGACAGTACTAGCACACCTTTGCGTTGTGTTTTTGATGCTAGTGCAAAATCTAGCACGTCGGTATCTCTTAATGATTTGCTTCATACAGGTAAAAAATTACAAAAAGATGTTCTTTCTATTTTTTTGAATTTTAGATTATTTGAAATAGCTTTTACGGCTGATATTCGAAAGATGTATTTGCAAATAAATTTGAATAGTAATGACAGACGATTTCAAAGAATCCTGTGGCGATTTTCCAATAATGAGCCTGTCAGTATTTTCGAGTTGAATACCGTAACCTTTGGAATTCGTTCATCCCCTTTTTTAGCTTTGCGAACCATTCACCAATTAGCTAAGGATGAAGCTGATACCTATCCCTTGGCTTCAAATATTGCAAAAACTAGTTTTTACATGGACGATTTGGTGTATAGTGTGTCTAATTTGGCTAATGCAAAATCATTATTCACTGAATTAACAAATTTGTTCAAGTCAGGACAGTTTGATTTAGTAAAGTGGGCGACTAATTCAAATCAATTATTAGGAGATATTCCAGAATCTCTTCGCGCCCCTCAAACTATTAGCTTTGAAAAAGATTTTTTGAAAATTTTAGGCCTTCAGTGGCATCCACATTCCGATATATTAGCATTTAAAGTTATCAAGGAAGATAAAATTTGTACAAAGAGGACTGTTTTGTCTACCTTGGCACGCTTATTTGATCCATTAGGTTTTGTAGCCCCATTTACTTTATTGTTAAAACTATTAGTTAAAAAATTGTGGCAGTTAAATATAGGCTGGGACGAAAATCCTCCGGATTCGGTTGTTATTTATTGGCAAAAAATACAATTAGAATTTTCTCAGTTAACCGAAGTAAAGATTGCTCGGCATTTAGGTATCATTGAAGATTCAATTGTGGACCTAATTGGATTCTCTGATGCTTGTTTATCCTCTTTTGGAGCGGTAGTGTATGTTAGAACTAAATTTGGCGGCAAAATACGAACTAATTTAGTATGTGCTAAGACAAAAGTTGCCCCAATGAAAACGTTGTCCATTCCCAAGTTGGAACTTTGTGGTGCTTATTTGTTAGCCCAACTTATGCTCTTTGTGATAAATTGTCTCACAGACCGGATAAAAATTAATAAAATATTTGCTCTTACAGATTCAACGGTGGCTCTTAGTTGGATTTTGTCTCCACCCTATAAATGGCAAACGTTTGTCGCCAATAGGGTGGCAAAAATTCAGGATATGCTAGAGTTGAATTGTTGGTTCCATATATCTGGAAAATGTAATATTAGTGATTGTTTATCAAGAGGCTTGACACCTGTTCAGTTGTTAAATAACCCTGAATGGTTTCAAGGACCATCCTGGTTGCAATTAGAACCTTCTAATTGGCCTATAAGAACGTTAATCGTTGAAAACGAAGATTTGCCAGAGCTAAAAATTATTTCTTTAGTAGTTACTAAGGATTTGGATAATAATGCCTTATATTCCTTAATTCAACGTTCTTCGAATTGGGAAAAATTACTACATGCTATGGTGTATGTTTTACGGTTCGTTAAAAGTCTAAGCATTTCTAGGATATTTTCAAGTTTGGATTTGCAAACTGCCGAATTAACATTAGTTAAAATTGTTCAAGAAATTTATTTTGACGTCGAAATTAACTTGTTACAACAAGGAAAATTGTGTTCTCCAAATTTACGTTCGTTACGTCCTTTCCTAAAGGACGGTTTAATTAGAGTTGGAGGGAGACTCAGAAATTCAAATTTAGATTTTGATCAAATTCACCCTGTATTGCTCCCTAAAAGGGATCATTTTGTTGATCTCCTGGTAGATTACTACCATCAGAAAAATCTTCATACTGGACCTAGCCTATTATTGTCTATACTTAGGCAAAAATACTGGATATTAGCAGCTCGTAACTTGGTTCGCCATCGCGTAAAAAAATGCAATTTTTGCTTTAAGCATCGTCCACGGCATATCTATCCCGAAATGGCTAACTTGCCGGCAGCCCGGGTAACAGAAGCTAAACCATTTTTAGTTTGTGGTGTGGATTATGCTGGACCTTACCGCATTACTTTAGGAAAACGACGAGGAATTACAAGCCAAAAGGCATATTTATGTTTGTTTGTATGCTTTACTACAAAGGCAGTCCATTTAGAACTGGCATCTGATTTGTCCACGGAAATGTTTTTAGCGGCTTTTAAGAGATTTTTAGGTCGACGAGGTGCTTGCTCCACTATTTACTCGGACTGCGGTACAAATTTTATTGGCGCAAAAAATCATTTAGAGTCCGTGTATGAACTAATTCATTCCAGCGATTATAATTTATTGCTAGGAAAAGAATTGGCAGTACGTCGCATTGAGTGGAAATTGCAGCCCCCGGCCAGTCCACACTTTTCAGGAATATGGGAGGCTAATGTAAAATCCGCAAAAACCCATTTAAATAAAGTCATTGGGAGTCAGATATTAACGTACGAAGAAATGTATACGGTCTTGGTTCAAATTGAGGCATTGCTCAATTCGCGTCCACTTTGTTGGTTGAGTGAGGACCCAGCCGAGCCATTGGCCCTTACACCGGCACATTTTTTGACCATAACCCCGTTACAATTCTTGCCCGTGCAAGATATAACTGATCAGGCCCCTAACTTAGTAGCTCGAAAACATTTGCTTGACCATATGGTGCAAACCTTTTGGAGTCGTTGGCGTTTAGAATATTTGCATCAGCTGCAATTACGCCAAAAATGGAATACACCTTCAGCTCCCATAAAGGTTGGCACTTTAGTATTAGTACACCAGGAACATGTTCCATCCCTTCATTGGCCTTTAGGAGTAATCACGGAGGTTTTTCCTGGCAAGGATGGAGTTGTTCGTGTGGCAAATGTCAAAACAAAAACTGGCATTTACAAGAGACCTGTGGTTCGACTGTGTCCTCTACCAAGTCAGTAAATTATTAGAATTGTTGTTGTTATTATTATTATTATTATTTTTTTTTTTTTTTTGCTTAGTTTAGTCCCTGAGCGTGGGGGGTAATGGTTACGCCCCTGGTCTCATACTAAAATTAGTTATAATTTGCTTGGCCAATTGTTATTTTGAATCAGAATTATACGCAAGGTCTTATATAAGAAATAATTGTTTTTGATTTTTTAAAAGTAAAAATATATTTTTTTTGATTAAAATAGTTAGTTGAAACTTCCCATTCGATATAGTTAGTTGTTATATATTCGATATATTTTAGTTGTTAGATACGCATCGTATATTTTTTTAGTGTAAACTATCGAACAATATTGGAAATTAAATCATTGTGTTTGTTTTCGCGTCGTAACACTCAAGTTTAGAGTGAAACATCTATAGTTTGGACAATATCGTCTTAACCAGGTGAATCGTCGAGATTTTCCCCAACTATATCCACTTTCCCCATTCTTTCCCTCGATTAAAACCCACATTGAAGAGCAGACGCATCAACTGGTAAGTCGATTTAAAACTAAAATTTGTTTGGATACAGTCCACTAACTTCGAAGTTTCGCCTTTTATCGAAACGGCCATTAAGGCTCCAACATTATCTATAACTTTTTTCTTAAGATATAAAGGTCTTTTGTCTCTAAGACCTTTTTTGTTTAAAATGACCCAAAATGCCTTCGGTCATTTCCATCGCTCGGGTTTGGAAAAAGAAATTCAATTAAAAAATGGAAATTAAAAAACAAAAAATCTGTAATCAGGATTTTATTAAGAGATATTCAAAGATTATTTGCGAATTTTGGTAAAATCAAACCGTTTTTTCAATCATTAAATTGACTAGTAATCGAAAACGGTCAAGTTTACAAAAAAATGACCAGCCCTTTTTTGTTGCAATTGACGCAAAACAACTAAAAAAATCCATTAAAAACCAAATATGCGTGCATTCGAGTTGAAAAAAATTGGGACCACAATGGTTTGTTGCAAACTGCATGTCTATAATATTTAGCATATTTGGAAGCTATCTGACAAAAACTTGTATCCGAATAGTATACGACAATCATACGCCGATTCCTCCTAGACTATTTTGAATCAATTTAAAAAAATAATTATTTTTAAAATGTTGATTTTAATTGTCACTATATAAACTACACCCATGACGTAATTCAAATGAAAATAAATTTCAACAAGAGTGGTGTTATTGAATTGATACAAATCTTACCTACAGTGATATTAATCATGGTTTAGGTAACCAATTCTAAACATAATAAATATTCATCACAAAGGTAATTCATAACGTTCGTAATGTTTCTATGAGTCATACATATGGAGATATCGTAACTATATAACAAAGCTACGTTTTTAAAACACTCTAGTGTTGTTAAAATAAATTCGTTACGCAGGAGCTGCTTCAACTTAACGAATTTCCTTAGAATACAAAAATCACTCTCTAGCGATCATGATTTTAGTGTGATCAAAATGAAATATCATATCTGATATGATTTTAGTATTTGTAAGGCCAATTTTATTACTAAATGGCATTGGTCAAGGTGAAAGGGGGTATAAAGAAAGAAGAAAACACAAAATATAAAATATCTCTCTTATATTAGTGGAATCGAAAAATGTATAAGGAGTAAAGTTGGAATAAATTATGTTAGCTACAATTCATTTCACGATCTTTTTTCTTCAACTCTAATGTGAACAGAGATATTTCGGATTTTAACTTTCAATCTTATATTGTAAATATTTCTGTAAATATTAGTGGAACAGAAAAAAATAATAAGAAACAAAATTATAGTAAAACTAATTACCTACCACTTTACTGTTAATAACTTTTGAGATTTTCGAATATTAAAGGAGATATGCCAAATTTTATGTTTCCCCTCCCTATAAACCCATCCTTTCCCTCGTCCGATTTTGCCCATTAACGAACTCTACCGTTCAAATACCAAAAGGACTTCATATACCCAATTTCATTCCAATCTGATTAAAATTGTGACCGCTAGAGCGATGATAGAAACATATATATACATACAAATATATATACATTATATATATATATATATATATATATGTGTATTTATATATATATATGTATATATATATATATATATATATATTTATATATATATATATATATATATATATATATATATATATATATATATATATATATATATATAAATATGACAGATGCTAATTTTTGACGTCTACTAGGTAGGATCGATGAACATTTGAAGAAATATTTGCAAAATTTTGACTTTGGTACGAGACCAATAGTTTTATTTCCTTACAGGAAATTCGCTAAAAAGTAAAATGATCATAATCATTCATGGTGAATCTTTTACAATATTGCGGAAAAATTTTTGTGTTAATTGTTTTTTGTATCAAAATTTGACTGGATTCATTTTTGTTAAAAAACTTGGTCCTAACATAGATCTCACACTACTTTTGAAGCCGGTAATTTTTGGTTTTGCTGGAATATCAATACTTTTTGTGAGCGAAAATTTGGTCCCTCTCACATCACTGTTTTTTGTCGGATATCATTACGTTTTGGAAAGTACTTTATGCTTGTTGCATGTATGATGCATGAAATGTAATTCGTATAGTCTAGATATTTTAGAGAAGAAGAAAACACGTAATATAGAATATGTCTCTTAATATTAGATAAGAAAAATGTATGAGATGTAAAGTTGTAGAAAATCAATTTTACATCATTCAATTCATTACTGGATCATTATTTTCAAACTCTAATATATACAGAGATTATTTTAAGTATTAAATCGTAAATATCTCTATGAATATTAGAGAAATCGAAAAAATGATCAGAAACAAAATTCCCCCTGGTGGGAGGAAGGAAAATTTTCTGTTTTCAGTGTTTTCCGGGTGGTTCCAGTATCAGACCTATCTGCTTACCAAAAATCAACTTTCTAGGACAACTGGAAGTACCCTAGAATATTGATGATGAGTGAGAGAGTGAATGAAGTAAGTCCCAAAAAAGTAGATTTTTAGGGTTAAATATCTTGGAAACTCTTAAAGCTGTAATGTTGAAACTTGGTACGTACCGTCAGATGGTGGGTCTCAAGATACATTTGAGCTTCATAGCTTTTTCAGTTCCTGAGATACAGAGGCATGAAAACCGTCTCTAATCCTTCCTGTAAACATAGTTAGTGCTTAATTAACTTGGTCTGACGCACTACCGTTCTAAATGATTATCATTTTTATGTTAACCGTTACAAAGCTGCGACTAAACTTAATATAACCGTGTATATACTAAATATATATACCGGGTATAAGCATTCGGTGTGTCGAACATAGATAGTTGGAAAAAAGTGGTCTCCAACATCCCCCAGGGGATAGGGAACTAAATCATCATCATCATCAGCATGAACAACGTCTTCATTTGTCAATTTCTTTCTGTTAAATATATGTTTCATGACTTCTGTAGGCCGTCGTGAGTATATTGAAGTAATTTTTAATTTTTGCGATGAGACAGAATTGTTATTAAGCAGAACATGAGGTTCTGCTTCACGAAGTGAATTTAGGTAAAAATACTGAATAAGGAAAATATACTTACGAATAACAATTTTATTGAAGTTCTCTAAAATTAATATTATTTATTAAACTTTTTCTTCTAAACTACAGTGAATCATTCAATACATGTGTTTATAAACAAACAAAAGTATAGTTTTCTGGAAATTATGATAAATATAAAATATAAGTTATATTTGAATACGCCACTGGCAACAAATATTTTACATATTATATTGAATTTAGAAAACTGAATGTAGTATAATACAAAACAAACTTTAAAACTATTGCAACTGTGTTATGTGTTGTAGGCTAATTGTTTTGTTCAAACAAACAATATTGTCGTGTAAAATATGATGACAGCAGTTTGTAGTCAAATCGCTTCAAGCATGTTTGTTATATACAAAACACCCTATATATATATATATATATATATATATATATATATATATACCGTCGAATCCGGCTATACCGACATCGTTTACAATGACGGATCGGTTATTACGACTGAATGGCAAGGTTCCGGCCGAAACCCTATATAAAGCGACGAACTTTTATCGAAATTCATCGGCTATAACGACCAACCGTTATACTTTTTCAGTAAAATAAAACATTAAATTGAACCTTATTTTGAGCACTGAGAACTTCCTCCCAACCTACCCACGCCTCTGGCGCGTTGTGTGCCATTTCAACTATCAGATATAGCGTCCTTATTATGTGACCCCTTCCATGTCGTTATATCCGGTTTCGACTGTTCATATATATATATATATATATATATAAATATATATATATATATATATATATATAGATATATATATTGTTTTAAAGATAATGACGAAGGTAATGATGGTGTACCGGAACATAAATTATTATGGTATTTGACTACTGTACTTTAAGATTGACTCAGCGTATTTAAAAACAATTATACTGCATATTCTCTAGGCGTTATTAAAATAATTCTATTAAAATTATTCCATTAAAATATATTTTTGTAACCAAGTAGGCATGTCTACAATATGTTTACAATAGGGCTAATTGTAAGCGAATATTCTCAGAGGAGACAATGAAGTTACGATGAAGTTACTATGGCGATACTTAATACGATTTACAGTATTCAAACTATTATGTCTGTAGATAAATAATTATTTTATAATGGGGCAGAAAAAGTGGTCAGATGATCAATTGTTTGTTTTCTACATCATTACTCATTAAAAAATTTTCGATTTTTCTAACATTAAGAGAGATATTTCTAATTTTGTGTTTCCCCCTCCCTCTAAGTTCCCTTTCACTTCAACTGATTTCACTCATTAACGAACTTAGCCTATCAAATACCAAAAGCACGTTGTTGCATTCTAAATTTCATTCCAATCAGAATAAAATCGCCCACTATATATATATATATATATATATATATATATATATATATATATATATATATATATATATATATATATACATATATATATATATAAATATATATCGGTGTATCGATGTCTGTACTAGCGGGCGCAATGTGTGTGTTATTATATATATATAGCCATTTTCGAAATCTATTAGGTAGGATCGATAGACATTTGAAGAAACTTTTGTCAAATCGTTCGTCGGTACAAGAGCTGAATTTTCTTCTAAACGAATTAATTCTTACAAAGCATTCATTTTAACGATATTATACTTAGGTTTCATTTAACATTAGTTAATCACCCGGTATATATTCATATTATATTTAATTGAAATGTGCAATACAAAATTCAAAATACGTATAACAAACCCATTTAGAATATATATATATATATATATATATATATATATATATATATATATATATATATATATATATATATATATATATATATATATATATATATATATATATATATATATAAAGAGCTTGTTAATTAAAGTTGTAAATATTAGCAAGATATAGGCCATGCAAATTAAATTCCATTTATATATTATATACATGGAATGTTTTTGTGTTGTTCAATTAAATTCTCTACTTACGAATGTTGTTAATGTCGAAATATTGAAAATTACTTTTATAGAAGTCGATAATTGTTAACAAATATAAATAATTTTGGTTTGTATTTTTTTAAAAATAATTATATCATTTAAAACAAGTAAAAATAACCACTAATTGAGCCAATTACTTAAACGTCCAGTATATACTCAGTTCATTACCCGACTACGGCAAAGCCAAAAGGAAGGTTTATGTTTTCAGCAGTCTATGTATGTTTGGATGCATATATGTTCCACCGTAGCGCCTAAACTACTCATCCGATTTTGATGAATGGTGTGTCATTCGCTATGCCTACCGCGTGTTATAGACTATATGACGTCATATTAAATCCAATGTGCTGGATACAAATTGCATCATACGCTTGCAAAAAAAAATCACAAATTTATCGAGTTTGGTATCAAATGAAAGGTTTTAATTCACAGATTCCAAAAATTTGTAATATATACATTTTTGTAGTAGGGTTTTAATTTTTTAAACATTTATATTATTATCAATGCGTGAACAGTTAATTTGATTTTTTACACGGGCGCAAATATAGAAATTGGGGACAATATAATAATACAAGGTAGTGTATAGAGATACTATATACATATAAGCTTTTGCGATCAAAAGTAATTACACATGTTTGAATAGAAATTATGTTTGAAAAACTATATTTAATTTATGAAAAAAAAAACATGAAATGCACTGACACATTTTATCCATTCGCAAACTTTAAGTTACCCATTCATTAGTTCTAGAACACACACACTAAATTTCAGCTCTTTATCTCATTTTGTTTTATGGTTATCGTCTCAAAGGACGGGCAGTCGGTCGGACATATTCCAATGGTCTAATTCAGTCGTATTATGAACACCTATACCACAATTTTTTTCTTCGTTCAATATTTCAAATCGTACTTGGTTAGACTAAACTTTTTCATCAGTTATTTTTCTTTAAAAGAAACTTCGAGATTTTCGAGAAATTTTTCAGTTACGGTATTAATTATTATAGTTAGTGGAATATTAAAATCGGAAATATTTTTGAATATTTATGAAATACGAAAAATAATCGGGTGAAAAATTGTATTAAAATTTATTTTTTACAATCTTACATGACAAATCTATCAATTCTCTAATATTAAGGGTATTTGTCTATTTATAATCTCAATCTTTCAACTACCAAATCCTAAACTTCAACACGGAATCTATTTATGTCAGAGTTTGATGTAATTAAGATTCACAAAAATCCCTTACCAAGTGTATAGTTATTCTGTATAAATATTTTGTACAACTTTTCTAAAATTTCAATCGCTCAATATGCTTAGATTGAAATAAAAAATTTTAAGATAAATTAATAATAAATATTTAGTTGTCAGTAAATTTAATATAATGGGTATCCATAGATATATATTATTGAATGTAATACATTTCTAAGAATTGATAACAATAGAAAGTAATTAATATAAGAAATCTTTCACACAATTAACTATCAAAATTAATTCGTTATGGAAATAAATTAGTAAACGAATCTATATCTATTCAAGTATTTCATATGCAGACTAAAAAGTATAAAAATGTATTTTCCATATACATTTCACTTTAATTGTTTATATCCTTGAAAAATAAAAAGCTTTGGTTCCTACAATAGCCGAATTCAGTTGATGAGTCTTGTCAACAAATTGACAGCTGACCTGAAGGCGGAGCTTAATAAACATGGCTGTATGTTGTTTTTTTTTTCTTCTAAGTTTTGGCAGTTTGAAATTTTTTTATATTTTTAATTTAATGACAAAAATAAAATAATAATTTAAAATTTTGAAATTAATTTCAAAATTTTGGTAATGCCGGTATTTTAATAGAAACTATAAACTATATTAGAGATCAATTGGACATCAGTAGTACACATATCAAGATTAGCAAAATTCAACTATTATCTTTTTAAAAATTTTTGTAAATTTTAGTGATTTTAATGTTTCTTATTCGAAATTTTCAAGAATATAAATCTGAGAATATAAATATAAATCTCTTATCATCTGCTGTATAATTCCTAGTGATAAATACCTAATACTTCACATACTCTAAATCGATGTAAAGGTATACACTATATAATTATAACGATGAAGAGAAATATTAAACAGAAACAGATAGATTTATAAAGCTCTCGAAAAATCTTATTTTTGTGACTAAGGGTCAATCAACTTAAGTTGGTTACTGTTAAAGATATAATATGTTCGAGCAATCCTACAAAATTTAAAAAAATTCTACTAATTTTTGTCATAAATTAATTAAAAAAAATTATTTGTTTTATTTTAAAATTATATATTAGAAATCTTATTTGCCAATTAAATAGATAGTTTAATAATAATTCGTCACGTAGGAACTACGTGGGCTAAGCTAGTTTTTCGAAAAGAAATAAATCATAATGAATATATTTTATTCTTCATGAAAGAACTTATGTTTCTCTAAATATGCAATCTTATTTTCGAAAATTTTCTTAAACGGCTATAAATAGGTTAATTACTAACCAAAATAGACACTTATATACTCAGCATTTATCTTTTTATCCCAACTATCCGATTCTATAAAAAAAAAATGTGCCCCTATTTAAAATGAAAAGGAACATCCAATCTTCGTACCTCGCATAAAAAATCTGAACCTATTTGGCCTCCGAAAATGCTTAAGTTTTTGTATGAAACTTTCTCAAGGAATATATACATATATATATATATATATATATATATATATATATATATATATATATATATAGATATAAATTTTTATAAAAAGTATTGGAACCTTTAAATGATCTGACAATTTTAGCTCTCTTGAAATTCGTTTTATTCGTCTAAATATTTAACGGAGAAGTTATTTTTTCGAGAAGTTTCCCGGTGTGTTTGGGGGTATAAACCCGTTAGCTGCATGTTAAACTAAATTAATGCGTCAAAAATATAACGCTAGAATAGATTAATAAATACAATTCTTTATTACAACCATCTTCATAGCGATAATATTTAAGTGTGCCGTTGAAAACATATCGCTGTTGTATAATTAATAATGGTAAATTCATTTTCGTAATTCACGTATCTCAAAATTCCGCAATCTACATTGGATGTGCCTAAATCATAACCAAACCTGTGCAAGTTACACCTCAATGTAATTTCGATTTTGAATAAATAGACAAATAAATAAATAAACAACTAAACAGAAATTTACAATTTTAAAATAGTAAAAGTGGAAAGATAATCTTCAAATATAATTTTATTTTTATGATAATTGTCAAATTTATTTTTTCATTAATACACCGTCAATATAAGCGTACCTGCTACGCGTTTCTTAAATTACCGCGTTTTGTAAGTCTTTTACAGAAAATCAGTAAGTCAAAGTGCCTATAAGTTAATTAAAATAACGTTTTACACAATAAACGTTATGCGTATATAAAAAATACTCTCTATTAAGACTGAACTATCAACTTGATCTATATTAGACGAAATTTACAACTTATTTTGCATTAATATACTTTCTTACAATTTAATACATAATTAGAAAATGATATTAAATTTAAAAAAAGTGGATCATTGCAATATATATTTATAAGAAACGAAAACTAAGCAAAAATAATATTTTTGCTAAATTTAAAAATTATTTTCTAATAAATGCCGCTAAAATATCTAAATTAAACTGATATTTTCAATAGGAATCACATTTTCAAAATATGGGAAAATTAAATCACTATCAACTTTCACTTACAAAAATTTTAACACCAATCACATTTTTCAACAACACCACTTTTTTTAAAAACAAAAATTACATAAATTTTTCTTTGTTACACCACATCATAAAATATCAACAACAACAACATATTGCGAGAGATGAAAATAATAACCAAACATTTTCCGATCAAAATAAAACGAAACACAAAAAACTAACAAGGATAAACGCGCCAAAATTTTGAAATCAAAAACAAAAAATTATTAATGACAAAGTTTAATGATAATTTTATTTAATAAAAATTGATTTGTTTTGAACAGAATAGCAACAACAAAAAAAACGACAATATTGAATTAATTTAATTCAAGAAACTGTAACAAAATTAACCATGTGAGAATAAAATCTCTCACTAGTAGTAAGTAGTTAGTTCATAAGAATTAGAAGACTGACTTGCCGTGTTATTTTATAAACTAAAAAGAACACGGGGATTGGTTTCAATAGTACATATTACACATAGAGTATACGTATATATTATTATTAAACCGGTATATGAGGAATTGAGGAGAAAGATCCGTCCTGCAGCCAGTCGTTGGTTGTCTGACAACAAAAACATACAATATATATTATATACTGGTAGTACTCGCGCAAAGAACTGTTCCGCAACTCACGATTTACCCGAGATATACGGAATAACATTCATACAATATTATCAATAAACTACTAACTGAGATGAAAACAAAAAGAATAGTCTGTTGCAATGTTACCGATAAATATATATCTGTCTTTTACTAATATGATCTCATTCAAATTAATTGTACTCTTGTGAGGTAATGAATAAGAATAATCATAGTTTTTTTATGCTTTCATATGAGCTATCTTTTTTTACCTCTGTGCACAGATTAAATTTGTAATATCTGATACAGGCATTATGAGTACGATTGAAAAACCCATTGACGATTGAATTCGCCAGTTTTTATGATTTTACCCTATATTGATAGGGTGTACGATTTTTCGATAAACTTTCCTGAAAGAGGTGGTCGTTTATCTATTTTTTTCTATAAATTTGACCCTAGAATCGAGGGTTGTAAATTATTGGTTTTCGAGATTTTGAATTTTTTTTTTTCATTACCTAAACGGCTTGCATCGCAAGGAGACTAGATTTCATTTCCTAGCACGATCAGTTGAGTACATCGTCCAGCTCAAGATATCTAGAATGACTGTGGGATAATGGTAGGTAGGGTCATATGTTATATTTAGCATATCGGAACGTATTTAGTATCAGTTCCTTTGGAGGAAATTCGCTAAAAGGTACACTTAAAACAAAAGCGACGGTGTCTGAATTTATAAGGGTTATTTGTAACAGTAACTGTTATATAAATACCAGTTCGAGTGGTCCAGCTTTTTGAGGCACTCTACTCTGAACTGGGAGGTTGCTGGTTCGATTCCCAACGAGGGAAGTTTGTCAATTAAATTATTAGTTCTAGAACTAATTTTTATTATATTATTTCTTTTAAATTAAATTTAAAAGAAATCAATGGGGTAGTTAATTGGACAAGAACGAAAGTAACCGGCTATGCTTCTGTAGTTTCCTTCCACAAACTCCAGATAAATATCGGCACACTTCCTTTCAAAGTCACCTGCAGTCGAAAAACCTACCAATTTCTAGTCTACATAGACACTTGTCCTTTGAGGGTCGGTAAAAAAGACCTAGAAAGGCCGACTTACCAGGCTTTGACCTGCTCTCCGCTACACTACTACTACTACTATTCAAATTACCTGTTATTTGTTGCAGTTAAAAGAAGTAACTGCCATTTTTATTATGGAAATATTGAAGGTGCATAAAATATATTGATATAATCATGTGCGCGCATGGCTCCCATTTAAGTATAATTATGGATGATTACCCACCTCCGTTGTTTTTTGGTACACTTCCAAATGTTGACAGCTAACATTTATAAATTTTTGGAAAGCTTCGAAATGAACAACATGCATTGATTTTTAAAGTATTCTCTTACTCATTAGCTTTTAGAAAAAAGTTGAATTTTTGACCGGAGTGAAAAAGGTACCTATTCAGAAGCAAGTAGCTGTTTTAAAATAAACAAAACATGAAAATTCCAATTTCTTTTATTTGCTACCCTTGGATCAAAAAGTCAAAGCCAATTATCTTAAGTATCACCTCTTTCAGAAAATTATATCGACAAACCGTTCATATATATAGCCATTAGTTGGGATTATTGGATCAATTCGAACATGAATATCTCGATAACGAAAAGCGCTAGAACATTCTAATTTCTTTGCTTGAAAAAATGAGCTTTACAAGTTTTCTTATTCTCAATCTTTTAGAATAGATAAAGCACATCTTTGGACCAAAATTCTTAAAAACCTTGCGTAAAATATCTGTTTCGGTTTGAAGATTCCGACCAGAACCATAATAGTTTTGGCATATAAGTTTAATATTAAATTTTCCAGTCAACGTTCTTGGCATAATTTTAGACGAAAATGTACAATTTGTTTGATTTTTAATATAAGATTATATTTTAAATAAGTGTATATAGGGATTACTCTGCAGCATGAATATTAATATATTTCATAATATGTGTGATACTGATTGGTAGTAGCCAGTTCTGTCAGCTTTTCTTTAAAAATATTACAAATATTTTTAAATACGACCAAGTAATTATTTTAACTATTTTATATGAATACTTCTCGTTAAGTCAGTTCACGTGTGAATCGCGTTCTCGTCGAAATTACCTGAATTTCTGATATATTATTCAAAATATAAGAATCTAACTTCGTTTAAAATTTCAAAATTACTTACCGTTTTGTTTTGATAAAAATTATGCGATTAACATTACAGGTATATAAAAAATTCGTTACGCAAGAGCTGCGTCAACATAGCGAATTTCCTTAGAATACATAAATCACTCTATAGCGGTCATAATTTTAGTGTGATCAAAATGAAATATAATATCTGATATGACTTTAGTATTTGCAACAATAGCTGCATTTCTTTTGGAGGAAATTAGCTAAAAATTAAATTTATTAATAGCCAAAATAAATCGATGTATAACGATTATAGTTTATAGTTGCTATGGAAACGAAAATCAAAATTTTTTGCAAAAAAATTTATTTCATGTATTTGTGTCAAACAAACACAAAATATTTAATATCTCTCTTAATATTAGAATAATCGAAAAATGTATAAGGAGTAAAGTTGTAGAAAATCAAGTTTGCTACACTTCATTACTTGATCATTTTTTCTCAAACTCTAATGTGAACAGAGATATTTAGAATTTTAACTTACAATCTTTAATTGTAAATATTTCTGTAAATATTAGTAACAGAAAAATGATAAGAAACAAAATTGCAATAAAACTTAATACCTACAACTTAACTCCTGATAAATTTTTCGATTTTACCCATTAACGAACTTGACCTTTAGAATACCAAAATACCCAATTTTATATATATATATATATATATATACAAATTTTAGCGATAGTGATTTTTAACATCTAATAGGTAGGATCGATGGACATTTGAAGAAATTTTTACGAAATTCCAACATTGGTGCAAAAACAATAGCTGCATTTCTTTTGGAGGAAATTCGCTAAAAAGTACCTAGTAATTTCACCATACAAAAGTATAGTATAAAATCTCAGTCTAATTATATAATAGTTGTGTGTTCTAAGCTGAAACGCTTTAACACGACTACTGCAGGACAGCTACCCAATTATGCGACACTTGACTGTATAGGAGGTACATTCAAGTCAAAAACATATAATATACAATCTCAGTCTATTCATACATGCTCTGAGCTGAAAAAATCGGTCTGACCTGAAAAAATCGTGTTGAATCGCTTTTCTACACGATTTTTATAAGACTACCTAAATACAAAATCATATATCAAGTTGATGTAGACAACAGTAATACTGCTGCCAATGAAAAGGAAAAATTGAAATATTTATACCAGAGTCACACTTGGTGTAACGGTTTGCACGCTGGGCTAGATATCCAGAGTTCCGAGCTTCTATTTGGATTGAAAAAACAGAAATCTATTAATATTTGTTTTCCCTACAGTTATTAATGATAAAAATTTTATCATAACATTGACATGTTCAGAGCGTAGGACTGCGAAATTGAACCACTGAATTTGTAAGACAAGGTGGCCATCAAATTACACATACCATTATTAACTAACAGCATAAAAATCAGCTTGTTACTAATAACTATGTATACCACGTTATTTGAACATGTTGGGGGTGGGGGACCTGCCTGTCACAGCATCTATTTTTAACCCGACTTCAAAAAGGAGGATGGTTATCAATTTGTCTGTATTTTTTAAATTTTTTTTAATGTTTGTTACCTCAGAACTCCGTCATTTATTAACCGACTTTCAATTTTTGTTCTTGTTTTAAAGAGTTATATTTCCGATTGGTCCCATTGACACCAAATCACATTCTGATGAAGGGTTCCCCTGGAAATCGAGGAAAACCCTCATTTTATGTGTGATAACCGATTTCTGCGAAACTTTTTTTTTTTTAAAGGATATACTCATTCATAATGGGAAAATTTTTTTAAAAACTGACTTAAAAAAATTTTTTACAAAAACAAACCGACCCCAAACAAAAAATTTGTACAAAAAAAAACAAAATGCTTGTAAAAAAAATAGAAAATCTATTATAAAAAAATGCACTAAAAATTAAAAAAAAAACGTATAAAAAAAAATTATTGTTATTTTTAGAGGCGGTATCCAAATTTTATGTGAATTTCTCTATTCTGACACCGACTCCAAAAATAACAATAATTGTACACACAATTGTATTTTTCTACTTTTTAGTGCATTTTATGTTATAGAATATGTTATGTTTGATTTTTGAAGTCGGGTTTCCATTTTGTCAAAATTTTTGTTATGTAGGACACAAGTTTTTTTGAAATCTTTATTACATTATCGCTCAATTTACTTAACTAACAAATTAACTGTTGCTAATAAAATTTTTGCTACCGTCAAACAAATAAGTTACTCTCTTATGCGCTTCGTTAGCCACTATTATTTAGAATTTTTGCGAGAGAAAAGTTGGGCGTATCGTTGAAAGGAAGCTATTGACAAAAATTTCGCCTGTTACTAATCATTAAAAAAAACCGTGATGTACTATGGACTACTAGCTATATATCAACTTTACATAAACAAGTCTGTATATAGAGATTGTGTGGCGTTCTCACAATATTTTTTTATATGTAGTTGTATTTTTATTTTTATTTTATTATATTAAAAAACAAGTATGATGATGATGATAAGTTCCATATCTCCTAGGAGATGTTGGAGACCACTTTACGCCATTGATTTTTCTCTTTGGACGCATAATTCAATTGACTAGTGTTCATTTTTGTGTATGTTTTTATGGTGTCTAGCCATGTTGTTTTTTTTCTGCCACGAGCTCTCTTCGAATCAAGCTTTCCCATTAGTACCAATTGTTGTTTCCAGGTGGCAATATAAAATTTTTCCCCCTTTTTTGATTTTTTTTCGTTATTTGTAACATTATTATTATTATTGTTATAGTTATTATTACTATTATTATCACTGTTATTACCATTATTATCATTAATATTGTTATTATATTCTACGGACTCCTTTTTCTTGTTTTCTTTGTTTGGTAGTTCTAGTTCATGTTCCTTATTCATTGCAGTGGTCATCCTGAGCAAGGTACAGCGATGGGTTGCCGTTTCCTTTCGCCGGATTTCGTCTCTGTGCCCTTTTTGGTTTATTGACTCAGTTTCCCGTGTGTTTGCATTCGGTGCTTTATGCCGAAAAAAGATGTTATTCTATCGTCTCTACTGCGCGTATTGCTAGACTTCCCTTCCGTTATATTACTTTTCTTTGCTTCTTGTCTTTCGACTTTGGTATTACTTACATCTTCATATTGGTCTTCACTTCTTTGTCGCTTGTTATTAGTTGCTTCGATTAATAATTGTTCATTGTTTTCGATAATATCAAATTCTTCGATATTATCAAATTCATCTCTGGTGTAATATTTTCCACTAATAAAAAGCTGGGTTCCCCGAACGCTTGCTTGCTTTCCTTCGTTCCTTAATTTCATGACTATTGCACCCAATCTGCTTCTTTCTTCTCTAGATTCTTTTGAGAAATCTTCTTTTATGGTAATATTGGTTCCTTTTAACATAGTCTTAGATTTAAGTAATTCTTTCTTCATTCGCAATGTAGTACAAGATAAAAGTATTGGCCGTGGTTGAACTTGTTTTTTGCCCATTCGGGCAACAAAATTAAAATCTACATTATCTACTACCATTTTGAGGTCATTTGTGAGTAATTTCTTAATTCTGTTTTCCAGGTCATACACCGTTTTTTCGTCTTCGTCTATGCCAAATATTACAACGTTGTTTTTTCTGTTATGATCTTCGAGTTGTTTTATTCTTTTCTCCTGTGTAACTAATTGTTCTTTAAGAATTTTATTTTCTTCTTTTAACACTTTTATTTCCTGGCATGTGTTTTGTAAGATATCATTTAAAAAACAAGTATACGGAGTAATTAAAAGTTTGGCGATAATGTGTGGATTATTAAATAATCGTTGGCTATATTTGGTTAATTTTATTTATTGATCAAAAGTAATAAAATTGGAAACCGAACGAATTTATAAATGTATTTTATTGCTAAAAGCTCTGATACCAATTTGGATGTAATAAATTTCTATACAATATTTATAAAATTAAATGTCCTAGGATTCCGTAGTGTTTTATAGAATTGGAAATTTAAAGAGTTTGATCCGAACTTACAACTAAAAGTGTCTAATTTTCCGAGATTTTGACTAGATTTCTCTTAAAACCGTTAAACGAGGTATTATTCCTTGAAATTAAAAGCAAAATTGACTAATAAAAGTAATCTAGTGAGGGAGGAAATTTTCGATTAGTCAAAATCACCTTACTCGACTTAAATTTGAAGGAATTTAGTTCATATTTAAAAGCCTACAATATACTACGAATCTGGTAGAAGACCTAAAGTAAGTTTTTCGAATTCTTTTGATAGATAGATAGATAAATCTTGGAGTATGCAAAGTATTGCACTTGACCTTATGGCTTATTGTGCTGATCCTTCCACCTCAATTATCCGACGAGGTTCGCTTCTCCCGTATCTTGGCATTAACCAGGAACTTGCTTATCAGGTTTTACTGGAGACTCATATATTCGGGATGTGATGCACCGAATAGATTGTATCTGTATAATACCCAGTGATGAATCCGGTTACCTTTCGAAGTTGTATCCTGTTCAGATTGAGTGCATTGAGCGACAGCTTCTTGGATGTATTCGAAACAGTATTTATTAAAGTTTTAATTACGGTATATTTTCCTAGTGAGTGTTTAAAGTGAATGTTGTTCAGAACTATTGCAACTTTGTCCAGCGAATAGTGCTATATACCGTATGGCTAAAAAATAGTCAAAACAATAAAATAAGTGAATAAACGGTACACTGCATTTTTAACACCAATTAAAATTTTAGTTTTTACTAAATATTCCTTCGAATATTTTGTTGCTGAATTGCGTCCAAATTTAATTTAATAATAAATACTCTATTTTTTTTATTAGGGGATAAAAGTAAGTTGATACATCAATTTTATAATAACTGATTATAAAAATTTAATGGTTAATAACAAAGTTGACCTCGGAACTTAGTAGATGCTCATAAAAACCAATTCTGCTTCTAATTTTACATACATAATATTGTTTAAATAAAATATTTCTCTCCATGTACACTCCCGTTCATAAAAATTAAACCAACAGTATGTCACATTATAAGCGTATATATTACTAAATATATGTATTTTTTATACAATAACACTTAGAATGTTTCAACTGGTTCATTTTTTATGAACGGGAGAGTATATTATATTATAATAATACGCGTCGCATTCTTCTATATAACCAGCTACTATTCTTTACAAAATACTTTTATTAGGATCAATGAATTATTAGTTTTTAATAATATATCGAAGCTATACTGTAACATAATTTCTTAATAGCGTAATTGATGTTTATCAAAGTTTTATATTAGCGAATAATAATAACATTGATTTTTAAGAACACAGAAATTTGCTAAGCCAACTCTCGATCAGGGATATTAGAGATATTCCGCATTAATTTTAGCATTCGTAGGCGCATCTTAGATGATGGTTGTTTTGTTTAGCATTTCTGGTTGATAAATCACAACGTGTTTAATCGTGTCATTATATGGATGTTTTTTTTATTTATATCAACAATTTACATTATTTTTTTATTGTTTCGCCTTAAATAATCTATTTGACAAGTGAACCAGCAATGCTACCACCGATGCAAAGTATGATTTAGTTTTATTTTAAACTAGATGAGTATGTCCGAGATAGATCTCAGTGTAAAATATGCATAAAACATACTTTCGAAAGGGTCGTACAATCACGTCTTTGAGGAGATCATCTAAAATCGATGAACCCTCTATGAACCTCTGCAAACTAGGATGGAACCTGAAAAGGCTACGACATTGCTCTTTATCTATACTAATACAATAAAGCTGAAGAGGTTTTTTTGTTTGTTTGTTTGAACGCGCTAATCTCTGGAACTGCTAGTCCGATTTGAAAAATTATTTTTGCGTTAGATAGCCCATTTATTGATGAAGGTTATAGGCTAAAAGAACACTACCCTAAAAGCGGGTGGAAGGGATGAATTTTGTATAAAACTTATTATATCGTTCGATTTGCTTCAAACTTCGAGAAATTGGCTTCATGAAGCTGAAATTTTGCAGGTAGGTAGTTTATAGATAGTAAACGTTAGCTAAGAAAGGATTTTTGAAAATTCATATTTAAAGGGGGAGAAATGACGAGGGGAAATCTATACTTATATAATAAAGCTGAAAAGTTTTTTGTTTATTTGTTTGAACGCGCTAATCTTTGGAACTGCCAGTCCGATTTGAAAAATATTTTGCGTTAGATAGCCCGTTTATTGATAAAAGTTATAGGCTATATACAAGTTTAACACGGGGGATAGCTAGTTAAATATAAGACAGCAAATTTTAAATTTTTTTACTAAAAATTTGATTCTATTTGTGTACTAAAATTCAGTATTTATTTATTCATGTACCTGTTAAGTATCTCTTTAATAAAAATTGACATATAAATCTGCATCCGCGGATGTGAGCCTTAAAATATCTACAGCCGCATCCGCGGATATCAAAAATCATTATATTGGATATTATAATGGATATTGGATATTATATTATATTACCTCATTCCGTCATACAAAGCTACTATAAAATTTTCAAACAACTCCAGGAAAAGTTATTTTAGACTAATTTATTAAGCTTTTCGTATATAATTTGATGTTTACATAAACGACAGTTTTTTTACCCCATGAAAGAAAATATAAATACGAGGAGAATCCAGGGGAATAGTAAAAAAAATTTTTTTTTAACAATTGGTATGAATAAATGATAAATTAAACCAAACAAGTGAAAAAAACTGAGTTAATTGCTTTAATGCCCGGTATATACCGAATTTATGGGCAAAAATTACAAACACAAGTTTTTTTTTTTTAAAGAAGAAACATTGTTTGTTCTGAAATTTTTGGTCTATCTCTTACTGTTTCAAAGATAGGCAGTTTTGTCCATTATGCCCAAATATAGCGCGATTTTGCCCATTCGCGAATTTGACTTTTTATCTCGACGGAAGGACGGACGGACAACTATACGGAAATTGACTAATTAGGTAATTTTATGAACAAATATACCAAAATTTTTTTCCTGTGATCAATATTTTCAACCGTTACAAAGTCGGAACTAAACTTAATATACCCTGGTATATATTGTATAACGGGTATAAAAAGAGTAGTGTATATTGTAGTCGCAAATCGCTCGAAAATATGTGGAGCGACCTAAAATAAAATTTAAAAAAAGAGTAAATTTTTATCTTAAAGCAATTGTTTAAAAATGAGAAGCTTAAGACTTTAATCAGTGAATTAACTTTTAGCTTAAAATACCTAGGATTAGGTCAGTTCAATTGTTAAGCTTCAAACAAAACAGGATACTCTGTGTTAACAATACTTCTATATAACATACAACCCTGTGATCTGTTTATAAAAGTTTTAAATAAGTGCATCTTACATTAGAATTACAATTACAGATCGTAAAAATTAGTATACGGGAATCAATTTTAAATATCTGACTTTTCTTTAAAGACATTACTAAGATAGTATGTTTAAAGTGTTAGGTCAGGATGTCTCGGCAGTCCTGGATGGGGCTCACTTAGATAATAAGGTACATTGTGACGCGTCAAAAATCTATATATTGTCATGTTTACAAAATTTGTAACTGCATGTGTCTAGTGATCAACAATCCTAAAATTTAATTTGTTGTAGAAAATATTCAAACATCTGGATATGTTTTCCATCAATGTAGAAGCTAATATTTCTGCAAAGCGATTTCAAGGTGAATTTGATTAATGCCCAATTTTTAATACCCACAATCGTTGTAACCACTTTTAAATGTTCGTGATATATATAACCGTCTAGCCGCTTTATGAATATTCAAAAACTTAAAAATTAAAATTAACTATACATGAAATCTGAGCATATAATTGATGATTATACAATGCGCTACCAGTCCAAGTGGCCGAGCGGTCCATGGCGTTATGTCTGCGCAGTATATCAATTTGGAAACTGGGAGGTTATGGGTTCGAATCCCGGCATCGGCAGTTCGTCAATTATTAAGAAAAAAAAGGGGCGGTTATTTGACTAAACTGTCAGCGTATGGACAAGAACGAAGTGTTCCGGGCTATGCTTGAGAAGGTTTTCTGCAGTTTTCTTCACGAACTACAGATGAGTATTGGCATAGGTTCTATCATAGTCGACTGCAGCCGCATATCCTACCAATTCCTAGTCTATACACAAAAATTCCTTCCACTCCACTCACATCCTCACATCCTTAGGTATCACAATGGACCTTATGGTCGAGTATATCAAACCTATAAGACCTCCTTCTCATACATATTGCTTAATGTATACACATGTACTCTCTCATACTCGTTATGAATATTATTCACTATTTTGAAAAATATGCTTATATATCAAACCTATAAGACCTCCTTCTCATACACATTGCTTAATGTATATGTACATATGTACTCTCTTATATTCGTGGGATCTATGATACGAAGATGTAAATTAAACATAGTGTATATGTGATAAATAAAAGCAATTCTTGATTTTATATTAAATATTTACAAAACAATATTAAATATAAAATGCATAATCATACATTGTGAATATAATCGTCAACTATGCCAGTCAAATTAGAATTATAACACTGAACAAGTAGTTGGCTGAATTTTTTCAGATATGCAATTTTTGGCTGCGACTAGCCGTTTTCGAAATTATCATAGAAAGCGCATCGTACTTTCATGAAAGGTTACGAGCCTTATTTAAAAACTTCATTTTTATTAGCAAATTTCCTGAAAGGAAATAGAGCTATTGGTCCCGTACCGAAGTCAAAATTTCGCAAAAATTTCTTCAAATGTCCATCGATCCTACCTATTAGATGTCAAAAATCCCCATCGGTAAAATTTATATATATAAATATCTATGGACATATATATATATATATATATATATATATATATATATATATATGTCGGAATCGTACGTTTATCAAAGGGGTAAATGTGTTTTTTTATTTATGGATACGCCTGTTCGAACATTTCTCTACACCTATAATATGTTTACAGTTTTACACTTTTATTTATAAGTACAAAGAAACTATTTTTTTAAGAAAAGGTTTATTTTATTACAGTATGACATAAAGAATCCTCCAGACATAGAGGTCCGGAAATTAGATATTATCAATACTTATATATTCTTAGAATAAAATAAATTGTCTAAAAGTGCAATAAAGAATAATTGCTTTAAGATTTATCAATTAACATAGTAAGTAAGTGTTCAGCTGACGGGGCATATTTGACCTCTACTTAGACGCAAATTGCACGGTACGGATGTAATAAACCAATTTTTTGTGATATACCTGAGATGGTACATAAATATGATGTAGTAATAGGATGACCCCTTTCCAATATTTTTACAAACATCAAGGAAGGGAGATGAGTTTCAAAAAGGAAGCAGGACAGCAGTTCTGAGAGGACAGCACCCGAGTACAGACCGTATCGTGCAGTTGCGTATTAGTATCAACTGAACTCTGCTGAAAGTTACATGAAAATAGCATCACATGGAAATAGTGTTTGGATTGTTGGTAGCCCTTTTGGACTAGTATAATTAATTATGTTTATTGATGAGATAACCGTGGTATGGCATTTGTTAGTATTATTCGTGTTGTATCTGTATTGTTAACTGGAGCTAACTTACTGTGTCGTTGGTTGAACTAATTGTAATTACTGATTGTGAAAGTGCGGGACATCGGGTATTATTGTAGACTAGTGCGTGTTTGTGAAAATGCATTTTTCAGTGTGCTATTGGAAAATTGGTAAGTGTTTGTATTTTATAAAAAAAACAACAATGCCTGACAACATATATACTGGTTCAAACGACCATGCTCCCAAATATGCAACTCCGACATATATATATATATCTATATATATATATATGTCTGTAATCACTCTAGAAATCACAGTTTTCATTTTATCGGAATGAAATTTAGTATGTGAAGCGCTTTTGGTATTCAAAAGGTCAAGTCCGTTAATGGGTAAAATCGGTTAAGAGGAAAGGGGGGATAAAAGGGAGGAGGAAACACAAAATTTGACATATCTCCTTTAATATTCGAAAAATCGATAAATTTATAAGAAGTAAAGTTGTAGGTACTAAGTTTTACTGTAATTTTGTTTCTTATCGTTTTTTCTGTTACACTAATATTTACAGAAATATTGACTGTTTAAGATTGAAATTTAAATTCCTTAATATCTCTGCACACATTAGAGTTTTAACAAAAATGATAAGGTGATGAATTGTAGCAAATTTGATTTTCTACAACTTTATTTCTTACGCATTTTTCGAGTGTTCTAATATTAAGAGAGATTTAATATTTGTTTATTTGTGTATACTTTCGTGTCAACATACAATGTTTGTCCAAATTCCTTTCGGTTACGTATGACAAACTGTAGAAGACTATAGCGTATACTCCGACACATTTCATTGTCATTGAATTTATTAATTAAATTAAATACTAATATGAAAAAATTAACTCGTCAACCAGGAATCGAACCTCGGGCCTCTGGATATCTAGTCCAGTGTGCTATCCTTTACACCAAAGACGATTGTGATGCAACGGCCAACTTTTTCATATTATTCTAATTTTTTATATATATATTTTTATATATTTATTAGACAGTATTAACTTCTGTTGAAGTGAAATTTTTATTTAATATTTGTTTATTTGTGTATACTTTCGTGTCAACATACAATGTTTGTCCAAATTCCTTTCGGTTACGTATGACAAACTGTAGAAGACTATAGCGTATACTCCGACACATTTCATTGTCATTGAATTTATTAATTAAATTAAATACTGATATGAAAAAATTAACTCGTCAGGAATCGAACCTCGGGCCTCTAACAAATATTAAATAAAAATATCACTTCAACAGAAGTTAATACTGTCTAATAAATATATAAAAATATATATATAAAAAATTAGAATAATATGAAAAAGTTGGCCGTTGCATCACAATCGTCTTTGGTGTAAAGGATAGCACACTGGACTAGATATCCAGAGGCCCGAGGTTCGATTCCTTGTTGACGAGTTAATTTTTTCATATCAGTATTTAATTTAATTAATAAATTCAATGACAATGAAATGTGTCGGAGTATACGCTATAGTCTTCTACAGTTTGTCATACGTAACCGAAAGGAATTTGGACAAACATTGTATGTTGACACGAAAGTATACACAAATAAACAAATATTAAATAAAAATATCACTTCAACAGAAGTTAATACTGTCTAATAAATATATAAAAATATATATATAAAAAATTAGAATAATATGAAAAAGTTGGCCGTTGCATCACAATCGTCTTTGGTGTAAAGGATAGCACACTGGACTAGATATCCAGAGGCCCGAGGTTCGATTCCTGGTTGACGAGTTAATTTTTTCATATCAGTATTTAATTTAAATAATTAAGAGAGATATTTTATATTTTGTGTTTCCTTCTTTCTTTATATCCCCCCCCCCCTCCATTTCCCTCGACGAATGTCATTTATTAATAAAATAAGCCTTGCAAATACTAAAATCATATATGACATTTCATTTTGATCAGAGTAAAATTGTGACCGCTAGAGAGTTATTTATGTATTCTAAGGAAAGCCGCTAAGTTGAAGCAGCTCCTGCGTAACGAATTTTTAATAAGTAAAAACACTTAATTAAATATTTATTTTGTAAACCCACTTTAATTTATTTATTTAAAATTATGACATTAACTTCGTTCGATTATTTTGATTTTTTAATGTTTATCTTCTCTACTGTTATAAAATTGTCTGTTTGTTTATTTATTTGTTCGAGCATCACGGAAAAACTACTGGAGCGATTTTAATGAAACTTTGTTTTGTTTAAGAGCATATGATTAGACTTGAACTGATATGTATTTTATCTCGCTATGAGAGATTGAATTCGGAAATATTGTTGTTACTTGACGAAAATCCATTATAATTATTTAATAAAACAAATATTTGAATAAACATAAGAATGATATGAAAGGGTTGGCTGTTACGCCACAGTCGTCTTTGGTGTAGCGGAAGCATACTGGACTAGATATCCAGAGGCCCGATGTTCGATTCCTGGTTGACGAGTTAATTTTTTCATATTAGTATTTAATCAAATATTTGAAATTTTCGTAAAATCACTTTATTTGACTAGTTCCTCTCATTTTCATTTTTATTTCTGAAGAGGGAACTGTGTTCCGAAACTAGTCAAATAAAGTGATTTTACGAAAATTTCAAACATTTGTTTTATTTAATAATTAATGTCGATACACATTTCAAGCAGTGGAAGCGGTGGGAACGATAAATATTTGAAGTATGGGAAGCGGTGGAAAAATACTTTTAGGTTTTAGCCTTAAAATGACGGTAGCCTTAGATGTAACATTAAAAAGCGAGCGAAGTCGTGGAGATATAACCATAAAGAGCGAGCCGTGGGTATACGCCAGTTTGGAGAAAATTGCATATTCGATCAAATACTATACAGAACTAGCTGAAAAAGTCGGCACCGTCCGGGCTTCAAATATTTTTATAGGAAAGTGCATAGGAAATTTACGTCAAATAATTTCTTTTTCAAAATCTTTTCATTTCAAAACGACAATTTTTTAATATTTTAAATCTATTGGCAAATAATTTATTTCCATAATTTTGATACTGTAGGTATTTCTATAGATACTATAAGCTATATTAGAAATCTAGCCGTCAGAAAACGGCTATGACTTTGGAACAGTTTGGAATTATGAATTTCTTATAGTTTTTTGGATTCGTACAGAAAATTTATTTAGGGTCTTATTATTATTTCGCTTTTTCCTATTCCTATGTTTTCTCCAAATAATTCGGACACACACAACATATTTCCCTTGTATATGTATAGAGATTTTGTTTTTATATTTTCAACAGAAATATTCAATAAAATTCTTTGAAAACGAGCTGTTGGCGACTTCTAGGCAACAAAAACAGTCATACGACCAATAGAAACTCTCGAAAGATGATTGTCGTGACCTTCGACTCCACGCAAGTTTTAGCGTACAAGATATTGCTCGTGGCCTTTTGAAGATCTTTGAAAAAATCTTGCTAACCAGAATTTAGTCTGTAATTTTTGTCTAATTTGCCTGGAGTAAATCGTTTTCTATGCATTTACACATGAAATGAAATATAATATAAAATTTTTTTGTTATTTATTCAATATTTTATAGTTGAAAGCAATGACAAAGATTATAATAGAGGTATGCCCACACCAATAAAATAATGCGAAAGGTATTTTTCACGTATAAAAATAAAACATTTTACAAGATTTTTCTAAAATATAACTATTCACATAAAGAATTGTACATTGTTAGTGTTAAATGATGCAAAACATTTGAATTCAACAAAAAATTAAAAAAAAACTTATATGAACTTCACCAAACTGGTGCAGACCGTCACCAAATTAGCCACAAGTAACATCTCCTCGGAGAATAATTACAATTAGCTAATTCATACTGATGATGACTACTTTGTAGTCAAAATACGTATTTATAAAATACAAAAAATTTGATCTAGGAAATTGGGGCAAAAATCGAAATTTATTTCAACCTATCTGTATAAGTTAAATTGTATACTACACAGGTGCTTTTTCACACCTGATTTTTATTTTATATATTGTTGCGTAACTCGATAACGCCTTTTTATAATTATTTAAGTTTAATGACATTATTATTATTGAATGTGTTTTGAAATCAAAAGAATTTGTAATAACAAAATTTATTTAATAAAAAACTCACTAGACAATTTTTGCAAAATCAGCATAAATACATTTGTTGAAGAAATTATTATAGCGCGTGTAATATATTTTAACTAAGTCGATTTTTGCATATAAAAACAATTGTAAATCAACTCACAAATAGATTTTAGATTAAGATTTCAAACAGATTAAAAATTAGATTTATCTATGAGACAGTAACATCTCATAACTACGAGTTAAAATGTAAATTCAATTAGATTCGAATATTAATCCGATATGTAACAATCAAGTCTACTCAAATTTCAATAATCAACTCAGTCAAAATTAATTAAGTAACTAGTAAATAAATTAAGTTTTTTAAGTGTTTTGTTTTATTTCTGACTTATTTACCATTCTCTTGTAATATTTTTAATCAGAATATTACTCGTATTAAATTGGAAACATTTGGGTAATATCAAATTTTCCAATTGGTTATGGTCAAGTATTTGAGACGTAGAATATTTGAAATTAAATAAGCCTACGAAGTTGAGCTTTAATCAACTGCTCTAGTGGCAGCAGACATTCATCACCTGCAACAACCAATTTTGCACAAAAGTGCGCAACATAAAATTCGTGTCAACGGTGGGAATGCAACAATATATTTAGAAAAAGTAAAAAATTAATTAAACAATTTAAAATCGTATTATTACAGAGTAATTTGATAACGGTTTTTGGAGATTTCAATTAGGAATCGATTTAAAACCTTTTTCTATTTAGAAGAAAGTGTTTCATTATCCCCAATTATTTTTTTAATGTGGGTCTTATTACGTAAATACTTGACCGCCCTAAGTACCGTTTCTACAATTTTTTAAACAGACACTACAATTTTATTTATTTGTATATGTATATATGTATGTATGTATGTATGTATGCATGTATGTACATGTATGTATACAAAACTACTATATTTAAAAAAATTTAGGTTCTACCGAGATTTGAACTCGGATCGCTGGATTCAAAGTCCAGAGTGCTAACCATTACACCATAGAACCGATGTGATAAATCGCACTTTCTAAACTTGGCATGTTATATAGATGATTTTATTGTGCATTAAGCTATAATTAAACGTGAAATTTTGCAATTATTTATTTCTTATCAAATTTGTTAGTTAATAAATCTATTTAATCAATTTTTTAAACATTGAATTTACTGTTTAGTTCGGACATAACGGTTCCATGGTGTAATGGTTAGCACTCTGGACTTTGAATCCAGCGATCCGAGTTCAAATCTCGGTGGAACCTATGTTTTTTTTATGTTATTCAATGTACCAGTAAATATCTTTCATCGAGGGCCCAATTCTCTTATACTGTCAACGTTATCATGATGTAATGGATAGCACAGTGTAATTTCAGACTCGTGTTCCGAGTTAAAAACTCGGTGGAGCCTATATTTTTAATTTTATTATTTGTTTATATGTTTCTTTAATTATCAACGGTTCCATAGTGTAATGGTATACATTCTGGATTTCGAATCCAGCTCTATGTTTATGTATAAATTATTGTTTTTGGTAGTACTAAAGTGTCCACTGTTACTATGTTACAAACGAGTCCTTGAAGTAATGACTCCTTGAAGTAATGAAAATCAGTGTGGACTTGGAACCCAGTGATATGAGTTCAAATCTCAGTGCAATTTTTGTTTTTTAATTTATAATCTTAATGTTTATTGTTTTTGTCTGTCATTTGATATTAATTAATGTATGGTGCAATCGTCTCTAGTTTCAGGACCATATACACTCCGAGTGCAACCGTACTCAGCGCCATGCGTGGTCAAAAAAACAACTTCATGACCAAGGTCAGTGTATAAAAACCATAGGCTTTTAACAAAAATAATTAATTTACTTAAATAAACAACATGTAAAAGCTAAATTAACGAATGATGCTGAGTACTGTTGCGCTCGGAGCAAATACGATCCATAGTAAAGAAGAAGAAAAAATTTTTTGTACGGTCATAATTTACACAATTGTCTATTCTTTGCTTTTTTGTTTTGCAACCATGAAGTTATTTTTACACACATTAATTCCTTAAGTAATAGCACTGTAGTGAAAGTCCGATGTGTCCCTTAAACTCGGCCTTTCGCACTACCGTGCTCTAGATAATACGAAATAAAAATAACAAATTTGGTGGAAGTTTTGGTAAATATGAGAAATTAACTTAATATTTAGTACAAATTTGGCGTAAGCGTTGGTAAAAAAAAATTTATTTTCAAAAAAAATTTTGTATGTTTGTATGTATATTTGCATGTATGTATGTATATATGTACGATGTTATTGTATGTATATGTATGTATACAAAATTAAAATATTTAAAAAAATTTAGGTTCTACCGAGATTTGAACTCGGATCGCTGGATTCAAAGTCCAGAGTGCTAACCATTACACCATAGAACCGATGTTACAAATTGCACCTTCTAAACTTGGCATGTTATATAGATGATGTTATTGTACACTAGGCTATTTTTATAAACGTTCTATTTTTCAATTATTTATTTCTTATCAAATTTGTTAGTTAATAAATGTATTGAATCAATTTTTTAAACATTTAATTCACTGTTTAGTACGATCACAATGTTGAATAGTGTAATGGTTACCATCGGCTTTGTATCTAGCGATCAAAATCCAGCTAGTTCAAATCTCGGTGGAACTCATGTTGTTTTTTTTTTTCTTAAAGCGAGCAATAAATATCTGCTGTTCAGCGTCCACTTTTTTGTATTCTCAACGGTTTCATGGTGTAATGGTTGCAGTAGCTGTTTCGGTTTTAAAATTTTAACATAAAACGGTTTCGGTTATCAAAAAAAAAAAAGAAGATAATAACGATTTCGATTACAGGTATTTATTAAAATTTAATAATAAATGTAGTAAAATAAAGCCAGTCCAATAAACAAGTTAAAATATAAACATTTAAAAACTTTGCTCACTTGTGCCAGGTTAAAAAGTTATATTATAAAAAAAAAATTCATTGAAAAATTAAGATTTTTCAATAAAAATAGAATGTTTTTTTGAATGTTTAGTTCTCGCGCTGCATTTTATTCTCGCTACTAACCATACCAGTATAGATGTATGCTTCAATTTGGACAGATCATTTTGGGTTTTTGTTTTACGGCATAAGGAACCGCAGTCTGTATGTATGTTAGTGATAATATATAAACATTGTTTACTAAAAAAACAATAGCGTTTTTTTACTAAAAAAAACAATTACGTGATTTCACGACTAGTTTTAAAAATTTAAAAAAGACTATTCTCTCTCAGACTCAGTCAGTGGATGTCGAACGACGTTCTAGAATTAATAATAAATAGTTTTCGTGCCAAGAATTCAAATTTACTATTTACATCATGTACAAAAGAAAACAAAGATGAAAAACCAGTTTTTCAAGTCAAATAATCTGTTTCGAACGAACGGTAATTTTTTATTTAAAATGGCAACAGTTTCGGTTACGGTTACTCAAATTAAAGAGTCTTAACCGAATATCGTTTCAATTTCGGTTCGGTTAAAATTCCCGTTTGAAAGTGCGTCAATGTGAACGAATGAAAGTCACTGACACCATATATAAATATATATATATATAAAATAATATACAGACTGTGTTGGACAGCTTTTCCTATAGTAAATCAATGTTAAATATTATTTATTACTAGCTGTCCGTCTGGTACTGTATGAAGTCAGTCAGTAAACATGTTATTATATTATATTATTTTTATTGCCGATATATAATATATACAAGGGTTTAGTCCTGACTTTGTAACGGACGAAAACATTGAAAAAAATGTCCATCCGTCCGTCTGTAAACACCATAACTCAAATACTAAAACAGATAGCGAGCTGAAATTTTGTATGTCTGTTCTAGAACTAAAAAGTACGATCAAGTTTGTTAATGGGAAAAATCGGACATGTTTGTGCAAAATAGGCAAAACTATAAATCTTTGAAACCGTAAGATATAAAACAAAAATTTAAAGACAAAAAATGTGTTAAATAAACAACTTATGGGTGAAACTTTTTTTCATAAATGCAGTATATACCGGGTATTTACGCAACTAACTCAGTTAGTTGTGATTTTCACTTGGTATATTTTGCTACATTTGATTATCTTCTTGACATCTATTGTAATTACATGTCAAAACCGAATAAATCAGGCACAAATCAATAATAAAATTTTGAAAAATGATCAGGACTTCTGTGGTCCATAGGATAGGGTGGCGCATAAGTAATGTTATGATTTAATTTGTGAATAAATTTTTTGTTTACGTATTTTTTTCATTTTTTTTTTCAGAATTACTTTTAAAACCTTAGTAAATTTATAATGGAAAGACTCAGCACAGAACAAAGAACCAAAGTTCAGTGAGTTCAATTTTATTTTGAAAGTGAGCATTAGATTATTCATATTTCTTTCATGTTCGAAATGCACCAAGCACTCCAACAGTTTACCGACTGGTTCAGCGTTTTCGGCAACATGGGACTGTCTGTGATCTTCCGCGTGCTGGAAGAGCTCGTGCAGTTCGAAATGATGTGACCATTGCTCGGGTACAAGCAAGTGTTGAGGAAAATCCCGAAACTTCCACCAGGCGACGTTCTCAGCAATTGGTGATATCTAGGCGGGCTTTGCAAAGAATTTTACATACGTTACACCTTTTTCCATATAAGATTCAACTAGTTCACGAGTTAAAACCAAATGATGCACTAAGACGCATTCAATGTAGTCAATCATAACGTTACTTATGCGACATGTATTGTTGCGGAATACAACAAAATTATTATAAACAAACAGTTTAATTTCTACTCTATATCCTCAATATCCCTAAAATATAAATTTGTATTACCTAATTTATATTAATTACCCATAAAATTAAATGTACATTTGCTTTTAAATTAATTAGATAAGTAGTATAAGGGAAATAACCATATTGCTACATCCATATTTTTAAATCTGAGATCTTTTATAAAAGCAAGTATACGTAAGGAATATCGACCATATTAAAGGTAATAAATTATAATTTGGATATAAATTCTGTGTATTTGTATGTAAATATTAATATTTCGTGTCTGGTCAAACGCTAACCTGATAACAATTTGTTATGAACCTCTCACAAGATGAGTGACGTTAACAATGCTCCATATCGTTCTGCCGCATTGAGAAATATAAAGCCTAGCAAGGAGGCTTTTCTAGGACATTTTTCCCGATCCCTAAAGGACAAGGAATTTATATGTGGACAAGGAATTGGTAGTTGTGTGACTGCAGCCCACTTTTTATAGCAACTATGCCGATATTCATCTGGAGTTTGTGAAAGGAAACTGCAGAAAACCTGCACAAGTATAGCCAGTTACTTTCGTTCTTGTCCATACGCCGACAGTTAAGTCAATGAACCGCCCCATTATTTTTTTGAAATTAATTTAATTGACAAACTGCTGTCGTTGGAAATCGAAGCAGCCACCTCCCAGTTCCGAGCAGAATGCCTTTGACAACTAAGCCATTGAATGTTTAATAAGATAAAAATAAATTTTCTCCATAATCGTTATATTCTTTTATAAAAAATCGATACCTAAACTAACATATAAATGTGAAAGTAATTATGTCAGCCTGTAACGTTTTTACGGGTAAACCACAAAATCGATTTTGATGCAATTTTATATGGTATGGAGAGAACTTGTACCCTGGGGAAGCGCATAGGCTACTTTTAAAGAAACGGGGGGTGAGTTTGTATGGAAGTTTCGTTTTTTTTAAATTAGCGACATGAAAATTTTTATTAAAGCCATGAACAATAAAAAATAATAATGCATGTTTCATCGTTTTCAAAAAATCAACACATAAGGGGCCGAAGTAAGAGATGAAAGTTTGAATGAGGATTCTAATCTTTTAAATTAAGTTAGAAATATGAAAATTGATATTTAAGCCCTAACTAAGAACAAAGCGGAAGGCAGCTATAGTAGACTCAAGCTACAGAGTCCAGCCATATAAACAGACGAAATCTCGTGATCGTAGCACATGGTGCAATATTGTTCTTTTGAGTACTTGGACCTTTAAATCTGAATTAATACAAGTCTCGGTTCATTCGTATGTGAATTGTTGTTTACTGCTATTATTTTTGTGATCCATCATTTCGATTGTGTGTTTCGAATTTTTCTAAACATTTATTTTTAGTTTTGATTGTTATATTTGTTCTTGTTATTATTTTATTATTTTCATTCGTTATATTCATATTTATAAAACAATAATATGATTAAAAAACAATAGAACGAAGCCGGTCTGTTTTGACATATGTTCATGTGTTCAATGCATGTGTTTATTGACATCGATGGACTCGTATATTTATGTATACGTGAAGTATATTTGAAGTATACTTGATTTTAGTACATTTATACTTAAAAAATAATGTGGTGTATAATTTACTTCGGTTCCGTAACATATTACCCTCAGACAAAATAACTCTGACGAAATAACCTCGACTAAAATAACCACGTGACAAAATAACCTCGGCTACAATAACCTCGTAACAAAATAGCCTCAGCTTAAAATAATCTCGTAACAAAATAACCTAAATAAAAATAACACCGTTATAAAAAAACTGAAGAATCTAATGACATAAATTAAACGATATAGAACACCTTTAAGTGCGGGGGCCCAAAAACACGCAAACCCGTCCAACTTGGGATATGACTGATGAAGTGAAAGATTGTAGTTACTCGGTTGAAATCTGCAGATATTTTTGTCCACGGATATTTTATCCTCGAATGTTTTTCTAGGATATTTTGTCGTGAATATTTTGTCCTTTGGATTAAAAAGCGTGGCACCAAATGTATATATATTTTTTAAATATTTCTTGTAACATTGCAAGGTTGTTTTTTTCAGGTTTTTTAATAACGATGTTATTTTTGTTCAGGTTATTTTGTTACGAGGTTATTTTTGTTCAGGTTATTTTGTTACGAGGTTATATTTGTTCAGGTTATTTATTATGCTACGAGGTTATTTTGTCGGGTTTTTTTGTCAAGGTTATTTTGTCCTAGGGCAACTAGTCGCGGCCCCTTTACTTCTACATGTGCATAGATGTATAAAAACGTGACTGTTTTATACGCCAAGATACTTGTAAGTTTCTGCAATCTAAAAGTACTATTGAATTTATGAAAAACAAATTCAAACGTAAGTTTATTAAAAGTTTTATCTTATATAGTTTCAAAGATGAAGACTGGCGTCTTATGTATCGATTTGTCCCATCCACGTGTATTTGACGATTAAGCACAAGAACACGCTTAAAAAATGTTGGATCGACTGTCCTTGTCGATTTAGAGTTGTCTTGTAGACGGAGGGTCAAGCGGACGTTTGATTTTATGAAAACCATATTTTTTTTACAATCAACATTTTCAAGCGTTACACACTTGAGATTAAACTTACATAAATATAGGGACCAAAAAAAACTGTGCGGGCACACCTAATTATGGGCTAACGTGTGAATAGACATGAGGGATGTTATTATTATTAATCCGTATCGTTATCCCAATTTATCGAATGAACTTATGTTGACAGCGAACACGAATTACCATATTAAAATAATATTTCACTTTGGTCGATGCGGAAAAAAAAGAATACTTGAATAATGTTGTTGCTTCTTTATTGAGTGGGTTGAAGAATGATTTGATATTTATTTATGTTATTTAGAGAAATTATAATAAAAAACATGTCATCAAAAATGTTGTTAAAGATTTTAATGAATTATTGCGTTTTTTTTCGTTTTTAATTCTTCCTACTCTTTCTTGGTAAATTTTTTATTTTGTAGGGAGACTATAGTTATACGCTCCACCCATATTTTTCTTAAACGACAGAAAATTTCGTAAAAATAAAACCCATGTATTTAATTATTTTTAGCCTAGTTTATTTTCAGCATTTTACCTTGCAGCATTTTATGTTACGTATTTATTTACAGGTTACATATGCATGTTACCTATTTTTTTAAAGCCCAGTATTTCGAGATATAGCATTAAACTTTAGTTTACCAAATGGAACATTTTTTTTTTTTTTTTTTAATTATTGTAGTTTAACGGCTGTACTTTGAACAACTATGGTCATATGTACAGCCGATAATATATATAGATTTTGTTTTTATTTTACATATTTTCAAATTACTTGCGCTTTTGTAAAAAATTTAGTTCTTTTCGTTTATTAATAGATTTATTAATATACAAAACATTTTAAGGAGCAAGAGCTCTAAAGAATTCTGGAACTTTTTCATAAACTAAGGAAAGCCAATAGATGGATCTTTAATTAACGACTAGAAACGGGTAGAGTATTACAAAAAATGCCATAATTCACTGCAAGTATGGGATGAGATGAATTTTACTGTAATTTTCAATATCTGTCAACATGATAACATACTGGACTGCGAATTTTAGCTTAATGAAATAGAATGGGCGTGAAACTCCACGAAAGATAACAAATATCCCAGAGAAACGGAATTCTAGCCGAATTTTACAAAAAGATGGTAATTGATTGTGTTGCTTATTTGGAAATGTTAGCGAAATTCTATAATAAAATATTTAACAAGAAGATGATCCCAAAGAATTGGAGATTTGATACCATATGCACTATATAAAAAGGAAAAGGGGAAATAACAAACTGTAATAATTTCAGACCCTTTACATTACTTGACACATGTGGAAAAATTTACAGTAAACTACTAGCTGAGAGGTTGCAAAACTGGTCGGGAAATAATATTAAGCTATCGGAGTTCCAAGCCGGTTGCACACACGGATATTCATGTGTTGACAACCTATTCATTATTAACTGTTTAATCGAAGATACTTTCAAGATTACGGAACGGGCAGCTTTTGATTCAATTAATAGAAAAGCTATGCTATACATTTTGAAACAGAAGGGAGTGTCATACAATTTTGAAAAAGCTATTGAAGATATATACAAGGAAACGTACGTGCGAATAAAACTTGGGAACTCTCATCCTGAACCAATAAAAACCACAACCGAGCTACGACAGGGATGCCAGCTGTCAACAATACTGTTCAATCTCTTTATTAACGATATAGTGGAATACCTAAATTCCATAGATACTCAGGCACTCCGTATAAATGGTAAGGAGATTAAAATACTACTATTTGCTGACGATATGGTTGTATTCGTACAGTTACCAATACAAGAATGGAAGTTAAATATTAATATATCCAAAACCAAAATCCTAGTATTTCGAAAAGTTTATAAAATGATAAATAAATATAAATGGCAGTTAAATGGTGAAAATATTGAAGTGGCTGATAACCTCATATACTTAGGAATCATGTTAAAATGGAAGATTGCACAGGCTAGAAAGGCATACCGTGTACTACGCAAAAACCTACACAATAAAGATTTTATCGCTATTTAAACTAAATTAGAGGTCTGTAACACTATGGTGGATCAGATCACTACGGTATGGATGTGAAATATGGGGATATATGGCGACAAAAAAGAAGCAGAATATCAGGAAAAATTCCTGCGCTATCCATTGTTATAAACAATTGAATTGTTTTTTTTAAGCTTTTATTTAACTTCCAATGTATGTATGTATGTTCGGATCAAATCTTGCAAGCTGAATTAGAACCACTTCATCTTATCCTACGGAGTAGAATTTTTACATGTTGGTTCAGTTCCGATGACAATGCTGTTTTATGGTAAGCATGATAAAAATCGATTAGGGGAAAGGGGGTTTACAAGGAAGGGGAAACACAAAATTTGGTATATCTCACTTAATATTGAAAAAATCGAAAAACATAAGAAGTAAAATAGAAGTAGAAAATTAGTTTTATTATAAAAAGCTTGTTTTTAAAAATGTTTTTTTAATTGAAACTTATTTTCAGTGCAGTTATATTAGGTTTTACAATAACATAATAAAACTAATTTATTTTTTTCACGAAGCACTGTAATTGTACAAATAGAGCTTACACTTTCGCTATTTTTAACCCGACTTCAAAAAGGAGGATGGTTCTCAATTCGTCTGTACTTTTTTTTTTCGAACTTCAAAGTCACTAAAAAGCGAGAAATAAAACCTATTTTGACAAAATGGAAACCCAACTTCAAAAATGAAATATTCTATAACAAAAAATGCACTAAAAAGTAAAAAAATAATTGCATATTCTTGTGCCAATTTTAGTTCACCTAAGCAAAAATTTTTCAATAAATATGTACAATTATTGTTATTTTTGGAGGCGGTGTCCAAATTTTATGTGAATTTCTCTATGCTGACACCGACTCCAAAAATAATAATTGTACATATTTATTGAAAAATTTTTGCTTAGGTGAACTAAAATTGGCACAAGAATATGCAATTATTTTTTTACTTTTTAGTGCATTTTTTGTTATAGAATATTTGATTTTTGAAGTCGGGTTTCCATTTTGTCAAAATAGGTTTTATATTAAATCACTTACAAGAATATTGCAAGAATAATAAGTTGATAGTTAATAAAGATAAAACTAAAATCTTAATATTTAGAAATGGATTTAAACTGGGTTTGCGGGACGTGTGGAAATACGATGAAACTAAGATAGAAAATGTTAATTGCTTTATCTATCTAGGGGTCTGTTTTAACTGGAATGGGAAGTGGGATAAACATTTTGAGAATGTTAAGAAAAAAGCTGACAAAAAGCTCGAGTCATACTAAAATTTATGTATTCAAATCAATGGATAAACGCGGACATCATTTTGCGAATGTTTAATGTGCTAATTGAGCCAATCCTACTTTACGGCTGTCAAGTATGGGGAGTTGATGGAAATTTTGACGAAATTGGTAAAGCGAAGAACAAATTTTGTAAGCAGGTGCTTGGAGTCAATTATGATACAGCAAATTATGGGGCACATTGGAACTAGGGCAAATGCCAATTGAATGTAATATCTATAAAAATATCGGCAAGCATTACATAAAGTTAGTGAATTTCAATAACAAAGTGTTACAGTGGGAATGTACTCAAGGAAAAAACACAGAAAGTGATTTAAGTTGGGGAAATAAAGTAAAGCATGTATTACGAGACTTAAATGTTAGTGACGAGATATGGCAGTTAGATTCATGTAAAAGTTTGTGTATTTTGAAAGAAAAAATAAGAGAGTGAGGTTTTAAAAAAATGATGCAGGATATAGAAGAAAAAACATCTTTGAATTTCTACAGAGGGTTGGCACATAATGACACTGGCGCAAAATATATACACTCTACAGAATGTGTAGGGCTAGAGGAGTGTATGGCAAGGTACCTAAAAAAAGATATAGAATAGGAAAAATTAGACTTTTGGGAAAAAGCAGATTATTTAGCAATGGCAAAGTTTTTAAGAAAAGTCATGCAGATGAGGAGGAACAAAATATAGACATAATTGGTATAGTGAATTTATATTTATTTTATTATAGCATTATAATTAATTTAATTAAGTTTTGAAGAAATTTAAAAAAAAAAAAGAAAAAAAAAGCTGTACGAAAAATTGTATTATTGAAAAACCCAAAATGGGTAAATCAAATAAATTATTATTATTATTAAATCACTTATTAGTAATAAAATGACCTTTTTCTAAAAACATCTTCAATTAAAATAATAAATTTTAATATAAATTTACTATATAGGTAGATAATAAATTGGATAGATTTTACTTTGTGCAATTTGTACAATTTTGTAAACTACCTATTCAACCAACAACTGCCTTAAAACTGTTGTGTCTGGTGTCATACAATGTGTTTGGTGAAATACATTGTCAAATTTGAATAAATCAAATTATGAAACAAAGAAAAAAACAAAATGATATTGAATAACAAATACGATTGTTGTATCGTCCATAACATGGAAAAAAATGCCAACTAAAAGTGAAATATAGAATAAAGAGAAAAAAAGATGTTTATCAAAACAATAAGCAACGAATAAAAAAAAAATTCTGGTAGTCAATATTATTATTATCATGGGTGTGGGTGATACAAGTGGCAAACAATGGGTCGAAAGGTTGATTTTTTGGGCGGGTATATGTATAAAGAGAGAAAAAAAATATATATATATATATATTTATATACACAAACATTATATAAAATAGTTATAAAGACTTGTTTTCTATTTAAACCAAGTTTGAATTATTATATTCCGTCCAAATAAGCAAGTTGTGTGTAATCATTAAACGAAAGAGAGGTCGTAAAATATTGATGATTAGCTGAAATTATCCGTGACCTCAGGGATTTTTCGGAATTAATCTCTTATCATACTTCAAGAGAATTAAATATAATTTACTTCTCAATTTCGTTCTTTCGTCCCATTGAAAATTTTAAATACGTATTTGAATCACTTGGTCAATGGAATTTTTAGAGAACAATTTTCAAATAAAAAACCAATGCGTACCGCATACTGAAACTCCTCGCACTTTAACTAGCGCAGAAATTATGGAAAACTTTATGAAACATAAATTTCATAAATTTTATGAAAAAAGTGTCAAATAAAAGTTGTTTCTGGTTAGAAAAGGAAAATTTATGTTTATAAACTTTTTTCTATCTTATCGTTTTTGAGAAAGAAATGTAAGACATGCGGGAGGGGGGGGATGGTTATTAAGTTTTAATCTTTATTTAAGTATCAGTTAATATTTAGAAAATTTTAAAAATTCTCGAAAATTTTAACTTTTTACAAATTTTAAAGGTTGCTCAAGAATTTTGAATCTTAATTAGTAGAATTATACATTGGATGGTTTGAAGCTGTTTTTTAAATTTTGTTTTTATTTTACATATTTTCAAATTACTTGCGCTTCTGAAAAAAATTTAGTTCTTTTTTTAAAAAATTAAAAAAAAAAATTGTTTCATTTAAAAAAAAAACTTTTTAATTCTTAATTTAAGACTTTTTAGTGCCCTGCGCCTTAAAGCGATTGTATCCATTAATAATTAACAAAAAAAAAACATGCAAACATACTAAAGAAACATACTTCATAAAGAACTACAACCTTCCCATAAGTATATAGATTACCCCAATCAACGAATGATGTTTGTTAATATACTAAAACCTTTTCATAAGTTCCTGTTTTAAGGTCGGCTAAAAATCTGTAACTATTTTAGATCATATTTGAAACTCAAAATCAAACAGTTCAGACAATATTCGGAATGAAATTTTTTCATTGAGCCAGATTTATTCGTTATTCAAAAAGAGTTTTAATGTTATTTTAAATTATGATTTATAGGGTTGCTTTAAAATACAAATTTTAAAGGTAGAAGAATTTTGAATCTTAATTAGTAATATTATACATTGGATGTTTTGAAGCTGTTTTTAAAATTTTACTATTATCTTTTTTCTTCCAAAATAAAATAAAGATTGTTTTAATAGTTTTTGCGATTGTTTTATCGATACAACCTCTATATCTAAATTTCCTCGAAAATTCGTTTCGATTGCTAAAACCCATATCAATATGATGAAACGCTTAAAATTGGACATAATATCAACATCAATATTTTTCAAAGTCCCTGTATAATAAACTTTGATTTGTGTACTTAAAGTATTTTAGTTGTATATTCCTTATTTTTCTTTTTTTTTAACTTATTATTTTATTTTACTCAAACGATTGACTTTTGTTTACTCTAAATTTTTGTTTCCTACTTTTCTTTACTTTTTAGCAAAAGATTTATTAGTATCTGTTCCATTTTCTGTTCATGTAACCCATCTATTAATTGTGTAATATAATCTTTTAAAATTTTTGCTATTTATCAATATATGAAATTATTTTAATGGTTTATTTTAAATATGGCTATAAGTCTATGTGATCTCTTTATCATCAAAGTAACAGATATTTTAATAGCTAGCAATTAAATTTATAAACTTGTATAAAGATTATTAAAATAATCAAAGAGAACTCTAGGTTTTTTGAAATTGAATTTCAAATTTTGCCCCAATTCTTATAACAATTATTTGTCAAATTGTTTTTTGTAAACTAGCGTCTATTTATTTCCACTGTTAGTATGGTTGCCTTTCCGTTATATTATACCAACGGAAGCGACTAGCGTATTCTTACTTTGACATTTTTAAGTAATAGGTACGTATCTCAGACAATTATTTGTACTTTATAAATACGTATTTCGATACAAGGTAGTCATCATCAGTATGAAATAGCTAATCGTAATTATCTCTAGGATATGGAATCAGAGATATTTTGCTCGTTGCTAATTGGGTGCGTGTCTCACAATAATATTTAAAAAGTTTTGTCTTTTATATGATCTGACTGAGGTAGTACCTGAAGGATTATTTGAGTTGACTGACCAATTAAGGGATTAAGTGTGTGAAGAGCCTAACCCATTTATTGGCGATACCTTTTCTGACCATGCAGTGTTGTTATTATCAATAAGGTTAGGGTGTTGATGGAAGCTAACCTTGATATTCAGGTATTAAATTTTTGAAAATGGTTTAATTTTATCAAATCAGAATTTGGAATTGGGCCATTGTCTAAATTTATTATCTGTTTTCTTAATTTGTGTATGTAAATACTTTCGTATGCATCTAATTCTGTGGGGTTTTGTACGGATTTCAGTAGTTCTCAATAACGTGCGCAGCTATACACGACTTTTTCGGTTCTCCCAAATTTCACATGAGCCAGAAGTTCTTTGATTCGAGTTCCAATTTGGCGACGACGTTCTAGGAATTGGGGCAAAATTTGAAATTTAATTATAAACTTGTGTTTATAGGGAGTTTTGACGAAAATGCGGATTACTCCTTCATTTCCATTCCATAATGGACGGAAGAAATCCGAAATTGAATGCTCAACTATCATCGAAATCATAATAGACGTTGTGCAAAAGTGTATATCCATATTTTTTATTCCATATTTTTATTGTTAATCTACAACAATATTTACAATAAACCTAGTAGTTTTTGAGATATGTAAAAATAATTTTTCTGGAAATTTTATCGTTTTATCCTTATTTAAAACTGGATAGGATAAGTTTAAATAGTATTGTAGTCCCTGGTTTACGCTGTTATAAAAACTATTGTATAATATGTCACACTACCTGCAAAGAAATAACAGAGACAAAAATTAATAAAAATATTAAAAATTTATTCATGAACAAACATAATTTTCTACAACTTAACTGCTTATACATTTTTCGATTGTTCTAATATTAAGAGAGATATTTTATATTTTATGTTTTTTTCTTTCTCTATGTTCTCCCTTGACCTATGCAATTTATTTATAAAATTGGTCTTACAAATACCAAAATCTTATCAGATATGGCATTTCATTTTGATCAGACTAAAAGTATGTGACTTATGTGTTCGAAGGAAGTTGACGCAGCTCCTGTGTAACGAATTTTTTTGATTATACAGACATGTAGGTATATTCAAATTTATTATATGCAAAAGATTTTATGTTTGTTACAAATAAAATTTATCTTCATTCAAAACAAGCACCCTAAATGAACTTCCTCAACTGAACAAAAACAAAACAATTTTATGATGGTTACAAAATTTAAATGAAATGAATTAAGAGAGAGAGAAAACCACGCCTATAAGATTTTTATACTTTTCTCACAAATAATAAAAATATTAAATGTTAAGTCAAGCATTTACTAGAGTACATCTCATATAGGTGCCGTAAGCGTCGTTATGGACCCTTACTTATTATTTATTATTTTAAATTTTGCAATAGTTGTTTTACTAAATGATGACGTAAATATATATATAAATATATACATATATATATAAATATATATAAATATATACCAGTTGTCTTTGGCGCCAAAAGTAGCGTAGTTTTTTCATAATTTATCAGTTCTAACAGAACTATAAATAGAGTGATAACAATTAGAGAAACTCATGAATTGTGCCTAAAGTCATGAAGCACTTTTTCATTTAAATTATTTATTTAAAACTAATGAAAAATTTATTAGGAAAAATATCAATTTAATTTAATTTATTTTGAATTAAAATGTTGCAATAAAAATTTTTCATTAATTAACAATTTATCCAACTACTGATAAGTTTTACAAAGGCAAAGTTTGTTTATGAAGAATAGTGGATTAACGATTTTATCGTGTTTAAATTTCTGTTAAAAATATTCAACTTATTTGTAATAAACTCAAGAGTAAAAACTGATTTGACTTGAAAATTAACAAGACATTTGAATTATTAACATTGAAATTAGTAGAAATATTAACATTTATCTACTGACCCCGAAAAAGGTTTAAAAACTTCTGAACTACTGAAGAAAACCGGTAAAAGTGCGCGACCCTAAATAATGTAAATAAACTAAGATTTCATATCTAAATGACTTTCATAAAAGTTGTTTCTCTCTGTTTTTTTTTTATTCAGCAATAATTTTTCTAGGATTTATTCTTATTTCACTTGTAGATTTTCTATCTATTCCATATCATAAGGATAAGTTTGAAATTTTTTTTAAACACAGGGTGTTGATAAATTCTATTGAAGTTATATTTAAACAAAACTCAATTTTTTTTGTTCAATTGTCGGATACTTGGGTATAAAACAGATAAAACAAATAAAACCTCAGATTCGCCGTGTGTATGCAATAGTTTGTGCTTAAGAAAGTGGGATTCCACAGTAGTGCGTCAGACCAACGATAAGCATAGATGCCTACTATACTACCGTCTAAATACCCAGGAACTAAAAAGCTATGAAGCTCAACGTAGCGTGAAACCTACCGTCTGACGGTATGTACCAAATTACAGCTTTACAAAACATTACAGCTTTAATTGTCTCCAAGATATTTAACTCAAAAAATCGACATTTTGGTGACTGACTGACTCACTTACTGTTTATCAATATTCTAAGGAACTCAAAGTCTTTCCTATTTTACTTGGCAAGTTATCAGATTTTAATACACTTAAGGTAGTCTTGTCTTGTAAGGTAGCCTCCAGCATTGTCTTGTATAATCAGGACAAAAACCCGATTTGCTTTTAATATAGTACAAATACACATACATATATTTATATATAAATTAATATAATTTTGAAAGAAAAAATAATTTTAAATTATCATATTTCGAAAACAAAACGGTAAAAACCGATTTTTTTTAAAGAATCTTTCCTGTCCTAGTTTTTTTTTTAAATTCTGTCGAGTTTTTTTTCAATAATATCTAAATATTATTAAATATTATTTTAGAAATAATATCTTAATTTTTATCTTAGAAGTCTAGGAATAGAAAATCTATTTAAGAAATTTATAGAAAGTTCATAGAAAACCCATTTATTTATAGACATTTATAGGAAATTTTTGAAGACAATTATAGAAAGTTTATTTAAAGCCTTTATAGAAGCTTAATCTTAAAGACTTATTTAGACTATTTTAGACCACAAGCAAGTGATGTAAATATTAAGCATGTGCAAACAAATTAATTTGTGTAATTTGTGTCGGTGTCTATCCTCACACTTCACGATAGCCGCTAAAAATGTGAGAGATATTATTATAATAGTCACTCACTCCGGATACTTTTTTGTATTTAATTAGAAAAAATTTCATAAAATTGGCGTTTTATCTAAATCATTAGTTGTGACGAAATGTTTTCGCCACATAAAATATCTAACATCCAAGTGCCTCAAATAAAAAATTAATTACATAACATAAAAAAAAAACAAAAGTCACCACTGAGGACAACAACAAAACAACATCAAAGACCACAACAGAGGTGTAATGGATGGTGGATAGTAATAATAATCTAGTTCACTTACTTTTAGATAGTCGAGTGGTCGAATTCATTCGTCAGCAACAGAATCACAAGAATTCTGATTCTGTTGTCAGACGATTGTATTCGATTGTGAGATTTATCCAAATTAATTAAATGTATTTTACATATTTACATCAAATTGTTTAAATAAATAATTATATACTTGATTACCATTTTTATTATATTAAAAAAATCTTGGAATTTAATCAACAGCTTGACAATTGGAACTTGAGCAAGGAAATTAAAATTTTAAGAAGTGGTAGAGAAATTTTTCGTTTCATAGTTTATTAGCCCATAAGTATTTCTAGACATCCTGTATTTTGGAAAATATCATGAAGTAAAGAAACGAAGGTTTATTGAAGTGTTTGTATTTTATAGCGTTATACATTCAATGTACAGGCCACTGAGTTATAACATAGAAAATAGAATGATGTGGTTTTGTATATAATTCCCATGGGGTGTCGAATGTATAACGTCCATCTCATGAAGGCGTAAACTGCAACATTGACAATCACTGGTGCCAACATTATGATGACAAATAGAACATGGAATTTATGAAATAATTTTGTTATATTTACTACGAAATAAATAATTTGGCATAGTTTTATAATTTATAGGATGCAAATGATGTGGTGACACCCTTATAATTAACAGGCAAACATTCTTAAACTTGAAAATATTCTAATGAAGCTTTTGATCTGTAATATGAAAAACGAAGTATATTGAGAGAACATACGAAATTATTTTAATTACCAATCTCAAAGTGAGTTAGAATGCATACATATAATGCAGACGTGAATTAAAACGAACTCAATTTTATTTCTAACTAGCAACCCTTATTATTTAGGCTAAGAAGATGCGCCGGGTACAGTGCCGAGTACAGTGCTTAAATACAGTGCTAGATATAGAAGTTTTTATTTCTTTCAACAATTTACATTATTGTTTGAGTGTTTGGACTTGAATAATCTATTTGACAAGTTAATCAACAATGCCACCGTCTATGCAAAGTTTGATTCAGTCTTATTTTAAACTAGATGAGCCAGATAAATCTCAGTGTAAAATATGCAATAAAACATACTCTCGCAAGGGCCGTATAACCGCATCTTTAACGAATCATCTAAAATCGATGCACCCAGAGCAGTTTAGTCTGTTTAGCGGGGTACTATTCTATGAACCTCTGCGAAACAGGATGGAACCCTGAAAAGGCAATAACATTGCTCTTTATTAAATATAATGCACCAATTTTAAAAATTTCATATAGAGGTATAATATTTTAAAAGCCAGTAAAATATATTAAGTAAATCCAAACTATTTATTCCTTGAACTAACTAAACTGAAAATATAATACCCAATTGTTAAAATGAATATATTTACAATATACTCGTATACGGTATTATGATAACATGGTGATATAATGGCAAATATAAAATACTTGTCAAAAACCTTATTTGCTATTTGGATGTGTATAGTATATAAGCTACTACTAAGTGTACTTGAATGAGTTTTGTTAGCACATCAACAATAGCTCAATGAAGATCGATCGTCGGAGCAACAAAACAATTCCAAAAAATATATAACTGATTTACTAACTGTATCTATAGAAGACAAAATACATCATCTATATCCATTTCTGCGTATATAAAATATAATCCTCATAAACATTTTTTTTATGTGAATGTATAAATTGGATTTTTATTGTCTATTTTTTCTTACTTCGAAATTTTAGTAACCTTTTTTTGATTTGTCGACAACTACGAAGAACAAAGTTTATTTTTATGTTCCCAATAGAAATATTATTTCCAATAGAAACATAGCTCACAACTCTTTGGATGCACCCCCTTCATATGTCTCATTTAACCTAAAAATAATGAAGATCAATTTTAGGTATCAAAATTGACAAAACAAAGAATACTTATGGAACCACCTCTTTGCTTGTATTTGTCTGTCTGTTTCAGACGTTTTTCTCAGAGACTATTTCTTGTTTATGATTAAAGTTTGGCATTATATGCTGTTATGCAGGTGCGGACAGTTTTAGCGGTTCAAGCGGGAGTTTGGAATTTTATTTGAAGCATGAATTCATCAATATATATAATCCTATCTCATTTATCCAATTTTTAACCATTGGAAAAAACAATCACACAGCATTGTCTCCCACCCTTATCTTCGCTATGTAAAATTAAAACAAATCGTGAACAAAGAAAATATGTTATATTGTTGCATTCCTACCGTTGACACCAATTTTATGTTGTGCCCTTTTGTGCAAAATTGGTTGTTGCAGGTGATGAATGTCCGCTGCCACCAAAGCAGTTGATTAAAGCTCAACCTCATAGGCTTATTTAATTTCAAATATTCGACGTCTCAAATACTTGACCATAACCAATTGGAAAATTTGATATTACCCAAATGTTTCCAATTGAATTCGAGTAACATTCTGGTTAATTAATATTACAAGAATGGTAAGTAAGTCAGAAATAAAACAAAGCACTTAAAAAAACTTAATTTAATTTATTTACTAGTTACTTAATTAATTTTGACTGAATTGATTATTGAAATTTGAGTAGACTTGATTGTTAAATATCGGATTAATATCCGATTCTAATTGAATTTACATTTTGACTGACTATATCTAGAATCTATAATCTAGAATCTATTATCTATTAATCTATTTATCCATTATCTATTAAGCTATATTTTTAAAATCTGTTTTTGAGTTGATTCAATTGTTTTTATATGCGAAAACCGACCCAGTTATTTGTGTTACACGCGCGTCAATAATTTCATCAACAAATGTATTTATGCTGATTTTGCAAAAATTGCCTAGTGAATTTTTTTATAAATAAGTTTTGTGATTGCAAAATACGTTCAATAATAATTATAAAAGTGTTTTTAAAAGTAAATAATTACAAATAGGCGTTATTGAGTTACTCTCGATGCACTGAGGCTGAACAGGATGCAACTGTGGAGGGTTACAGGATTCATTACCGGGCATTATACCCTGCGGAAGCATCTGCACACAATGGGACTCCAAAACGGGTCCATTATGTGCAGAGTACGAACCTCTAGGTTACAGCAGAACCTCTAGGATATTCGGTGCATCTCACCCCGAATATATGAACCTTTAGGAAGACCTGATAAGCAAGCTCCTGGTTGTTGGCAACATATGGGAGAAGCGAATCTCATCGGACTGAAGTGAAAGGGGAAGCACAATGGACCATAAGGTTGAAGTGCTATACTTTTTAGACATTAAGATATATCTATCTATTTATCTATATATAGAAGGGAAATTATCAAAATTGTAAACTTTTTAGTTAAAGGCTAATTTAGTTTTGGGAGTTGATACGGGGAAAAAAATTTTGCTCATGATTTGCAAATTGCAAATTTCTCAGGTGCAGGGTTTTCATATTTTATTTGGCAAGGGAACAGATTATTTCTTTGTATATTAACTGTTATAAAATCGAAACTTCTCCTGTAAACATATTTAGTGCTTCAACATGGTCTGCCGCACTACCGTGCTATGTGATATTTACTTTATACACATTGAAAATTTTCTATAACAAGATCTATTTGTATTTTTATTTAAAAAAAAGTAATTTTTAAAAAGATTGAAAACTTTTCGATATAGAAAATGGCATTTGTTCATATTTGACGTAATATCCGTTTACCACGAAATAGTACACCATTCAACCAACATTCTTTATAGTAAAAATTGTAGTGACTGTTATACTTATACTGTTGGAAAGATCCTCTATATACGTAAAATTAGAACTTAAATTGCTGTTCATAAAGTAATGCTGATCGAGTGACATAGTTTTATAATATGACAATTTAAACAAACAAAAGCCCGTCATATCTTCTAAATGTGGTGGTGGTATTATGTTTTAAAATAGTTTTTAACTTAAAAGTTTCATAGAATTGCATGCATATGTACTTTTAGTGTATGTACTTTTATATGAAAGTTTGATTTAGATAAATAACAATTTCATTCTGTGTAACATTTGTTTAACGAATAAATTGGTAGTTACTAATTTTATTCGTTTTACTACAGGAAATATTGTCATTTTCTGAAAAGGAATTACTCTTCCTACGACAGTTTAGTTGTAAGTTATATTTTGTCTCTAATTTAATATTCTAATTAGTCGACAAAATGAGTCGAGTCAAATTGTGGCTTTAAGAATTATGTAAAATGCGCTGTTTTTCGTATCTTGAGGGAGGGGGGGGGGGTGGAAAACTAAAGTTTTTTATATTTTCCGAAAGTATTCCAAGTCGCATGCAAAAATACAGCATCTTTCTAGCATGTATAGAAATAAAGAAGATATTTTTGAGAGGTTTTTTCCTTTGGGGAGGGGCTTTGGTAGAGAAAATGAATGTTTTTGATATTTCAAGTTTTAAAGTATTCCAGGCCAAATGCAAATAACCGTATCCATCTATTATTGCCTAGAAGTGAGTCTAGTCCCAAAAAAAAATTTTATTTCTCGAAGCATTGGTTCATTTGAATAAAACGAAAATAGATTAACAATTTTTGATAAAATATGCGTAAAAATGTGCATTTTTGTCATGTCCGCAGCAGAAGGTTACTTTTTATGGTTCAGTTGGCATCATGAATACCAGCGCGCTGCGCTGTTTGATAGTCGTTTAAAATTATATACTAGTATATATACGACGACTAGTATATGTATGATATGTTAACGCGCAGGAGTACCAACATATTTTTTTTTACATATATAATTTTTATATAGTTCTTTCGCGCGGGTACCCGATCAGCTGATATAGTTTGGAAATACCTTAAATACTTTCTTTTGAAAATGAAAAAATAAATTACTTGAATTGCCGTAGAGTTTAAAAACATTGAAGCTTTTCAGAATTCCACCCAAATCTTAGAAAAACAGATAAATAATAATTTAAGGACCTTTTTGAGTATTTATAAGTTGATTTCGAATATTCATAAATAATTGATAAGAAATTGGGGTTTCAATCTCTGACAAAACCGGAGGAGGATCCGATGCCGACACCGTAATTCCTCATTTAATGTAATCAAATGAGACCTTTCACTAGTATCAGCAAATAATACCGGTGGAAAACTCATTAGATTACATTGCATCCAGCAACCGAGATTACATTGTATTAAATTACATTGCAATCCGACTCTGGTTTTGCTGATATGTGTGAAACTAGCCCTATTTAGTTGAAATAGAATTTGTTTTTGAAATAGAATGTGTGACGTTCTTGTATTTACATTCCGTTTTCCTTATTTTCCTAACTAAATTAATGTTTGTTGTAGGCATAAATAATTGAGACAAATACTTATTTGACTACATCGATTCCAAGTGTAATTGACTGCAAAAGTTGGTGTTATTTTTTTAAATTTTATAGTTGATTTGTGCCTTATTGATTCGGTTTCCGAAAAAATGCTTCAAATAAAAGTTTTTGCTTAGAAATATAGTAACAACTTTTATTCGAAATTCTTTTTAGAAAACTGATTGAATAAGGCACAAATCAACTATAAAATTTAAAAAAATACCATTAACTTTTGCAGCAAATATTGTTGCATTGAAGCACCAATGACAACACGAGTAGTGGAGTGGAATAAAATAATAATTTCCACTATTTCTAGATTATTTAAAATGCGTCCTTTGGGTTGGATATGTAAAATTTCGAATTTATCGCTGCAAGATTGATTTTCCGATGTGAGGTGTTCAGCATAACTAGATTTTCATCCTTTACTCCATAAAACCGGCTATATGTTCTGAAATACATGCTTAAACTTTCTTCCAGATTGACCGATGTAAAATTTATTACACGAGTTATAGTAAGTAAAAACAGGAAAAAAGTAATGTAATGATCGGTCACAACAAATTTTTTCGACACATAACACAACAAATGGAGGCCAATGAGTATTTGCCAAAATTCATTATGCCTACGACGCACTGTATACATATCGAGTAGGTTTTTGTTTTATTTTAATTATATTTTCTACAAAGTTGTAAGTGTAAATAGTGGCTTGTTTATTTAATTTATGTGGTAAATCAAATTTAATTTAGAATGCATTATTTGAAAGGTTATTTTTCATTCATTTCAAAATGAGAGAACCTATGTTATCGAACGATTATTGTATAAAATTACCCTGTCTAACATTCCTTCATGTGTGAATGAATTTTAATCTACAACAAAATATTGGAAAGGCAAGAATAGCGTAAGGAATAAGAATTTTCAAATTAAACATTCCCAAATTAAGTATTTTCGAGTTGACAAAAACGTATTAATATACATTGTGTTTGATGCAGGAATATTAAAAAAAGTTTTTGCATGTATTTAACTTTCGAAGAAGGGGTGAATTGAAATACACCTCTCTCAGACCTGCATCCGAAATGTGATGATAACTTTTTTTATGCTCTTCTAAAATGCATAAGTAGTTCAAGAATTTTTCTAGCGTTAAACGATGGTAGACAAAAAAGAGTCTTCCATTTGTCAAAATAATTTTCGAAGTGTTGTTAGTCAGTGAGAAGAATATTTTCTTAAAAAACTTTTGTTTGCCTCTCCCTTTAAATCATGGTTTGGTTTTCATTATATGATGTATCTTAAATCTAACCAAAGAATACAATATACATAGAAGCGTATAAGTGCGATTTTTGTGTCACTGAAAATTTTAGTACCCATCCTGACCACTAGATGACAATATCTGTTCGATTTCGGTATTTAGTGCCATTATCAGCACAACTAACTATATTCTTTGGCAGAATTGTCAGCGACTGCTACTAAGTTCTGCCAAAGAATACAGTTGGTTGTGCTGGTAATGGCACTAAAAACCGAAATCGTACAGATTATTGTCATCTAGTAGTCAGGATAGGTACTAACATTTTCAGGGACACAAAAATCGCACTTATACGCTTCTATGTATATTATATTCTTTGATTTAACTCATCACTACATAGTATAAAGTAAACTCAGTCTATCACGTATCTATTTGAAAATGCTAATCCCAAAAAGTGCTAAACGGATTTTATGCAATTTAAGTTCTCACCAGTATATAAAGTATTTTCTGTATAAAGTTTTTGAGTATAATATTCTATTATACTAGTAAATACTACAAAGGCCATCTGTAAAAAGTCGAGGTAAATCAGCTAGTGGGTAGGTACCAATAACAATCAGGCTCGTAATAATCATTACCTCATAATGTTTTGGAAGTTTAGCAACCATTATCTGCAATCTCCTAAAAACCTGCAATTCACATTAACATATATTAAAACCTCCGAATTTCTTCGGTAATTAATAATGAAAGTATCTTCAAGGCATGTTCTGGGAAACAGTGTGAATTTTCCAATTCATACTGGTGATCGGTCGCACATTCTTGAGTGACGACATACTGTAAGATTTTTATCGCTAATAACTTCGAAAATAAAATTGCGTTTAAGATGAGCCCACAACAGATATCATTACACTACGTATCTGTCACGCTGTATTTGTTTTGCCTATGACGTCATCATATCAGTGTCGGCACATTACGAATTAGCTTTGTGTAAAGATATAAATTGGTGTAGCTTGGAAACGTGTTTAGCTAAAACATTGATTCAAGTATCACCGCGAAGAGCTTGGGAGCAAAGGAGGTACTTTAGGAGGCTTTAGGAAGCAAAGTGAGAAAATAAAAATATTCGTCGGAATAAAAGTAAAAATCGGTATTAAATTAAAAACTTACCTAGAGATTTCGTCTCATATGACTCGTAAATATGCTCGAAATTATAGAAAACGCATATCAAAGGAAAGGAATCTAACGAGCCTAAAAAACGAATACTACCAGTGTCGAACGAATTCGAGAGCTACGTCAGCGTCAAAAGGAAACAAAAAAAAGCGTGCAAAGCGATTACGTAGCTTCCCCATCGGGTATACCGCGGCTTGCGACACCCAAACGTCTACGGATCATGTGCGGGACAGTTTAACGATAAATCTACGGCACGGTCTCGAACTGAGCCTTTCTTGTTTTTTAATTCAGTATTATTAAGACATATCTTTAAGATTTTCAATTTCTTCCGTTTCCTTTTTCTTTGATCGATAATTAATATGGCTAGAATACAGGCTGTGCTATATTGGTACATCTTTGATATAATTACACATATAATATAATTATGTCGTTTTTGTTTTTAATAAAAAAGAATTTCAAAATAAAATTTAAAAAAATAAATAAATTCACAGTAAAGTGGGTCAATTTAAAAACAAAAAACCATGTGATATGTGCGGTATTATTCACATTTTTGATTTTTTGAAAATGTTATCGGAAGTAATAAATATTAGAGTATGTAAATTATTTCTTACAAATTATAAATTAAAAAAAAATTAGCAAATAGCATCCTGTTATTAAAATCATGAGTAGGAGACACCACGTAATATTGTACATCAAAATAAAAACTTTAATTCGGTACGTTCAAAAAATAAATTTATACCGGGTGCATTACAAAAAGCCGTTAATTGTACACATGGCTACAAAAGTAAAGTTCTTTTGTCAAACTTTTATAATTGGATAAAAGTGACCATTATAAATATACTAACAACTTTTATTCGAAACATTTATCCAAATAAATCAGGCACAAATCAACTACAAAATTTTAAAAAAAGGAAGCTACTTTTGTGGCTCATAGTACTTATAATGTGACAAATAAAGATGTCTTCTTATCAATAGGTTTTAATAGAATTATACTGCAACTGATTGTCAGACTTAAATAAAATGCGAACTACTCTCAAGTATTTATTTATAAACGCAGGGTGCTTGACTCCCTGTTTACGTCATTAAAGGATGTATAAATTGGTTATTAAAAAAATATGATTTTATGAATTAGCACATTGGATATATACGCCAAATAATATACAGAGTGTTTAAAGATTGCAATTATTTTGTAGCTTATATTTATATATCCCTATACCTATATAGATCCCTGTATAATAATTTATAAATATTAGTTCGCAGCTCAGAAAATAATTAAATATCTACGTCGCTAGAGAATTCAATAAATAGTAATAAGGCCGAAGCCATTATTTTCACTAAAAGAAGGCCAAATTTAGAACAAGAAATGAATCTGAATGATGAACAAATAAATGGGTCTAACTGCGTCAAATACCTAGGAATACATTTAGACTCTAAATTGACGTATACAAAACATATCAATCTAATTAAATCAAGATCCCTGGGAGCTATAAAAACTCTATTTCCAATATTTAGCTCTAAGTCCATTTTCAGCGAAAAAAATAAAATTCTGATATACAAAACAATTATACGACCAATTTTAACCTACACCGCTCCTGTATGGAGTTCTACATGTAAAACAAACTATAAAAAGCTACAATCAGTCCAAAACAGAGCACTGCGTCTTGTTGGAAATTATTCAAGATTTTATAGTTCTAAAATAATACATGAAGAACTTAACCAACCATTCTTGAAGGACACAATCTATGACATAACCACAAAATTAATCAAAAGATCTTCAGATCATGAAAACGTAGAAATAAACAATATTGGAAAATACACAAAAAATGACCTAATACAAAAATATAAAAGTTACAAGCATAGGAGAACTAAACATATAATACTTTCTAATTCCAACGCATTGCCTTCATCATTATTGTTATTAAATAATATCATGATAAAATAAGATAACAAATCCTTAAATTTATATCTCTTCAGTTTTGTTTCACTTAAATATAAGAAGTAGGGTTTTTTTACTTTCACATTGCACTCCATTTTTTCCCTGAAATTATCCGTATGAATCTGTTAATTACCAATCCGTTATCGAATTTATATAATTTTGAACTTATCAATAGCTATTTAGAGATGGTATTTAGTTAAGGAACATCTGTAAATAAATGTATGGCACTTGTAATTTTACAAATCTGGCAATAAATTTTATCTTATCTTAAATATTAGTTAAATTTTAATTGTAGTAGTTTTTCAATCGTTTGTTGTTTGACAACAGTTTGACCTTTTAAAATCATCAAATTTTAGACATAATAATATTATTATTTAAAATGTTTTACAGTCTAGTTTTAAAATGTTAAAATTCTTAAAAATTCTTGGAACTTTAGTTAATACTATATGGGATTATCCATATTATTGTCCGTTCGAGCTTGTTTGTACAAATAATATTTAATTAAATTAAAATTATCAATCTATAGAATTGTTTAATATGATATTTGAAACAGAACCTTTTAATGTTGACGGATTAAACGGACCTTTCAACTACGGAAATCGAATAGCTTAAGCCAAATTGGTCCTATTAAATAAAAAAATAAAAGTTCGTTCTGCAGGAGTTGCGTAAACTTAGCAAATTTCCTTAGAATACATAAGTCGCATTTAGCGGTCACAATTTTAGTCTGATCAAAATAATGTGGCCTATCTGAAATGATTTTGGTATTTGCAACGCCAATTTTATTAATAAATGACAAAGGTCAAGGGGAAAGGGGGCATAGAGAAACAAGAAAACATAAAAGATAAAATATCTCTTTTAATATTAGAAAATTCGAAAAATATATAAGTAAAGTCGTAGAAAATGTTTGCTACAATTCATGACCTTATCATTTTGTCTCAAACTCTAATGTGTACAGAGATATTAGGGATTTTATCTTTCAATTTTAAGTTGTAAATATTTCTGGAAATAGTAAGTGTAACAGAAAAAATGATAAGAAACAAAACTATAGTAAAACAAATTTTCTATAACTGAATTTATTATGTATTTTTCGATGTTTCCAATATTAAGGGAGATATGCCAAATTTTATATTTCCGCTTCTCCCTAAGCCCCCATTTCCCCTTGTCCGATTTTGCCCATTAACGAACTTGGCCTT